>JACGCM010001723.1:0-600000 GCA_014058105.1 Kingdonia uniflora
AGGATCTGATCTACTTTTCTCATTGTCAATTGGTTTTGAGATGGAACTTAAGGAGATAGCTATTTTTAAGTTTGAAGCATCGAAACTGTTGGAGATACTTTCAGTCTAAAACACTCTCTATAATGCTATCTCCTTATCTCTCCATCTTTCATTCTTCACAGTGAGATTACTAAAGATTTTGAGGTACTTTTTCTCTCTTTCTTTCCAACAATTTTAATGGTTTTGAATCACTAAAACTATTACTCTCATGGCAATGTTTTGCTCTGAGTTTCTCCTTCACTGTATCCATTTAGTCCCCACATCAAACCCTCTTCACCATCTCACCAAAGCTACATTTTTATTTGCAAAACAAACCCCAACTTCAATGACCATGTTTTGAGACCTCAATCAAAGATTAAGCTTTCTAATGAAACAACTTCAACCCATTTTCAATCTCTAGATGTTAAGGAAACCCATTTGATAAAACTCCTCAATAGGTCTTGTAAAGCTGGGAAATATAATGAGTCATTCTATTTTCTTGAGTGTTTGGTGAACCAAGGGTATAAACCAGATGTAATCTTTTGTACAAAGCTTATTAATGGGTTTTTTAGTACGAGAAATGTCGAGAAAGCGGTTAGGGTCATGGAGATTTTGGAGGATAATGGGGACCCTGATGTGTTTGCGTATAATGCGATGATTAGTGGGTTTTGTAAGATGAATATGATGGAGTTTGCTAGTAAGGTTTTCGATAGGATGAGGAGTCGAAGTTGTTTGCCTGATGTGATTTCGTATAATATATTGATAGGGAGCCTTTGTAGTAGGGGGAAGTTGGGGTTGGCTTTGAAGTTGTTGGATCAGTTGTTGGAAGATAATTGTCATCCATCGGTGATTACCTACACGATTTTGATAGAAGCGACTATTGTAGAAAGTGGGATTATTGGAGCAATGAAGCTTTTGGATGAGATGTCTTTGAGAGGGCTTTCCCCTGATATGTATACCTATAATGCAATTATTAAGGGAATGTGCAAAGAAAGTATGGTGGATCAAGCATTCGAGTTTCTCAAGAGTTTGCCAACGAGGGGTTGTGAACCGGATGTGATATCGTATAATACATTGTTACGGGCGTTTTTGAATCTAGGGAGATGGAAGGATGGAGAGAGATTAGTAGGTGAAATGATCGAAAGGGGTTGTGAGTTGAACGTGGTTACTCATAGTATCTTGATTAATTCGCTCTGTCATGATGGTAAAGTTGAGGATGCAATTGATGTACTAAAGGTTATGATTGAAAGGGGTTTGAAACGGATACTTATAGTTATGATCCTTTAATTTTAGCGTTTTGCAAAGAAGGAAAGTTGGAGTTAGCAATTGAGTTCTTGGATTACATGCTTTCCAATGGGTGTGCACCAGATATTGTAAACTACAACACGATCTTGGCAGCTCTTTGTAAGTGTGGAAAAGCAGATGGGGCTTTGGAGATGTTCAAGAAACTTAGTACAACTGGTTGTTCTCCGAACACGAGCTCATATAACACAATGATTGGTGGTTTGTGGTTTAGTGGAGAGAGGGCTCTTGCTTTGGGAATGGTTTCAGAGATGTTAGAGAAAGGGATCGAACCAGACGAGATTACTTATAACTCACTCATATCTTGCTTGTGTAGGGACGGGATGGTGGACGAAGCCATTGGATTGTTGGGAGATATGGAGTTTAGCATGTTTAAACCCACGGTTATTAGTTACAATACAGTGATCCTTGGGTTGTGCAAAGCACATAGGATTGATATGGCCATAGATGTGTTAGCAAAAATGGTAGAAGAGGGTTGTCGGCCTAACGAAACTACTTATATATTATTGACTGAAGGTATGGCTTATGCTGGATGGAAATCAAAGGCAATGGAGTTGGCCAATGCCCTTGTTGCTAAAGATATTTTCTCCAGGGATTCCTTCAAACGTTTGAACAAAACTTTTTCTATGATCAATGTCTACAAGGATAAAACTCTCTCAGAGAGCACCAGATAGATTGTTCCTCTATCATTGTTGTAATGGACTTATTTCTAATACTCGACCTAAAGCCAATATTCGAGCTCTAGCTCGACTGAATACAAAGCCAATTCGGAAACTCAAGCTCAGGTCTCAGCGTCCGACCTCATCAGCAAACACGTGGCACATTCAAGACACATTATGGAGCAGTTACAAGAGTTACTCGACCTACATGAAGACTCATCAATATTGTAACGTTTGTAACCTCCCTCATTAAAGCTCATAACGGTCGTATTATGAGACCTATATAAATGAGCAGAGGAACACACAAAAAGGGGAGGCAGATCTGATGATCTCTGAGAACCACACACACATCTATCTCTCTCCATGTAATAGATTAGCACTCTATAAACAACTCCCTCTTTCAAAATCCTCAGGAAGAGGTCGTGGTTTGTCACCTATTTAAAGGTTTTCCACGCTAAACTCTGTGTTTATAGCTGGTAGTCTATCTACATTTTTTATATTTCACTGGTGTAAGACGTGTTTTCGACCTCCTAGAAAACAGGTCATTACATATGGCGCCGTCTGTGGGAACGAAGGTTATACTCATTGTTCTCCAACCAGTTAAAATTTTTCTAAAGAATGGCAAATCAAGATCAGAACATACAAATCGTCCGGACCGATGGCACCGCCGGAGCAACCATACGACAAAACCAAGCCAACGCCGAGCCTATATCACAGTCCTCTAGTGGGGCCGAGCAAACAAAACCTCTCTCTCTCTCTGAATCAAGATGAAATTTCAGATTATCACAAACATCATTGTCATCGTCATCTCCAAATAGCAACAAACTCAAATTCAAGCTGATTGTGACTCCATCAATGTTCAGATCAACAGCTGATTGTAATAAATGTTCAGGTCGCATTAGTTCGACATCAACAGCTTCGCCAATGCGAGTTATGATCCGGTTGAGGGCTCCCCAAATCGAAGCCAATGTTCAGATCTGTCAACCCAATGTTCAGAAGCAAGAAGAGGATCCCAAGATTCAGATCTGTCAACCCCATGTTCGAATCATCTCTACAGCAGCAGTTCGTAAAACATAGTCAAACTACCTCTACAGCAGCAGTTCGTGATTGACATCTATCTTCGGCATAACATTCGACATCAAACAGTTCGTGAAGCTCGAACTTGAACTTTGCCTTTCTCGACCTAAACACAAATGCAAGAACACCGCAAACTGTATATGTCAAAGATGGATACGCTCACCGGAGTTGCCACCAAGTATGATGCCAACATTACTCACTTTTATATGCTTGATGCTCCTGTTCTGTCATCTGATAGTCACCCACTCCAAATATTTATATGGCGATGCTGCTTTTGCTCTTCTTTCTATCTCTGCAATCAAGCTCCAATTCGAGCTAAGCTGACAATCCAATTCAAACTCGAGCGAACTGATATAAGATGGATTATCCAATTCAAACTCGATCGAGCTCGAGCTATAATCTTCGACAACAAAAGAGAAAGCAGTTCGCATATCAATTTTGAATCGAGTTGGAATTCGGTCGAACTCAACAATAACAGGTCTTCAAACGACCTCAACAATGAGGTCTTTCATTCACTCTCCATGAATCGAGCTCTGCTTCAACAACAAAATCAGCAATAGTCATAAACTTGAAGGTCTTTCTCGCACTCTCGATCTTTTTAAACAACAATATCAAGCAACAGCAAATACCACATTGATTCAATCAAAGAAAGAAAGAAAGGTCTTTCTCGCATTCTCGATCTTTTTAAACAACAATATCAAGCAACAGCAAAAACCACATTGATTCAATCAAAGAAAGAAAGAAAATCAGAGATATTGGAGATGGGGTCGAACAACATGCAAGTCTTCAATCGAACTCAACAATACGGCCTACCTCTCCGATCAAAATCGAGCTTGAACTACCAATGTTCGACCTCAACAATTAGCGTTCTTCGCTCACTCGAACTCGACAGAAAACCTCTTTGAATCAAGCTTGAACGATCTCAACAAATTAGCATTTTTCAATCGATCTCTCTCGCACTCAAATCGTCATAATCCGCAGGAAGAATCTGTTTACAGCAGCATTTTGAATTCGACAGTTCGTGAAGCTAGTTCGAATGATCTCTACAGTAACAATTAGTGAAAACCCAATCCCAAATTTTCAAGTCGAATATCTTTGGCAACAAGATCAGCAGCAACCACAAGCTTGAAGGTCTCTCTCGCACAGACGATCTTCTTCAACACCAAGAGCAACAACAACCACATCAACCAATCGAAACGATTCATACAAGGAGTGGGTTGGTAGATCTATCCTTTGAACACTCAGCAATGCAAACTTCTTAGTTGGGAGCAGACTCTCTGTTATTTGGTCGAAACGAGTACCAGTTGGAGAAAATAATAAAGTCTCTTAAAGCTTATAACAAATGAAGCAGAGTGTTAGATTGTATATGACCAAAGAAACAAGAAGAAGCAAAGCTTATATTGAATTGTTGCTTATTACTCTTTACAATTTATTTCATCAAGATATATTTATAGGTTTTAGGTATGAGTAGTCATATAGTAGAGAACAACTAATTTAGCTAAATACTAGGTCAAATACTAATTACGAGGAAACTTTGAATTGAAAAGGTCCAAGGTGGAATGAGTCTCGTAATACAGAGTTACCTTTAGTTATTCGGCAGAAGACCCTTTGACTCTTCTCCGCAGGTTTTTGCTGGTGCTTTTCCGATGAACTATGAACCTCCTAAATTCAGCCCAGTATCAGGGGAGAAACGTTTATATCCAGTTTTCTTCACACTAAGAACTCACAACAATGGGACCTATGGTTATCATCAAGAACAACAAAGGGTTTGGCACTGTGGTGCCAAGTTCTCCAACAGCCAGTATATAATACTCAGCTTCAGACTCAATATTCAATCTCATTATGAATACTCGGGGCGAATTCGACCTCAGCTTCAGACACAACACTCGACCAACACATTCAATCATACTCGGGGCGAGCCCAACTTTAGGTTCAGACTTAATGCTTGATATCATCTTATTAAGTCGCTCGAGGTCGAGGTACTCGAGGCGATTACAACTTATTATCGAGCTCGTTATTCAAACTTATACTCGGGGCGAGCCTAACTTCAGATTCAGACACAACGCTCGGCCAATACATACAATCATACCCGAAGCGAGCCCAACTTCAGATTCAGACTCAATGCTCGTCCTCATATTTTCAACAACATGATCAACAATAGCAATACTCCTGATCAGCAACAACAATACCATATTGTTCACCAGTTCGCGAATCAAGATCAACAACAACAATAATAACAGAGAATCCAATGGCTTCATCTCTTCTCATGGGCACGACAACTTCAGAACCAAGAAAGTATCTCCATCATCAAATGTCTTCATATGGAAGCCAACAACTATTCTCGGGGCGAGCCCGGCCTCAGCATCTCAATCTCTTCACAAGATTGCTCAAATTTCACAATGCTAATGAGCCATTATAATTTTGTTTTTGGTGTCCCAAGCTAATGACGAACAGATGCCAAAGACCACCAGCTACTACTACAACTAATATGCCAAGTTCACAGCAACAACAACTTCAACAGCAATAGGTCAAATCAACAGTTTGTGTAACCTCAATACGACTTACAGTTCGTGATTGACACCTGCATAACATTCAACATCAGCATTTCATGTAGACCTTCAGCTCATTCGCAGTTTGAATTATATCAAACAGTTCGGACAGTTCGGACAGCCCCAAGGCAATTTGCAAATAAGTTCGTAAAACTCAATTTCTTATAGCTACAGTTCGGACAGCCACCATGATTTGGGAACAAGCAATTCCCTCTCAGCATCTTCGAAGCATCAATGACTTGATATTTGTGTCGATGAAGGAGACTGCATATGAACAATTCGGCAGCAGCAGTTACGACGACAATTCGCTAACCCAGCAGTTTCAACAGTTCACAAACATTTTTATACAGCTCGAACTCAACAGTTCGTGCAACAAAACAGTTCGTCGACTTATCTCAAGCGGGATCGCAAAACCCAAATTTTATACAACGGCAGTTCGATAAGCAGTAGCAGTTCGATAAGCTTTAAGCTCGAATAATCTCTACATCATACAGAATCGATTGATCTCAATATCAATAGCTTACAGTTCGGGCAACCGTTCGCCGATTGTTTGCATAGTATGCTCCTAGTGAGTTTACAGCAGCAACAGCAAGTTCGAACTGTTGAGTTCGATTGAAGACTTGCATGTTGTTCGATGCCATCTCCAATATCTCTTATTTTCTTTCTTTCTTTGATTGAATCAATGTGGTATTTATTGTTGCTTGATATTGTTGTTTAAAAAGATCGAGAATGCGAGAAAGACCTTCAAGTTTGTGGCTATTGCTGATTTTGTTGTTGAAGCAGAGCTCGATTCATGGAGAGTGAATGAAAGACCTCATTGTTGAGGTCGTTTGAAGACCTGTTATTGTTGAGTTCGACCGAATTCCAACTCGATTCAAAATTGATATGCGAACTGCTTTCTCTTTTGTTGTCGAAGATTATAGCTCGAGCTTATATCAGTTCGCTCGAGTTTGAATTGGATTGTCAGCTTAGCTCGAATTGGAGCTTGATTGCAGAGATAAAAAGAAGAGCAAAAGCAGCATCGCCATATAAATATTTGGAGTGGGTGACTATCAGATGACAGAACAGGAGCATCAAGCATATAAAGTGAGTAATGTTGGCATCATACTTGGTGGCAACTCCAATGAGCGTATCCATCTTTGACATATACAGTTTGCGGTGTTCTTGCATTTGTGTTTAGGTCGAGAAAGGCAAAGTTCAAGTTCGAGCTTCACGAACTGTTTGATGTCGAATGTTATGCCGAAGATAGATGTCAATCACGAACTGCTGCTGTAGAGGTAGTTTGACTATGCTTTACGAACTGCTGCTGTAGAGATGATTCGAACATGGGGTTGACAGATCTGAATCTTGGGATCCTCTTCTTGCTTCTGAACATTGGGTTGACAGATCTGAACATTGGCTTCGATTTGGGGAGCCCTCAACCGGGATCATAACTCGCATTGGCAAAGCTGTTGATGGTGAACTAATGCGACCTGAACATTTATTGCAATCAGCTGTTGATCTGAACATTGGTGGAGTCACAATCAGCTTGAATTTGAGCTTGTTGCTATTTGGAGATGACGATGACGATGATGTTTGTGATAATCTGAAATTTCATCTTGATTCAGAGAGAGAGAGAGAGAGGTTTTGTTTGCTCGGCCCCACTAGAGGACTGTGATATAGGCTCGGCGTTGGCTTGGTTTCGTCGTATGGTTGCTCCGGCGGTGCCATCGGTCCGGACGATTTGTATGTTCAGATCTTGATTTGCCATTCTTTAGAAAAAATTTAACTGGTTGGAGAACAATGAGTATATAACCTTCGTTCCCACAGACAGCGCCATATGTAATGAAATATAGAAAATGTAGATAGACTACCAACTATAAACACAGAGTTTAGCATGGAAAACCTTTTATCTAGGAGGTCGAAAACACGTCTTACATCAGTGAAATATAGAAAATGTAGATAGACTACCAGCTATAAACACAGAGTTTAGCGTGAAAAACCTTTAAATAGGTGACAAACCACGACCTCTTCCTGAAGATTTTGAAAGAGGGAGTTGTTTATAGAGTGCTAATCTATTACATGGAGAGAGATAAATGTGTGTGTGGTTCACAGAGATCATCAGATCTGCCTCCCCTTTTTGTGTGTTCCTCTGCTCATTTATATAGGTCTCATAATACGACCGTTATGAGCTTTAATGAGGGAGGTTACAAACGTTACAATATTGATGACTCTTCATGTAGGTCGAGTAACTCTTGTAACTGCTCCATAATGTGTCTTGAATGTGCCATGTGTTTGTTGATGAGGTCGGACGCTGAGACCTGGGCTTGAGTTTCCGAACTGGCTTTGTATTCAGTCGAGCTAGAGCTCGAATATTGGCTTTAGGTCGAGTATTAGAAATAAGTCCATTACAATTACAGAATTGCAATGGATATTAATGCGTAGTGTGAAAGAAAGCAATTGTCAGTGGAACTATGAAGCTACCAAAGAACATATTGTACCCTGTTTAGCTGTATTATGAAGATTCAAATGTAAAGATTTTAACAGATAAATTTCTGTCACTAAATCCTTTTTTATCTCTTTTGAAACATGATAATTCATGAAAAATTTGCATCTCGCCCTATATTTACAAATTTTCTTCCTCTTTTCGTTATTTACATGGCTACTAATAAGGCCATTGACCTGGAAGGCATCTTAAGTAAAGCCCTTCTTCAACTGGCTAAAAATAGCAAAGAGATGATAAATTAGTATAAATGGTAATAGAAGATTGCTGATAGTGGTCTGAAGCCCAATACACCATTTTGAGCCTTCTGAACACATTGATTGTTCAGACATGTAAAGAGGCATTGAGCGCTTTATAGAGCTCAAGTCTACACTGGATAAGCTTCACCTCGATGGATTGCAATTCGCACAAACGGGTCATCATCATGGGCAAAGTTCCTATATCAACTTATTATATGCTCTTTCAAGAAAAATCTTATTGTATGCGGTTCACCAGCCCAAGCAGTTTTTGTAACAGCTCAAGTCGCTTTGATAGTTTGAGAGCTTAACTAATAAAAATGAGGAGAACGTTGTAACACGAGCTTGGCTACAGGACCAACTATCATCTTCTACTGCTTACTTTTTCCCTCAGAGAAAACTACACATGCCCAATCCCCAAATTACAATTCTTTTGGTTTAAAATGTCTGAGACAGACCTCTTAGACCTGTATTAGTAATCCAATACCAAATTTTGCTGCAAAAATAATAAAACCCGTGACCTTTAGCTCTTAACATCCTAAGAAAAAAATTCAACCAAAATTCACATATGTTGTTGGCCCTAGCATGATGACAATGTCAATGATGACTAATTAGGCTGTGCCCTTATAGGCAAATTGGCTCAAGGTAGACGAGTAAGTCACTGATATTTGTCTATAAGTAATATCTATATATCTATACAAGGTAAATTAGCAGAGGAGAATTGATGTAACATTTACAAGGTAAGTTAATTAGTGAAACCCAAATTCAAGTGTTACATGTCACATGTCCTACAAAGCTTTATAATTAGAAACAAAATTGAGAAGAAAAAATTACTACTGAAGTAGATTCTTTCTGTACAACTAGTCTCCATGTTAACCAACAAAAAACTCCCAGAGTCATCTCATTATAAGTATCTCTGCAATACTAGTGACTACACGAACAGTGTTTCTGCTCCTAGGATCTTGCGCTTGATCAAATTTCTTTGTAACTTGGTAGCCTCCTTTTTCATACCTGCAGCAGCAATCCCTTTGATTAAAGTGACATAAATCATCTCATTTGGCTTCCGACAACCAGAGATCATCATACCTAAAACTTGAATTGCAAGATCAACCTTATCATTTTTGCATAATCCCTGTATCACAACACTAAATGTACTAGTTCTTATCTTTTCGTTTCTCCTTTCCATTTCCTTCAGCATTTCCATGGCTTCCTCGACTAGATCCTCCCCGCAAAAACCCGAAATTAAAGAATGGTAAGTAATATCATCAGGACTAACACCATTATCAATCATCTTATAGTATAACCCCATTGCTTTCCTTGTATCTCTGTTCTTTGTTAATCCACCAATAATGGTGTTGTAAGTGATCAAAACAGGAGAACAGCCAATACCTCCTAACGAGTTAAGTATATGAAAAGCTTCATCAGTCATTCCTTCTTTACAAAGTGCCGCCAGAAGAATATTATAAGTGATGATATCAGGAGCGCAACCCCAATCAATCATTTGATCTAAGAAGTTAATAGCTTGATCCAAGAGCCGGTGTTTGCATAAACCATTGACCAAAGTATTACAAGTAACAATAGTAGGAGAATTCGAAGTCTCTTTCATGATTGAAATGATTTCGTCTACCTCATCCCAGTATCCATAGTTGCAGAGGCGACGAAGAAGGCTATTGTACGTGACTACATTTGGCTCCATTCCACGCGATAAAAGATGTAAGATCACCATCTTGGTCTCTTCGTACTTTCCCTCTTTAAAAGTAGAGCTAATCAGGGAGTTGTAAGTCACAATATCGGGATAGCAACCCTCAATTTCCATATCGTTCAGTACCTGCAAAGCTCTTACAGCTCCACAATGCCTACATACCAGATCAATAAGAATAGTGTAAGACATCACATAAGGAGGGCAACCCTTTCTCAATTGTTCCTTCCAAAATCTAATTGCAAAATCAAATCGACCTTGGTCAGACATGCAACGGAGTATGGTGTTATATGTAATCACATCCGGAGGGCAGCCACTCAATCCCATCTGTTCCAACACCTCAATAGCAGAATTCAACATTCCATTTTTACAAAGACCACCAACCACCATGTTATACGTGATGATATCTGGAACCCCACCAGACATAACCATGACCTTAAGAACTTTCAAAGCTTTTTTCATCCGATCAATCCTCACAAGTCCTCGAATTAGGTTTATACAAGTGTGGAAATGAGGAATTTGGCTTACGCGTGCCATCACATCAACCATGTTCGACGCTTCCATTAACTTCCCGTGACCGCAAAAACTACGAAATATATCATTGTTGGATTCTTCATCATTCTCAATGAACGGTCCATCAAAACTCAATAACCGCATATTCCTATATCTCTTGAACTCCATATCTCTTTCAGTTGAGGGCTCACTCGAAACACCCATTACAGATCCCTCTAACTCACAATCCTCAACCTCATTTACTTTATCTACGTAAACACTTATCTTCTGCCCCACATTTCTCCGAAACCCAAAATCTCCATTAGATTGTAAGCTAGACCCAAGCTTAACCTTTCTCTTGCTCAAGCAACTATCATTAAACGAAGAAACTCTGACTGCCATACACCCCCCAACCCCATCAACATTTCTATGGTTGTCATACCCAAGCAATTCTCGAAAACATCCAACATCACTTGTACATTTATTAGAAAACATTGTACACCCCATCTTTACCCCACTACTAAAACAGAACCCCGGAGATTAATACACGAATATATGGCTTCTCCGAATCTGAAAACAGAACAACAACTGGGTTCTATTTCTAAGTGTTCCCTCAATCTTTTCGAGTCGAGTTCAGCTCAAAATCAGCTTCAACAATCTACAAACATCACATAATTTGTTAAAATTACAAAACAACTTACCCCCATTTCCCTAAACTAGATAATTTTCATTACTAAGACCAATTATCATTTATCACAATTCAAACTAAGTTTTTTATAAATAATAACACTAACCCCATTTGCAGAAACAACATAGTAGCTAAAAAAATCAAACAAATACCCCAACTTTAATCTTTGGGCTCTCTGTTAAGGGAGAAAGAATTTGTACCTTTTCACAGCTTGTTGTAGTTTGAGAGAGAAATTAGGGTTGCAAAGATAGAATCAAATACAATGAACCGGGAACCAACTACTTCTTTTAAATGTTTGGGTCGACCATGACCCGGCCGGCAATTTATTGGTTATTGTTGGATGGGGCCAGTTGAACCAGTGATATGTTAGATAATCGGCAGCGGACCAGCGGTTCACAGCGACCGAGCTAAGAAATATGAAGCAGTTTTCGATATGTGGTTGTATTAAACCGGATTTCCACAACCTGTTAATTGGTCGGAGCGGCTCAGATTTTAAAACAGCGTGTAGAATAGGGGCCTCATCACCATGTTTAATATTGCTCAATCACAGGGTGCATGTGTGTCACGGTTCACGAATCGGTCACCGGGTGTATGTTTCTAAGGGTTCACGGATTGGTCAAAACCATATCACTTCTCTCAATTCAACACAATGTCCATCATTCATGATTGTACACAGGCTAGTACACAGTTACCTTAGTTTGGAAGATATCATAGAAATTACTTGTGGATTCTGAAAATTTAATAATATTTTGAGATTATGCCAACATCTGCATAACCATTCCATACTTTAGGGAAGAGAAGAAAATGAAAAATGTTAATTTATCTCTGATATCTGGAAAACAAACCTATGCCTCATAACATTTATCCGACTTGATTTTTTTTTAAAACAAATGCAGCAATGAAAGAATAGAAACTCACACTTGAACCTCCGGAAATATGTTCATGTAAATAAACAAGGAAATGATATTTCTTATTTACCCAGAAAAAAACTATTACATGTTTCAGTCCACATAGATAATGAAGCAAGCTTGTCGAGAAAAAGAATTGAGATTCCATAAATAAAACAGAACCAAGTACTAGTGCTACATGTAAAAAAAAAAATATTACTACCAGGATATACCTGGACCATACTTCTTGATTGATGCCAGGCACAAGGAAAAATATCAAAATTGTGAAGACCTTATTCGGAATCTTTGAGGCTTTCGCTACTGAACCACATTTTCTTTTGAATGATAAACACGGTTTCATCGTCATCTTGCTCTGAGACGGGATCGGATGTTGCAACAGCTTCCCAGTGCAATGCTGTTAAATACTTCTTAATGAATTCTATTACTGGGCGCTTGTCTCTGACAATGATGAAGCTGCTAGGCCTTAAAAGGCGGTCCATCTCTAGCAGAAGATCCTCAGCACTACAGCCCTTCTTTCCAACATCTGAGAAGACAGTCCAAGCATGAAGGAGGTCGTAAGTTCGTGGGTACGTAGAATATGCTTCACACCTGTCGACAACAACAACAAATCAATTTACTATTTACTATTTACTAATTTCTACATTACCCTTATTGATTCAAAGGAATCAGTTCGTTAAGAACATTCCAAACCTTGGTCACTTCCAAAGAGCAGGTCAAAGACTTAATATCGAGATATATTACCAATCTAATTGATATGCTATTTTACTAACTATGGCATGTGAAACCGGGATGTTAAATGGTACAATAATACGCTATAATCTAAACAATAAAATTGGATCACAACAGTTAGATTATATATCCTGAACATAACATGTGGACGGGGATTGGGAATATATGTCCTACACATGTATAAAACTTGTATCAGAATTTTTCAGGGAAATTTAACTAATAAAGGCAAAAATGAGATACTCTACAATATGTCGGAGATTTGGAGGACCAGTGTGTCATTCTGGACAATATTATAAACCATGAGGTTTGGGGGCACTAGGGTCTATTTGAAGAAAACAAATATAAGAGACTATTGCAGGAGATGCAACTTAATACTCTTGAGGACCATGGGACACACACTACCTTAAGGGCTGCACAATCTGTATTTTCATAACAGGCTAAGAATCGCCGATTTTCAACAAAATTGTTTCACGTACCAGTTATGCACAGAGCCTATAAGGCCCCTGTCATATATTAGCTTGAGTGTGTTGGGTCCGTCTTCAGGAGCAACATTCATAACCCATACATCTTTGCCCTTCAGTGCTGCGGCAAAGGACCCCAAGTGTGCCTTCATGTCCATCACGTTCCTCAGTGTGTTCGCTTTAATCTTTGAATCCAAAAGATTCCAATAACTCGCGACCCTCCTTTGCCAAATTTCCTGTACCACAGAATAATATTAAAAATCAGATTATCAATTTCTCATTCTGTAATAACTCTAAAAATGGCAAAGGGGATTACCGTGTCTTTTTCAATAATTTCATTGGAATAACCAAAATCAGCAAGACGTGGAGGAGGAGAAGTCAACCTAGCTGGCCAAGGAGCCAATCCACTTCCCTTTGTTCTCTCAACTTCTGAAAAAACCAATACTAGACAAAGTCAGCACAAGTTCAAGTAACCAACCTTTAATTCAAGTATGTTTTTAGAAGGTAATATGATAGAATGGAAAGGATTTTGATGTCTTGTAAAAGAACAGAAAAATCTGTTGCCCGTGAGACGTAACAACGCAAAAAAACATTAATACAAGAAAGCACTCTCATGTTGGACCCCCTTATTATCATCAAGAGGATTACTGAAAACAGGCATCCGTAGGAAAGGGGGTTAATTGCCCTTTGACCATTAATTCTGCCTACCTCATCAAGTTAAAGTGGATCTAAATCTAATGTACATGCATTGCACAGAGAGGAGAAGAAAATAATTGACAATAATGACACATGGGTATTAGGCTACTCACGTTCAGAGTAAGGTGTGATACAAGCTTCCATATTCACGTTCCACACTGCATCTGGGTCATCATCAGATCGGCAAAGAGGAGGTTGTGTACCAGGCTCTCTTTCATTGTAACAGTCATTCGTCAAAGGTTTGACCCAAATCACAGTTTGATTTCTTTTGGCAGCAATTTTCCAACACATGCGTTCTACAAGAGCACTCATTTCTTTCCATATTCGAAGATCCTCTTCATCTTGTGCATATGCTTCCGGCGAAGAATAAGCAAAATAGCCTCCTGGTCTGAGCAATCTATCTAATTCAAGTAAGAGGATCCCATCCCTCTGAAGCCAATCAATTCTACAACGAGAACAGTGAGCAAGTTCAAAAGATCTGCTAGGGTAAGGGAGTCTCTTTGTCCCTAACACACCAAGATATGCAGGAATTCCTCTCTCAAGAGCAAATTGAATCTGGTTTTGATGCACATCATTGGGTGCTACAGACATTGCAATTATATCAGATGAAAGAAGATAAGCCCCAAAACTTGCAACTCCACAACCCACATCAAGAACTGTCCGGATCTTTCCCTCATTATTTAAGTTATTGCGTGAGAAGTTAAGCATCTGCAATCAAGTAAAAAAAACAAAACAATTACGAAAGAAAATAAAAATAGATGTATATTAGAACAATCCTAAAAGCATCTACCATAGCCTTGGTGGAGAAAGCTACTATTTTCCACCTAATGTCTTTTTGCTGGTTAGAAAAAGTTGTTCTACACATAACAGACTTGTCGTACTAGCTGCTGAATTGGATTTATACAACTGACACCTATGGTTTGAATAGAGAAAAAACTTCAATATTCTTGGACCTTCCAAACGGCTTCCAGCATTCTCAATACCCCTTATAAGACCATCACCGTTTACACTAGATTTAGCTAGGGAGACAAGAATTCATGGATACTTTATAGGTTAAATCTAAACGACTAAATCTCTTTTTCACCTCTTAACTCCCTATTTTACCCAATAGATGGATTTATGGAGTCCACTGGAGATGCTCTAACAAGGTCAACACTAACAGGTGATGAAGATTACCATAGTACACAAACATAATCGGCATTAGAACCATTTCGCAATTCACGAGTATATACAACTTAGGCCAGAGAAATAGTTCTTACGTTTGCAAGGGAGGCAATATACTTATCAGCTCCATAATGAAAATGAGTTCCTCCCCCCGGAAATACGATCTTATCACCTTTCACAACCATCCAGTTTTGGTCAGATTTCTCTTTTGCAAGGTGGGTATGAGGTATATTTGCTTGCCACACTTCATCTCTGCTTCTTGGCCACTTGACTGGTACCTGCAATATGAAATATGAATAAGAGACAAAAAAATCTTCAACATAATTTTAATGAATCATAATAGAAA
Source organism: Kingdonia uniflora (assembly GCA_014058105.1). Lineage (NCBI taxonomy): Eukaryota > Viridiplantae > Streptophyta > Magnoliopsida > Ranunculales > Circaeasteraceae > Kingdonia > Kingdonia uniflora. The sequence continues at coordinate 15,507 of JACGCM010001723.1, forward strand.
TGATGATCAAACCTTATAGCCTGAAGGTGGAGGGATCAAGCAATTCAAACGCCTTTCAGGCTGAGGGCAGTGTCTCTCGTAGTGCTCCATCAAAGATAAATCCAACTTCAACCTCATTTGGTATATAAGGTGCCTGTCTAAGCAGGGAATTAATTCTGAATGTCGATCATCACAAACCTTCAAATACAGAACAAAAAATGTCATCAGTTACACAATTCAAGCACAAATAGAGAAGCTAACAAGTTGATAGAAAACTTAGTTATAAAAGTATCTCAAATGGTTCTGTGAAAAAATATCTAAGAACCTCCAAAAACAAGCTCAAAGGAAATGTTAATAGAAAAAGTGGTGCATGCCTACAGTAAAAAAAAAAAAAACACGAAGAAAAAAGATAGACGAAGCTTTTTTATTAATCAGAAATTTTGATGAACTATAAATTTTATTTATTTTTAATAAAAAATACTGGAAAATGGGTATTTTATATTTCCGTCCTATCATTTTTAACGTATTAAAAAATGAGATCCCTTTTTACTGAAATTTATATTAAGATGCTTTAATAACTCACAGGAAAGCTCTTGGGAGTGATGTCATCTTCGCCGTCTTCTTGCCCAAACTTGTTGGAAGACTCATCTTGCTTGCTCCCAAGATCAGATTCTTCATCGCCACCCAAATAAGATGAGCCAAGTTTTCTTAAGGTTGATGTACCCCGTTCCACTCGGGCTCCAAAAAGAGACCCGTAATATACAAACAGAAAACCAAGAACAATTGTTGCAAGACACAATGCAGTAATTAACCGTGTCTTTTGAGCACCGTCGGCTCTCCCCCTTGTCATCTTCTTATTAGGTTGGCTTCTGCTCTAAATCCACAACACTACAGGTATTATAGAGGGAACATCACGTGCTGTACTGAGGTTACGGCAAAATCCTGAATAAAAAACAGAGTTTGGATCACAACCACTAAAAAACTACAGCTCAAAAGCATGCATCACAATAATTCCAAAAGGCCAAAAACACCCATAGTATTGTAACGAAGATCAGTTAAAGCAAAGACTCACAAATGTCGAACTAAATCAGCATATTAGATCTTTCTACTCATGCTAGATATCAACACCAAAAACCAAGTTGCCATCTTAGCAAATAGGTGCAATCTTTACCAAAACCAACAAAAGTAGAATAAAATTTAAATTTCTAGACAACTGACACTACAGATCTGGGTTGAAGATAGGGTCACTCATCAAATTACCAATAAAAACAAATATGACCTCAAAAACAGAAATCCCAATTCAACTAAATCCAGTAAGCAATGAAAGACCACAAGACGCCACCATTTCAGTCAAACACACTCTACCATCAAACTATAAACACAAAAACTCAATCAACCCAGATCAAATCTCAGCAATTAAAGGTGAACCCAGCAAAAACAAAACAACCCCAAGCAAGATCCAACAAAACACAAGTCAAGCAACGTGCCTATATACCCACAAACCCACACTAGTTTCACTATTTCTTAGTAGTAATAACAAAACAAAGGGTAGATAAACTAGATAGATAGATAGTGTACCTTATACCATTTACCCAGAACTAAACAAAACTGAAGAAAGCCACTTGCTTTTATCAAATAAACACACCCCCATTCACCCAATGATAAGTAAAAAATGTTCTCTCTCTCTCTCTCTCTCCCCACTAGTTGCCACTAAAAAACTACAGCTCAAAAGCATGCATCACAATAATTCCAAAAGGCCAAAAACACCCATAGTATTGTAACGAAGATCAGTTAAAGCAAAGACTCACAAATGTCGAACTAAATCAGCATATTAGATCTTTCTACTCATGCTAGATATCAACACCAAAAACCAAGTTGCCATCTTAGCAAATAGGTGCAATCTTTACCAAAACCAACAAAAGTAGAATAAAATTTAAATTTCTAGACAACTGACACTACAGATCTGGGTTGAAGATAGGGTCACTCATCAAATTACCAATAAAAACAAATATGACCTCAAAAACAGAAATCCCAATTCAACTAAATCCAGTAAGCAATGAAAGACCACAAGACGCCACCATTTCAGTCAAACACACTCTACCATCAAACTATAAACACAAAAACTCAATCAACCCAGATCAAATCTCAGCAATTAAAGGTGAACCCAGCAAAAACAAAACAACCCCAAGCAAGATCCAACAAAACACAAGTCAAGCAACGTGCCTATATACCCACAAACCCACACTAGTTTCACTATTTCTTAGTAGTAATAACAAAACAAAGGGTAGATAAACTAGATAGATAGATAGTGTACCTTATACCATTTACCCAGAACTAAACAAAACTGAAGAAAGCCACTTGCTTTTATCAAATAAACACACCCCCATTCACCCAATGATAAGTAAAAAATGTTCTCTCTCTCTCTCTCTCTCCCCACTAGTTGCCATGTTCTATAATTGCAGCCAGCAAGCCGTGATTTTTAAACTTTTGAAGCACCGACACCCACAAAAATAAATTATGAAATAACTCAAAAAAATCGTGTCGGCACCCCTCATATCTCATCGAAGTACAATAACAATCACATCTGTCACAAAATTACAACACAGATCTAACAGAAACCATTAATGGTACTTAACCAAAACAGAGATCTTGTAACAACAACACTAGTAAGTAATGAATCACAAAGTACAATGAAGCATTGATTGAAATTGAGCTAAAAACTTACGGTGATGAAATTGAGATCGAATTTTGTTGATTGATTATAAATTAGAAGAGCCCTAGATTTCCGAATTGGAGCTCTGAAAGCGAGAAGAATAGCTTTTGCGTCTGAAAGCAAATATATATATACAGAGAGAGAGAGAGAGAAAAAGATCAGATCTCTGTTTTATTATTTTTAGATATTTTTATTTGGAGAGAGTTGTGGAGTTCGTTGGTTTTCCCGGTAATAATTTTTGTACACTAAATACTGGTCATAGACTTTATGAGAAAAATGCAGGATCAATTTTGGCAATCAGAGGAATACTCCTACTTGCAGCAATCTATGTGTCCGACTGATTTCTTATGAAAACTCTATACTAATGCACTAGATTATAAAGAGATTCTAAGTCTCGTCAACAATGTTTTTAGAGATAATATCGTCAATGTTTTAAGATGTATCAGATAGTAGATTCAGATGTTTTTTGAATTTCAGGATAAACTGCTAGTAATCCTAGAGGTGGAACTCCCTAATCTAACAGAAAGAGAGAGAGGAAAAAAATATCATAGCGAAAAGAGAGGAAGATGATAAAGGAAAAAAAAATAATGACGAACGAAAGAACATTTTTTTATAATGACATCTTTAGTTTTTAAGTGTACATATTGTAAAACACAAACTGTTTATTTCAGTATTATTGATATTTTGTACAAGGTAGGTGTTATGGTAATCAACTACAATATTAAACCATGTTCTGCAACTACTAGCAAGAAAAAAAAAGAAAAAAAAGTCAATAATAATAATAATAATAACTTTAGTCCATGATGGTCCCATCCCCAAGGAACCCAGCTGTCTGTGAAATGTTAATAATGGTTACATATGACTCTATGCCAAAACTAACATGCCATAATAAACAGTAGGTCATGTATATAGGTCTTGTGAAAATGACTTGCATGAAATCAGTTTAGTTTGCTGCAAGTACGGGATTTGCATTGCATTAAAAATAGGGGGGGCAAGAATGCAATGTACTGCAAGTGCAATTCGCAATATTCAACAAACAATCAAAATTTCATGATCAAAGGTGTAGTATGTGATCCTTATATATCGTATTAACAATCCAAATATGGCCGAAAGAAAAAAAATAATATTTGATGCATGGATTTAAAATATATATGATAAATTTATTATACTTAGATAAATATCTTTTTCTTTTTTTTGTCGGTTTGGTATTTTGGTGATATTATCAGTGGTTCATCAATGCTTAGTTTTGTGGCATAACACCGTTAATGTATCATAATTTTATCAATTTATCATCAAAATATCACGATAATTTGATGGTATTAAGAAATAATTGATTTTAACTTTTAACATTCTCAAAACTAGGTCTGTTTTCGGATCGGATCGGAAACAAAGGTGGTCGGAATTTTTATGATATTTCTTTGGGACAGTAAAATTTGTTCCGATCCGATTTTTTTCGGAACTGTACAAATGGATTAGAATCCGAAAAATTCAGAATTCCGAACATTTCATAAAAAATCCGGATATTCGGAAAAATTTGGAAATTCCAAACAAGAAAATCAAAATTTTTGATAATATAAAAAAAAACTTGGTCCAAAAAAAAAAAAAAAATGTTTTGACCTTACGTCAATTCCAAAACTAACTTTCTCATAATATAATCTAAACCCCATTGAACAACTTGTATGCATGGAAATAAAGTCTATTAACATCTTCAATACATTGTCACAACATACCACACGATTAAGTCTATTAACATTTTTCTTCAATACATTGCACTATGACTTCATCAAAGGTGATAATGGACAACGTACCACAAAATTAAGTCATAGTTTAATCACAATGCAAGCCTTAAATCAACATAGTACTGTAATGGCCAAATTTTGTAGTAGCTCAAAATAGCTCGAAATTAGCTCTTACACCAAATGTACTGTTACACATGTATTCAGAAATGAAACAAAAATGAACAAAAAGGAAATGAAAAACCGACGATCGAGACTTGCAATCACTGCAATTTCCTTAAGACAGGTTTTACCCTACGTATAGTGCTTCACAGTTAATGGTGTCTGTCTCCCAAGATACAACGATCGAATCGTATAGACTTGATACACTCAAGTCGATACGCCTGTTGAACTATATGTGATATTACTCTCAAGAAGAAAGCAATGAAAAAAACAAAGAGATTCAGTTTTTTTCTTCTATGTTTTAAACAATGCATAAAATAACTATTTATAGAGGAGAATGTGACTTTTTGAAGCACCTGTTGATAGGGTTGTGCCCTAAGAAACACCTCTGTGAAGAGTTGTAACTCTTGGAGAGAATAACCAACTCCTGAATAAACACCCCATAAAATGACTAAGTGAAAACTAGAAATCCTCATGAGCCCAATGCCCATGGCTGAATCATCGACTTATAAATAGTCCAGGTGGGTCATAGGTCAGCTCGTGCAAGCAATCCCATGGGAGTCCCCATATAGCAAGCCCTTACACACTCGCCTCACACACGTGTGAGGGCACCACCTACTTACACATGCTACATATGATAGTAGTCTACAACCCATTATAAAGTGAAAATCATTTTTTTCACTTATCCAATGTGGGACTAAAAATAAACACACCAAGTTTAGACATTCAAAACAAAGAAACCACATGGGGTTTTTCCAACAATCCCCCACTTTTGAATGAAAACGGTAAATTCGAAAGAAAGAAAGAAAAAAACCCGATGAGAGTAAGGTTAGGAATGGCGCTGCATCGAAGAAGGTGTCTTGTGGACTTGAACCTTCTCTTGTGAAAGACTATCGGACATACTTGGCTAATCAATGAACATGATGTCTTGAACTGTTCAGCCGTTGGTGTAAGCCTAGACAATAGTATTCACACAGTTCCTTTCCTGTCACAGACAGTCCTAAAAGTTGTGTCCATTTCGGCCCTGGACAATCTTGGATTCATGAGTACTATAAGAGAATTCAACCATCTCAATTCTCACGGAAGCGGCCCTCACTTTTCACTCACATAGGTGATTTCCTATTAAGAGTACCCTACCGTACTCTATTTGTATACACAAGCTATAAGAATCATTAAAAACAAAGTTTACCCTAACAATCTCTGCGGGTTGTACTATTACATCAGGAATGAGATGGAGACCTATTCTCCGCAATGCTTAGGTGAATAACCTTAAAAGAGTTTTCCTATTGAACCTAGATCTTGGGATCCTCCAATCAACTAGGTTAGGTTACCATTGAGATTACTTATGGATTGGCCGTATTAATCCCATTCCTTTTGATGTACAACATACTCGCCCTTTCGATAACTCTTTTGTAAATGGATCCATTAGGTTGTCTTGAGATTTTACAAAATTAATGGATATTATTCCATTCGCAAGTAGTTGCATAACAGTATTGTGTCTGCTACGTATATTTCGTGACTTACCATTATACACTTGATTTTTAACCCTTGCTAGTGCTGCTTGATTATCACAATGAATACATATATCAGGCACAGGTTGTGACTTTAGGTACCCTCGGTATCTTGTAGTCCCGTACCTAATGTCCAGCTGCTCCACATCTCAAGCAAGGAGATTCGTGATCTTCTACGATTTTTGTGGTTTACCAACCTTTTTAAACGTGTTACTCTTCTAAGGGCCCAAGAATCCTCGATTCCCGCATTCAATCGCATATCCACTTCTAGAACCCTGCTCCTGGTTGTCTTGGTCATTAGATATGATTTTCTGTGCAACGGATGTCCTCCTCCTAAGGGGACACCTCTTATTTTTCTTAAAAAAAAATTTTCCCTCTTGTTCATCAGTGAGTAAGAGTTTGATCAGATCTGCATGACTCCTGAATTTCAATTTTGCATACTGGTCCCTAAGAGTAGCTGTGAATATAAAAATATGGAGAGAGTCTTGTGCAACATCTCTTCCTCGAAGACATAATCATTACTGAGCCTCATCATCGACACGATTTTTTGTATTGTTGTATTATAGTCAGCCATAATCTTGAAGTCACATAACCTCAAGTTGTTCCAGCGGCTGCAGTTCTTAGGCTTCCTTAGGATCTTCTAAAGACCAAATCGTAGCTCTAAACATCTCCATAACTCATATGGATCTCCGCAATATAAGTGCTCAAGCTTCAGCTCCGGCTGAAGGTGGGTGCGCATAACCAACATGACCAATTCCTTAAGTGGTTTAGAGACGATGTTATCTGCAACAATCGACTATGAGATGTTCATTGTTTTCAGATGAAGTTTGATGTCCGTACACCAAGAAAGGTAGTTGGAACCATCTAGCCACAATGGTTCATAATCAACGCAACATGGTCTCACATACATCTGTTATGCAAAATGTATGAAATTCTTTTATAATATTCTTTTATAATGATTAAATCCCAACTTTACCCCGTAAAATGATGATTTTAATCTTAGATGGGAGTTTTAATAGAATATTAGCCAATATCGGTATTCAAAACCACTAGATGTGTGCATTCTTTATTCTGACAACTAGGGTGTTCTAATCCCTAAAGTTCTATAAGGTTTTTATATTCTAGCCAAATGACTATATTTGTTACGAATATGAGGGGTATTAGATGTTTAGCTGACAAGTGGTTCTACCTCAAAGTCTGTTGAATTCACAAGATATGTAGATTAGTCCTATCTTTAATTAACATCATAGGAGTAGGTCCAATCAGTAGAATTTTTTTTAACAAAATTTGACCAAAAATTGGGCAATAAAAGCCAATTTTAGTGTCTAAACTGACTTGGTCTGGGTCAAGGCTTAGAGCGGGCCGGTTAACCGGTTTGACTCGATCAAACTAGCTTGACACGTGTCATTACTATAGTGCAACATGTATCACTGCCACAGTGAGACACGTGTCACTGCTATAACACATGTCTGTGTCCCACATGCCACGTGTTTATCATGTCAGCATGGGTGTGGGTCCCACCTTCCATGTTGGCTGCCTCGTGTCCTTGACATGCGTCTACCACGTCAATATGAGGTGGGTCCCACCTGCCATGTCAGTTGACACGTGTTTGTCATGTCAGTATAGGTTGTGTCCCACCTGCCATGTTAGGTCTGATTCAGGTTCAACTTTCTTAAATGGGTCTGGATCAGGTTTAACCTATATGACGTCAGGGTGACTTAATTTTTTATAAATAAAAGCCCTAAAGGGTAGGTGACGTTACCTTGACCTAATCGTCGCCAAAAATTGGGTTTTTTAGCCTAGAACTGCCCAGTTTCCACGCTGTTTTCCCGGCGACATGAACATCTCCCGAAGTAATGTGATATATGGACGTGATCGTTATGGAGTAGGCTACACAAGAAAATTACAATCACCTAAATCTGATTACTAGAACGATCCCTATTTTAGTTTAAAAAAATGCATTTACATGGGTGAAAAAACACTAAAAATAGGTTACAGATTTTGAAAAAAAAAGAGAAATTATTAATCACAGACTCAGATCTACATATCCTATATGTTAGATTATGCAATTAATACATAAAAACAAATTTAAAAAAAGTTATACCTCTCCGCGACGCAAAAATCCAAAAAACGCTTTCTTGGAGAGCTTTTTTATCCTTTAATTTGATCCACTAACTTTTCACAGTAATAATAACGTGTTGGATAATAAATAAACTATTCTACTAAGCAATCGCACACACATGGAGAAGAATAGAGAGTTTATTATTGATAGGTTGTTCTGAACCCTTTTAGGGGTTAAATACTTTCTAAAACTTTCCTCATAAACCCTAGTTTATATGGGATTTGCTAGTAGTGTAGGACCCCAACCCAGTTGGGTTTCCATCTTGGGTCGGACCCAACTCCTAACAAAAAGGTCTTTATTTTCCTCATAGAAAGCCAAAATACAAATTCTCTTATAGAGATTTTTCACTCCAACCAAATGCAAACAAAAAGAGAAGTTCTATGCAAGTTGTTTGTTTTGCAAAAGTGAACCAAACACATAGGCAATTATTATAAAGGTCACATTGTAATTGCAAATCGAACCAAACATATGGAAGCGGTTAAAAATACAAATTGCTTGTATTTGCATCATGTTTGCAACAAACCAAACTGAGCGCAACCTTCAAATGTTGATCAAGGCATTGAAGGCCTCCTCATTTTAAGATGATAAACAACTTAATACAACTTAATTACGTTTTTCTTAGTGTTGATGTACGATGAACACATTAATTAGTTGAGAAAAAAAAATTGTGGTTTCTACAAATTTTTAGCATTAAGTACTTAATTACATTAATGTGACTTAGGACTTCTAAATAACATAATCAAATTTAGTAATGATTCAATCAACTTCACCTGTCATTAATTTGTAGATAAACATATTAGCAAGTGTGTGACCATGACATTCTGGAGTGAGAGCTAACCACTTATTCTAATATTACATCTTTTGCATAGGCGGACATAAATAAGGGGGAAAACGTTCCCGGATGCATTTCAAACTTAACTCAGAAAGAAATATCAAAGCTAATTGAAATGTTAAAGAGCACAATACTTTAAATATTACAATTAAAAATCCAGTATCTTGTTATCGACTTCTTGGTTCATTACGAAACTAACAAGAAAGTGTCTTAATCAGTAAATAATCTATATAGATATATATATATGTCATGAAAGCTGCAAGGTTCTAAATGTATGAAATTATGTTACGATGTCAACTCCGATGATCAAGAATCTGCTGAAGGCACCAATTTTTCCGGAGTAGAAGTCTGCATCTCCACTTACACCTTCACCTGAAGTAATAGTAATAAAGCCTGAAAAGATGGCATGAAACATTTGAACATTAATTTCAACTCTGGAGTTCAATTAAATATACTTGAGAAGCATTATTTGATCTCTTCGGAGAGGTAACAGAGAACCTCCTGTGGTCAAGAAGCATTGAGATGAAACTGGACTACATAAGCAATCTTAATCAACGCCTCTCACCCACACAAGGTTTCCTTTTTGCATCCCTATCAGTGTAACTGACATTTCAATTTTTGCGGGTTTTAACCATATCCCACTAGAAATACTTCGAGAGCAGTGATGATGTCTATGTTGTTGAGATATAAAAACTTATTACCTCGGATCATGGACCAATTCTAAGGTCTCCATCTCTGCAGAATCACTTGTGCAATACACTCTTCTTTGAAGGCCTTGATTTTTTATGAGTTTGGTTCTATAAAGAGAAAAAGGCAGTCAGAAGACAGAAAGATTTGATAAACTGATAAAGAAATATAACAACCAACCAACCAAAGAAAAGTCTAGTGCAAATGTTTAGCCCTACCTTTTGCCTTTCCATAGCCTCCATATCTGTCCTCTCCCTCCAGCTACTCTTGCGCAGTTTAATAGGACGATTTCCAACATATTTACCTATAACATTATGCATAATCAAAAACAGATGGATATGAGTTTTATAGTTAGCCTGTTACAACTGTGGGAAATATTTTCTATTAATTTGAGAAAAAAAAATTCATTTCAATAGGCAAGAATGCATATAAATAATATATTTGACGGTATAGTACAACGTTACTTCTCAGTTCTCCCAGTACCTTAAAAGGTGCTAGATTAGGAAAATGAAAAACCTAACAAGGTAGTTGTTATACAAATTACTCCATTACTATATGTTTGATCGAGATCAATTTGCATTTTATGAGTTGAATTGGAGAGATGCTAAGTGTTACAGTTTTAAGAGTCAACTATCTGATGAATGAATGAATGAATATCTTGATGGCTAACTCTGAAGACATCAGGAGAATCGCATGTGCAATTGCATTAGTGTAATCAAAGGTGGACTTGGCATTAGATAAGTTAGGGTCCCTAGCATGCCTAGGGAGAGTGGTGATTTAAGAGTCGGCCTAGACAAAGGTTTGACTACATTAATAACACATGTACAGGCATGTATATGTTTAGGACTTCCAAAAGAACTTTCCAAGCATCGTGCATCTATCCTACCCTTGTTACATGTGCGTCTTTTTTTTACCCTGATTAAATGTACCTTTACTGGGATAGGAAACGTATCATATTTTGTTCTTTAGAATCATACTAGTAGAGACTAGGTAGTGTGACATGCAATGAAAATTATTAGCTATATGCCCAAACTATTAAAATTCATTGCCGTAGAGAGATTTTGGCACGCAAAAAAAGTACAGTATGATACATAAAAACTATGCAGAGTCATGTCAAGCATTGTGTACATGGATACTACTTGAGTTTAGTCGATATTTGACTTACCATTCATTTCTTTTAGGGCTGCTGCAAGGTCTAAAGGGTTGGCAAAACTGACAAATCCATAACCTCGGGTTTTCCCAGTCCTCTTATCTCTAACAACCTGTAAATGAGATTAGCACATGTAAATTTTAGTCAAATGTTCCAAATGTGTAACAAAAATAAAATTAAGAGAAAGCCTGTTCAAAAAGATTTCACGAAAAGAAACTGTACTTAATAGATATACTTATATATTTTATTTTATTTATATAGCAGCAAGCACAAATGCCAAAATAAGACATTTTTGGCAAAGAGGGTCAACTAGGAAGATTGACCATCAGATGTCACAATCATATAACCTTACAAGTACATTAAGCAGAGTATAAATACTAGCTTGGAACTTGGGCAGTGCCAAAGATGATGAATGGTCAATGAGATTGTGAAGACGACGTGATGGTCACGTCGAGGATTCTTTGCATTGTTTTTCTTTTAACTTTGCCTTTGGGTTGTAGTCTTAAGAATCTTACCACTTCAAAAAAAAAAAAACTTTGAGATCATCAATTAATCATTTTACATTCTCAAAAAGGGAAAAAAAGAAGTAACATAGAAACAGAAGTTGAACTAAACTTACTCTTGCCATGTTAAAGGTAGGAAACCTAGAAAATGCCTTCGAAAGCACTTCGTCATTCACTTCATTACCGAGATCTCCACAAAATAAGCGGTAATCATCTGTAAAATGTTATAAAAATCAGAAAACCATGTAAAAATTTCAAGATAGCATTCATATAATGGAAAAACCAAGAATGGAAAATGGCAGAGAACATTTTCAGGAGAGTGAAAAGAAGGTCAAGGATTAAAGTCAATGAATTGAACAAGTTTGGCTTGATATGCTTTTAATTAAATAAATAAAGAGATGTTAATCAAACTGTGTAGGATATTAATCAACTGTGTCTAAGATGTCATAATTACACACACTAATAGTGTGTACTTAAATAAAGAAAGCGATGATAATCAAATTGTGTAGGACATTAAACAACTATATCTCAGGATTGGAAAGTGCAATTTCGTGTAATATTGTCTGGTGTGATCTACTATAAATAAAGTAAAGCTACAAATAAATCAATTAGCCATGTATCCCACTCGTTGCTAGCAGTCAACATTTGGAGCTGCTAAAGGACATTTCTTTAGTATCTAGATGTAGGGTGCATTGAGAATTTATCTACTTTTTTTTTCCAGTTTGCCAGAATTGAGGAGAGAAATGGAATGATTCATTCTTCAGAGAATGTGAAGAGAATACTGTTATAAACTGCTCATGAAATATTTTCTTTTGAACGTATATTATCACTACAATTGGTGAGGAATCAGCTGTAATGATGAAGCACCTAAAGCACGGACGATTAGCAGGAAAATGAAATGATAAAGTTTGCCTTAAAAACAGAATGATAATAATAAATGAATTTGTTATTTTCAATTATTAGTATTTATAAAATAGACTAGCGGTGATGCACATCTGTCACACCTTAGACGTAGACATATTCTTTGCATGAACCTTGGTGACCAGTTCCTAATTGCCATGTACAACATGCTTAGACATTTACTTGGAGAACTTAGATTATATATGTTACAGACTGCGATTCCACTCTTATTTATATACACAAATTACGATCCAGTTAAGTAAATTATTTATTACTAAACTTTCTAACTTGAAATAACGAGATACCATATATATACAACAAATGAGGAGATAGGAGGAGAGGACACATATCTTACTTTCTGGCCACTCTGCAAGGGTAGAATCCTCCCAAGTTTGCCCAGCAGCTTTGCGAGGTATTGCTTTCTTTTTGGTTTCTGCTTTGTGCTCGATTTCACTGCTTGCAAGTGCAGCCTTTACACTTTCAAGAGCCTCTGGTGTAATTGTTTGTGCATCCCTTTGGAACAATTGTTGCGCCTATATTAGTCAAAAGGAAAACCAAACAATAAGCACATGAAGGCTTCATATACTCCAAAAACTAAACACACTTTAAAGCATGCATAAAAAACAATACATAGGGTGCATAACTGTGGTTAACTATTTTTGGTACATGATATAGCTTGGGGAAACTCCACGTCAACTGAAGTAAGAAAACAGTATTATTAAAGCTCGAATATATTTCAAAGAAAAACAGGAGTTAAGCATGTAAAATCCGTGTATTTATGTATTAGTCAGACATTTTAAGAAAAAGTAAGCTGCAAATTTTTTCTAATACGTATGTAGAATTTGTCTGTTAGATGTCAATGATATAGAACATATTGTGAAATAGGTGATTGACGTAAATCATATGATATTTTAATCAAGTAAGAAAATGCAATTCTACTATTCTTAAACAATACAACTTTTTCATGGACAGTCACTTCAAGAAACTTGTATATATCATGAAAGGGAAGCTGTTCAGATACCAAAAAGGATTTGCCATTCAGTACTTCTTAGAACCCGTCAATATCCTAAGTGGGATGTAGTCAACATCCTAAGTGGGATGTAATCATCGAAAGCTAAATTTAATGTGTTATTCCGCCGAGACCTGCCATAATGGAGGAAAGCCATAACGCTATGGAGGTAAAGATCTTTTTCAGTTGTCTGTCAACAACATAAAGTAGAGAGCAAAGAGAAAATTACTTGAGAGAATTCTGACACGTGTCACGAAAGACATCGGGTGTAATGAAGTCCTGTAGAGTGTAGACGCATATTACCGCAACTAAAATATAAATATACATATAATTCCAACAAAATGTACACACTGATACCTCCAGGGTAGTTGAAACATTTAAATCAACACAAACAACAATAAAACACATACAATTAAAAAACAGTAAAGGCACCTCACCTGTTGATATTGGGGCAAAGTGTATACACCCGGCACGGCAGCCGTTGTCGGGTATACCAACGGGGCCATTGGAGGTGTCGGGATATTAATTGGTGGTAAACTGGAAGGGTACTGTACGGACGGAGATGGCATATAGGGTCTAGGGTATTGTTGAGTGCCCATCGGCTCAGATTGCTGAAGATGAAATGGAAGAGGAAAGTAAGAACCATTGGAGTATGTGAATTGTGATGAAGATGATGGGTTTGCATTTATCCCAGAATCACTCGCCATGATAAAACTAGTATATGGCAATACAATGGGAATTACGGATCAACAGATAATTGATCTTTTACACCTGAAAGGATCAATATTCATAACAATTAGATAAGGGAGACACAAATCATAACATTTACATGGAAACAGAACTTCAAATTAAGCACAATCCACAAAAATCACCTCTAGAAGAAAGAAAAAATTGCAAGCGAATCTCCTGTTGTTAATAGGCTTCTTTCATACCATTCAAAGAAACATATCAACAAAACAAATTTGCTCGTTCTTTACCAGGAACATAAATTTACAGAAGATAACTAACAAAGCAGAAGTGGAGAAAAGATAATGGAAATAAAAATCAACACTGCATTTGAACAAACATTAAATGATTCAATGCTCTAAATTCGACGACAACCCATAAGGCAAAAATAATAAAAATAAAATCAAAACTAACCAATAACCTAAAACCCAAAACCCACTAGCCTAATTTACTCAAACCCATTCGTAAATTTTCCAAATCCTTAGCTTAATTACAACAAAAACATACCAAAATTACAAAAATCAAGTTTTTTAGGCAAAAATTGTACTTAATGCATCATGTATATCACGCAAGAACAACAAATTCAATGAATCTGACGTAAAGGTACAAATTGGAAAAACCCTAGATTCATACCAATTACTAACACTACAAATTTCACCCAAAATACCTTTTTAACCTTCAAATTGAACCCAAAAAAAGAAATTTTACCTCGGGAGGATCAGAATGGAAGTCCAATCAAAAGCCTAGATCATCATTAGATGCTTTAATATAGAAATCAAGAACGAATTCAGAGTATCGAGTTAGGGTTTGTGAGAAAACACGAGAGTGAAATAATCTTGGATTTGGGTCTGTAAATTAATGGGTATTTGTGACTTGGGAGGTCCGGGCTACTAAAAGGCCCAAAAATTACCGACAATAGCCCATGTGACAAATTTCCAGCCCAGTCTAGATTTCTCAAAAAAATTAAATTTACGTTAGGGGCTTGCGTGAGGAATTTCTCCCACAAATTCCTAAAAGTAAATTGGAAATCCTAAAGTACTCTATTCTATTGTTACAATTTTATCTCTATCTTTTGCATATAAGCCACTACAACTCTATACCCATAAAGGAAATTTCAAATCCTGGTTTCAGAACTCTCACTAATTCACGAAAAAACTTCAAGCCCAAATTCAAAAATGAGAGGTGAGCAATATCAGGACAAATCTACAAAATTTTCAAATGTGTCAATGACATCATCAAGAAACACAAGATAATGATTCACGATATAGCACTTATTATGTCTGTGTATTATTTTTGTTGCGAAATTAAAGTAGCGTTTGCTGAATACATTTAGGGTGTGTTTGGTAACCTTTTTTTTTTTTTTTTTTTTTTTCGAGAAACTGAAATACATTGGGGCTACCAAACACACCCTTACCGGAAAGAAAATAAATAAATAAAAATAATTAGGTAGAGATTTTGGTGTTGTTTATAAATAGTCTAGCTAATCATAGTAGAGTTATAATCATAAATGTAATAATTGTGGAAAGTTATTGGTAGAGATGAAAAGATTTATAAATACTTCTCATGAGATGGAGGAGTTAACAAGAAACCAAAGGTAGTTTTGGGTTAAAAATTCTGGATTTTCGTTTGCCAAGTGGCATTATTTGAGAGGGGCCTCATGTAGAGATAGGTGCATACGTACGTTCTCACGCAAGCCGGGGCTACTCGGAATGTTGCGTAAGTCAGGTTCTGACCTTTTTTCGGCGCTGCTGGGTTTCATTGCCTTAGCTTAGGCAAGACAGCGAATGCGCGCTGTTATTATTACTACTATGGTGGGAAAGAGTGGAGTATGTCTTATAGTATCAGGTTTTGCGCAGTAGACGTGGTGCAACCGTTGCTTAACACGGTTACAGCCATGCATACAGCCTAAGGAAAGACAAAAAAAAAGGCGATAAACACTGGAAGGGCAAGTATGATTGGTTTGAGAAGAATACTTAACTTCAAGAAGTGAATTATATCAAAAAGAAAGTGACAGTTGAAAGAGAAGCATAAATTATTGGTAGGACAACTAGGATTATCAAACTAACACTCCTGCTATTGCTAGTACATTATCTATTTCGCCGGTATGTTTTCTTGGAAGAATTATATTAGGTGCTTGGTATGTTTTTGGTTTTCTCGGGTCCATTCTCAAGTCAAATGACCTCCTCTGTTGCAGTGTTTTCGTTTTCTCGGGTCCATTCTTTCTCTCAAGTGAAATGACCTCTGTTGTAGTGTGTTCGTTTTCTCGGGTCCATTCTCAAATAAAATGAAATCTTCAACAAACGCTCTGCAAGTTGTTAATGAGTTGAAATTTGTATAGTAGATTTGAACCTATCTGTAATCAAAACTTCATCTATAAATGTAGTGAGTTACAGAGAATTCAACCTAAACATATCTCTTCTTACAGTGTTGTTTGTTTTGATACTTATAAAATCATGATTACTACAGGTGTTTAGGCCTGCAAGATACATGTTACCATTATACGGAAAACAGATTTATTCTGTCGTTCCCTTGAAACACTTAGACGAGGTTGCCTAATATTGTGTATTTTTTTTTATCTGTATATTGATATGCCAAGCTTGAGATAAAATCTTTTCCAGGTTTTCTCCAGAAGTGTACGTTTCACCGATTTACCATCTCGGTGAGTAACAGTGTCTTAGTTTCATGATTACATAATAAATATAAGGGTTTTTTTCTAGCTCATGAAGATGTATAATGAAACAAGACGTTGTACATTGATGGTGATGGATTGCATGAGGACAGCATGAGAACTATTCCGGCTTCTCTTTTTATCACTAGATTCTTTGTTTTATTGGTGATTTCTGAAACAAGGAAATATCCTTTCTGACTCTTTAGATGTCTATCTCTTTTCGAATGTGTCTGGAACTATATATAAGAGCCCTCTCTCTATTTTGGATCTTTGAACAATGACCTTATTTTGAAATACATGCGTACAAATCTCCACGAATGTGATAACAATGCACCCTTATTTGAATCTCCAATTTAAATACCACCCAAATAGTATTGGCCTTTTCAACAATAGATGATAGATGGTGTCAAATAGAGAGAGGTGCTTTAGAGGGTACCCATCCCTGCTAACATAAATGCGTAAAGATACACATTCATTGCAGATTGTACTAAAAGGGCAGAAAACATGGTATGGCCATGAAAACTTGAAATATTCTCATTGTCTCACACATTAGTGTTCTTTCTTGTTAGGCAGGGAAATTATTTGAACCAAATCGTGGACAACATTAAACCCTTAGCGTTCCATGTGGCAAAGAAAGTATCTTCATCTCATCTTGTTCGTCATCATTATGGCATTGATCTATTAAATTCTCGAAGTAGCAGTTTATTACATTTTCTTCACCTTGTAATCCTGATAAATGACACCCCGCCCGTGGCTTCATAGGTACTAAGACATGTGTTTGACAGAAATCACTTTTGGACTTATTTAAGTTAAGAAGCCAGTTCTTTTTGTGTATTTAAACGGTCCTTTGCTGTTAATGAGCGTCATTTTGCAAAACCTAAATATACTTGAGATAAGGGAAAGATCGAATAATTGTCGATCAACCACTTGTGCAATCATCAGAACGAAAAGACAGTTCCAAAAGAAGCATGAATTATGGTGGATAACAAGATTAAGCGAACACTCTTGCTAAACCCTATAACCAATACTTTTCGCCTTTATTACGGGATACAGCACAGGGATGTATGAAACTAAGTCAATAAAGCGATATAACACGTATCAGTCCAAATTTGCACGTCTTGGTGCAGGGATCTCTTCTCAGTTAAGTAACGCGCATACACATCTTCTTCATGAATGTAATGAAGATTATCAACTGTATGATTAATCGCGGTGCTTATCAGTGTGTCGTCCATCGAGATATGTGTCAAATATCTCGGTATCTAATTTTTTCCATGATTGTCCTGAATGTATGGGCCTTTCCCATTCAATGAGACCCATTCAAATCATTTTCTGCACCATCCCCATCTATCAGTTTAATAATTTTCGGAGATATTGAGAACAAATGTTTTGTCTTATTACCTAAATAATATTGGATGATGACGCGTAGAAATAGGTATTGCTTCAATATAGTTTACGGCTTATGCCTGGTTCAAGAGACACAATGAAAGTAATGATTGATGGATGCATGAGAATGAGCTTTCCTGCAATGTTGTAACTCAAATATATCGACCCTGTGAAGATCGACACAAAAATAGCGGGTATGGGTGATTTGGTCAGTTTTCACCAAACTGCGTTGGAGTGCCTCCGAAAACCTCAATAAATGACCACGTCACTATATGTCGACACGCAACGATGGAGCCTTGGTTTGAAAACTACTAATTTCGATCGTTAATAAGCATGTTTAATTGATTATAATTTCATTTTGATATTACAATGAGAAAATAAAGAGAAAAATAAAAACTCTTATAGCCATCATAATAGGTTTCTTGTGGATTTGAAACTGTTAAGGGAACTCTTATAAAACAGAGTTTGCTCCTTGATGTGGCTGAGATTCTCTGTCTGTTGAAGAGAGACTTAAGTAAGACGAGTTATCCTCGCAACTTATCAATAATTAACTAGCTACCTAAACCTGCAGCTTTCATCTATATATATAGACCTTGGTACCCGCTTCCTGATTCGGCCTAGCTAAAACAATTCTTAAAAGAAGAAAATGGGTTTACGAGATATTGAGGCGACACTTCCTCCAGGTTTAGGTTTTCCCAAGTGATGAAGAGTTAGTCTCTTACTATCTTTTATCACAGATTGCCATCATCTGAGAGTTCTTAAAGGGAACTTTGGTGGAGGTAGACTTGCATACTTGTGAGCCATGGGATTACCAGGTGAATCTCTCTTCTCCCTCTCTCTTTTCTCGCACCCAACACACACACCAAGCACGAGTTTAGATTGTTTAAGTTGTTGAGAGAGTACATATATATGATGAAGTTTACCTTAACACTTAAAATAATACAAGATAACTTCATTTCATGGATCATACAGCATCTTCTTGTTCTTAGAGTTATGATTGTATTGCTACTAATATGTTTTGTCTTACTTAGCAGAAGAGAAAAAAAAATAAGAGGACTTGCAGGTGAAACACTCTAACTGGACCACAGAAGCATTCCTTTGAGTATGAGGGCTAATCCTACAATAAGTGTTACCTAACTTTATCCAACTCCTTATCCACATTTTCTCCAGATTTTCATCATGTAAAGCACAAAGCGTAGGTAACCGTCGTTGTGTCCATGTTTTATACACTGCTTTGTTTCTCCTCTCTAGAAGCTATCTTCGCCTTACAACGTTCTGGTTTTAAGTACCCCAAACTGTACTCCACTTGACCTCTTTCACGCGGGTAAAAGGGAAACATGAAACTAGATCCTTTCAACTAGTTCAAGATGCAGAGGGTCTAGATATCGACCGAGTTGTTATCCTTCATCATACATATCCCCTGGTTTGTCTTATAGAATACAATGTACTAAAAAGAGGAAAAGACATGGTATGGTCATGGAGACTTGAAATATTCTCATCACTGGGGGGCTTTGAGGTTGGTATTTAGTCTCGCTGGCCTTGTGCCAACGCACTGGTTTGTATGGTTTGCGGGCAGTTGCACGACTCTAGAGGATTAGTCGGGAACTGACGGTTATGGCCAATGGCAGGTACCTCTAGTTAAAAAAAAAAACCAAAAAACAAGTGGTGTTTTTGTGAGACAAGGCAACTGTACCAAATCACATGGATAACAACAAAACCCTAATTGACATTCGGGCCTCACACCCTCCCCATCTCATCATTGTTCTTCTGTTGCCACCTATATAAATTTTGTATAATTTTGCTTCATTTGATACATCATCATTACCATCAGTCCATCACCGCGTTGAATTATTGGAGACCGTCAAGATATTCGATGAAGATTCGTTACGTTCCGAGCCAAGGCCCATATCGTAAAGCAACATGTACCAGACTTCGCAAGTCTCTTAGGTCAATTTGGTTGTTAGCTCAATACAAGTGTTTTCCAGATAGCGCGTTTATTTCTTTGCTGAAATGCTCAAAAAGTATATTGCCTTGTAGATTTGGGCTAAACCGACTCTTCAAGAGCTTAAAGTTTCTTTTGTTCGATGCTCAAATGTTTTGGGTATGTGTAATTTTCTTTGTGCTGTAACATCCCTTGCTAATCATTCATATCTATCTTCAGATGCGGCTAAGCTTGGTACAAATGAATGGTACTTCTTCAGCAACCGTGAACGTAAATATGCAACTGGCTTTCGTAACAATCGAGCTACAGCATGCGGATACTGGAAAGCAACAGGGAAAGATCGCCCAGTGTTTCATTCATCCACTTGTGAAATCATTGGAATGAGGAAGACTTTGGTGTTTTATCGTGGCAGAGCTCCAAATGGAATGAAGACCGGGTGGATAATGCACGAGTTCCGACTGGAGATACAATCCCATGGTCCTCCTCCTAAGGTAAAATTTCTGATATAGCCCTTCACGAAATTTTGGGCGAAACTTGAAAAAATCCAAGTGGTTAAATTTCAGAGTCCAAAATTTCTCCCTAAAATGAAATTTTCAACCTTCCTATAGTTCAGTACTTATATTATCCCGATCTTTAGTACCTTCGCTTATGTTGAATTTTGACCTCATTGGCAGGAAGACTGGGTGATCTGTAGAGTCTTTCGCAAGACCAAGGGAGAACAGACAATGGAATGTAGCCTATTGAATGAATCATATGCTACCACTGCCACTGCCCCGCCTTCTCCTCCAAAATTCACCTCAACTCCTCACATATCCCAAACCATGCAGGATGGATGCCAACAACATCAGGAAAATAGTCTGAACTTCTACCAGGGTCTCATGTTTCCAAATGACGCTGTTGAAAGCTTAGCTACACTGGAATCTAATATCCAGGACCAGTTTCTTCAGGCAGGGATCAACATACCTATCAGTTTCATCAGTTCTAAAATCAATGATGAGTATGGCTTTCTACTTGACATGAATTTAGAAGACTGACGACGAGTTCTCGTCGTCTTATTTGATTGGGTACTGAGTGTGTTTATAATGGTGAAAATAATGCTTAGTTCCAGTTGTACTTTGTATATTGAAGCTCAGATTGCTAATTAGAGAGTGTTTAATTTGTTTATTTAGTTTAACTTGCAAATATATTGAGACCTTATATAAATATACATGTCATTAGAGGTTCCTTAATTTGCTCATCACTGGCTAGATTTCTTGTGTTAGATTTTCAGGCATTAAAGTAACTTGCACCTTTGATCGGAGTCAGTTAGCAACCATATTTCAAGTAGTTCAACCCTCATGTAGTTTTAACATAATATGCAACAATAAATATCATACTGAAGACATGCATCAACCATAGCAACTCATAAATAAGAACACGAAAAAGAGAAGATCATAGGAGGTAGTATACAAGTTGAAGATAACGATTCATAACTTAAAAGCTTCAGAATAACACACCCGTTAATAAGACTCGTTCTTGGACCATGGTTTCGTCTGTTATAGCATAAAGGACATCATGATCCCTCTCATTTCATGTTGCCAATATAGTCCTGATTTATTTCGAGCTCGTCTGCAAGATCTTGGATTTCTTTATCCAGCTTCGCCTTCTTCTCATAGAAATCTACAATTCTCGTAACGGATTCAGTAAAAAACTTAAGAGTCCCCACTGCCTCTACATCCTTAGTGAAATCATCCTTTAGCTCTATGTTTTCCTCGGTTGATTTGGAGCTGTACAAATAGATAAAACATGTACAATGTTCATTTAGTATGTTATCCACTTAAATGATGAAGTTCAAAAGAAGACTTCAAGTTCATAATTTAGAGTTCTAGAAGTTTATTTACGTACCTCTTAGCTTGTTTACCTTGTCTCATTTTCTGGGAAGATTTTTCCATGTTTATTGTTCTTTCACCAGACCTAATACAAATGTTTGAGAGAAGAAGAGTAAGGATGGTTAGTCCTTTATTCTACCAAAATACTTGTGAAAATAGAGTGAGGATGAGCAATAAAACAACACATTAGTGTGAGCCGTGTGACTCATGCTTTGGGCAGGATTGGTAAATATCAAAAAAGCATGGAACATGTACATGTAGCAGGGGGATCATTGTTGGGGCCCGAGTCCCCTTTACATTGATATTGTCCCCATCTTCACCACCTGCACCTAGTTGGGTTATGATGTGGGGTTTTATTCTTAAAAGGTATCGGTACAATTTAATAGTTTGTATCTCCTTATTGAAACATCTATATTTAGAGTTTGTTTCATTTCGTGTCTAGTTTAGATGTCAACACAATCTCGTGGTTACTCGTCGTCAGAGATTGCACCTTGAGCAACTACGGTTGGACTGACACTGAACAGGTAAGTGGGTTTCTAACTCTTTGTTCTAAAAAGTTAAGCCTCTATATTTTACAGAGTATGAAAAAGTAATAAGAATGTCTATTTACAAAAAACAAAAGGTTTATTCGAATAACCTATAATGTTGTTCGAATATGTTGCAACAGATAGAATTGTATTCGAATAGAATTACTTATGTTCGAATAACTTTCAACAGTTGCATTTATATTCGAATAGACTGTTTGTTGTTCGAATAACTTTCAACAGTTACATCTCTGTTCGAATAGAATAACTGTTGTTCGAATAACTTTCAACAGTTACTTCTCTGTTCGAATAGAATAACTATTGTTCGAATAACCTTCACCAGATAGACTTCTGTTCGAATAGAAAACAGAGCCCGTATTTTCTATTTTCCTATTTAAGACATACTTGACTTTTTCAAATCTTCACTTCTTGAAAACCTATTTTTTTGAGGACTTGCTTTTTAGAGTGAAGAGAGATCGATCTTTGAGAGATTTAAGAGAGAATCAAATCACTCAAATCTTGAATCAATCAATTGATCAAGAAATATAATTCATGCATTGAAGAACTGGATTGAAGAACTTGAGCGATTCAAGATTAGGAACTTCGACGTGAGATTGAAGCGAGGCGTTACGAGAACGCGGAATTGATTGCGAGGAGTCCAATTAGAAGAGAGGTAACCACGGGATGTGCTTATCGAGTCTGTAAGTAATTGAATACTTGTACTTTTGATTTCAATATTGGATTGTTTAGCTGTCGGGTGATTCGACAGCGACCTGTGGGCTTTTCTCCTGAGAAAGGTTTTCCACAGGGTTAAAAATTTTGTTTTGTCTTTAATTTTCATTGCTTGCTTGACATTAGATAATCATATCAACTTGAACTAAGTTAAGTTTTGACCATTAATTCAGATGATTTATGACCTATCGATTTAGACCTAAAACAATCGTAATTGGTTAGTCTCAAGGCGACTAGTTATTTCACTTATATCCTTGTATATACTGTATCTTTTACTCGATGTAGGACTAACTTTTGATCCACTCGCCTACAGGGAGTTGTAATGCAACAGGGGTATAACTATGCACACTAATATGTAGTTGATTATGACCAGAAAAAATTAGGATCTTAAAGAAAAGAAGAAAAAAGGAGATGCACAAACAAAAGAAAATGATCAAATGTTTCTAATAGTGTGCAGTGTGCATGAAAGAAGAAATTTAGCCTGAGAGAAGAAGAAAACAAGACAGACAAACCAAGAGAAATGAACAAAGTGCTTCTGATAGAAGATATTTTTGTGCTTAGAGAGAGGGAGAAAAGAATACATACTACACAGTGAAAGGAATGCTACTATATTAGAACTGGAGATTCCATTTCAAAACCAATTGACAATGAGAGGAGTAAAATAAAGACATTAACCCAATATGGGGAAGTTTACTACTTTTCCGCCATTGGGAGTCTTAGGCTCTGTTTGATAAGAATATATCCCAGATATTCGATATTTTGGATATCCTGATATTTGAAAAATCAAATATCTCATATATATGTTTTTTGTTTGGCAGCCGATTATTAAAAACATATATTTTGAAACTTAGTGTTTGGCAAATCAGATATTGTAAATAATATCTTTGGCATCTCCTCTCATTTTAACAATTATTAATATATAAACTATATGACATTCAAATATTGAAATAGAGGAAAATGGAGAGGTAGTACTGGAGCATCTGAACCATCACAACCACCTAAACCTTCTACTCCTATTTCAACTCTTTCATCACATACTAATACTACTCAACCATACACAGCCACAACAGAATAATGTCACTCAACCATCACAGAATATTGCCACTCAAATACAACAATCAACCACTACAAAGCTGGCGAGGGACGAGATAACAGTTTCTACTATGACATGATCAGAAACTCTTGAGGTTTTCTAAACAAGATTTTCAGACATTGAATAATCCAATATGAATTTTTGTGCCACTCACCAAGTATGATTTAAGCTCAAAATGTAATGGAATTGGGTTACTGGAGTATTGAAACTAAAGTTCAGCATAAAAAACATGAAGCACCATTACAGGCACCGAGAAAGTGTGATACATGAAAAGGGAGAAAAATCACCCATGAGTACTTCAAACACTTTTTGTTCTCGGTGTCTAAGAAAATGGGTTTACTCCACTAGAGCCACTGAGTGCAAAACCTTGCCACACCTCGTTCTGAAACTATAACCTCTCACTTCAAGCCACCAATTGGTGAGCATAAAGTCGGCCACCATCACTGGATAATCCAACAAAAAAAATAGAGATGGAATTGGAAGAACTGAATTTACTCATGCAAGAGTAACAATCTAATGGAAAGAAAAATTTGATATGTAAGATGCAAGATGTGTGTGCAATCTCTAATGCGTCATATACAAGAATAACACAGTGATACATCGGTTATATGTGGGCAAAACCAATCATTGAGACTTCCCTAGAGCAAGGGCCAGGACCCTCTGCATTTTTGTCTTCGTCTCTCTTGTTATAATGTTTTTGTGGTGGCTACTTTTCTTAACCCTATTTGATGTACTGCTCTCTATTTTTTGTGCCTTCTCAGTAAGCTCTTGGCAATACTGACTTACTTATAAATGGTTAAAAATGCAGTGGCACTTACTCGGTTTGCAAGCCTCACATTCTTAAGTACACGACTAAAAGAAATGTATGGGTAGTATACCCCAAATGACACAATGCACATATTCTCTATCAGAAAATAACTTCAGAAATATCCTTCTATCTTATATAAGTTTGATTGGGCTGTCACAGCTAGTGTTAATCAATTATATTTGTATAGTGTACATACATAAACCTTAGGGTCTTCATTGGTCTGCTCATCAAATCAACCTTCTAGGTGAAAGAAATACCTCATACTTGATACTAATGCAACACAGCAGACAATACTCTCCTAATAAACGAGGATTAGGATGGAAAAATCAGAATAAATTATCAAGAAGAAAATCAAACTCCCAAGTCCCAACTGCGGTAACAAAACAATGAGAACCAAGGGCTTCCAAAGGTTAAAAATGATGAGGAAAAAAATCACATTTACTATTACAAAATTCTCTGTAGCATTATAAGTAATTGAAGGATGATTTTTCATTGTATCCCAGGAAAAACCCGACTGACAACAAGCAACAGTCATGTTGCCATGGTCCTAAATACCTAGACGTCAAGCTCTAACCTCTTGTTTCCTTTGAACGTAAAATCAACAGTATAAAAGAGTAACAAGATATCCCATTCCATTCACAACTCCTGGGAATAGATCTTTACCCAATTATCCTATTCACGAAGAATTGCAGTTCTTTGTAAATCGAAACTAAAACTTGGAGAAGTGAAGGAAGAGAGAGAGAGAGAGAGAGAGAGAGATGGAAGAGTAAGATGGTTTAAGTTGTAGTTTTTTTAAAGGGGGAGGATTCGCCTACACTCCCTTTGTTGCTACACACCCGCTACACTCTCCTCTCACCACTCATCTCTCCAACTCAGCTGCCCACTCAACATCTCTCTCTCTCCCACTCAGCTCACTCTCTCTCCCACTCAGCTCTCTATTTGGCGACTAAAAAAAACAATAAAAACTCTCTCTCTCTCCACTCGACTCTCTCTTTCTCTCTCAATCGCTCTGTGGTACGCCCAAATTTAAATTTCACTCTATCTCTCTCTCTCTCCCATCGTTTCCCGCCACTCAATCTACCACTAATCTCTCATTAATTTTTCTGTCAATCTCTCTCTCTCATTCCTCTGTATCTCTCTCACTCCCCATTTGTGTTATACGAAGCTAACTTCGTCAGTAGACGGCATCCGAACATCTACCAATATCTACTCCAGAAATTGACAAAAAGGAAACAAAAAGAAAACAATGTGTAGAATTCGACAAAAATGAAATTTATTGTCTAAGTCAAATTTTTAACAATTAGAGGATTCGACAATAAATTGTCAAATTGTTAGAGGTGTCGACAAAAAATTGTCGAATTGTTAGAGGATTCGACAAGAAATTGTCAAATTCTAACCATTCGATAATTTATGACGGAGGTTTCAACTTACATCTTCAAGCTTGTAACTGAGGTGAAATCTTATACTTGATTATGACGGATAAGTTCTACTATTTGGGATGAAATCCACAAAGAGACTGAGTTGACAGAGAGAATGAGTTGTTGAGCTCAGTAGAGACCGAGACACGAGGAGTGAGTTTGAGATTGAGCGAGAGAGAGAGAGAGAGTGACAAGTTGTCAGAGCGGTGCAAGCGAGAGAGAGAGTTGAGTGACAGAGTTGAGAGAGAGAGAGAGTCGAGTGGAGAGAGAGAGTTTTTTTTATTTTTATTTTGTTTGTTTATTTTTTTTAGTCGCTAAATAGAGAGCTGAGTGGGAAAGAGAGTGAGCTGAGTGGGAGAGAGAGAGCTGTCGAGTTGGCAAAATGAGAGGCTACGAGAGAGTGTAGCGGGGAGAGAGTGTAGGCGAATCCTCCTATTTTTTAAAATAATAGATATTTGCTTTAGAATATCTAGAAAATCGAGGAGAGTCATCGAGTATTTAAATCGTTAGTGACTTAGTCTATGATATCTAATAAGTTGTTATCGTCATCCAAATACCCATTTTGTAGGAAATATCTAGGATATCCAAGATATCCGAAGCAAACAAACGGGCCTTAAAACAACTCTGGGGATGTTGGCGATCTTTGATCCAACGTCCCAGATTAAATCTGAAGCCTTAGATCTAAGGGTTGATTTAATCGAGGTAGAACAATTTACCCTGGGACGGTTTTCTGAAGGTCAGTAGATCCAGGTTTACGTGTTACTCTTTCTTTTTCTTTATTTAAAATTCGACACCCCCGGCCAAATAGGTCCAGTAACAAAATACTCTAAATATCATCCAACTAAAACGATCGTGATGGTGAAGGTGAGTTTCTTCCCCAATTCTCACTTCTTTAGGGTTTTTTTAAGTGATCAAATTATTGCGTCTCTCAACATTATATACATTGTGAATCTGTTTAATTTGATCAAAACGTGTGTAATTCTGGTTCAATTGCTTGATTTTCACCGAGAAACGAAAGAAAACGGTGATTCTGTAGTAGATTTTAGTGTTCTTAGTAAGTAAGTGAAGATCTTTAATGTCAGTCAGTGGGGTTGTGATTTTAGAAGTTATGTTGTGTGAATAATTAGGATTTATTGTTTATTTGGATTGCTCACATTCGAGGTAATTTAGTGTGGGTTTGAGTGTTTTGATGCAATATAAGGTTGGTTGAGTTTGGGGTTTGTTTCGAGGGTCATCAATGCTGATTCAGCTGGGCTTGTAATGGCTCTGTCTTTTTTTTCTTAGAGTTATCTCTCCCCACCCACAAAAAAAAAGGGAGTTAAAAGGGTTTTTTTAATATTTTTGCTTTATGGGCTTTTGTAACATTTATTTTTAATTACTAAAAGAACTATTTTTTTTCCCAAAATAAGTGGGGGTGTCGGAGACCCCCAAAATCGGCCCCTGGGTTCATCAATGAAGGCCTCATATGGCAAAGTTCAAAGTAAGTGATAGTTTTTGTGGAAGTTCAATTAGACTTAATAAACATGCACAACATACGTGGATGTGTGGCTGTTAAAACATTTGTTCCTAAATTCCTGCTAAATAAAATAATCAAAATCCCTTGGGTGAAACAAGCAAGGTGTCATCGTACTTATTATAATCTCGTGGGAGAAATCACTGGCACTCTTTCTGCATGCAGTAATTGGTGGAGCTCAATTGAAAACATACCATATTAATTCGGGCTGACCGGGAATGAGGAAGAGAAAACCAACTTTCATGCCATTACTGGAGGTGAAGTGAGGAAGGATAGCTTAACTTGTAATAATAATATATGTGAGACTGTAATGTCTTGGGCACTAGGCACTAAAGATGAATGAAAGTGGAGGTGGTTAAAGAGCCGAACTTGTCAGGGGTGCAGAGAAGGAGAGTATTGATATAGTGAGATTAATTGGAACACCTTATATTGAGGGATTGATTGAATTAGCAGTTTAGAAAGTAGGTGGGATTTGGAGAAATAAATTGAACATGGGGGTGTACAAGATTGTTTGGGTTAAGAGGAAAGTTAAGCTTAATAAAGATAAAATGGGGACTTTTACCATTACGAGTATTGGTGGGACGATTCATGGTTTTTCTCCGGCATTTATTGCCCGTCTGATTCAATAGACAAGCACAGTCTGGGAGGAAATAGATGATATTGCTAGTTTATGGGAGATACATACAGAGGTTGTGAAATAGGAGTTATTGTACACGGAATATTCAAGTATTAAACCTACGCTAAATTGGCTGGATTCAGTACCATTTCTAAGAAAAAGGAATGGATGGACATACCACTAGATGAGGAGGAAGCTTAGGACACGTTCTCAGAGTGAACGAGGACAATGGGCTTATCATGGTTTTTTATAAGGTATACATGAGACATCATTAAAGGGGTGTCAATGTGTCATGAAAGGTGATACCAAAAAACTTGTTTAAGGAGTTGTGAGAAGAAAACATTGTGAGAGTGTGGATCAACTCACACTTTCGCAGCCCTGATAGGTTACCCGTCGGGCCAGTTAGTACCCGTATTTTCAAGGTATTAGCTGCAAGAATGACAATACTGCCCCACGATTTCTTAAGAACAAGGGATTCTTTCGAAGAATATATGATGAAAATCCTAGACGAATTACACGTTGCTACTGAATAGATTGAAGTTCCCTTTTCATCAAGAACCGTGCATATCTTGTAACATTAGTATAAAACTAATGCTAATTGGATTTTCTTGGACTATCTCATGGGAACATAAGATACGTTTTGGTGTGGTGAACTTGGATTAGCAAGTACGTATCAACTTCTACATACACCATTACCATATGGTTCGACTCACAGTCACAGGTATTATTGAATAGGAGGATGCATTTTCTTTGTTCTAATGTCTGCCCATTCAGGGAGCCTGATTAATATGGGAGTGCCCCCAGGGTAAATGTAGAGATTCAAGCCTTCTTAGACAGGATAAATTCAGGGTATTGAGAGTCTCGCAAAGGTATTCTGGCTTGCAGTACACCAGATTCTGACATCATATTTGGCTTGCTACTCTAAAAATCAACATGCACATGGGTTATGCTATTGGAGAGAGTGTTTAAAGGGGTCAGGTCCTGGAAAGTGCAGCGATTGTCAGACGCAAGCCAAAATGTGCTCTATGAAGGCACGCCAGTAGGCATTCCAGGGTATTATATGTCTTAACTCACTATCCATGGTTATGAAGAACAGAGAAGGTGATGAGAGGATAATTTTAAACACTACCTAGTCAAATGGAAAAGCTGTGGCCTGCCCACTTAGTCACGCACACACACACCCCACAAGTAATTAGTGTTTGATGGGCATGGGGCCTAAGTACATATAACTAGCAACAACATATTGAGGAGTGTGCAGAGAATACTAGTTGTGGGGTAATTTTAAACAGACTTAACAGGTTGGGAGAGCTAGACTACCATACAGGTGTAGAGCTTTGGGGAATAAATCTTAATTCAAAACTTTCAACAGAGAAAATAGTTCTGATTTGGGAGTATGTGGTGTTAGGTATCAAATGTGTAGTTGCTATTCGGCTATTACTGATATTTTGAAAATCCATCTAGCTCCAAAAGCAAACATCTTTAAGTTTTTTCCTTCTTAGGAACAACTGTACTATTCTCTCAGCTTGAAATTTTGACGACATGAAAATGGTTTATGTCACACATTTCGTACTTCCTTATAGTTTTATGGTAATATTAATGATCCCTTTAATTATTTTTCTTCTTGATATGAAACTATTTTTTCTTCTGTCATTAAGATTATAATTTTAATTCCAGAAGGTTGTTTCATTCATTCAGCATTTGCAATAATATCTCTTTTCTTTATAGCTTTGATGGGGGCAGAATGCTTCAGAGCTTTTGTTAAGGAAGAGAAAGTTGAGATTACATCAGTTCCACCTGGTTTTGTATCACTTACAGCATTTACCTTGAAGAAAGTTGATAATAGTGAAGATATGATGAAATGCATGGCATTTGCATTTACTCCCGGGTCACAACCGGTACAGATGGATGCTGAATGCAATGTTAGAAATAATTTGAATCTTAAGACGTCCTTTAGGCATCGGCCATGGATAAATTACGAAGTCAACAATAGCTCGGAAGACTGTGATTCCGATCAATTTTCCCAAGTCAGTTAATTTTGCCACTGCAATTTTTTTATTTTTTTATTTTTTGTTAGCGTGACTATTGCTCTTACTTGAGATTCCATCTCTTTCATAGGATGATACTCCAATACCCCTTCCAAAAGGTGTCATCCGTGGATGTTTGGAGTGTAGTACCTGCCAAAAGGTTGAGTATCTATTCATTTTTTCTTAGTATGACCTTCTCCAGCTTCATGCAATCCTTACATAACGTTTGGCACTTAGCTTCACTTTCTCGCAATGATGGTTTAAAGTGTCTGCCGATATACCAATATATCAGAGGGATATATGAAGGTTCGGCAGATCGATACAATGTATCTGGCCATGCATCATCTGGGTAACTTTGTATGAAAATAAAGACCGGATGGTAAAAATATGGCAATATCTTAATTGTGTGGAGTTACTACGTTCTATATTAATAATCAATCTTTTGTATAATGTATTTATATACGTTATAATAGTTATAAATATATTTGATATATTTGTAACCCATCAGTCTGTATTTAATATTTAGGATATTATTGGTTTGATGAAACAACATATGCATTGATGGCATCGAATTCTTCGCTGACATTGATTGGAGCATTTGACATTTGATCCTTGCTCACATGTAGTTTGACATGTGTAATTGAGTGTTAAATTTTTGGAACAGGTCGTAGCAAAGTGGCGGCCAGAAGGTGCATCCAGGCATACCCTTGAAGAAGCTCCTGTGTTCTACCCAACGGATGAGGTCTTGTTACTGTCTGTTTCGTGTTTGATTTTTTATCAATTCCTTGTCACCCCTTACTCCTTTTAGCGAAGTATAGATTTCTAAAGGAACTTCTCGAAAGAAAGACAAAAATCTGAAGGAATTTTTATCGTATCTCCAGGAATTTGTAGATACTCTCAAGTATATTGCAAGTATACGTGCCAAAGCAGAAAAATATGGAATTTGCCGCATTGTTCCCCCTTCTTCTTGGAATCCGCCTTGCCCTCTTAAGGAAAGTAGCGTATGGGAGAATTCTAAATTTAGTACACGTATTCAACATATTGATAAGCTCCAAAATCGGGTCTCAGAGCTGAAAGTATCTAAAGCATCTGACAGTCCAAAACAGAAAAAGAGAAAGTATGATCTTGAATATGAGTCGGGACAGTTTGGTTTTGAACCTGGTCCACAGTTTACTCTAGATGCATTTGAAAAGTACACAAATGATTTCAAGGGGCAGTATTTTAGTGATGGTATTGGTGTAAATCAGGAACCATCTATAGAGGATATTGAAGGTGAATATTGGCGGATTGTTGAGAAACCAACGGAAGAGGTTGAGGTATGTGGAAGAGGTCCGTGTTACTATTTGGATGCTTTAATCGTTTGTTTTTGATATTCATTTAGCTTAGTTTATTGTGTGTGCTTTTTATAGGTTCTCTATGGGGTCGATATAGAAACTGGTCTTTTTGGGAGCGGTTTTCCTAAAGTTGTATCTCCTGTAGACACGTGTAGTTATGCCGAAAAATATTTGACATCGGGCTGGAATCTAAATAATCTTCCTAGACTTCCAGGATCTATGCTTTCTTTTGAAAGCAGTAACATCTCCGGTGTTCTTGTGCCATGGTTATACGTTGGAATGTGTTTTTCTTCATTTTGCTGGGTAAGGCTATGCATGTTCTTTTACTCATTTCAAAGTACGGATATTAGTTTTTTGATTGGATTATTCTTAAGTCAGTGACTGATTCTTTATATATTATTTATTGTTTCTTCGTTTCTGTAAAACAGCATGTAGAGGACCACCATTTGTACTCGCTGAATTATATGCACTGGGGTGCTCCAAAAGTTTGGTACGGGGTCCCGGGTGGAGATTCGTCCAAATTGGAAGAGACTATGAAGAAACATTTGCCTGACTTATTTGAAAAGCAGCCAGATTTGCTCCATAAGTTTGTAAGTAGTTCTATCTCTTTAGATTATAGCTCCTAGCGCGAATTTAGCGAATAACTCCTAGTGCTAAGCCCCTTTAGCAAATCATAATCGTGATGTTCATTTAATGTAGAATAGTTTTCACCATTTCACTGTTCTAGATTCTAGAGACGTGCTTGAAGCCTCTATGGAAGACTAATGTTGCTATGATTATGTCAATTAATGCTAAGTAATAAACCATTGTTTAAAAAATTGCAATAAGAATATTGCCGTGATTATGTTCCGTTTCTTAATATGCATTGTTCTTCCAATGTGGGAAGAAATTCATCCTCTTATTTTAGAGGACTTATGACCTAGAGCCAGTCCTCAAACACAACTCATATACCGACCCACAAATTTACAGTGGAACTTACCCCTCTCTTAATAAGCATCATGATCTTCCACTCATTTGGTACATCGTTTAGCAAATCTATAAACAATCCCATTGTTCCTTCAGTTAAAGCAGCCTTTTGAAAAGCCGAAAAGGAAAAGGTCGATAATATGTGATAAAGGCTTAGCGGTATTAAAAACTGCTCTAATATTCAGACTTAGGTGCGCATTAAATTCTGAGTGGATGTGGTAGTTGTTTGATATTGATCGGTTCTATGCGCGGTTGTTTATCGTAGTGGTAAAATGTGTGGTGGGGAAGTGAGTGTATCTGTATTTGTACATGGGGGAATGATGTGAATGATGCTATTACTGTCAATAATGTCTAATTATAAACTCTATGGTTTTAGACATTTCTTTATGCATCGGTGGTGACTTCATTGCTGTTAGAGAATTTGAGTGCAAGCCATGCAACAATTATAAAGTGTAACATGATATACCGTGTCGTATTATTCTAGTGAAGTTTAGTATCTGCAGATTGCAATTAGATTTGTCTCTACAATAACTAATAACTTTATTATTCTTGGATCTTGATTAATTATTACCTCAAATTGAGAGGATTTCTACATTCTCAGCTTATTTCGTCATTTTCCTTATAGAATCATAACAAAACCATATTTTTGGTTCAGGTAACCCAACTCTCACCTTCCATTTTAATTTCTGAAGGGGTGCCAGTCTATCGTTGCGTTCAAAATCCAAGGGAGTTTATTCTTACTTTTCCACGAGCATACCATTCTGGATTTAATTGTGGATTCAACTGTGCAGAGGCTGTTAATGTAGCTCCTCTTGATTGGTTGCCTTATGGGCAAAATGCTATAGAGCTCTATCGTGAGCAAGCACGTAAGACAACCATATCCCATGATAAATTGTTACTGGAGGCAGCAAGGGAAGCGGTTAAGGCACATTGGGAGATCCATTTATTGAGGAAAGACACGTTAGATAACATTAGGTGGAAAGGTGTTTGTGGTAAGGATGGCATCCTCACAAATGAACTAAAGGTAAGCTATTAACTTTAAGTTTATTGGAGATACTCTTCCCCCCTCCCCCCAGTTTTCCAAGCCTCTGGCATATGTCGAACTTTTTTTTCCCTCTTGATGAACACAGAAGCCCTGTCGTTGAAGAACTACAAATGGGAGGGGGCTCAGTTCTTTCTCTTTTTTCTAAGTTGTTGAAGGGGCTGTCTGTAATTATTATACATGCATGAGGTATCACTAAATGAAATCAAGTGGCCAATAACACATACTTTTCAGCCGAAGTGACTATATATTTTGATTTGGTAAGTTCGTCCCTTTTGTAGGCACGTGTCAAGATGGAGCACACGAGGATGGGATATCTCTGTACATCTTCTGTAAAAATCAAGATGGATAAAAGTTTTGATACAACAATTGAAAAGGAGTGCGTTATATGTCTCTATGATCTGCATTTATCTGCTGTATTTTGCCGATGTTCCCCAAAAAGATTTGCATGCCTAAATCATGCAAAGCAGCTGTGTTCATGTGCTTGGAGTGAAAAAACATTCCTTTACCGTTATATAATTGAAGAGTTTAATGTTCTCGTGGAAGCTTTGGAAGGGAAGCTAAGTGCAATATATAAATGGGCAAAACTTGATCTTGGGCTCACTCTTAGTTCACATGTCTCTAAAGATTGCCCCAAACTTCCTGGAGCAGTTGGAAAATCCATAGACTCCACCGGATTTCTGTATGGCCGTAGTCGTAGATTCGATCAAGAAATGAAGGCACCTTTGGTCAACTCGACTTGGACTGAAGCTGATAAATTATTCCCCCAAAAAAACAAGCATCCTGTAAGTGTCTTTTCTACTGAAGACCTCATTTCCATAAGTTTGGATTCTAATAATTTAAGCTCCCCAACTTGTCCAATATCTCAAGAAGACACATCATACTCCAAGCCTCCTGGTTTCTCTAACTTGGTTTCGGGAAATGCTTTGAGTAACTCAGTTCAAGTTAACAAGACACTTCATACTGAAGAAACGTCATATTCCATGTCTTTCAGCAATTCAGTTGAAGTCAAGCCTGAGGAAAACATGTATTTATCATCAGGAAATGGCAGCGCTATACATCTTAGAGATGGCGAGGCAAATGTTTCTCCCCAAAATGTAAAAGTCGAAAATCATGATAAAAGAGAAAAATGCATGGACGAAAAGTTGACAATTTCCAGTAATGAACTTGTAGGTTCAATTCCCCAGAACCTCTCTTGTAAAGTAGGGCCTTCAAGGCTAAGTTTTGAGAAACCTGTCAAGGATGCTTTCTCTAAGAAAGAAACCACTTACTTGAAAATAGGTAATACCAGGAAAAAACCTAAGCATCTTCAAGGGAGAAGCTTTAACGTTGAGGCTTTGGACTTTGGGGTTATGCTTTCTGGAAGGTATTGGTCTAGCAGCCGGGCCATATTCCCAAAGGGTATGCTATCTAAAGATCTTATCTTTTACTACTTCGTGTAAAATAAAGAAGCACATCTGCACATGTATTAAGTTTAACATGTATTTGTCTCCTCTCTCTTGCAGGATTTAAGAGTCGGGTCAGTTACTTGAGTGTGTTAGATCCAACGGCAACATGTTTCTATATATCAGAAATCCTTCATGCAGGACTTCTCAGGCCTCTGTTTATGGTAATTTAGAATACGTTTCTTTTTCGAATCTGCTTTACTGTCTCTCAGAAATCCTTGATGTAGGACTTATCAATTTCTATTTGCCACATACCTGTTTATGGTTATTTTCAGATTAAAGTGTTACTACTGTTACATATTGAACCTCTTGTCTTCTAACTTTTGGTACAATCATATTAGCAGATACACTAAAAATTCTATGAGTGGGTAAGATCTTGCTGATTTGTTCTTATTTATTTTTGTCCATGTATTTAATATTTATTAGATAACTAGTTCACTTCATATTTTGATATGGGAGGAGTGTTTAATATGTCATTTTTTTCTCAGGTTAGGATGGAAATATGCTTGAATGAGATATTCGTAAATATCTCGATTACCAAATGCTGGGATTTAGTGAGGGAAAGAGTGAATCTGGAAATAAAGAAACAACAAAACTTGGGAAGGGTAGGTCTCCCACCTTTACAGTCTCCAGACAGTGTTGATGGAATTGAAATGTTTGGATTTTCTTCACCAGCAATAATTCAGGTAATACTGAAGGAACATCTGTCGTTATTGTAGAACAGGTCATAGAGTCCCCCAAGCCTTTGGTTATCTTATAGTTTGTGTGCCTTCTAGAAACAAAATGCATGAGTTTGCCCTCTATGAATGATGTTCTCAAATGAAAATTTTGAAGTCGCTGTCATTCTTGTTTCCTCTTCATTAGGTTGGAAAGATCAGCTCTAGTTCTATGTGGAGCACTTTGTTGATTTTTTCATTTTATTTCCTTATCTGTTTTTTTTAGTTTCTTCAAGTATTCATTTCCATTTTTTCTCTTATTCCTACTTTCATATCATCATTCGTACTATTGCACATCTTTCTGAGAACATATTGTTTCTTGTCTGGCAACACTTCTGAATGATCTTGTTGTTATCTCCAAAAAAGAAACAAGAGAAGAAAAAAAGGTGGTTTTTCGGTTGGATTGTTAGTCTTATAAACCAAGCAGATTATACTACAAAAGCATTTTGCTCTATATTCACCCGACCGTGATTAGACCTTACGTCCTCAGAAACCTTAGTTTACGAGAAACAATAACTGGAGCGTTAAACTTTATCCAAGGGTCTTATAACAGCTTTGGGCCTTTGGCACAACAACTAAATTCTTAAATCTTTACTTAGAAGTAGTTTATGAGAAAATTGTAAGAAACAGTCAATGGATTGCACGTGCAACTACACAGAAAAGCTGCTTTGTCGCACAACTTTGCAAGCAATTGACTTTACAGATACTTGTCTTGTAGCCCTGCAGACCTACAGTCTGAAAATTAATCTGTATTTGATTAATACATATATACACTTTCTTCAAAGATGGCGCAGAATTGGGTAGATATTCGCTGGTGGGCGGTCAGTTGCAAGTGTGCGCTGCATGGCAGTTTACATGGATAGTTACATTTACTCAAGGAATTCATGATTTAGATTAAATGGATCGGATACCGGTCCTGGGTTGCTGTTTGTTACCTTTGGATAAACTGAAACCCAATCTGATAATGATTAAGGAAAATCTGAAACCAGATTCATGACAGCCCTTGAATCTGGAACTCAGATACTGTAGATGCGTTTAGTTTCTTCATAAGCATTAATTTTCTTTTATTTTTCTCTTTTTTTGGGTAAGAAGAACCAAAAGTTAAGTGCCGCAAACTATAGTTTATGAGGTTCATAAAGTTTCATCTACTGAAATTTATTGTTTGGTTTCTGCGTACAGGGTATAGAAGCGATGGATTTAAACAGGGTGTGTACGGAGTACTGGAAATCCAGGATGTTGTTGAATGATGTAAACCATCTGAAGAAATATAAGAAGAGTATATCATCATCACCTGCTCAACTAAGTCTTACATTGAAGGGGTTGTTCAAAAAGGCAAATCAAGAAGAGTTGCAGTCACTGCATGAAATATTAAGCAGTGATGCACTAACTATTACTGATAGAGAACTGGTTACAGATCTTCTCAGTGAAGAAATTCAGAACCGTTAAAATATCAAGCTAATGGTAGTCTCAGATTTTAGGAAAAAGGCCGAATTAGTGGTGCCTTAACATCAGAAGTGAAAGATGAGGGTAATAGTTTATAGTGCCCTGTGTTCGTAGCACGTACATGTATACAGATTCAGTGACAATGTAACAACAATGTTTTTTGTTTTTTTTTTATAACAACAATGCATTTGTTATTCGTTATTTCTATGAGAATTTTTTTATACACGTAGTTGTAGACACAAATCTTTGCACGCTTAATACGGATGATGGTAAATTAGTAATTTTATTACATATTGGAGGATTGTTTTTACCCGATTTGCTGTGTTATTGCCCACTGTACTTGATCCGTCTGAGAGGATCCATTTACAGTCAGCAAATTCATCACTCATTTTGTTCTAATCTGGATTAAAAACTACATTTTGTTGTGATTTATGGTCCTTGTATTATTATTTCATTGTCCTCTGAAGATGACAGTCAAGGTCAGGTTCCAAACCAATCTCCATTTCCCACAGGCTAAATGAGCCATATGATCGTATAAGAATAGCTCACCCTGTCCAGAGCCAATTCTCCAGCAAACTAAACAGTTACCCGTTCTGACCAATATAACTGCGACAACCGGGATAGCTGAAGATGACCGAGGAAACACAAGTTTTCCTCAATTTCAGGGCAAGAGTATTAAATGATCAATTGAAAACACTAAGAAATACAATCCTTTATCCTTGCTTGAGTACCATATTACTTTGTCTGAAGTCTGAACTTCGGGATTGTTAACACCAACGTTTTTCTTGCATACGGAAAAGAAGAAATAGATAGAAAACTGGAAGAAGAATCTGTACCAACTAGTAAACCAGTTCGAAATACACAAGAAATTGTATTATAATTTTCAAATTTGTACTAGTACAAGTGTACAGCAACAAAATATCCCTCTGATACACGATCGTGACATCAGAAAATATAAAGAAATAATGAAATAACTGAAATAACTTATAAATGAAAACATAAAGACAGCCACATCCTTTACTTGTCAACTCCACAAGCTGATCCATTATCATATCTTCTTTACAGACTGGAAGTTCCCCTTGTATCTTCATAACATCCTTTACCTGCATTACAAATAATGAAATAACTTATTATGACAGAAGTTTTCAATATTTATATCCATAAAAACTGCAAATCAAAAGTTTTTAGACCCCGGGAAATGAAACTGAATAAGAAAATAAGTTAAGATACTGATAAAACACTGGGGAGTCAAATAAGTAAGAAATGACATAGATGAATGATGCCCTTACAAATAATACGAATCACTCACTTAACAAAAAAGGAAATGAATTATTCTTACTGCAATTAAGGCTTATAGCTTCAATATTAAGCAACCTACATACCATTCATAGCCTTTTTCCTACGACGGGGATAGAAAAAGCAGAATTTCAGAATATTGGATCAAGTAGAAAATGATGTGGATATCTGTAGTTGTTTGTTTGTTTTTTTTTATGAAAATGCGTGGATATTTGTAGTTAAAATTCAATTAACTAAAACCCAGTTCTCAATCATAAAAATTTCGAAAAACAGCGACGAAACTTTAGATTTTCAATTTTGCCAAATAAGCACAAAATAATCACTAATCGTCATCGAAATTTCACCAAAATGGTCGAATCAAATTATATACTGAATGCATGTAATATACATCCATGCAAGGGTGATAACATAGTATAGATGCTAGTTTGGATCGTAATGCTATGATCCCTCATGGTAAACAAACTACGATTTTCATTAATAAAAATCTGCACCACGTATTTTGTTGTATGCAACTTATTAGTGACTATATAGTTCATACAACTTAGGTGTGGTTGAATATTAACGCAATCCCATCATCTCATTTTATGTTAAGACTAGAAATCATACATTCCATTTCATTATTGGCTAGACTAAAATTAAGATTTTCATTCCAAATTGAGAATATGCTTTTGAATCTTGAATTGAAAGCACACCCACTTACGCATTCATGGCATTTTAGATTACGAATTTCCCAGATTCTCATAATTTAAACAAGTCATCCAAACCAACACTTATTTAAAAGCAATTCCCCAATCATTCTTTAATCCCTAAAATTTAACTAACAAACCATCACATTTATGCAATAACAAAAAAGGCGCTTAATTAACAGAAAAATTTCCAATTCACCTTAAAAATGAGACTTTTCCCAATCCTCCCAGCTGGAAGATTCGCCCCATACTCATCTCTCGCAATCCCCAAACACCATCTGAATCGCTGTCGAAGTAACCGGCACCAAATCAAATGGACACAACTCCCTCTCCAAAGGCAAAAACACATTCAAATCACAAACCCCACTCAACAAATTCCCCTCCGACAACGTAACAACAATCAAAAACGCCCCTTTCGCCTTCACATACGGCACCAATCTCAAAAGCTCCTATGTGTTCCCCGATTTGCTCAAGAACACCACAACATTGGTTTTCGACACTATGCCGATATCCGGGGGAAAGAAATTGGGATTTGATCCCAAGGGAAACTAGGGTTTGTGAGATCTTTTGGGACACAAATCCAGATTTACTAACACCGGTGAAGAAGAAAATGGAGTGAAGATTAGGGTTTGGGTTAGATCGAGGTTTTGGAAGAAGAAATTGAGGTATTTTTGTTGTGATTTGAAAAGGTTAGAAGATGATTAGGGTTTGTGATTCTTTCAAAACGACTCAGACTTAGTTAAGAACTAGCGGGAACAAAAGCAACTCCAACGGTAATCCTTTTTATTAGCGTCTCCATTGATTTTGGTAATTTCTAATTTTACTCACCCCAGGCACATAAAAAGTTCCGATGGTGAACTTTTCGCGAAACAATGAAACACCGGAGTAATATTTCACGGATTTTCGACGAAATGTTTTAAGTGATGGGAGTTTTGAATTTATAAATTTTACCGGACTTTGAAGTATGGTTTTAAATAGTCTGTTCCGTTATGTGTCTTGTTCCGTTATGGAAAATTACACACCGTTATTTTATGCTACAACAGTCGTTGTTATCGTTATAACAACACGATATTTTTATATTCTCTTTTATATTTATATCGAAGTTATATACCGTTTATTTTTCTCTTATTTATGCTTTTATATCATCATTCGCATTGTTGCACCTCTTTCTGAGGACATATTATTTCTTGTCTAGGAGCACTTATCAATGATCATGTCGTTATCTCCAAAAAAGAAACAAGATAAGAAAGAAAAAAATGTTGTTTTTCGGTTGGATTGTTAGTCTTATAAACCAAGCAGATTATACTATACAAAATGATGATTTTAAATTTTTCGGACTTTGAAGTATGGTTTTAAATAACTGTTATAACAAGTGTTATAATACCGTTATAACGGTTACACTTTGAGCCTGTTTCATTGTGTCTTATTCCGTTCTAAAAAATAGTACCCGTTATTTACTGTTACACTCCGTTATTTTATACTATAACAGTCGTTGTTACCATTTTAACAACACATTATTTTTAATATTCTGTTTTACATTTATACCGAACTTATATACCGTTAATTGCCGTTATATACAGTTATAACGGTGTAATAATCCGTTATTTGTAAAATTACGGCCGTTATAATTGAAAATTTAGAGCAAAATTTGAAAAATATAAAACAATGCCGTAATATCTACTACTTTAATGGCGGACGTGCGAGCCAAATAATTCATATAGTTCCTATATCAAAATACATAAGTGGTATCCATATAACTCCCCGTATTGAAAATGTAAACGGATATAACGTTAACGGTTTCTGCCCGTTACACTGTTATAACATACCATTTTAAACCTTTGTTTTGAAATATACATACTAAAGTTTTAATTTTTGACGTTGCAGAATGATTTGAAAAATTTTCTGTCAGGGGAAATCTTGTTTAGAAATTTTAAAAACAAAAAACAAAAAAACTTGTTGGAGTGTTTTGATGGAAATGTCCCTCGAAGATACTCAAATCTTCAAAATTGTCCCTACAAGCTTAAAAAAAACAAAAAAAAGACCCTACAAGTGGGCATGTTTCTTAAGCTCATTATAATAAATTTGCGACATATTCATCTTTATTTTGAAAGCGATCAGCCCATTTAGTATAAGCAAACAAAAACACGTTCATCACTAATTTCAAAAGCAGATTTGCCACTAGTGGTGTACTGCGTAAACTATTATCACATTAAATTGCAAGTAGGTGCATAATTAAGACTCACAAATAGTGTCTCACTAGCCAAGATTTATCACAACTTCCCCCAACATGTGTTTTCGCGGGATGTCATGTACCCGAATACTGATGATATATTATGAACCCAAATCACCCTTGTCATAATTTTTGTTTCCCCATTGTGGTTCATAACGGAAAAAGACAAATTAAAAACAAAAAGATCTGATTACGGTGATCAAGGCGTTGCTCTGATGCAAAAGGTCAAAGAATGAGAATTTTAGGTACCGTTGATACAAAGCTAATACAACTAACGGTTCTACTATTAGACCGTTGGATTAGACGTTATAATCAGTTTAGTCTTTTGGTGCGGAACTCGAGGCAGATTCAAGCACTAAATTGGAGTTCGAGTTGTACTCGAAGTAGGATTGTCTTTTGGACGTTTTTGGTCATTGTGTTTTCGTGTTTTGGAATACTTCTACTTCATGTATGATAAGTACTTGGAAATTCATTATTCATGTTGGGAAAGGTTTTAGGGTTTTTTTTTTGTTTTAAAATGGACCTATGAGGTTTGTATAAACCTAATCTCAGATCTATAATAGATGTAGTCTCTG
This sequence comes from Kingdonia uniflora, assembly GCA_014058105.1. Taxonomy (NCBI): domain Eukaryota; kingdom Viridiplantae; phylum Streptophyta; class Magnoliopsida; order Ranunculales; family Circaeasteraceae; genus Kingdonia; species Kingdonia uniflora. Next base: position 57,859 of record JACGCM010001723.1, read on the forward strand.
CGGTAGACTTTCTAAAGAGTTAGTATTTACAAGGATGAAGGTGGAGAATTTTCTCTTGGGGATTTAATGGCGAAAGAAATGGCATCTTGGCTGCTAAATTGAGAAATGAAGGAAAAAAGAAGATTGAATGAAGGTATGCAATTATACAGTCTTTGTTGAGGTAATCTTCGGGTTCTTGAATATCTATATTTTATTTTATTTTTTTTCTCTTGAAAATATATATGAGAATTATTACGAGATTATGAATTTCCATGTTTGTTAGAATCCCATGAGGGATTGTAATCAGGAACATCCTTAGACCTCTGGGGGTCTTAGGCAAACTCCAAAAAACGGGCATTCTTATTGTATTATTTTGTACACAATTTTCGTATGTCGTATATATAATAATGCACGAGAATAAATTCGATATTGATCTTTAAATTTACGTAAAGATAAAGATGTAATTTTTTACTCGAATTTGGGGATGACACTCTAGTTTGGATACCTGTTGATAGAACACCTCATTAGTCTTTCATTCTTAATCAAAGTGAATATTACGAACAATCTAAAAAAAAAGGTCTTATATGTATACTTAAAGAATGAAGGTTTTGAGTTTTACGTGTCTTCTTATAAGGTATAAAAATAAATCCGTATGAGATAAAGTGTAATAAAAAATAAAAAAAAATCAAAATGGGCCTCATATTCCAAAAGTTCAGAATTTGGTGTGATGAATAATTGAACCTGTAATATTCAAATATAACACAATATTTATTCTAATATTATTTCTTGATTGATTGAAAGAATGTATTTTATTTTATTGATATATATTTTTAAATAGGTCTTTTGGTACCACAAAATTTTGGGGCCTTTGGCGATGGCCTAAGTTGTCTTAAGGTAAGGTTGTCCCTGCTTGTAATTGAACTCATGATACATAGTGGATTTCAAGCTTGGTGGTGGGGAGTAACCTTAGGGTGAACCTCTAGTAAATCTTGTGTTATGTGTGCATGCTAATTATTTGTAAGCCATGAGAATAATGGATAAAACCAAATTGTGCGTCGAGGATCAGTTTTCCCACCAATCTGACTAGCAACCCTAAGTATTTATTCATAATATGTAATACAATAGTGTTGAAGCATGCCTGAAAATACAGAGAAGTATTAGTTGGGCAAAATGGGGGTGGGACCTAGTAAGTGTAGGGTGCCAAAAACAGGGGGTGTACGAGCAATCTGAGTGTTGCCCTAAATAGGGTCTGGAGTTTGACTAGCTCTCTGCTCGACCAGAAGAGAAACACACGTGAAAAAGAAATTACAAAGACTATTCGATGTACCCGTACAATACTACTTTCAATCTCAGCCGTCCATTGTGGTGGGACCCAATAGAATCTGCGGCAAAGAGGGATAAAGTCCTCACTGTTACCCAGCATCTGACATTACCTTACACGTGGGATGCACGTTTGGTGGGTCCCATATCAAAGTCCCCTCTCTCGTCCAATCAAAGTACCTCTCATTCAGCGTAAAATGCGGGCTTCTCTCACCTATTCTTGTCTGACTGTGCCCTAAAAACAAAAATTAATTAATAATTCACTACTACTACTACCACCACCTCACTCAGCCGGACGCAATTAAGGCAATCGCGTCCGGCTGAGTCAGAGTGCTATTAATAATAAGCCTATGTGAGATTGAAGGTTTTCTCTCTAACACTTACCACTTTGCAAACGCTTCATCTCTAGTTATTAGGTAATCTCAAGCTAAATTTCAATATTGCTTAAACACATGAAATTACGTGTATCCATTGTCTTTATTTTTAAAATATGGAAGAAGGTGAAGGGAAAAGATAATTTGATTGTAAAACTGACCGGTAAACGTCTGGAATGAAACGTCGAAAGGTTACAATGTGATACAGTTAGTTAGTTTGGACGTTTGAAACTTGAAAAAAGAACATGTAACTTACGGGGAGTGGAAACGCGGACACTCCACTTTTGGGACACTGAAATAGACACTCATGTATTAGGGCCACATAAAGATGACTTTAAGAGAATTATTTGCCAAGGCATTGCATAGACATTATATCATTTGTGCGACTACAAGTAAGGAGTAAGGAGTAAGGAGTAACTTGCATATATATAACCTAGAAGCTATAATTTGGGATATATGTCTAGGTTAAGTTCTGCACTGCAATTTTTATGGGTATATCTTAATAACTATTTTCCCCTTACAGATACAAAACCTTCTTTACCTACAAAACCTTAATTAAGGCCTTGAATCCTATGTAAGGACCTCTTACGTTCACTCTCTAGACGCTAGTAACATGTTCTGTGATCTGTGTTCTTTCAAAGAGGTGTAACCTTTTGTACAATCTTCTAAGTTTGGTTTTTGTTGAACAGATAACTTAGTAACATCAAAATGAAGCTGCTTATTTTTTTTCCCTAGAGACTCCCCATAAAAATTTCGAGAAAGCTGGATTAGGCCTTTTTCGCCTGTAGCTTGCAGGCGGATAACCTGTCCCTTATTAACAGTCAAGGGCTCACCAATTCACTATTAATAGTAACGTTCTCTCTTGTTAAACATAAGAGAAAAGGAGAAAATAAAGAGAGGAGTATAGGATAAACCTAAAAAAAAATACATATCCTAACGGATTCTTAATCTCGAGCTGTTGATGAGCCTCTGAACAAACTCCTATTCTAGTATTGAGCTAGTAACTATGTTATGAGAATAATATCTAACTTTTAATGAAAAATTATTGCGTAGTAATTCATAATTAAACGACATATACTAAAGAAAAATCTTACAAAACCAAAAAACTATCACACCTGATAAAGCTTTATTTCGAGATTTTTTTCTGTTGGACATCAGTCCGCACATTTAATAACGACATAGATGTTTCTTTCTGATTCATGTGTTTGAAAAAGGGAAAGGGCGAAGGAAAAAAGAAGGATGATAATTCTTGGCAATTTAGTATTGATCAACAAAAATATATTTCTCAAGGACACTCATAGACTGAATCATAATTATTCAACATATTAAGATATAATTTTCAAAACCAAATGATGATGCATACATGTCCAAAAACACCCATTGTTTAGGATTAATAATAACTTAACGACATAAGAAAGAAACTTGTGCTTTTATATAAGGGAGAGGATCCGTGGACACTCCCTTTTGGGACACTAATATCAATAATTCACTTATTTATATATATTTTGATTATAGTTTTTTAAATTCAATAACATGAAATTATTTTGCACTAATATCGATCAAATCATCAAACATGGTTAGTGGTAGGAATAAATCCTTATATTCCTAGACAAAGGGGTTCTTCTACACCCACCACTTGAAACTCTTAAGAAGAAGAAAAAAAGTTGCCTAATTGGATACAAGTGACTACTGTTAACTGACTCCTTCAAGAAGTATCTTTAAGGATTTGCCTTTCGGTAATTACTGTTTTTAAGTTAGAAAAACTATAATAAACTTTTGGATGGGAAGTGATAAAGTTTCAAAGATATTGGAGAGTAAATTTAGGGATGTGAGAGACTAGCTTTAAGTTCTTCAAGTTGAAAACATAAGCTTATTTTTTGGGCTTCTAATTTTTATTACTTTTTGACTTAAAATAAATACCTTATTTTTATCATCCAAATATACCTAATTGACCCTTTGACTTAATTTGGCATCTATGTCTTATATCATTAGTTTGCCTATGGATACTTAATTACACAAAAAATAGTTTTTTGTCTCACAGTTTGTTAATACCAAGAAAGTAAAAAAAAATTGTTCAGGGTAATTTGTTAATTCAACTACAAAATTGTACTTGAACCCTAAAAACCCTACAAGAATTCAGTGCATAGAGCCATAGATGTAGGATGAGAAATCTCTTGTTTTTTCATACTATTTATGTACACCAATTATTGGGAACAACTATTCATCAGGTTAGAATGCTGATTTGTCTACCAAATATTAGAATAAATTATTGCTTTAAAAACTTCAACAAACAAACCCTACCTTGACTTTACTTGGTATATTAAACCATAAATATCAAATTATATATGCTTTGTAAATGAGCATTTATAAATTTTTGTTTTGTTTTTAGTTTAATTTTTAGATTCTGTTTGGAGACCTAATTAGATTTCATTGCTTTATGGCTTATAGTATATATATATATATATATATGTTTTAGTACTCAACCCTCTTCACATGAGAGTATAGAGCCTTAATTCAAAAGAAGCCCCTTCTCCTAATTTCCAATATTAACTTTGTCTTTCAAATGAGATTGCTGTTATAGTGACCGATCCCTTCGAGTGTGAATGTGTGATAATCTTAATGAAGTGTACCATGGAAAACTAGTTTAAAAGTGCGATGATGGTTTGATTTGGGTGTTCATACTTAAAGAGTACTTAGTCTTGAGTTATTTTATGACCAATCTTAATAGAGAAGAACAGCCTCAAAAGAAAGATGAAAGAAGAAAGTCAAAAGGGGTCTTAAGAATTTGATCTCCAAGTTAGCATACCATGTTCACTACTTCACTTGGATCATCCTTTCAAAAGATATTAGAAGAACAAAAGATGAGAGATTTTTAGACAAATGATCATAACATACTACTATTAATTACTACTAAACATATGCATGGATTGTCAGCATTACAAATACACATATACACATAATACTACTACTACTACTACTACACCATAACTAGCTAATACTATTTGCATCACAAATCATAAAAACTAGGGTTTCATAAAAGCAAGAATAGAACAACTTACCATATTAATTGACCCACTACAAGGCAAAATAGAGAATCTAGCTCTAACTAGTACTTCTCCATCATTGGGTTCTCATGGCGACATACAATCCGTAAAAGCGTAAATTACTCCATGATTGAGCTCTAACTAGTATTTGCATTAGATGGCAGCTGCAAGGGTACCGTAGTTTGCAGCTCAGGGCGCTTACGCTTCTTTTTCTCATAACTGATCCCCCTAGCTTTAGCTTGTAATTCACGAACCTCGCGTAAGAAAAGCCTCACCGCGCGAGCTCCAAAGGGGTTTGCCTCAGGTTTCCCTCCGTGTTCTTCGAAGGCAGCTCGAAGTCTTCCGATGAGAGCGTCTAGGCTTCCCCAAGCTTGACGGAGAGGGCAAGGACATGGTGCAGGTGGGTTAGGATGGCCAAAGAAAGGGCAGATTTGGGTGTGGATTTTGGTTTTGCCAAATTGGTCTAAGTATCGGAGGAATTCGAGGACATGAGCACTGCTGCACCTAGAGAGGGAGAGTGGGGGTCTGTGGTTCTTTAGGTATTGGCCAAAGGTGTTCCAGTCTCGACGCTTCTGGTTTTCATATCGGCTTGGAGTTGGAGGTGATGAAGAGCTTGCAATTATGGAGGTGTTTGTGTTCTCAGAGTTAGAACTACTTCCTGCTGCTGCTACAATTGCATTATCCATAAGATTATGATGATCAAACAACCCTTTCTTCTTTATGTAATCTTCTTGGATCCTGCAGCAATGACCTGGGATAGTGCAAATAGTGATCTTATTCAAGAGATATCTCCTTTGAGTTGTTGTAGATCTGCATGGAACACCAAAGCTAGTGTGAATAAGAGAGAGAGAAAGAGAGAGAGAGAGAGAGAGAGAGCAAACCAAAGTATAGGGAATCACAGTTGTTGCATACTTGCACTTCACCTGAGGATATAAAGGCAGGCACTAACTGCACTTGTATTAGTCCTTCAAGCTGCAAGTGAGTCCATCTTGAGATGTTCTTCAACAAAGTAACCTTAGATCTCTTGTGATCTTCTTCATATGTTATCCAGAGAGAGAGAGAGAGAGAGAGAGAGAGAGATCTTCTTCTTTAGCTAGGTTTGATTGCTGTTGGACAATTGTGATTGGAAGATGACAATATATATTCCTCTCTTCTTTTTACTTGAGATGTCTCTGCAAAGGCAAAGTCTCTTCTACATAACTAGCTAGTGATGTAAGTACAGAATTGTAGCATTGAATTTTGAGATATTTTTTCTTTTGGGAAATATGAGAATGATAGATTTTCTTATATGGGAGAGAAGAGGAAAACCAATAAACTCCAATTTGTGGAAATTGGTGAAGAGGTTGACAGTAGGGATGGAGACAGGTAGCTATGGGGTAAAATATAAGAGGGAATAACATGATTTTGTTTCTTTTAGTCTTTTATGATGATAGATAGATATTGCTTTTCTTTTAATAACCAATTAAGATTAACCCCCACACTACATATATCAATGTACTTACTACCAAGAAATAAAAATTTGATCATGTAACACAATTATGCTTGGGGTTGTTCTAACTTCATTACGTTGCTTTGCTAGTCTCACTACGCTTAGTAGTTCTCCTCTTTAAACAGAGGAACACCCCCAACAAAGCCTGTTTTACTAATCTCATTACGCTTGTAGTCCCTCTCTTTAAAAGATGAGCACCCAAACAAGAACTTTGCTTAGTCAACATCTTGGTTAAAAACATATTTTTTAAGTTTTCAAAGCTAGAGATCTAGCGTCCATGAAAAAAACAAAAAACAAAAAGTTGAAAGAAAAAAAACTTATGAATGCCAGGGTCCTAGCGTTGATGGGTAATATTGCCTAGCGTTGATAGGTACTATTGAAAACTATTGGCCCAACGTTTCTATAACATATAAAATGCTAGGGACCTTGACGTCAATGGGGAAAAAATGGAAAAATCATGAATTTCCAAAACTAAGGGCCTACCGTTGATAGCTAATATTGAAAGCTATTGCCCAGTGTTTTTTAACATACTGAACGCTATGGGGCTTAACGTTCATGTGGGAAAAAAAGAAGTGAAAAACCCTAAAAATTATTTTCACAAATTTATTCTCAATATCGCATACAAATATGAATTTTAACAAAATTTCTCACAATCACATATCCAAATTGACTTAATCTTTCTCTCAAGTTCAAATTTGATTATAAGTGATACTGTTGTCATAACTGTTAAATTTTGAGCTGAGATATGGCTAGAGAAAGAAAGAGAGATGACAAAAAGGTGAGGCGACGACGACGAAAATATCAAGCGGGGGTCTTCGTACTTCGCCTAAGTTTGAAGAACGAATTAGAGGAAAAGAAAAATTGTGGAGAGAGAGGGAAAGAAACCCACTAAAGAGTTTTTGTTGCTATGATTAGAGTCCTCCCTACTTTTTGAGTTATATACCAAATGGAGAACTCATCTACGTAGTGTTTTAGTAAACGAGGGTAGTAAAGATAGAATGACCCTTATACTTGAAAGCCACTAATGTAATACTACTGTACTAGTATACTCCACAGGGTGTGTATATATTTTTAATATACCCCACAGGGTGAAACTCTGAAATCTCTTTGTGTGTGTGTGTGTGTGTGTGTGAGAGAGAGAGAGAGAGAGAAGAAAGATAAGAAAGAGACGAAGAAGAGTGACATGAGACGGACAGACCGACGTCATTATTTATGTCATTTTTAGTTTTATAACTATTCCTATCAAATAAAATACTCCCTATAGTCGTTTGAGAATAGCGAATAATCCTGTCTAGAGTAAACTTCCTTTTTACGAGTACCTTTAAACAGATTTATAGATTTACCAATTCATGGTAATGATCTTATTTTATCTCAATGAGTGAAGCAAGCCTGATTAGGGCAGACAATGCGTCGGGTTTGGGGCGGGTGCAGTAATACCATCCTCATACCCGCCAAATTACCCTATCCCCAAACCTGCCCCAATATCGTTTAACTTAAATGGGGAATACCCAAACCCGCCCCATCAAAGTTTGCCTATACCAAACCCGCCCCAACACCCGTTTATCCTAAGTAGGGATCCCCTAGCCCACCCCGCATACCCGCCCCCATTTATAAATTTTACAAAAATTCAGAAATCACTTGTAGAAAAAAAAAAAAAAAAAAAAACTAAATTAGTTGCACATAAACAAAAAAAGCTAACAAACATACATAAGAGAATACAAACATTGAATAATTGTGAGTCAAGATAGGAAGAACTTCATGTTTCTCACAAAAATTTAAGGGTATTCAGGTCATAACCCATATAAGAGAATATAAGAAGCTAACAAACATACATAAGATAATACAAACATTTAAGGGTATTCAGGTCATGGTTGGGTGACGGGGCCCCCATTTATTTGAGCTTAAAACCAGGCCCGCCCCAAAAAATAAATCGGTTTTTTTCTTAAGACCAAACTCGCTCCATACCCGTTATAGTCATACCAAACCCGTCTCATTAAGGACGAGGCGGGTTAAATTATCAGCCCTACGCCTGATGACCAAGTGAATGTTCTGAAGTTTCTTATGTGGCATTCTGGTTTCACTACATTGTATTAGGGCATCTAGTGTAGGCTCTCTATAGTTAAAATAAAGATGAAAAAGTACTAAAAATTATGTTTTTAGCCTTCCTCAATTGGGTAGTTATTTTAGGTTTCAGTACTCTCTCCTCAACAATGAGGAGTGAGAAAAAAAATTTGGGTAGCCACCTAAAACAACTTTATTATATGTAAAACTTTTTTTTAACTAAAATTAATAGTTAGAAAGTGTTTGAAAAAGTTAAACTAATTTTTTTTAAACTCTGAAAGTTCGTAGTTTTTTTAGTTTTTGTAATTCTCTCTCCTCAAACATAGCTAGGAAGGATAGAGAAATTAACTAGCACATATGCAACATGCTTAGGTGTTAGGTGGAAAGTGTTTTTAAATGATAAAACTTCTTTTTCATTTATCTTCCAATAAATTTACGACACGACATGCCACACATGTACTTAGCGAACTTGAGAAATTTGGATTTTAGAGGAGATTCAAATCCACATTTATCCCCACAACTAGCTATATTTTTAGATAGTCTAGTGTAGATGCTCTTGTACAAGTATTGATTACTATTGCATTTTAGATTGGAACTCATGATTGAGATATCATGTTCGTGCTTAATTAATACAAGAGCTCCCTTGATACTATTGAAATATATGAATGCAAATGCAGATGCAGATGCAGATGTAGATGTTGATGCAACATAAAGTTACTAAATCTAGCCTTAGAGAAGGACTGGTTTCATGTGATCCTACTATATATAGCCTTCTGATCTCCTGTTAGCATGTGTTTCCATTGGTCATCATATGTCAGATGACATGATCTATCAGAATCACTATGCCATGTTTTTTGAAAAGCCAGATCACTGAAAAACATGTCAGTGAACGCCAAGGAGGAGGGGAGGGGAAAGAAGCCCCAAGGCACTACTACTCTGATTAGCATCCACAAGTTATATTAAGCCACTCCGGCGCAATACTCGGCCAAAAAAGGGTTCAAAAGTTGGTATTTGCGACTCGAAACTGGCCTAAAGTTAATCCCGGGTTGCTTGGATAACTTTTACGGATGTCTATCACAATTTCCATCAGTTTGATAGACCTAATCAATCTCATTTTCAAGAGTCACTTAACATCTCCCTTTAGTAGATACTATGACCTAATATTCAAACAAAGCTCGACATTGCAATATGGTATTTGTTGCCTGCCTTAAAGATGACATGACATTGCTACTATATCTTCTAGGAGAGAATAACTTGGGACGTCCAATGGTTTTTGTTAAGAAATAAGAACATATCCAGCAGCGAATGACGCATAGCAATCCCAGCGACAATGACAACGGAAAGAACGATAAAGCACCAAAGACTGTAGGAGACGTAATAAAAAGGAAAACAAAAAAGAAGTGCCTACCAGCTTTTATATCTACCTTGCGTCGGTCGTATCAACTTCCCTCTCTTGCCAAGGCAGATTAATTTATATATAATCTCGACTAGAGGCATCTATACTAGTATACCGGGTGCCTGGGACCGACCGCGACTTTGTTTTATTGAAATTCTCCCAATAGAGTCAATAAACAATATACCAAATAACTTGAGAGTTAAAAGTTAAAATTAACATTAACACAACTTTTTAAATTTGACGTAAACAATATTTTTGTGACATAGAAAATGGTCTAAAGAATAAATATTTTACATTAAATAGAGATGAACCTCAATACATAGGTTATTCTGTTGGAATTGAAACTTTATATCCTATGAACATTTTTGCATGATCCTGGGGAAAAAATATCAAAAAATATTAGTAATATGTAATTTTTAAAATACAAACTTCGATTTATGAGAGTATGAAAATGATTTGAAACATACCTTTGAACAAATTTGCTTGAAGAAACATTAACTGCAAATGATCTTCCTATGACAATCTTTCGAAATTGAACATGAGATGGAAACAAGATCCTTCAACTTTCTGGTGCGTGATAATGCAATAAACGATAATCCAAGCTTTTTCTTTCGCCAATGTCAAGAATGGCCCGATCAAGGGTGAGTCATTGACTTTTGTGTACCATTATTGCCCAACATAGAAGTAATGGTATTTGAGTTCGTTGACACGATCTGCCCGAAGACGTTTTCCAATTTACTATTTGTGGAGGGATAAGAATGACGTTACTTCCTTCACGAAAGTTGGGACCATGGTAATTATCAAAATCCACCATTATTGCAAGTGGTTGATCATTTGGTGGGTTAGAAGAATGTGAGTATACAATGTCAACAACAATACCCATTGCACCATTGACAAGTCCATTTTATACGGCAAGGTTATATCGTAACATTACACGTGCACCTACAGATAGATAGATATATTTTTCTAAACCCTTTGCATCATCTGTAGAAGCGTTAAAGCTATTTCAGAATTATTTCTTGAAGAAATGCGTGCTACAGGTTTCCCAAGCTGAATCAAGCGATCACGATTGTGGTCATTAGCTGCTATCTTGTGGGAAATAAGCAAGTTTTCCTTTTCTTTGTTAGGTAGCGTTGACCAATCCCTAGTTCTAAAGAGGTCCCATGAGAATGCATATTTTGTTGCTTAGTCTACCTAATGCTTCCTTGAAAGGTGCTTGTTCATCGTCTGCTTGACAAAAGATATGTGATAGCTTGATACATTTCTCAAAACCTGCATATGTGACTCCCCCACATTGTTGCATGTAGTTTCCATTTTTCGAATATAAAGGACTATAAAAAACTGGAGGTAATTGACGCATATCTCCCACCAAAACAACAAAAACACCATTGAATAACTCATGTACCGAAAAGATGTTTCGATAACGTAGATCAACATCTGCATGGACCTGCCGAGTATACTATACTCATCAATAATGATCAATTTAGTGTCTTTGAAATCTTCATGTATACATTGACAATGTTCACCTGTCATTTGCTTATAAGACGATCTTCTTTCAATGAAGATACCTAACTCATGGTGGGTAGTAGAACCTCCAATGTTGAAGGCAACAACTTCAGTTGGAGCCATTATAGGAACTGATTTGCTTGTTTCGAAATGCATAACAATTGATCGAACAATGGCATCAGAGTTGATTTTCCGGTACCCGCTCCACCATAAATAATCATTTGGATAGACTTTCCATCTTGGAGTGTTTTCAGTATTACATCATGAACCATTCGTTGATCATTAGACATATTCTCTTAAGGAACAACAAGGGCGTTGTCTAGCACTTCATCTACCATATTACTAACACGTAAGTTATTGTGGATGAATTTCTTCTCAATATCAATATTGGGATACCGTTCCAAAGCTTTATCCCAATTGTATGAAGTATCAAAGTCTCTCAGACCCACTTCTATCTCCTCTCCAGGCATAAAGAGAGTTCCCATTGTTGTTGTCATCATCCATTCTTCACGTTGATTTTGTTCGATATAAGTATCCATATTTGGATCATCTTCAATATCGTCATCAATTGGATTTGGAAGAGTAGGAACTTCTGTCAAGCCTAACTTAATGTATCGATCTGCCCAAGTGTTGAAGTTTCCCTTTGCTTCGCTGAGACTTTTGTAATGATGTCAAAGAAGGACTTGTTGACAAAATTACTCCCATTTTTCACCAATGTGAGGAATGTTTCCATTTAGCTCAGGAATTATTCTTACAATAGACTCCACGCGAGGTTTATGCCAAGCATTACTTTCATATTTATATTTCTTGGCCATTTCAAGTAGAGAAGTTTCTTCATAATTGGCAGGTCGTTGCATATACTTGGGTATAAAACTTGGGTCTGTTCCCATCACCTCTTCATTATTATCAGATCGCCGACGCCGAAATAATGTCGATAACATACTCGTCTCACTCACTACTAAGTGAATTATATTTCTAGATGAAGGCGCAAGACGATATGACATTAACAAATGACAAATTTCTTGAGCTAATATGTCTTGTTTGTTTAGATGCACTTTTTATAAGCAGTTTCTTGATTGTTGACTTTGATGTTTGACACGGTCTATGAACATCATCAACTATTGTTCGTAGAGTATCAGTTAAAGTTTTTGATACTGGTTATGATTTGGCTACGTACTTCCCAATATAGTTTACAACAACCTGAACAGAAAGGATTGGGGACCAATCAATGTTAGTGCGTCACGATTGAAGAACTTTTCGATTATGAGAACACACCAAAGGATCATTTCGTCAAGAAAGAAAACGAAACATTTTATTGTTTGGTGGTTCTTCTATAATTTCTGATCGTGAAAGCACATCAAATAGGTATTTAAAACGATAAACTACCTATTTTGTGAAGTCGCATACAATAACTTTCACATCTCGAATGCCGCATTACCCATTTCACCAAGTTAGCGTAATCTTCATCATCAATACCATATTAGCATCCACAATGATGTTCTTGCCCTAGAGAAGAATCTGATAGATTGGGGTTTGTACATGAAATGAGACGGTCAAAGTACTCAATGATTATGCATTATCACTTGGGTTTGTTCCAATGGAGCACCATTTAGCCAAAGGAACCCATGTTTGTGTCCACTTCCACGATTTTGCCAATCATATCGAACCCATGTTTGTGCCCACTTCCACGATTTTGCCATTCATATCGAAACCAATAATCTCTATAAACTTAGTTGTTTTTTTCTCTTTCTCGTGTATGTCGGTATAAGTACTCTCATTTTTAATGGTCTCTCGGTTGGTTGTCAATTTAATCTTAAAAAACATTATTTCCCTGACCACGACATACTTATAAGGTCCCAAAGCAAGATAAAAGTTATGCTTGATACCCCAAAGATAGAAAAATCCTTGGAACTTCATAAAGGATTTAGGGCATAGTACCTAAAATTTATAAATCCCCAATTCAACATCTTTCAATTTCTTCTAAATACATTATACGTGCAAACAAAATTGCCATAACCACAAAAGAATCAATGAGCAGAGCAAAAACTTATGAATTAACCAAAATGATGAGAAGAAACCAAAATGATATTTTGCAAAAGAAGGAACAATTAGACACCAAATATTTGTCCCAGAAGCGTACAGACTTAGTTCAGAGTAAAGTAAATCCTGTCTGACAAACACTGAAAAAAAAATTGTTCACAGAAGTTCTATGCTTATTAGAGAAGAATATTAATGAATATTGTGCCTACAAAAATGACTTTGCCAACAGTAGTGGCAATTCAACTCGGCATTGTAGTCGAAGATAAATTAATGGAACGCCTGCAGCGCCTCCAGAAAAATAATGAATAAGTCAGTAAAGGTAGTCTTCATCATTACCATATCCTTCGTCTTTACCATATCCTTCGTATCCATTTTCATAATATGAGTCATCACCATATATCTCTTCTGCATATTCATCACCTTGCCCCATGTAATCCTCATTATAAATGAGATTCGACTCAACTTCTTTATTCCCTTTTATTGGTTGCACACCAGAATCTGATTCGACACGCCCTTTCTTTTTAGCCGAATTCAAAGGGTCATCAAAGAGTTTTTCCAAGACATCATAGTTGATCCTGGAACTGAGCCTCTTCTTCGCTAGCATTTGGCAGGTGGCTTCAGCAGCAGTTTGTGCAGGAGCAGCATTCTTGGCCTCGGCAGCTCTCTTTTGTTGCCGTTCTTTTCTGGTTTTGGCACCAGCAGCTGCAGCTGCAGCAGCAAGTTTCAGTGCTTCCTGCATTTCAGGTGAACAATTCTGATAACTAGCCTCTAAAGCTTTCTTCTCTGCGGCAGCGACTGCTTCCTTTTCTGCTTGTTCCTCAATATACTCCCGGTTCATTATTTCCCAGATTTTCTTTTTACAACGGCTTTCCTCCTCGTTGTGAAGGTATCCATCTACCTCGGCATCGTCTATATCCGAAAGGGTTTCTGATTCATCACCAGCCACATTATCCATGTCTTCATATTCATGTGATTGATCGCTAGCAGTATCTATAGTTACTGACTCTTTAGAGTTGAGTTTCGCATTTTCGACAGAATCTTGATTAGGACTAGAAAAGGCCTCCAGTTCTTTGTCAATAAGAATCCTTTCTTCGGCATTCTCCTCATCAGATGCTTTGGCCATTCTCTCTTGTTCAGCACGTTGGAAAGCTGGAGGATCAGATCCCCCCATGAGTCCGCCAGAAAGTGTAATGAAGTCACCATAACATCCTTCACAAAGCCCGTGGGCGTAATGAGGTACTTTAGAACCCTTGTGTTCACAAAGTAGTTCCATTGTTCCACATGATTTAGTCCCCACAGCTGTAAACTGGTTTTCCTTTTCAATCTTCGATGCCTTCACGTTGAACTCCTCAATCGTTAAGCTCCCTGAATCTGTATTCTCAAATTCAATCAGCCGTTTAGTCAATGTAGCTTCACATATATGTACAACTCGAACAACATCTGATTTAGAAAATTTTAATCCGTATGAAAGTGCAGATATATACAATGCCGCACCGCATAGCCCACTTGGTTTTCTCCCTGTCTGCATCCAGTCTCGTTTCATGCTAGCTACAATCCGCAATGCAGTCCTAGAAACATCAGCAAAATCATCGATATTTTTGCCTCCGAGTAATCTCTCTGTGAATCGATGAATAAAAAGACTAGGATCAACAGATTTTTGGACAATGGGATGTTCTTCAAGTCTTAGCAATTTGCAAAGCTCCAAAAACACTGCACCAAGTTCATACACATTTATCCGATATTCTTCTGAAAAATCGATGAGAAGAAATGCTTTTTTATTTTCTCGGCATGCAATGTAAAGACAAGCAGCTGCAACCAAATTTGTTCTACGCCCTGTAGTGAATTTCCGTTCAACCGCTATTTTATAAAATATTGAGGCCTGGTCAACAATAGAATTTCCACCACCCACACCTAGACGTTCGACCAAATATTGAATTTCTTTTCTTCCCTTGTCCAAAGTCTTGTTTCGCGAGGGTTTTTCATTGTCAGGATATTTTACATTAACACCATCCGGTCGACCATCAGCATTGAAGTTAGGCGCATCTGAGTAAACTTCCGTCTCATCAACTTTTCCGCAGCGAGTACAGGATACATAAATGCACGAAGGTTCTTTCTCATGTTCGGTTATTCTTTGGCAATGACTGCACCAAGGCATTGTTTTAAGATTCTAGAAATATCAAGAATGACCTTAGAAGTAGCTTTGATGAGAAGTTGGCTGATGTAGAAATCCCTGCTCAGGAACAAAAGTTTGTTTTGGTAAATCTGTTGGTGAAGATGAACCTCTCTTCACGTGATTAACTTCGCAGTCTTTTAAGCTCTATTTATGATTCCCTTTTTAACCTTTGTAAAAGACTTTAGCCTTGCTTCTTCTCAACAAGAACTAAATCTTCATAAAGTGTTCTGCTTTAGCTTGACTTGGGAGATAACTTGCATCATTAACTGATCAGGTTTGAGACTTGGGAGATAACTTGCATCATTAACTGATCAGGTTTGAGACACACAACCAAGTTGATACACTTTCTTTATTCTAGTACCAAAAAAAAATCCAGTACAGATGCTTCTACAAGATGCTAAAATCTGGAAAGAATCGAGCCAAAAATAAAGTCAGTCGTAGATCAACTGTAGACAATGCAAAGTAGTACTAATTTAGAAATTAAAATTGGTTATGAGAAACCTGACCGACCCAAATCAAGAGTACAACAAAAACATGGAATATTTAGAAAAATGGTCGCAATACTATGCTATGGAGACACCAGTAAACAACTGTTTTTATTAATAATACAATGATATATTGTTATAGAATTTTTTTACACCTAAACAAAACTAGTAAATTTCAAACCTATACAATTGAGAACAAAACCCCACTGAGATTCGTAGAAGAATAAAAAGAAAATCCTCTAAGTAACTACTAAAACCACAAAATGAGAGCTCGACTCGTCTAAGATTTCGCAGAATTAAACAATCAAATAACTAAGCCAATCAGCTAACTCTAAATAACATATATTAAGTAAATTACACCTTATTAACATCAAAATTAACTATAACCCATTGTTAATTTTGTTCATCCAATCAGAAAACTTTAAATAACATAACAATTTCATGAAAATTAAATACCCAAAATTATCAACTAAATTAAATACCCAATTACTCTAATTAAACACCCAATTTCACTCATTTCCAAATTGCAACCAAATACATCAAATTAAACTAATTTCGAACATTGGTATCGTTAATCAAATTTAAAGTTACAATCTTTACGTTTTAGAGCAAAAAAACACACACTAAGATTTCTAAAAAATGTAAAATTTGGTTTAAAATAAATGAAAACTACAATTAGAAGTGAAATTGAAACAAAAGTGGATAAAATCAAATAAGAGATTTATGTACCTTTGACTGAGATTAATTGAAGATGACGATAAGAGCAAGTGCATCTGCCGTGCCGCGATTAGGGTTTAAGATAGGGTAACAAAAGAAGTTCAAACTATCAAATTTATCAGACTTGGAAATCTTGATATATCAAAAATATCGGCTATGATTATAGATATTTTGAAGGGGTGGAGATGGTGGGCTTCGGTTTGGTTTAATTTAGACCCAAACTAATTTAGATATTAAGGTCTGTTGTGTTCGGGTCTTATTCGATTTCGGGTTCTAAAAAGGTGGAATTAAATGCTAATTTTTTATGGGTCATATTTGGTTTCGTGTCTTATATTCGAGTTTTCATGAAAAAACAATTTACTCTTGTAAGTATAATATGGGCGAATTTTGCTTTAATTTAAGTTCTAATTGGAGTTTTTATTTATTTTAAACCAAATTTTACAGCTTTTTGGAAAACTCAATGTTTTTTTTGTTGGGCCTAAAACGTAAAGATTGCAACTTTAAATTTGATTAACAACAGCCATGTTCGGAATTAGTTTAATTTGATGTATTCGATTGCAATTTGGAAATTAGCAAAATTGGGTGTTTAATTAGAGTAATAGGTTATTTAGTTTAGTTGATAATTTTGAGTATTTAATTTCCATGAAATTGTTATGTTATTTAAAGTTTTTTTATTGGAAAAGCAAAATTAACAATGGGTTATAGTTAATTTTGGTGTTAATAAGGTGTAATTTACTTAATATATGTTATTTTCAGTTAGCTGATTGGCTTAGTTATCTAGAGTTATCAGATTGGGTTAATCAACAATTCTGCGAAATCTTATACGAGTCGAGCTCTCATTTTGAAGTTTTAGCAGTTATCTAGAGGATTTGGTTTTTATACTTCTACGAATCTCAGTGGGTGCTTAATTGTATAGGTTTGAATTTACTAGTTTTGCTTAGGTGTAAAAAATTACTTTAACATCATTGTATTAATACAAATAGTTGTTTACTGGTGTCTTTGTAGTATAGTATTGCGACCCTTTTTCTAAATATTCCATGTTCTTGTTGTCCTTCTGGGGATAACTTGATTTGTGTCAGGTACAACCTATCCACAGGCATTTGCAGAATGGGCTTTTACATTGTTCTTGAGCGTCCTGCATACCGTGTAGGGTATCGCCGCATGTGCAAATCCAGTGTCGGATTCCAACATAGGGTCACCAAAGAAGATGCAATGAAGTGGTTTCAACCCAAATATGAAGGTGTTAACAACAAGTCCTAGAATATCAATGAAGTAGTGAGCTTCGACAACTTCTAAATATATCTTTTTTTGGGATGATCCGTATTTTTTTTCTTCTTCCACATCTTGGCCTTTCGAGACCAAGAAATTGTTTTTTGAGACAGACTAAGGAAATAGAGAAGTAACTCTTTTAGTATGATTAATATATTTATTTTTGTGGATGAAAGTGGTCTTTGCTTTTAATTTGCCTGTTGAAATATTATATCTTTTGACAAGCAGAGAGAGAGAGTAATACGTGTTTGATTGCAGACCTATTTATGAAGACTTTCACGACTATTAGAACCGCTTTGTGTCAACGTATATGCATTTATTCATATTCAAGGAAGTTTTCCATGGAAATCCATGCCCAAACAGAGAATGGAAACTGGTTCAGAAAAAATGGGTTTTCCACGGTTTTGATAGAACCATGGAAAATCAAATTTCATGGAAATCCAGTTCGCCATTTTCCACACACCAAATATTAAATTATTATTTCGCCCATATTATTTAATAGAAAACTACTAACGCGAAAGCAATTAACAAAAAGACAAACTACTTTGATTGAATTAAAGACTGAAAATAAACTAGATCTCTCTGCCTAAGGCTAAACCTTTCTCTCACTAAAACTAACATTAAGAAATAAAGCTAGAGGAGCTCTCTTTCTCTCTTTTTATAGGCATAAGGAGGCTCATCACAATTAGAAAACAATTGAGAAACACAATTTAGAATATAAAACCCTAATCAAACTCATAATAGGAATTACTAAATAGAATAAAACATAATTACTAAAATAGAGAGTGGCCGGGTGAAATGCGTGGAAACAACCCGACGTGCGTGCGTGAAGACGACCCCACAACCTATCATTATGACAAGATTTCGCCCATATACATGAAAACCAGATTTCATGTATTTAATACCAAGCAATCACACCAAAATTTCTAACACAATAAATAACAAAAATAACCTATATATTACTATAGAGAAAAACTCACCTTGCAAAAATTCACAATAGCTTGCCTTCACCCTTCTATGTAGATAAATCCTGTAGATTTAACAAAAATAACATCATAACCCAATCAACAAAAGTCAAACTTCAAATTCCTCAAATCAACAAAATAATTTCTCAACATGAACTTAATTCACTCAATACCCAGAGTTTACCAATAAGGTCATCCTACTCATTATGCAAAATTATCTTTCTCGGGCATATCATCTAACACTTCTAAATTCATTAACTCTACCAAAATTTAAATAAAAATCAACCAAAACTGTTTGTACAAAAACATGTGATTACCAATACTTCAAAACCTGATTATGAACCCCCTCGCAAAACTCCACCTCCAATACCAAACTGTTTGTATAAAGACGTAAACATAAATCTCCTCGGAGAAACCCTATTTCTCAACATTCCAAAGTACATTCAAGCACCCGAATCGGCGAAAAACAAAGGGAATACCCCCTGATCACGACATTGTACACAAAAGCATTGGGATTCTCAAATTGGGCATAAGCTAAATTAGTTAAACCCATTTGTTTGAAGTTAAAACAAACACTAATAAATCTACATTGAAGAAGGATGAGATGAATTTGAATCAAATATCAACTTGGGTACGTTCTTACCATATTTTTACCTCATGAACTCAATCGACTGTTGGTTCCAGATCTTAAACTTCCATCAATGGCGGATCTTACATCAACAAATCCGAGATTACAAGCAGCAATGGAGAGAGAGTCCAAATTAGAGCTTTTTCAACAGGGTTGTAGATAGGGATCGATTGGAGTGTGGGATTCGAGTGAGGTCGAGAACTTGGATCTGTAAATTGAGATTTTGGGGTTTGAGAGAGTTTCTCTCGTTTCTCCTTTTATTTATTTATTATTATGGAGGAGAGAGTCCTTGATGATGGCGGTGGAGATTTCTATATATGGGGTCGTTCTAAGAGCATCATCAGCAGTCGAGCAGTCGAGTGTGGGTTATGACAAAAGGCCCATGCCTTAGGCGCAACCCAACCCAACATAAACTCGTTTCTTCCGGCAGTTTTTTTTAGACTTCAAAACATCGCGCGGTGTTTTGATTACCGCGCGGTAATAATAACCCCGCCGCGAGTTATGTTAAACAAAAACCAAACACTTCGTTCCCTTCCCACGCTATTTCATCCCCTCTCTCTCTCTCATTTTTGTTCCAAAAGCTTGAAAAAAAAATCCCAAAATTTACCCAATAAAATGGACATGCCAGAGGGAGACCCACACTCAGTACATTCTCTGGGTTTAGAGTGACAAAAAATTAATAACAAGCCGTAACTCGGTCGAGGTCCGAAAGGAAAAAAGAAGAAGTTATATTTGAAGAGGTAAAACAAAATCAACCCAAGATGAAATTTTATAGATGTGGTTTATTACCGCGCTCCCAGACGGCGTCAATCATATATATAACATTGGCAGAGATTTAATGGTAACTTTGTTATTTCCGTTAATCAAATGTTTAACAAAATGCTCAAATGAACAGAATCGCAATTCGATGCATCTACACGGCACATTCACTACAGTTATAAAAGTTTAGAATAAGATTTCCAAAATTATGACAATAAGGTTATCAAAGTCATTGTCGCCATTCATACCTTGATATATCTTATGTGCATCATTTTCCTACAATTCCCAAAATTACCAAATACAAATAAATAACGTGTATATCCAAGAAAAATAAACGAAATTGAGTTAAAGCAAATTAGAATGTACTTGATCTTCATCGGTTTTTCCGCTCTCGTACCGAAATTGTCCTTGAGCAACTATTCCCTCATATGCCACACATTGTGCATTAAGGGGATACCACTGAGTTTTGGTTGACCTACATGATCGTCGTGTGGGACACTCGGGGTCTCTGTTAAAAGTAATGTTGACCTTTTAATAGAAAGTGAAACTCTTTGTGCGCCCAATGGTCTAGACATAAGCTGTTACCAACGCCCTTGCGAGACACGTGAAGTCCGTATCTGTCCAATGAAGTCCAGCATCATCCGTCTCGTCCAAAAACTCATCATCATCCGGCACTTGTACATTTTGTATTTGTTTTGCGGGTGCACTTTTCTTCCTTTTCCTTTTTCTTTCCCGAGAGCCGTCACTTCAATAGGTATTAGAATATTTGCGGAACCCATATTGAACTCGGTAGATTCACCATTGAATATGTAGTTCTTATAGTAATTTGGAGGTTAAGAACCTTGAGGTTGAGTGACCGGATAGTGTTGATAGTACATGTTAAACTCCTAAGGTTTTGGTTGAGATTGTGTAAAGGGATTTTGATACTGTCATTCGAAGGTATCCCCTTGCGACATGGTAAACGGAGTTGGAGTATGTGATTGGAATTGAGATTGGTTATGGTAGAGGTATATAGTAAATTGTGATGATGGGTGTTGAGCGAATGATGTTGAAGGTGGGTTATGAGAGGATGGGGTCGAAGGTGTTGAGTTATTACTGCTGGTGCCGGAGTTTGTCATTTGGGGAATGCGTAGAAGTTCTCTTCTCTGCTCTGCAACTGGGTTAGGGAGTAGCCAGGGAGAGCTCAGCCAAGCAAAATAGATAAGAAGATTTTTAATTGCCGTGTGGTGCAGTATTTAAAAGTACGCCAAACTCATTTTTTTGAGTTGAAGGAGCTCATACCCAGATGAGTTCTGACAGCACCATATATCATCAAATCCAAACCCTTTTTTTTTAGACGTTTGAGTTTGGGTTTGATATGATAAAACAAACCCAACCTAAACTCATTTTTGCACTACTGGGGATACTCTGGAGATGCTCTTAGGTTTAGGTTCTGACGACTTGGCCCACACGTCAGAGCCACAAACCCAAACCCACATTTGTTTCCTTTCAACAGTTGGGGTGACGTGGATTTTTTTATTGAATTTTCTGTAATCAAAACACTGCATGGTGTTCTGATTATCGCGCGGTAAACAAAATATTGCCGCGTCATCTGTTGAACAAAACCAATTCGAACTCGTTCCCTCCCCACACTATTTCATCATCTCTATCTCATTTTTGTTAAAACCCTTGAAAAAAATTATTTGAGTCAAGCCCAATAAAATGCAAATGCCAGAGGGAGATCCACACCCAAGTTGTGACCCTAATTTATGAGTGACAAGGGATTCAAGGGAAACCGTAATTCGGTCGAGGTATAGAAGAAAAAAAGGCTGTATTTGAAGAACCAGAAGAAATTCAAGGCCAATCACATCCAATCGAAGATGAAATTCCACAGATGCAATTTATTACTGCTCTTCCAGACGGCGTGACATACATATTTTATACCTGCAAGGATTTTATGGTAAATTTTTGTCCAAAAGTGATTTTATTATTTTTGTTAATCAAGTATTTGACCAACTGCTCCAATAAACAGAAGCACGATTCAATGCGTCCGCACGGCACATTCACTATAGTGATAAAAGTTTAGAACGAGATTTATATAATTATGACAATAAGAGATCCTGTGGTAAAGATATTCTGGAGGTTCATGGATATCAAATTGGGTAATTTTGATAATCAACTAATTCAAGCACTAATAGAGCGTTGGTGGTCGACAACACTGTAGTCCCAAGATTCATCTCTGGGACGACAATACGTAATAATTAGTTTTGGGCTGGACACGTCTCACCGGAGGAGGGCACCACTCGACTCTCTCCGGGTCTCTTCTTCCTCTTCCTCTTCTTAGTTTACCTTCCTTATCTATTTATAGGGAGGGTTTGACCTAACAATGCTCCTTCTCACATGTCTTTGGGGTCGTTGAGCGAGTACCCGCCCGAGACGTGTTTGTCGCTAGCAGAGAGTTCATATGATGACTTGAACGGTCAATTCTAGCTGGAGTACTTCTAATTTTAGTAGAGAGGTCGTCCAACGACCTTCCACTTCGTGGCTAGCGGGAGCATGCTCTTACCATGCTATCTGGAGTGCTCCTAACTTTGGTTGAGAGGCCATTCAGTGACCTTCCACCTCCTGGCTAGCGGGAGCATGTTCTTACAACGCTAGCTAGAGTACTTCTAGTTTTGGTAGAGAGGTCGTTCAGTGACCTTCCACCTCGTGGCTAGCGGGAGCGTGCTCTTACAATCGCCCTCCTCAGCTCTTGCTCGTGACGAAAACGAGTTGAGTCACCCTAAAAGTCCACTGAGCAAAAAAAAATGAGCGTGACTTAATTCTGTCAATTCATCGGCCAACAAACATGGGCCACTTCGTGACCGGGCCCTTTTATAACATGTGAGTGTGGGTCTCGTTGGACGGTCAAAACGTCAGCTAACAGGCATATTTTGCTTATAATATTTGAGGGCGACAATCGCTATTATTGTGTTTAAGGCTTGAAACGTATCACCAGAATAGGGTACCACTCACTCTTTTTAGGATAACTCTTCATGTGTGAGCACATGCTCTTCTGGCTAGGCAACTCGTAGTTGTACTCTTTGGGAATGAGCATAATATTTAATGTTTATATTGAGTACATGGCATCAACTAATGTTGTTATGAACATTTGGAGGATCATTTTTTACGTCCTATCTTTGTATACAATTTGTTGTTTAATGAAAAATGCCTTAAACTTGCATTTCATTTTTACGTAAAAAAAATACTTAAATAAAATAGGCAATCTCCACTTACACATCCTTATGGAGTGTGTTCTCATGGGACTACTCTTCATGACAGCATGTATCTTTTCCAAATAATCATTGACTTGGCACGGTCCACCCTAACGATATCCAATACGCTGTGGGCCGACAAAAGTGGACAATTCGTCCCTGCCCAAGGAAATGCAACACTTCGATTCAACTTTTTTACGTTAAATCATTTTCAAACCAATAATTTTGTAGTAGTCCTCGTTGGACATTGTAACGACCATATGAGAAAGTACTTGGGAACTTTTCGGAGCTCCCAAAATTTAAAGAGTCCTCGTTGGACAAGATAACGTTGGTCGTACATGTTGGATGGTTTATACGCCAAAATTTAACTTCCGTACTTTGCGAGGACGGCCTACTTTAAAGACGCCCCATCTTTTGTACTTAGCGAGGATGTCCTACTTCAAGGATGCCCCCCCCCAGTCTTTCGTACTTTGCGAAGACAACCTACTTCAAGGACGCCCCCAGCTATGTAATTTCATTTTTACGTTAATAAACAACTTTCATATTTTGCGAGGATGCCCCGTCTTTCGTACTTTGCGAGGACGACATACTTTAAGGATGCCCCCAGTTATGTAATTTCGTTTTTACGTCAAAAATGACTTTCATATTTTGCGAGGACGACCTACTTCAAGGACGGCCCGTCTTTCATACTTTGCGAGGACGACCTACTTCAAGGACACCCCCAGTTATGTAATTTCGTTTATACGTTAAAAAACGACTTTTGTATTTTGCGAGGACGGCCTACTTCAAGGACGCCCCGTCTTTCGTACTTTGCGAGGACGACCTACTTCAAGGATGCCCCCAGTTATGTAATTTCGTTTTTACGTTAATAAACGACTTTCGTATTTTGCGATGACGGCCTACTTCAAGGAGGCCCCGTCTTTCGTACTTTGCGAGGATGACCTACTTCAAGGACGCCCCCAGTTATGTAATTTTATTTTTACGTCAAAAAATGACTTTCGTATTTTGTGATGACGACCTACTTCAAGGACGCCCCCAGTTATGTAATTTTATTTTTACGTTAAAAAATGACTTTCGTATTTTGCGAGGACGACCTACTTCAAGGACGCCCCGGCTTTCATACTTTGCGAGGACGACCTACTTCAAGGACGCCCCCAGTTATGTTATTTCATTTTTACGTCAAAAAACGACTTTCGTATTTTGCGAGGACGACCTACTTCAAGGACGCCCCATCTTTCGTACTTTGCGAGGACGGCCTACTTCAAGGACGCCCCCAGTTATGTAATTTCATTTTTACATTAAAAAATGACTTTCAAACTTTGGGAGGACTTTCGTATACATGAACAAGGGCTCATATGAGAGCAAGAGGCTCGATTAAAAGCATGGGCTCATTACATGAGTAAGGGCTCATATGAGAGTAAGAGGCTCGATTGAGAGCATGGGCTCATATGAGAACAAGGGACTCGATACATGAGCAAGGGCTCGTTATTTGAGTAAGGGCACATATGAGAGTAAGAGGTTCGATTGAGAGCAAGGGCTCGTTATTTGAGTAAGGGCTCATATAAGAGTACGGGGATCATCGTAAGAGCAAGGGTTCATCGTAAGATCAGGGGCTCATATGAGTGCAAGGGGCTCGATTGAGAATAATGGTTCATATGAGAGCAAGGGGCTCGATACATGAGCAAGGGATCATATGAGATCAAGGGCTCGTTATTTGAGCAAGGGCTCATATGAGAGCAATGAGCTCGATACATGAGCAAAAACTCATATAAGAGCAATGGCTCATTATTTGAGCAAAGGCTCATATGAGAGCAATAGGCTCGTTTGAGAGCATGGGTTCATTACATGAGCAAGGGATTATATGAGAGTAAGATGCTCGATTGAGAACATGGGCTCATATGAGAGCAAGGGGCTCCATACATGAGTAAGAGCTCATATGAGAGCAAGGGCTAGTTATTTGAGCAAGGGCTCATATGAGAGTAAGAGGCTCGATTGAGAGCAAATGTTCGTTATTTGACTAAGGGCTCATATGAGAGTAAGAGGCTTGATTGAGAGCAAGGGCTCATATAAGAGTAAGAGGCTCGATTGAGAGCATAGGTTCATTTGAGAGCAAGGGGCTCGATATGAGAGCAAAGGCTCGTTATTTGAGTAAGGGCCCATATGAGAGTACGGGGATCATCGTAAGAGCAGGGGCTCATATGAGTGCAAGGGGCACGATTGAGAGCAAGAGCTCATATGAGAGCAAGGGGCTCAAATAAGAGAAAAAGTTCATATGAGATTAAGAGGATCGATACATGAGTAAGGGCTCATATGAGAAAAAGGGATCGTTACATGAGCAAGGGCTCATATGAGAGTATGGGCTCGTTATTTGAGCAAGGGCTTATATGAGAGCAAGAGGCTCAATTGTGAGCATGGGCTCATTATATGAGCAAGGGCTCATATGAGAGTAAGGGTTTGTATCTCATCTTTATGGTGGTCTTCTTGCAAAGGGCAGCTCTCATCTCTGCCATAACCTTCTCCTAGCGGTGATCTTAGTGGAGAGGGCAGCTCTCATTACCGCCATCACCTGCTCCTAGCGGTGGTCTCCAGAGAGAGGGCAGCTCTCATTTTTGCTATAACCTGCTCCTAGGGGTGGTCTCTGAGAAAGGGCAACTCTCATCTCTGTCATAACATGCTCCTAGGGGTGGTCTCAGAGAGAGGGTAGCTCTTATCTTTACCATAACCCACCCCTAGCGGTGGTCTCACTAGAGAGGCCAACTCTCATCTCCACTATAACCTACTCCTAGCGGTGGTCTCAGTGGAGACCATTGCTGCTTGTAGAGGTCGTTTAGTCATGGAACGCAGATGGCGCCAATTTTAGTCCCAAGATTCCTCTTCGGGACGATAACACGTAATAATTAGTTTTGGGCTGGACACGTCTCACCGGAGGAGGGCACCACTCAACTCTCTCTGGGTCTCTTCTTCCCTCTTCCTCCTCCTCTTCCTCTTCCTCTTCCTCTTCTTAGGTTACCTTCCCTATCTATTTATAGGGAGGGTTTGACCTAACAATGCTCCTTCTCACGTGTCTTTGGGGTCGTTGGGCGAGTACCCGCCTGAGACGTGTTCGTTGCTAGCAGAGAGCTCATATGACGACCTAAATGGTCGATTCTAGCTGGAGTACTCCTAATTTATAGGGAGCGCGCTCCTACAACGCTAGCTAGAGTGCTCCTAATTTTGGTAGAGAGGCCGTTCGGTGACCTTTCACCTCGTGGCTAGCGGGAGCGTGCTCCTACAAACACACACTTTTCTTTTCCTATGTGTGGAGATAGGGATCACTCAATTGGATTTCACAATACTTACATCATTACCAATCGACAAAAGTCTTATACCATTGTCGTATGACGACCGATGGAGTGTTATATCCGAGGCTTAGAAATTGCTCTCCCGCATTTACATCCAATAATACAAAGAGTGGGAACGTCAGAATTGCATATATGAGGAAGTACTTGACCATCACAGATGATTGGTATAATGATAGTACGGTGGCTCATACTTTTAATCCTTTTTATGATGCAACATTTATGGCTTCAAACAGCCAATGACACCGTCCCGCTTGGATATCTTGAGGCCGTGGCCGATTTGGATGAAGCTTCTTTATATGATTGGGTTCCGCTATTTTTGATTCTCTGTACCATGGCTTAGATACCGTAACCACGACTGGGGGTGCCATCACTGGATTTTTGCAAATTATTGTGGTACATTAACACTTTTTCCAATTATACAATATCATGCAATAAACGTCTTAAATGAAATTTCTTATTGTTTTATGTATTGTTCCCGAATGCAGTATTGGTTTAAAGAGTATTGTGGGGTTGGTCACCTCATTGTCAGCAATACGCTGATGATCACGTCGTATCCTCGCCTCAGAGCATGGGAGAATGGGAAAAAAAAACAAATGACCAGGTAGAGAACTTGTTTATGATAGCCAGATACCTCATTGACCACCGGACTATTGATTTGATCAACTGGCATCCTTGGGATACATCTGTGATATTAGAGTTAGATGACCTACATATCGTTTTAGAGCTATCTTTAAAGAAATGTCACTTCAAGTCCCAAATAGAAACTGTGATTATTACTTGGGGATAGATATTGAAGGCAGTTGACTGGCTATGCGGGTATTCCGATAAATCCTCTGTCCAACATGTCGTCACATCTTTGTCTAACTGATTTAGAAGCTTTGAAAGAGTTCAACTTCGTTGGCTATAGCCAGTTTGTGATGGACGAGTCGAGGATGACTTACGACACATACTGGCGTAGCCAAACTTTTGAGGTTGCCCACCTGTTAATAGATTTGAAGAGGATGGGGAACATAGATCTGTTTGGGGTCAGTGCACTCAGGTTTGGTATTACACCCATTGTGGTTATGTCAGTAGAGGTTCATAGCTTATCCTAGGACTTTAGTTTACCCGATTTGGAGATAGAGTCAGACCTGGGTGGAACATGGAGTAGACATGGAGGCGTCAGATCATCCTCATCTACCGCTTGAGAGAGCCACCAGCGGTTCCTCGTTCATACGACTCAGAGTTGTTATGGAACCTAAGCCTGGGTATGCAACGAGTTGCCTTTTCAGAGTCTGTACGGGATGCCGCGACGATCACATCGTTGACTGATCAAAATGCTACTCTGACGAGGAGTTATGACATTATCAACGAGCAACTATATCAACATGTAATTTATTTATTTATTTATTTATTTATTTATACTTTTGAAGGTCATATTTTTTTTGTTAAATCTAACTAAATTTTCTTTCTCCCTTTCAGAACTTACAGCTGAGGGCGACACCGACTATACAGGTAGTGCCGCTACCAAATGGTAGTAGTGCTAGGACTAGGCGACGACCTATGGACCTGACATTCAAACTAGGGGAGTCGGTAGTATTTGCAGGGGGCAGGGTACTGGATATTGGTCTATCTCAATAGATATAGTTCTAAGATGAGTGTTCCTGTAGATGTATATTTTTATTGTGTGCATCAGTGTTGAACTATTTATATTGTAGACATTTGTTTTTATGTATAATTACTTGTTAGACCTGATGTCCCATTTCTTTAAATTCAATTATTATCGATCAATTATTGCTCTAACTTGAATTTAAATAGAAATGCAATTACAATTCTTAAAATAGTAGTTTACATTGGCGAAATTAAACTCAAAACATATATAATTAAACTTAATTCATCATTCACCACTGATGTAGGGATTAAAATCGGACCATTTAGTAAGGGGGAGCGGATCCCGTTCATAGTTGGAAAGTTAATAATTTGTAGGAAACTCATCAGGTTGGAATCTCAAACAGGAATGACTGGTTGTATTTTTCATACCATTCGTCTCTGGCTTTGTATAAAATATAGGCTAGTGGAACACCTCTAACCCGTCTATCAATACTCTTCCGTATCTCATGAAACTCATCACATTTAAACCTTAAGACTATTCTATCTGTGGTATAAATCTACATGAGGGTATCGAAGTTCCGTGTGGTCCCTGAATTGAACATGAACTCGATCCCATAACTGATTGAAGTTGAGTTGTCAGAGATGTGGATTATCAACAAAATACTGCCAAGACGTAATGAAGGCGCAATCTTCATTCCAGCCAAATACCATTGAAGAATCCTGTATTAGAGCTGAAAAACTTGGCATTATTGAGTTAAAGTGGAGGGACTGTTGTTAGGGCATCTCCAACCAACATCTATATATATACAAAGACAAAAATAACCGTTGGGAACCAAAAGAAGAACTAGCCGTTAGGGAATGCGGCGGTCTTTTGATTACCGCGTGGTATTTGGATTACCGCATGGTAATCAAAATACCGCCGCAAGTTCTGATCTCCCACAAAGGCTAGTTTTTCTTCCTTTTATACTTTTCTATTTTATCTGTTGTTCCTTCTTCATCTTCAACACCATTCTCTCAACTTCACAGCCTTAAATGTCTTCCTCATCATCATTTTCATCCATTGATGATCTTCCACGTGTATCATCATCCTCTGACAATCTTATGTTTGATTGTGCTACGACAATGACCGTTATTCACTAAAATACAGTGAACCTAGTAGTATATGATGAAACTTCGAGTCACCGCGGGAGTGCAATGGGACGTAAGGATAAGAGAAAGATGCATGCGAGACCACCTATTGGGGAATTACAGCGTTATGTGGGACTACTTCAACACGGAGTGCACATATACTCCGGAAGAATTTTGACGACGTTTTCGTATGGGTAGATAAATATTTCTGCGCATATTCGATGCAGTAGTTGTACACGATGATTACTTTGTCCAAAAACCCAATAACGCAAAAACTATAGGGTTGTCACCGTACCAAAATATAATTGTGGTACTACGTTTCTTAAGATACAGTGTTGCGGGGGGTCTTTTGACGAGTATTTGAGAATAGGAGAAAGCGCAACCTTGTTAAGTATGGAAAAGTTTTATATTGCGGTAATAAAAATTTTTGGCGAGGAATATCTTTGAGTACCAAACGGGCCAACGTGGAAAGGTTAAAAGCGATGCGAGAGTCACGGGGTTTTCCCAGCATGTTAGGAAACCTTGATTGCATATATTGGATATGGAAAAATTATCCCTTAGTTTGGCACAGTCAATTTACTGGTCATTACCTCAAGGCGACTATGATTCTTGAAGCGGTAGCTTCACACGACCTTTGGTTTTAGCATAATTTTTGTGGGTTACCAAGAGCTAACAATGATATCAATGTCCTATACCAGTAACATATATTCACCGACCTCTCCGATGGTATCGCTCCGCCTTACAATTATACAATTTTTGGTAAAGTTTATGATATGGGTTATTACCTAGCGGATGGCATATACCCCAAATGAGGAACACTTGTCCAAACCATCTCCAATCTGGTTACAACAAAACATTTTTTTTTGAGCTTAATAACAAGAAAGTTGCCAAAAAGACGTGGAACGGGAGTTTGGGATTTTATAATCACGGTTTAATATTATCAAAAATTCGGTTAAATTGTAGAAACTCAAGGTTTTGAACAATGTCATGAATGTGTGCGTGATAATGTACAATATGACCATCGAAGATGAACGAGGTTCATTCCCATCATACTTAGGCTACGATCCGGACGATCCCTCAACTATTGAAAGCGAACCTATTGTATTCGAACGCGGAACAATAAAAGCTTATATAACGAAAATGAACCGAATTCGAAGTCGGGAACTACACTTTGATCTAAATGATGATCTAATCGAGCATTTGTGGGCCGTGAAGGGAAATTTTTATTCCTACTGTTAAAATCAAGTATTATCTAAGAACTTTGTGTAATTTAATGATTCTTATAGTACAAGCTTATGAATTATTAATTTCTTATTAAACAAGTTTTTGATATTGTATTAATATTGTATTTGCTTTAACGTAATATTCTCAGAAAAAAATATTTCTTCAAAAGATTACATTCTTCAATAGCAAAGTACATTCTTCAAATGAATACATTATTGGAAAGTAAACTACGTTCTTGAAAATTAAACAACATTAACCAAAGTTAAATTATAGTTAATAACCTGAACCGGTACTTGGTCCGTCATTCTTGTTGAGACATTCCATGACCTCAGTTTGCCTTTGATGATAGTATTGTAATACATGTCCAGAAAGATTACTTAGGTCTTTATCTATGATTTTGCGATCTTCCCTTTGTTACTCCAAATTTATTTTGGCTTGCCATTGTTGACTAGCTTCCACTTTTCTTCTTTCCTTTTCTTCCTTCGCTTGTCTCTTCTCCAACCTCATCTCCTCTAGCATTGTCACCGTACTTTTGTTGGATGCAATAATCTCATCAATGCCCTTGTTTCTTGCAATGCCTTTTCTAAAAAGTTTTTGGCCGATAGGCCTCGCTCTACCCTCATACAACGAACTATCTAATTAAGAATTTTTGTGAACGGATTAAGGTATAGGTAGGTCGCTGGGATCCTCTGTTAGGTTGTTTGATCCGATCGAGTTCCCCGGAGAAGAATTGTGGGATGTTCTTGTGGCCACATTTCTAGGTAGATTCTCCAAATGGTTAAAACCATCATCCTTTAGGCAGGTCTGTCGCGGTTCTCGTGCTAAAATCTTATACGCTTTATGGTGTTTGAAGTCATTGTCGCCATTCATATATTGATAGATCCTGTGTACATCTTTTTTCTACAATTCCCAAAATTATGAAATACAAATAAATAATGTGTATATCCAAGAAAAATAAATGGAATTGAGTTAAAGCAAATTAGAACATACCCGATCTTCATCGATTTTCTGCTCTTGTGCCAAAATTGTACTTGAGCAACTATCCCCTTGTATATC
Source organism: Kingdonia uniflora (assembly GCA_014058105.1). Taxonomy (NCBI): domain Eukaryota; kingdom Viridiplantae; phylum Streptophyta; class Magnoliopsida; order Ranunculales; family Circaeasteraceae; genus Kingdonia; species Kingdonia uniflora. Next base: position 89,636 of record JACGCM010001723.1, read on the forward strand.
ATACATTGTGTATTAAGGGGATACCTCTGAGCTTTGGTTAACCCACATGATTGTCGTGTGGGGCACTCAGGGTCTCTGCTAAAGGCAATGTTAAGCTTTTGATAAAAAGTGAAACCCTTTGTGAGACCCGTGGTCTGGACAGAAGCCGTTACCCACGCTCTTGCGAGATACGTAAAGTCTGCATCCGTCCAATGAAGTCCAACATCATCTGTGTCATCCAAAAATTTAGCATCATCCGGGACTTAGACGTTTTGTCTTTGTTTTGCGGGTGTTATTTTCTTTCCCGATCGTTGTAACGTCAACAGATATTAGAGCATTTGCAGAACCCATATTTAACTCGGTATATTCACCATTAAATAGGTAGTTTTGATAGTAATTTGGAGGTTGAAAACCTTGAGGTTGAGTGATCGGATAATATTGATTGTACGGGCTAAACGCCTGAGGTTGTGGTAGAGAGAGTGTAAATAGATTTTGATACTGCCATCCGAAGGTATCCCCTTACGACATGGTAAATGGAAGTGGTGTATGTGATTGGAATTGCGATTGGTTATGGTAGAGGTATGAAGTTAATTGTGATGATGGGTGTTGAGATAATGGTGTTGAAGGTGGGTTCTGGGATGATGGGGTCGACGGTGTTGAGTTATTACTGCTGGTGCCGGAGTTTTCCATTTGGGACGATGATTTTTGAGAATAGAAAGATGTTCTCTTCTCTTAAACTGGGTTAAAGGAGTGAAGAAGTAGCCAGGAGAGACCTCAGTCGACCATAATGAATAAGATGACTTTTAATTATCACGCAGTGTTCTGATTACCGCCCAATTTAATTAAAAGTATACCAAACTCATTTTTTTTAGTATAAGGAGCTCACACTCAGTTGAGTTCTGACAAAGCCACGTTAGCCAACTCACACTCGTTTAGGAATTGCTAGAAGGCGTTTGGGTGTGAGTTTGGGTTTGGTCTGACAAACCTAACCCAAACCCAAAAAATCACTGCTGGAGATGCTCTAACTTCACTACGCTGTTGATTTGCTAATCTCACTACACTTAGTTGTCATCCTCTTTAAAAAAAAATAACACCCGAACAAAAACTTTGCTTAGTCAACCTTTTAGTTAAAAACATATTTGTTAAGTCTTCAAAGCTAGAAACGTAGCGTCTATTAAAAAAACAAAAACAAAATAGTTGGAAAAAAAAAACAAAAAACTTTTAAGTTCCTAATAATAGTCCTAGCGTGATTTTTAATTTAAATTTGGGGAATCCAAATGGTCAAGTACTAGCTAAAAAAGGGCCTAAAATATCATAAAATGAACTTGTCGTGTTCGTTTAATTAGATTTAACTTATAATAAGGTCAAAGGTTCAAGTCCTAACCTTATTTACAATTTTCATCATTTTTTTCCAAGAAAACATTTATTACCAAAATATTTTTTCCAGTGGGGGGACATCATTTTCAGACCTCACCTAGAGCCCCCAAAACCTCAGGGCCGACCCTGTATAGAACGCTTGGTATCCTAGCATTGATGGGAAAAAATCTTTAAAAAAAAATTCCCGTAAATATTTATCAAAAACTAATCCAAACATGAATTTTAACAAACTTTCTTACAATCACATATCCAAGTTGATTTAATCATTATCTCTCAAGTTTAATTTTGATTATAAGTGGTGTTTTCATAACTTTTAAATTTTGAGTTGAGCTATGCCTTGAGAGAAAGTGAGATAAGAAAGAGGATAAAAGACAGACGATGGCAACGCCGAAAATATCAAACGGGGTCCTAGTACTTCGTCGGAGTTTGAAGAACAAATTGAGGAAAAAGAAAATCATAAAGATAGAGAGAGGGAGAAATCGTAGACAGAGGAAGAAAAATCATCGGAGAACAAGATAAAAACCCATGAGAGAGGGATATTTTTTGTTATGATTGGAGTCCTCCCTTTTTTGAGTTATATACTCAAGGGATGACTCCTCTTTGTAGTGTTTGAGTAAAAGAAGGTAGTGAGTAGGGGTAAGCAAAAAACTGAAAAACTGAACCAAACTTATCTGAACCGAACAAAATGGTTCAGTTTTTGGGGCTTCAGTTCCGGTTTCTAAATTAAGGAACCGAAATGATTCGGTTTCGGTTTCTCCATAAGAGGAACCGAACCGAAAGTAAATATTAATAATAAACAAAACTCTAAATAGAGCTTAACCCTTCATTACTATTTATATTTTTTACGTATTAAATACCAAAATGTGGTATTATTAAGTAAATATTTGACTTAAACAATAAATTTACAAGTTTTGATGGAATGCAAACCGAGAAACCGAACCAAACCGATCTATTTTTTGGTTCAATTTATTGTGTGGTTGGTTTCGGTTTTGGTTTATGATTTTAGGTTTTCAGTTTTGGTTTTGGTTTTATACTAAAACTGACCCATGCTCACCACTAGTAGTGAGGATAGAATCGTCTATTTCCTGTGCATTTTATAAGGGTCACTACGCTGTTTTACTAATCTTACTGAACAAATCTTGTTTTGTTAATCTCACTACACTTGTAGTCCTCTTCTTTAAAAGAGGAACATCCTAACAAAAACTTTGTTTAGTCAGCATTTTGGTTAAAAACAAATTTGTTAAGTTTTAAACGTCATGAAAAAAACAAAAACAAAACAAAAAAGTTAAAAAAAAACTCTTTTGAGTTCCTAATGCAAGAGTCCTAACGTTGATGGGTAATTACAAAAGTTGATAGCATTGCGTTTCTAGAACATACAAAACGCCGGGGTTCTAGTGTTGATGGGTAATATTGAAAGTTGTTGGCCTTTTTTTTTAATCAAAAAGTTTATCGGGTTCATCATTTTTCACCATTCTCCAAACTAGTCTCCCCAGGCTCGATACGGTACCTCCACAACCCGCATGCTCCATTTTAAGTCAAGATAATTCTTGGCAGATGACCTCTCCTGGGCCTTACGTTTCTATAATATACAAAATACTAGGTTCTTAGCGTTGGTGAGGGAAAAATGGGAAAACAACTTATTAAAAAAATGCTTATGAGTTTCCCAAGCTAAGAGCCTAACGTTGATGGGTACTATTGAAAGTTAATGTCCAGTGTTTCCATAACATATAGAACGCTAGGTATTCTAGCGTTGATGGGAAAAATCTTAAAACATAAATCATAAATTTCTTCTCAAAAACTCATCCAAATATGAATTTTAACAAACTTTCTCACAATCATATACCCTATCTTTCAAGTTTAATTTTGATTATAAGTGGTGTTGTCATAACTTTTAAATTTTAAGTTGAGATATGCATAGAGAGAGAAAGTGAGATGAAGAAAGAGGACAAAAGAGAGATGATGGCGACGCTGAAAATATCAAGCGGGGTCCTAGTACATCGCCAGAGTTTGAAGAACGAATTGAGAAAAATAAAAATCGTGGAGAGAGAGAGAGGAAAGCAAGAGAAAAACCCATGAGAGAGAGATTTTTTATTATTATGATTGAAGTCCTCCCTTTTTGAGTTATACACCTAAGGGAGGACTCCTCTACGTAGAAAGAGGACAAAAGAGAGAGAAAGTGAGATGAAGAAAGAGGACAAAAGAGAGATGATGGCGACGCTGAAAATATCAAGCGGGGTCCTAGTACATCGCCAGAGTTTGAAGAACGAATTGAGAAAAATAAAAATCGTGGAGAGAGAGAGAGGAAAGCAAGAGAAAAACCCATGAGAGAGAGATTTTTTATTATTATGATTGAAGTCCTCCCTTTTTGAGTTATACACCTAAGGGAGGACTCCTCTACGTAGTGTTTTAGTAAAAGAGTGTAGTGAAGATAGAATGACCCATTTCATTATGGCAGAAAAAATGTTTTCCATCTTCTAATTTCCATGGCAAACCAAACAATGAAAACATGAAATCCAGTTCACCATTTTCGGCGTTTTCCACGAACCAAATACACCCATAGTAATACATAACCCCTCTATAGTACGTTTTCAATTAGGGGCAGATTTTTTTTTTTTTTTTTGGGAAGTGGTCTAGGGGTGCCCGACACCCCCACTTTTTTTGGGGAAAAAATAGTTCCTTTGGTAATTGGAAAATAAAATAAAATAAAAGTTACAAAAGCCAAAGGATTTGGCATACCTCCAAGTCCAACCAAATGTTTTTTGAAAAATTTTAAATACACCCCAAACTCTAAAAGCTCACCCCATCCCACTATTTTTTTGAAGTTAATTATACCTCCATAGTTAATGATAAGTATGCCCCCAAAATAGAAACATAAATATTTTTCAATCTAAACGTTCACCCCTTCCCTAATTTCTAATGGCTTAATTTTTCTTAAGCTCAACAAGTTCCACTACTCTAGCTCAGTGACGAGGAAGAACAACATTTTTTTTTTTTTTTTTAACATTTTAAAAGTTATATAATTTCAATTAGTCTCGTCATCTCTATATCTAATTAAACAATACAAGAAAAGCTTAATTAAGAGTGCAATTGGGGAATTCTTACTTGAAGACTTAAATCCCCTAGAAATGAAGACTTAAAAATCTTAGAAATGAAGAGAAATGCTAAAAGAACAAGAATGAGGTGAGGTACATATTTATTTATTTTTTCTACCTTAATTTTGTATTTCTAAAAGAGGTGGGGGAGCTCTTTAACCTAGACAAATAAAAGTGGAGTGAGGTTAAATTGGGGTAAGCTAATTAAAGAATGGGGTGTCTTTAAAATTTCTCATGTTTCTTTTACTCTGACTCCTCCCTCTCCCCGAGATTTATTTTTCTCTCTCTGTCATGTGTGTGCCTGTGTAGAAGGGGGTGTTATAAAACTCTTGTTCTTAAAAGATCTTTAAATTGGTCATAGTGGTTGTGACGTGAATACTATGAACGCGGAAGCAAGATTCGTAAGAAAATCACGTTGTATTTGAGAGTTAGGGAAACTAGGGTTTCAACTAAACAAATCAACTTACTTTGAATCAAAATCAACTACTTAGAAACAAATAACCTATACCTCCCCTTTTATAGAACACAAGGGGGGTTAGAATTAAAAACCCTAATTCTAATTAAAATATAATTCTACTTAAACTGGGAAACTGCTAATAACCTAGGCTGGGCCTCTCCAACAGGCTTTAAGCTAAAATATAAAATATATAAAACATTAAATATCATAGGTCATACGGAGGTAGACGACCTTATGAGTGATGATTCACATCAAACCCTCCGTCTTAGAAGATTTCGTCTACGAAATCAAGGGGGCGGTGCTCCTGAGGACTCATGTACGTATGTAGTACATATCCCAGTCTCATCATCTTCATCCCGTAAAACGTGCACCAAATTTGTACGGTGGAACTCTTCTGGAAATCTTGAAGTCTTCCGCAGAATTTTTCGTACCCTGCGATTCTACTCGAGGTCTTTAAACTCCAATGTTGAAGAATGTCTAATATTGAAGAAAACATAGAAACCTACGTCTAGAACTTCACTAAAAAACCCTCCCAAAACGGATCGACAAACGGGTGATTTTCAGTCGTGCTTTGGCACATTACTGGGCATGTGCACTGCTGGAATACACCATGTGTTTGATTTAAATCACTACCATTGGCATGCCACATAGTATGCCCTACGGAAAGTTTATGCATGCCCAAAAGTCGGCATGCCATGAGTCATGCCCGAGAGATTTAACAACTGTTTCAAACTTTTTTTTTTCCCCACCAAAATTTGAATTTTGTGGTATGAGTTGGGTCTGCGTGGGGTTAAAGCATGGCACGTGCTTACCACAAACAACTTCATCTTCTTTCCCACGAATTATGTTTCTCTCCTCACGAAACTCTGTAATTTGGTTATCTGGTTTCGTTGATTTGGCCCATATTTTGTTAAAAACTTGAACCGGAGAGTTCCACTGGACCTTTTAAGAAACTCTGGTGAGTCCGTCTTCATAAAGCTTACATGCTCCAAAACCTCGATTACCGGCAGCAACATCGGCCAAAACATCGGTAAGTTTTTTGGTGTATTCCCCGTCGCCAATTGTTTCTTTTTTAGCAACTAATTCTTCACCTGCAACGACTTTATATAGGGCTTGTAATTCGGTAAATTGTGCAACCTCACCGGTGAGATCTCTATGGCTGGCAGCGACGTCTAGATCTGGCTCAAGTGTTGGTTTCGGCCTAGATTGGATCTTTAATGGCTTATAACCCACACACCACCCACGTGAGTGGTTCCGCACGCTAGATTCTCGTGTTTCTTCTTCACTCGTAAACGGATTGTTTAAGTTCCTCGCTCCTCGCGGCGATGCTTCCCTCTAGAGAGAGATCTTCGGTTACGCTTAACGGAGGTGGTTGGGGGGGGGGGGCGGGAAAAAGGCTCCTCTACTCAAAGCCTCGACAAACCCTTCAAGCTTGTCAACTATACTCGTTAGGGTTGCTACACCTTGAGCTAGAGTAGGTTTCTTCGTCGCGGTTCTTCCACGAGGCATCTTTGCTCTTGAAACTGACTACACTTAGATTTAACGCAGCTCTGGTACCAATTGACGTGAATACTACGAACGCGAAAGCAAGATTCGTAAGAAAATCACGTTGTATTTGATAGTTAGAGAAACTAGGGTTTCAACTAAACAAATCAACTTACTTTGAATCAAAATCAACTACTTATAAACAAATAACCTAGACCTCCCTTTATATAGAACACAAGGGGGGTTAGAATTAGGAACCTTAATTCTAATTGAAATAAAATTCTACTTAAACTGGGAAACTGCTAATAACCTAGGTTGGGCCTCTCCAACAGGCTTTAAGCTAAAACATAAAATATATAAACATTAAATAACATAAGTCACACAGAGGTAGACGACCTTATGAGTGATGATTCACATCTGGTTGAGTGTCTAAAAAATGATAGTCCCCATACTATCTATATATGACAAACTAACTTTCTTACTTTTGGTGTGAAAAATAAAATGTTTAGCAAACAAACTTTTTATCTTTCTACTTCTACTCACTTTTCTTGAAAAAGTTATTTTTCTGCTTTGTCAAGTTTGCCCAAGACCATTGAACTCAAGTAGGACACTAAACTTCTCTCCCTTCCCCACAACCTGCCCAACCCTTCCCTCGCACCAAAAAACCCTAATCTACTCGCCTACCTTCATCTTCACCCTCGTCTCCTTCTCTGACCCTCATCATCCCACCTACATCCCCATCTCTTCCTCTCTCTTGCTATTAGTCTCTCTCTTCCTTCTACTCTTTCTCTCTTCAGCCCTGTATGTATTCTCAAAACCCAAAACACCAAAAACCGAGTACTCATCAACCCCACCCCCACTCTAATGAAAATCACCCACCTTTACCCGGCCTTACTTTGCCTCTTAGGATCCCAGAAAAGGATAAGCCCCATAGCCGGTTCCGCAGTACGGAAACAGGCAGCTCTACCCCAAAAGAAAGTGAACTTGTGGACATGTTGAGAAGTTGCTCCACACACGACTTGACACCAAGCTTAAGATTGGATATATCACAATGGGATAGTCTACAACTAAAGTGGAAATTTGTTGTGGCGTTTCGTTCCATCTCCCTAACTTTGAAAGACTCGTTGATCCTTGATGGCATCAAGAAGGAATGGAGCAAACTTATTACGAGTATCCCGCCTATTACATTTGAACAAAACTCAAAAGTTTTCACTGCCAACTTTCAAAACCAGGAGGATTATCACATTATTCTTGGCAGCCAACTAGCTAATGTCTTTGGGTACTCTATTCTTCAACAACCATTTGACCCGTTGTTATACCAGTCTGAAATGACATTTTCTCGCTATCTATGTTGGGTCCAGGTTTATGGGCTCCCATGTTGCCTGCTTGACACCGCTACTTTTCAGATAATTGGAAACAAACTTGGAGAGTTTATTAGGACTGATTATAGGCCAGGAGCGGCTAAAACCACCAAAACGAGTTTTGTCAGGATTCTCGTTAACCTCTTTACCAATAAACCTCTTGTTCAAACCATTCCTATTTATAGGCCGAACAACTACGGCGAAGCCAGAATCACGATCAAGTACGAGCGCATCGAGGGCTTCTGCCCCGTCTGCGGCGTCATCTCGCACACACTTGAATTCTGCTCCAAATATAAAAGTGAATCGAACGGAAGACAACGGACAAACGAGGAGGATAACTATGTGTTCCCGTTCGGGAGCCATTTGCAAGTAAACCCGTCGAGAATCCTGCCACTTCATAACTTTTATGTTTCTCAGGAGAACCCGGGGTAGCAAAAGAAACATACCTCGACACCAGTTGCACCTGCTGAAGAAAGAAACACACATAACTCCGGTGGAAACGAGACTGTTGGACGCCTCATTCGTCTAGCTATGGAGCAGCTTAACTAATGGACTACCAGAGAGCAACACAAGCCGAGTTACCCCTCTTCAACATTGCCGAGTTCCTGAATGAATTTGTTGAACGGACCAGCCGGTAAAACTGTCATGAACAGTAGCATTCTTTCTCCTTCCCAGCCTAACGTCTACAAAACCCAAAACCTCATGCAATGCACGCAAGAAAGGTACACGTCAACAAAGACCCAGAGGAACACGTCAGCAGACAAAGGAAAATTTCTCGAGAAGCTTCTCCAAACAAACGGTCGACTCAACTTGACCAAGACAGCTGTTGATTGCAGCATTAATGAGTTTCCAGTATTTAGCCCCAATGTAAATGCCGAACTCAGCATTAAAGGCAAGTCAGTTGGGGGTCTCTCCACATAAGTTTAGAAGTCACACCACGAGTCAGGAGTTTGTGAGTCGTTGGGGTTTTTGGTGGGACAATTTTTGAATTCACCCGGGCCTGGTCCAAGCATACCTACACCCACACACCCCAACTTAGTTCTGGGCCTAAGCCCAAGGGGTTTTGAGACAGCCCGTACAAAGCAAGGGACACCAAAAACTCTAAATCTTGAGGGAACCCTTAATAGCAGCAGGGGGCCTAGCCATACTCCACCCTTCACTTGGTTATCGATCTCACCATAAGCCCACCACTGAACCCTCACAACACCTTATTCAAACAAACCCCGATCAAGTCGCCTCCCTCAAAACAGCAACTGAAACCTAACGGAGAAGACCTCGTTCCTTCGACTTCGTCCAACCAACACCAATGCCTACCCCAAGCTCTCTCGATCAACTCGTCCGATGAGAGCCCTGATCCCCTTGAACTCGGGTTTTCGACCTCGGATAGCAGTGAGTGGCACACTCCTGAACACGATGACCTTTTCAGTCCGGAGACATGTAGCGAGAAGGCGAGCCATGTAACAAATCAACAGTCCAACAACACTCATAAGAGATCACGATCGTCGCTTGACAACAAAGGTAATCAGGGAGGGGAAGCCGGACCATCTAAGATACGCGCGTACACACTTACACCACACACTCACCCTAACTACTTCTTTAACCATGCTTACTCTGATCTCAGATTTTGTTCTCATGCATGCATCTATAATATACATCTTTATGTCAAACATTGGCATTCAAAATATTACTGTAACTTTCCTTCTAAACTTTTTAAACAGAGTAGACCCCGCCATGCTAAGGTGATCGACCACCAAATAGCCACAACTCATGCACACACCACGCCGAACAAGATTGCTCGGGCTCTAGCAGGAGTCAAGTACCCCCTAGAGATGGGTACCCCTCCCACCCTCTCCCCGAAGAATCTCCGCAGCTGGCTCCGGAGGATCTGGAGGAAAAAACATAAACTTTTATTAAATACTAATCATAAAACCCAGAATCATAAGCATGGCACTAATGGAACCAAGTAGACGACTCTTGAAATCTTTCGAATCCCTGATTTCTCGCGGCGCAATTTCATCAACTCATCTCAAACCCTTATTACGCACCCTTCTTTTCATTTTAAAAAATTCAGAGCTTTCATTAACCAATCTCTCCGTACCTCAGATCATCGTAATGCCAGTCAGAGACAGACCACAGTTACTACCCCTTTTATCCAAACCTCAGAAGCGGGCCCGACACTGGCCCTTGGTTACCAATGATTGTTCTCTCCTGGAACTGCAGGGGGACTACAAAGAAGTCCACCCTTTGAGAGCTCCTCGCTCATAACCAGAAATTCCACCCCGACATAATCTTTCTCTCCGAAACTAAGGCTTTCAACCCTCACTCTCTCCGCAAACTCAGTGTTCTTGGCCTCACTCACACTCACACTCACACTCACACCGTGGCTGCTAGCCCTTACCATGCCGGTGGCCTCTAGTTGGCCTGGAGCCACAATGTCAACCTTACCATCCTCTCCTCCTCTCTGAACGACATTGACGCGCTTACCCCTACCCAAGACCCTAATTTAGCGCCGACTCCTTGGCTCTGCTCCTTCACGTACGGTCCTCCCGATACCTCAAACAAAAGCGTTTACTGGGCCTCCATTGGCAGACTGGCGCGCTCTATCAGCATCCCCTAGATTATTATGGGGGATTTGAATGGTATTACCTGCAAAGAAGAAAAGTTTGGCAAAATTTTATTCGACAACACAACGCCGAACCCCTTGGATAACTTCATCTTTGACACCTCCATGATAGACTTGGGATACTCTGGTGTCCCTTTTACTTGGTCGAATAAGAAAAGAGGAAGTGAGTTGGTCAAGCAGTGCCTTGACAGAGCCATCGGGTCCATCCCCTGGCGCACCACTTTTCCTGACGCTACCATCCGTAACCTCCCGATCATAGGATCTGACCATGGGCCTATCATTCTGAACACCGACCCGGCCAAACTTACCCTTCCTAAACAATTCCACTTCCAATCCGCGTGGCTCATCCACGATACCTGCAAAAATGTTATCAACAAAGCGTGGGCTGAAGATCAGACGGGCTCCAGGCAATTGTCCCTCTGCAAAAAACTGAGACATACCAAAACAGAGCTTATCACCTGGAATCAAACGGTTTTCAATTGTACCCCCAACAACATCCAACACATTCGCGACAAGATTACTGGAATACAGAAGGCCCACCCCCACAGCTGAGAACGCCATCACGTAGCAGAACCTGCAGAACCAGCTTAATCTCATCCTAGACCAAGAAGAAGATATCTGGAGAGATAAATCTCGCGAGCTCTGGTTAAAGGCCGTTGACCGTAATACCAAATTTTTCCATCTTTCCACATTATGCAGGCGCAGGAAAAATTTGATTTCTCAGATCCGCTGCCCGGACGGCACGTGGGCGAAAGAGCTTAAAACCATAGGAGACACCTTTGTGAAGTTCTACACTGATCTTTTCACCCCTTCTACCCCATCTCTCTCTATCCGGGACCTCAACGTCTTAGACAAACTGATCACTGATGATGACAATTGACAGCTCACTAAGGATCCTACCCTGGAAGAGCTTAAAGAAACTATCTTCTCTATGAACCCCCATAAAGCACCTGGTCCCAATGGATTTACCCCTCTCTTCTATCAAAAATCCTGGGATACGGTCAAGCACGGCCTTTTCAAAGCCACCCTTGCATTCTTTCATTCTGGTAATCTCCTCCAAGAGTTCAACCACACCAACATTACTCTCATCCCCAAAAAGAAGAACCCCAAAACCCCAGAGCATTTCTGCCCTATTAGCCTGTGCAACGTCAAATTTAAGCTGATCGCTAAAATTCTGGCAACCAGACTTCTGCCCCTCCTGGATAAGATCATCTCTCTTGCCCAAAATGCCTTCATCTCAGGCAGACAGATCTTCGACAACATTATTATGGCTCAAGAGCTCCTCACCAACCTCAAAAAGAAAAAAGCATCTCGGGCCACATGGCGGTCAAACTTGATCTTAGCAAAGCCTTTGACAGAGTGGAATGAAGTTTTCTCCACGATACCATACAGACCATGGGCTATAGGTAGTATAACTGGATCCAGCAATGCATTTCCACCACAGCTCTCTCTTTAAACATCACTGGCACCCCCTTTGGCCTCCTTAAGCCTGGGAGAGGCATCCGTCAGGGAGACCCGCTATCCCTCTCCCTTTTCCTAATTTGCTCGGAAGTGCTCTCCCGTATCATCCTCAAGAAAGAACTCCAGGGAGCATTTTATGGTATCAAAACTGCCAGAGGCAGTACCCCCATCTCCCACCTTCTCTTTGCCGACAACAACTTCATTTTCTGCAGAGCCAACCTTGACGAAGCAGGAACACTACTCGACGCCCTCAACACATTCAGGAATGTCTCAGGGCAAGAGATTAACTTCAACAAATCATGTATTATGTTCAGTAAGAACTGTCACCATATACATCACAAGCTTATCCAAAAAATCCTTCATATTAAAAAGGATGCGACCGGAGAAAAGTACCTTGGAGCCCCTTTAACTTTCGATATAACAAAGAGTCTTAATTTCCAAGAAATTATCTCTAAGCTTACCCCAGATGCGGGCTGGAAGAAGAAACCACCTCTCATGCCCCCTTTTCTGCACTAAGATCCAAGACTACTGGGCTCACTTCAGCCCTCCCATTGATTTTAGGAGCTAGACCTACTCTGATTCCGTTAGGAACACTATACATAAATTTTTTCAGATGCAAGGCGGTACAAGTGGTCTCCAAACTTTCTGTAGCTTTGCCAGCACGATCATGTATGTCATATGGTCCGGCCGAAATGAGCTTATTTTTGAGCATAAGAGACCTAACCCGATTGAAGCCATTAAACGAGCCAAGAATTATCTCATAAACCATAACAAGACCCCCACAACCCCTCCCAAGCCCTTGCGAGCCCCGCCTCCCGTCAGAGAAGGGTGGCATGTCATCAACGTGGATACCTCCTGGAAAAAGAAAAACATTCCAGGGGGAACTGGTTTCATCATTAAATCTCATTCGAACGTTTTTTTATGTGCAGGTTTTGATTCAGCCCGAGCCGAGGACCCCGAAGAGGCTGAGGCTATCTCAGTGATCAGAAGGCTAGAGGCAGCGCACAGCTTGGGTCTCACCAGGGTCCTTTTGTCTGATTGCCAGCGTCTTGTTCGAGCCTTTAGAGACAGATCTGAGGACCTCACCTAGGGAGCACTCACTCTTGCCCTCGATTTGTGTGCGCTGGCCACCCGGTTTCAGGACTTCACTTTTGATTTTGTTGACCGTCGTTGCAATTTTATTGCTCACTTTTTAGCGGCTAAGGGTGCAGTTGCCCTCAGCCCTGTTGTTTTAGGGCCGTTGGAGGCCACAAATTTTGTAAACACTGTTGTTCCTAGCACTTGCTAGGCTTTCTTTCTATTTATTCCTCTTTGCTTAAAAAAAAATTAAAAAAAATTGAACTCAAGTAGGTGTAATGAATCTTTAGTTGGGCACCTGGTGCATCATTATAGTAATGTTTACTCGAACTCCTCACATGTAGTATTTCAGCAATTCTGACCACTTAACCGGAAAGTACACATGAAACCAAAATGACAAAATATATTGATTTCAATAGGGTTTCAAATGCCTGAATTATATCAGTTTCAATGCAGTTTTATAGTTTAGCATTAGATATCGCTTTTGCCTTGTGATCTCCGATTCTTCATAGTAGGAAATGAGACACATCGAGCAAGAAACACGTCATTTTTTGGCATTCTTGGTTTGAAAGTTAAATAATAGCTTGCTGCAACACACAACAACATATCTGTTAACAGATGCGTGCATGTCAGAGAGAGAGAGAGAGAGAGAGAGTGAGAGATCACCTGAATGGATGAGAGGACGTACTGCACATCACTTTCGGAGATTTGGTAGTGTAATACAATTCTGATGCTGAATATTTTGAAACAACAATAATTAGATTTATGAGCGATAGTCATTATACTGTAACTTCATCCAGACCGTCAATTTTACATTCGGATTTTTTTTAAGTACGTCAAAATGACTGTATATTTAATTGACTGATCCAATATCTAAATCCAGGAGAAAAATCCGTAATATACAGATTCAAACATAATGTCAGAAATGGAACAGGAGTTTGGGGTTTGTTTATGATAACAAAATGAACTTGAGTTGGTTTGGTAGAGTCAAAAGATAAAAGTGTACATAGTGCATTTGAGGATTGAACTCCCACAAGTTACACCAAACAAAACAAGAGTGCAGAAAGGTCTTTGGGTGATTTATCACATGTTTACAAAAAGTTACGGCAAATAGCTAAACGGGTGTTAGCATGGACTTAAGTCTTACACTTAGATCAAATAGTAGTCTATCCCCTTATCAGACTATAACCTATAGGCTAATCGACATAGAATAAAAGAACCAGGTTTAGACTCTGATAAGTCATAAGAGTACATGACAATTAAGCAAACACAGGGTATCTTCTTTTTGTTCTGCATAGATCGAACTAGATTGTGGTCTAAAATCTCTTGAAACATAATAACTTCATGAGAGAAATTTGATGACGCACCTGGATGAGCTTGCTGGCATCAATAGTATACCATGTTCTTCCAATACCTTGCAGAGGTTGTCTACCGTGATATTCAAGCTCTTTAGTATATCAAAAAATATCTGTACACAAGAAACATAATTAATTTGGCTAATCTCAAGAAAGATTTACATAATATGTACTTTATTTCTATTAAGTAAAAATAAAGGAACTATATTTAGGTACTAACAATGTTGGTCTCCACTGAAGCAATATTTACCCTTAGCCCATTAATTTTATTCAATCCATCTGCATTCAAGGAAATAGCATTTTCAGAAGAATTAGTTATACTTATTTCGATGTGAAATTATTTGTAATGAGCAAAATTAAGATTTCAATGGCATTAAGTAAATTGAGATATTTAGTTATTAGTATACTTCGATGGAAGGATACACATGTACTGCACTCATACATACAGACAAACCTGTGTTTCTCATTTCACTTTACAAAAGCTAGGTATATAATAGAACATGTTGAGTACGCATCGGGTCATCCAAGGGGTCAGTCGGTAAAATTCCAACATAAAAGATCAGATATAAATAACTGACGCTCAAGAAGTGGATACGACTGAAAGGAACATATCTTATCCAGTCTTCACGTGAAAGAAACATTGGAAGGCGTGAGAAAACGTGTCTACCACAAAAAAAGAAGAACAAAGGCTCTCAGTTCAGGCATTTCAGCAACAAATAGGAGATTCGGCCTAATCGTAAAGCATAGTCTATTTCTTTAGTCATGAAACTTCCCAAAAGTACTGACAATCTTTTAAGAAAGCAGAAAAATAATTGGACTTAGATGCAGGGAATGAATATATATATACAGTAGTCAGTACGGAATTCAAGTTTACAAAAAAAACAAAACCTGCTAAAAGTTTAGCTTTTCTGTGATCTCCCTCAAGTTTACCAACATTCTCTTGCAATGCAACATAAGCTGCAGCACATAGGATGCCAACCTGCCTCATTCCACCACCTAAAGTTTTCCGCAGCCTTTTAGCCTAAAACAAATAGAAATAAATTGTACCGGATTTTAGCAGAAAAACACTTCGTTATGTAAACAAATTACCTCCAAACATTTTTTAATACCTTAGCAATAAAGCTTTTTGAGCCTACAATAACAGAACCAACTGGAGCACCAAGGCCTTTTGAAAGACACACCTGACTCACAAATTTTGTAAAGAGGTTAGAATGCTCATGTGTCATAACACATAAAATAAATGAATTGACATTCATACCATAAGATATTTGTACAAGTTTTCAAAAGAAAAAATTGTACACAACAGAGACAACTTCATTCTCTTAAAAATACCCGATCTTAGAACATCTTGTCCAATTTTTAAAAGTTTGCCATAAATATCGGCTTCCAACAAAGATTTTAAGGTCACAAATGGAGAAGGTCGACTGGACCTATTTATTTGGGGGGGATTGATGTACACCCAAATTCTCAAAACAACAAGATACATTTGAGGTGGTCACTAGCTCATCTACCAACTTAACTAGAAATAGTGAGCATAAAAAAATCAGGTTCAATTAAGTGAACTAGCAAGCTGAAAGAAACAATCGTCCACTAAAGTTGCAAAAGAAAACCAAGGAAGTAAACATGGGGCATACCGAAACTGAATCAGCAGCCTGTACTAGTCGGTGAACAGGAACTCCAAGTGCCTGGCCAAACAATGTACTGAGTTAGAAAAGATTCTATTATTTATACACAAGTTTTATGTGCATTCCAAAATAACAAATCTACTCCCAAGAACAAACACCGGAACAAAAAGTTTTAACAGTGTTTAGAAATAATTCATAAAATCCAAAAAGTGCCCAGATGGGAATTGGGAAGTATATGACGTTGTAAAATACATTATCATAACAACTATCACTTACAGTTGCTGCATTAAAAATGCGTGCTCCGTCAATGTGGAGCTTTAGCCCATGTTTCTTAGCAATTTCACCCACTCTGTCCGTGTATTCAACAGAAACACATCTACCACCGCAACTGCATCAAAACTGGTGGGTTAATGAAGTGTTACTACACCGACTAATGTGGAATACTGTAATCTCAGTTCGAGAATCAAATATATATAAATATACAGACTGAAGAATCCCATCTGATACACCCCTACACTGAAATCATATTTATGCAGCAAAGACACAGTGCTTCTACTGATTTCATACCAAAACACAGGCCAGTAAACACGTCCCAGCATACAAAACAATAACTCTTTGATAGACCGTCTTCCTATTATTATAGTTTAATTTTGTATAAATTTTTATATATCTCCTTCTTATTGCATTAAAAACAACTTTAATAATCAATGTTTAAGTGTACAATTTAGGTTTCTTGAAGGCTTAATATCAAGCACTTATCTAAGGTCAAAACAAACTCAAGTGACAATATATGAATGCATATAAAGGGAGCACCAGTACAAATTGAATCCTATTGTAGATGCATATATTTCTCCATTGCATGAATAATACATTGAAATAACTATTTTTACGTAAATCCCAGCAAAAAGAACCAATGACTCAAGTTAAACACGGTACGTGTGGAATGAGTATGCCGCGTGACTTCAAGCTTGCAGCTTTACAGGTCAAACTTCTAAATGATAATAAAATAATACAGAGGTGCAAACAGAGCAACCTCCAAACTTGCTCAGTCTTATACAAAAATAATAATGGATTAGTCATTTAGTCTTACAAAATACCCAAATTACAATATGAGGGACAAATGCTGTTTTGTCAACAGGTTTAAAAAAATTGAGTTTTTGATACTAAACTCTCTGACATCAGACACTTACACTTGAAGGATGAGATGGGAAAAAAAAAGTCTAAGACGTGGAGTTGTGGCATGTACTATGAATAGAGTACTAAACTAATCCTAAAATAGCTAAAACTGGGAATCTACCAGACAAAAGAATAAACATTAAAGTAGGTATGATTTGATAACCACAACAATTATAAGAAAATAATAGAATTTCCACAAAAAATGCATTACTCTCTTTTTTAGCCATTAAAATATTGGGCAAATTTATAGGAAATAAAGATTTATAATTTCTTATTCTAAAGAAAAGACTGATCTGAATATGTAGCTAATAAATCTTACATCTACATATAGCACAAATTTGAACCTACCAAACAAAAGAAAAACTAAACAAAAAAAATGATAATGATTTAATAACTATAACAAGCTAAAATAATAGTCGTGAAAGCGATAAATTCCCTTACTTTGCGTGTGTATTCTCCAAGCAAATAAGCGCAGTAGTCGGGTAATAAAGCTCCCCTCTAGGATCTCTTATGGCCGCTTCAATCAAACCAATATCCATCGTTCCATCTGAATTATTCTTCACAGTCCTCGAATGCACGCTTCCAATAGTCGAAATACCTCCATTCTCATAAATATTTATATGTGAATTATCTCCAAGAATTACTTCACTCCCCCTCACCTCACAGTGAACAAGAACACTAATAAGGTTACCCATTGTGCCTGAAGGAACAAATAGTGCCGCCTCTTTCCCCATGATCTTTGCCATCTCCATTTCAAAACGGTTAGCCGTCGGATCAAACCCCAACACATCATCATCCACCTCAGCATTCGCCATCGCAGCTCTCATTGCTTCCGACGGTTTCGTCACCGTATCGGATCGAAGGTCCACTGTTTTAGTCACCATTTCAGCTGAAAATCAAAGAACAAACAAAGCCCCATTATACAAACTGTTCAATAACACTTCATAAAACAGTTAACATACAACTAATCTTTTTACACCCCATGTTAGAATTCAAAGCTTTTGCTCAAAATAGTAAAATCCCAAATGACCCTTTTAACCTCTAAAGAAATCATGCAAAACTAGATTGGGTATTCATGTATAGAGTCATTTTGATCATTTGCGGGGTGGTTTTGGTTAAAAGATAAAATATTTATCATCATTTCAACTAGAGAAAGAGACTAGTGTTTGAAAAGTAAAATTTGTGAGAAAGATTGAATCTTTTTACCTTTCTGTCTCTGAATTTGAAGAAAAAACTTGAAATTTCAGCAAAACTATGTAAAATCTTCTCCTTCAAGGCTTCAAAGCTTGCAAATTTATAGGGTTTTCTAAGAGCAAAATAAAACCCTAGAAACAGCTCAATTGAACACGTCTCTAAACAACTAACAACCAATTGTCACAATCAGACAATCAAAAACAGAAACATATACCAATTTTTTATATATAAATTTCGAAAAACTACAAAACAAATTTCGTTGTATTTGGATTTGTAAGGCTAAATTTGTGAGAAATATCAATAAATTTGGCGAAACTCCACCACAAAGAACAAATAACGTGGCCAAAGATGTAGGTGCATGCACATTATAAATATTTATTTATGTTTTGGTGATAAGAGAGTGAGAATGCCACCACTGTGTGTATCATGGTAGATTTGATATAGGATATTATCAGGTCAAAAGTTGGGGGTAGAAGATGAAGGATGGGTGGACACTTTTTTTTGACATATTCCCCTACACCACCCATTTGTCCACTGTAGAAAAAAAAAAAAAAAAAAAAAAAAAAAAAAAAAAAAAAAAAAAACCCTCACTCGGTAGACTAAAAAAATAACTCTTTCTCTCCCCACTCACTTAGCTCACTCTCTCTCCATTCACTCAACTCACTCATCTCACTAAGCAACTCACTCTCTGTCGCTCAGTAGCTGTCGCTCACTCAATTTTTTTTTATTTCTTTCTCTCTCTCTTGCAGCGATCATCTCCAAGAGTCCTCCGACAACTCCTCGCTCTCTCTCTCTTACTCAGTCTCTCACGCACTCACACTCTCTCTCTTACGGTGGTGACCAATTGTTATTTCTCACGGTGAGCATTCCTTTTGTTCTACGGTAAACAGGACTACTCTCCCTCATAATCAGGTATGAAATGCAATTTAAATTGGAACTACTCTCTCCATTTGTGTTATATGAAGTTGGAGTAAAAAATAATAATTTAAACTACTCTCCCCATTTGGCTTTGAAATTATCGTTTTTGTCTTGATTTGACAAATATATTGTCGATAAGTTTATGTTTCGACAATTTTTATGAAATTATTTATCGAGTTCTAGTGAATCGACAATTAATTTGTCGAGTAGATAGAATTTCGACAAATTAATTGTCGAAATTCTCATGTCTCGACAATTAATTGTCGAAATTATATCTGACAAATTAATTGTCGAAATTATCATGTCACGATAATTTAATAGTAAACAAAAATAATTTAAACTACTCTCCCCATTTGGCTTTGAAATTGTCGTTTCTATCTTGATTCGACAAATATATTATCGATAAGTTTATGTTTCGATAATTTTTATAAAATTATTTATCGAGTTCCAGTGAATCGACAATTAATTTGTCGAAATTCTATCTACTCGACAAATTAATTGTCGAAATTCTCATGTCTCGACAATTTAATAGTCCTCATTTGTCGAGGCCTTGTTATTTCGACAATTTTTAAGACTTTATTTTCATTAAATATTGTGCAGGATGGCACCAAAGGTCAGAAGAGGTAAGGTACCCCCAACAAGAGGGAAGATACCACCAACAGTCTCCCTAAGATAAAAACGCAATGATGAGCGAGAAGATCCCTCCCATCCAAATTACAACAACGCGTGTTCCTGCAAAAAGAAGAAAAAGATGTTCTAGTCCTCATTCATACCTTAACCAGAAGGAGTGAGAGAGAGACAGAAGAATGAGTGAGAGATTGACAGAGAAATGAGTGAGAGAAATGAGATCGAACAATGCACTATTTAGTGATAATATACTTTTCTTCAAGCATACATCAGGACTTAGAAACATACATAAATTGCTATAAGTTTTCAAAAGGCAAAACTCATAGTTTTCTGAATAAATAGTAGTATTTTCTCTCGCTAGTTTCTATTTCTCTCTCACTAGTTTGTGTACCTATGGTCATCTTGGTTGTTGATGAGTAACGAGTGTTCTAATTAGAGAAAGCTTTTCAATGTATGTGTGTGAGTTCTCGATTGAAAAATAGTTTGAGAGTCTGTCATTTCGTGTGTGTGTGTGTGTGTGTGTGTGTGTGTGTGGTGTGTGTGTGTGTTTTATTTTTTGATTGAAGAAATGAATTGTTTGAGGTTGGCTCCACTTGGTATACCAAAAATGTTTGTGATCGGAAACATTTCTGGTGATTTAGACAATTGCAGACATTAAATTGCATTAGCTGAACACTACTCTCATACATGAATCCAATAGTTAGCATATGTCTAAATCACTTGAAATGTATGTAATCACAAACATTTACGCTGTACAAAAGAAAGCGTAACCTGAATGTTAAAATGAACATAGTTTTTAGATTTTGGGTATGAGCCCATATATCCTTAAGCCTAGTACATCACAAACACACACACCCCAAACATCTAAACAAAATTTAAGTAATAATGTACATCAACACTTACTATAATCATTTCCAACATAAGATATCTTACAATAAAATAGGCGTAAACCACTGACCATCTACCAAAATCTAATAAAGAGACACAAACAAAAGCAGCAAAACAACATACCAATAGCCATAAAAGCTGCAATGGCAGACATTTCCCTCATTGCCAAAGGTAATTGGCGAGAGCGGTTATAATCTTTCTGGGAACCTTTTTTAACAACCCCATTACTGGAATTTCTTCTATTTTCTTCTGGGACTTGGTTGAAACTCCTTCCTTTTCAGACAGAGTTGGTATTTTGCCTCCAGAGAGGATTATCTTCCTCGAAATGGGTGTTTCTTTATCCTTCTGAGTAGTGGTTTTGAGCTCAGAAACAACTTCAATCTTGAGAGAAGGAGATTGACTTCTCTTGTTATTGGTTAAAAAAGTAAAAACATGTTTTGATTTGACAAATATATTGTCTTGAAATGGGTGTTTCTTTCTTTCTCATTTGGCTTTGAAATTGTCGTTTCTGTCTTGATTCGACAATCATCGAAAGAGATCCCAGTTCGCTGAGAGTTGGATACTAGAATTAAACGAACTTTTTTATCTTGCGTGGATAAGTCGTGACATTGGGTAACACGCCTTCGTTTGCTCCTATTTGATTCTTTGACGACCTGGGTCTCCACGAGATGGTAGAGTGAGATATGGTACAAATGCTTTTCGGCTACGGGCTCCTCGACTTGCACAACTTCGGTAGGGTTTTTGTAACTCTCGTTCTTATAAATCTCCACGTCCACTATGTATTCGTGCATTCGTCCATCTGCGAAAATGCATTCCAACAATCGTTGTAAGGCAAAACATTGCTCTGTTTTATGATGTCGGACCTTATGGTGGATGCAATATGGTTTGTTCTCGATCGGTTAAAGGTATTGTGCATTACGAAAGAATTTGTCTTTCTGTAATATAGGGTAGATGTTGGCTATAGTCACATTCATCTTCAGAAGGTAAGGTTTTGGCAAGTTACTCCCTTTTCGAGGTCGCTCGTCGTTGGATTTGGTTCATTTCATGTCTCCTCCTTGGTCTGGTGTCCAATTAAAATCATAATGGTTTGACTAATCTCGAGCTGTCAGTGTTGATTTATGAGGTTTTTACCTGCCGAACACCATCCGCTCCAGGTCGATATATTTGTTAACCTTTTCAATCATGTCTTCCAATGTTGCATGTTTGTTGAGGACGAGGTACTCCTTTGCCCGGCTATCCACGAGTAAAGCATTGGTGAAAGTAGAAATAGTGAACTTCTGGTCGAGTCGATCTACTTTCCGGGCTAACTCCAATAACTTTTTGGTAAACGTCTTGAGTTTTTCTCCTGAAATCTTTTTGAGGCTCAAAAGAGAATATAAGTTTTCATCTTTATCTCTGTTGTGCGAGTAATTCTTGACGAAGAGTTCGCGCAACTATTCAAAAGTTGTGATGGATCCTTCAGGCAGTGTGTGAAACCATCGTAGGGGTTCACCTGGCAAGCTGGTAGGAAAGAGCCGACATAGAATGTGGCTGGACGTGGAATACAGGCCTAGAGCTTCCTGGAACTCTTGAACGTGTTCCACTGATCAGTTCATTTGTACTTTCGAATCTTTAAAGTATGAAACCCAGTGGGGACCTTACCATCTAATAGCTCTTGGGCGATCAGATTCTTCTGTAATCTGTTGTGGATCCCTTTAGTCGGCGTATAGGCTTCGAGCAATTCTTTTATTCACTTTTTAACATGTTCCTGAGTGACATATTATCGAGCTGTGATGATTGATCGTGTGACGCGCCCTTCTCCAGGGTTGTGGTCACCACTCCCTTTACTTTGACGTTCCTTTGTTGGGACTCGAACTCTTCGAGGTAGATTTTTAGTCTGTCTGACTCCCGCTAGGCTGCCATCTACTTCTTGTTGGATCTACTAGATCAGGATAGGTTCTATGCCCTGTTGTTGATGGTTAGATCGTAGTGCACCTCCTGCGTGAACGCCCTTCGAAGGAGGTCCTATTCTGTCATGAACTAAAATCTATGAGCCCTCAAGTTTTACGGTTTTGTTCTTTTGGGCAGCGATCTGCTGACCCTGTAAAACCTTCAACGTGTCCTGTACACTTGCGAGTTATTGTTCCAAGGCTGCACGTCTTTCTATTTTTGAGTTTAGAGTGGCCCTCAGGTATGTTAAAGCTACATTCTCTTCCACCTGGACGATCGGTGTGCCCTGACTTGGAGGCGACATTATGAGAAAAAATGATCAGCGGCGTTTGAGATAACTGGTTTGAGAATTTTGATTCCCACAGACGGTGCCAAATGTAATAGCCTAGTTCCGGGATCTGGACTTAGCCTTTACACCAAATGTATTCAGAACGTTTAAGAACAATAGACAATAAATAACAAGATGATTTAGCGTGGAAAACCTTTGAATAGGTTAAAAACCACGACCTCTCCTGAGGATTTTGATAAAGTAATGATCTTATTGAGATTGTTAGTTTATTACAATGATTGTTCTGAGAATGTAGGATGATAGAGTAGAAAATTTTCTACGGTCAATGTTCCGTCCCTTATCTGCAGTTCTCTGGGTCTTTTTATAGGTCCTCTAATATGACCGTTTGGCGACCATAAAGTCCCTTAATGATGGACGTTACAAAGTAAATGTGAGATATTCTTTGACCAGGTTGTGTAACGTTCTGACCTTTGTTGTTGTACAATGGCTCTATTGCTGACTATATACTATGCACAGATCGAACTGTTGATGCAGAGGTCGAAAGTGATGTCTCGAACTGAGGGAAGTTTGGTTATATCTTTAGTAGTACTTCCTGTATGCTGATGAGATCGAGAATGAAGCTTGAGTCCGAGATACGAAATAAGATATTACAAGACGACTCTCAACCAATAGCATGAGTATCGTTAGGGATGAGTGGTATTGGCTGATAAACTCGTTCTTTACATGTTTGTGATTGTGCCTCGTGCTCTGTTGTTGAGGTTGAAAGTTCGTTTGTAGTTCGAAGATGAGGCATGAGCTCGAGATGCGGAATAAGCCACTACAGTCAATGGGGTGTTCAAGTATAGGTTTATGGTCGGAGGGTCGGTTATTTCGGTATTGGTTAGGAGGGCGATTATGGGGTTGTGGGAAATGGATGTTTGTGGTAAAGTTATGGGTTTGTGGAGAATTGTTGAAGTTGGATGAAGGGGTATTTATAAGGGATGTGTTGGGTGTAAAACGGTTTGTTTGAGGAGATGAGGATGATGAATACCCTTAGTATTGTGGTTGTTCATTATTAGAAAATCGTTTGGCTTTATCGAGAAATTGTTTCGCTTGTTGAGCTAACTCAATAGCGATATCCATAGAAGGAATATGTGACATCGACATCTTATCTTGAATCTCAAAACGTAAACCTCCAACACAACGACTAAGTTGCTTGACCTCGTTCTCACTCATACCATTACACGCGATAAAAGGTAAGAATCTTTAAGATATTCGGTAACGGGGCGAGTACCTTGCTTTAAATCTTTCTATCATGCCTTGTGTTAGAGGGAGTGTTATCTTCTTATGCTTGCTTATTTCAAAGACACTCCCCGTATATGTTATTCTTTTATTTCAATTTAAGGGAGTTACCATTATTTTGAGGGGGGGGGGGTTGTATCTGATTTTGGGGTATTGGTGTTTAGTGTTTTCCTAACTCCATGGTCGTTTGTTCTACTGGTTTTCTTCTCTTTGTATTTTCTATTTACCCTTTGTTCATCTGTGCCAAAAAGGGGGAGAGATGAACCTAACAGGTAAGTCAGGTAAGTTATGTTTTTTATGGATCCCTTATTTTATTTGAACAGTTACGCGATGTATCTTGTTTAGTGTGCAGGGATTCCAGAGTATATGTTATAAAATAAAAGTAGAGCTTTGAGCGTGGATGTTCAGTGATTGAGTCAGTCCATCGAGTTGTATTTTTATTTCTTATAATTCTAGTTTTGACACGAAATGAACCAAAGAAGGAGATTGAAACATTCATATTTGAAGTTTGTTTCATTGTGTGTCTAGAATAAATGTCAGCACTATCTCGTGGTTACTCATCGTCAGAGATTGCACATGGAGCGACTACAGCTGGACTGACACTAAGCAGGTAAGTGGGTTTGTATCCCCTTGTTCTAAATGTCATGTCCGTAGTATTTGTGAGAGAATATGAAAAGAAAGTGTTTCATCTTATTTGAAAAAAACTGGTCTATATTTGAACAGGCTTTTGCTCAGTTCGAATAAGACTTTGTTCGAATAAAATTTAGTTATATTTGAATATTTTCCCTCAGACAAATATGTAATCGAATAGACTATTTCTTTGTTCGAATATCTTTTTTGGGAACTTAGTTGTTCGAATAAAACTTGTTTTGTTCGAATAGACTTTTTCTCTATTTGAACAAATTGACTCAGGACTTTATTTGTTCAAATATATATTTGGTGTATTCGAATAATAATTGTTCTATTCGAATAGACTTTGCTTCTATTCGAACAGAGGTCGGGTTTTCAGTTTTTCTATATAAGGCAATTTTTTTATTTTTTATAACTCACTTTTTTGAAAACCTATTTTTTAAGGGCTTGTATTTTTTTAGAGAGGAGAGATTTCTTTGAGAGATTCAAGAGATAACTAACAACTCATACTTGAATCAATCATCGATCAAAAAACCCAAATCATGATTTGAAGAACTTGTGGGATTCAAGATTGAAAGCTTCGACGAGAGATTGGAGCAAGGCATTGCGAGAACGTAGAATCGATTGCAAGAAGCTTAATTAGAAGAGAGATAACCACCGGATATGTTTATCGAGTTCGTAAGTAATTAAATTATTGTAATTTCTTTTCAATAGTAGATTGTTTAGCTGTCGGTTGATTTGACCTGTAGGTTTTTCTCCTGAAAAAGGTTTCCCACATAGTTAAAATTATTTCGTCTTGTGTTTAATTTCCAATTAGTTGTTTACACTAGTTAATCGAATAAATTTAAACTAAGTTAAGGTTAGAACATTAATTCAAAGGAATTCGGACCTATAGATTTAGACTTAAATTAATCAAAATCGTTGATAATCTAATTTCACAGTTCGCCTAACCACTTTTACTACTTGTAGATGGTATTCGAGAATTATGAGTAGGAGTGTTATGCTTATTTGAGGTAGTAGACTCCAATTCATGCTTCCATTCATCCCGGGTGTCGTTAAACTTTTCACTACCGTCATTTAGCCCAAACTCATTTTGGAAGGGGGCGAGGTCTCGCCAAATGAGCCCCACATTTCACAAACCGAGATATCAATGAAGTCCATCCAACCATTTGTGTTGCTCGCAGATGGTATTCCAGGAATATCAGTAGGGGTTTGATGCTTAATTGAGATAGTAGACTCGGCTCCCAATAACCATAAACCCCAGTTTTTGACTGCCTCGTCTAGCCGTTCAATGCCACTCATTTTGCAAGGAGGTGAGGACTCGCCAAGTGAACTACACGCGCCGCAAACCGAGGTATCAGAGGATTTCATTCAACCACTTGTGTTGCTTGTACATGGTATTCCAGAAATATCAGTAGGAGTTTTATGCTTATTAGAGATAATAGACTCGGCTCCCAGCAAGCATAAACCCCAGTCTTTGACTGGCTCATCTAGCCATCTAATGTTACTCACTTTTGAAGGAGGTGACAAATTGCAAACTGGGCAGCACACACTGTGAATCTCGGTATCAGAAGACTCCATCCATCCACTTGTGCTGCTCGTACTAGCAGCAACTGGGTGAATATTTTTGTCAAGACGTAATGCCAATATTGGGCTCATCCCCATGACAGACTGAATGGATGTGTTTGATGTCCTGGCCGGTTCTAGATCTGAAACAGTAAGAGTATTGGCACGAGAACGCATTAAAGGATGTGTTACCTCGGATGTCTGCTTCATAACTGAACTGACACTGAGGTCTTTCTGTAAGCAGCAAGTCAGGCATGCATCAGTGATTCAGTATACACGGGATTCAACTTAACCACAGAAATTGACTGCATTTTTAAATTCTATTAATTTGAAAATATGAGCTTTGCAGGTGGCAGCGTGGCCACCCAGCCGGTATGGCCTCTAGGAGTTGTTACCAGGGTCCGTGAATCAATTTCAAGGTGAACCACCTTTTCAGTGCTACTGTGCCATATAATCAAAAGTTTTGGAGCAAATTTGATTTAACCCCCGTAGTTTTTGAGGCAATTAGCGAAGGACCCCTCTGTTCTTCATTTATTCAAACCCAATCCCTTTTTAACAGATTACGGCAGTCAAAGTCAATTGATCGGCCAGTTAACCCGTACAAACCTGTAAAAAACCCAATATACCCTTATAGGCTGCACGTGCGATTCACATGATCTCAGAAACCAAAAAAAAATATTAAGAGCGGGGGAACCTCTTTGATCTCTGATCTCAAAAACCTCTCTCCCTCTCTCTCTCACACAACCATTTCTCAGACAACCATTTCTCAGACAACCATTATTTCAGACAACCAGTTCTCAACCATCTCACAAACAACCAGTTCTCAACAATGGTGAAAACAATGGGAGCAGGCTCAAAGCAAGTTCTCAACAACGGTGGAACGAAGAGGAGGGCATTGAAGAGGTTAGTGATCTTTATCCCTCCCTCCCTATATATATATCAACCTGTTAGTGATTTTCAAAATTAGGATTTTAAAATTTAGGGTTTTAAAATTGGGATTTTAAAATTTAGGCATTTTCGTTTCTTTGATGTATAAGCTTAAATTGGGTACTTCTATTTTCTAATAATCAGTGAAATTTATGCTTTTTTTAAGGTTATAAATTGGGGATTTCTGTTTAACAGGAGTTGTGTTGATGACATGATTATATTGGTTGATGATGATGAAGAAATTAAACTTTGTGATTTAAGAAAGACTGTATCACCAAAATTAAGCCATCTGTACCAATTTTAAACACATTTGATTCCCCAATTCCAGACCCAATTCCTATACCAGAAAAGAAGAAGTACACAAAGATAATGAAAGGAGTTGATATCAGTGATCTACCATCCAGTTGTCAATTAGGATCAAAAAAATTTAAGCCTAGTGAACTACAAGAGGAGGAGTTGGATGAACTCCCTAAGACTTATGACAATGACAGAGAGTTGTTGTATGAATATGATGAAGAGTACCTTAAGGAAATTGGAATTGACTTGTTTGATAAAAATGTAGAAGACCAAGAAGATGTTGATGATGGGGTTCAAGCTGAAATTGGAGTTGAAGATGAAATCTACCAGGGGGATGAGGATGTTGATCATCAAGTTCAACAATGGTGTACATATGCAAGGAATGTTGAGTTGGATATAGATAATTTAGTACCAGAAGAAGGGTACTACAACACTCATTCATCTCAAGATGGAGATGATTTACCTACACCCGAGGAAATGGCAAGGGGGGAAGAGTTTGATGGCATAGATGCTGAGAATGACAATATTTTTGCAAAAGAGGATGTTGATATGACCAAAGAGACAGTGGAACCTATGTACAAAGAGCTGAAGGTTGGGATACAGTGGCCTGTAGTTGATGATGCAAGAAAATACTTTAGAAAATTTGCAGTTATTAAGAAGTTCAGTTACAGCCACATCAAGAATGAAATTTTCAGGTTGAGGATGAAGTGTACTAATGAAAAATATAAATGGTTGGCTTTTGTTTCCAGATTAGCTGATGGGCACACCATGAAACTGAAAGGGCATTGTTTTAAACATGATTGCAAGGGGATAGTTGGTGCAGTCAACAAGATGGCTAATGCAAGTTGGATTGCAAATGAGATAGAAGACTTGGTGAGAGATGTTAAAACAATTACACCAAATGAGCTTAAGGTCAGAATTAAGAAGAATTTTGGGTGGATATTTCATACTATAGTGCCTGGAATGCTAAGACCATATGCATGGAGAGAATAATGGAGAGCTTTGACTTGGGATACACTATTTTACCTGAGTTGAATAGGCAAATTTTATTGTGTAATCCTGGCTGTATTTCAACTACAAGTGTTGATGGTGTTACAATGCAATGGACAGGCACTTGTATTGCTTTCAAGGCATCAATTGATGGATTTCTTAATGGTTGTAGACCAATATTAGGTTTAGATGGATGCTTCCTCAAGGGAAAATATGGGGGAGTGGTGCTATCTATTCTCAGTCTGGATACAAACAATGGGTTGTACCCAATTGGAGTTTATTTCTGTAGAAGTGAATACACGGAGACATGGAGGACTTTCTTGACTAAGTTACAGCCTTATCTGCAAAATCACCCTAGCAAATTGACTTTTATTAGTGATAGACAAAAGGGTCTTATTGAAGCTGTGCACCAAGTGTTTCCCAACTCCAATCACAGATATTGCTTCAGGCAGATGTATAAAAATATGAAAAAGTATCACAAAGGAACTCATTTGGAGAATCTACCATGGGGAGCAGCAAAAGCATGTAGACAAGTTGAGAAGCAGTGTTTCCTTAACAATATATAAGAGGATGACCCTGCAGCTAAGGCATGATTGGATATGGAACCCTATGAGACATGGTGTAGGTCACACTTTGATTTCACATCAAAGTGTGAACATATTACTAATAATTTCTTTGAATCTTTCAACTGGTAGATTATGAAGATCAAAGACAAACCATTGGATAAAGCAATTGAAAGGTTAAATTTAATGTTGATGAAGTTACACAATGAAAGGAGAATTAAGGTAAGGGCATGGGTTCAGAGAGGCCTTTTACCAAGAACACTAATGCACATTGAGAAGCTGAAGACACATTATGGGGAATATGACTTTGAAGGAGAAGATGATGATGGGTTTGTTTCAATTGGGACTAATGGGGGCAGATGGAAGTTAAATCTACTTACCCATACATGTGAGTGTAATGAATGGCAACTTAGTGGACTACTTTGCATCCATGCTGCAAGTGTTATCATTCTAATGAGGTTAGAGTGGGAGGGGTAAGCTACTTATTATTACAAATCTAATTTTCCATTTCTAGATTCATTATTTGTCCCCTTAATTTATTAATTTAAATTTTTATATGCATGCAGTCTTTGTAGCAAATATCACCAAGTATCATGGCAACATATTCAGGAGTTGTCCATGTTGTCACTGATTCATCAAATTGGGGGAAGGTAAGTGATTATTATTAGTGTGATTATGTGCATTAATGTGATTATCCATACTCATTTAAGATTAATACATGTTATTATTGTGTTTATATTGCAGCCAAGTAGGAAAGTTGAGCCACCACCACTGGTGAGAGGGTCTGGAAGACCTAAATAAGTGAGGAGGGAGGATACAGAGAAAGGAGGCAGTCAGCAAAAAAAATATGGAAAATGTGGGATGTTTGGCTACAATAAAAAGACATGTAAAGGACCACCTGCACCACCAACAATATCAAGGTCTCAACCAACATTTAGAGTGGACACTCCCAGTAGTGTTTCTAGAAACATAAGTGAAATGGGATTTGATGCACCATCTCAGACTGTTAGAAGTACTTACAGTCCAAAGAGAGGAGGAAGGCCTAGAGGGAGTAGACCAAAACCATAGGCTAAGTTTGTGCCTGGTAATCCTCATATGAATAATGCTTCTCAAGTTACAGAATCTCAAACAAGGGACAGAAAAAATAGAGGTAGTGGCAGTGGCAGAGGTAATGGCATTGTTTAAGAAGGTGAAGCACTTGATGTTTGTACTGGTAGAGAGAAGAGGTAGTAGCAGAAGCAGTGGTAGAGACAATGACATTATTCAAGAAGGTGAAGCACTTGATGTTTGTACTGGTAGAGGAAGAGGTAGTGGTAGTGGCAGAGGTAGAGGCAATCCAAGGCTTAATGCCCTCACTCCATCACAAGCTAGATTTGTGGAGAACTGGTTGACTACCCATCCAAATATTGCAGGAGAAAGGACTTCAACACAACCATCAAATCAAGCCTCTCAAACTGCTAGTGCAACAGTCAATCCAACCCCTCCTAATCCAACAAGGACCAAAGATAATCCATATAAGAAGACTTTCAATGCATGCAGGCAACCTTGGAAGCATTGAACTGAAGGAATTGAAGTTATTTTGATATGATACTGCATCACTATTTTGGCAGTCTATTTTGTTAGTAAATGTGATTGCTTGTGAATCTTGAATACTTTTGTAGCCTATTTTGGAATCTTGAA
Organism: Kingdonia uniflora; assembly: GCA_014058105.1. Lineage (NCBI taxonomy): Eukaryota > Viridiplantae > Streptophyta > Magnoliopsida > Ranunculales > Circaeasteraceae > Kingdonia > Kingdonia uniflora. The sequence continues at coordinate 120,483 of JACGCM010001723.1, forward strand.
TGCTTTTGTTAGTAAATGGGATTGCAGTCTATTTTGTGAATGTTAAATGCTTTTGTTAGTAAATGTGATTGCAGTCTATTTTGGCAGTCTATTTTGTGAATGTTGAATGCTTTTGCAGGCTTTGGTTTATGTATTGCTTGCTCATTATTATTATTTTGTGAATGTTGAATGCTTCATTTTGCAGGCTTTGGTTTATAGGTTGGATATTGAATCTTTAGAAACTGTGAATATTGAATCTTCATTTTGCAGGCTTTGGCTTTGGTTTATAGGTTGGATATTGAATCTTTTTTTTTTTTTTTGTATGTATTGCTTGCTCATCTTTCTTTCTTTTTTTGTGAATTTTGAATGCTTCATTTCAGTCAAAAAATTTTAGGTTGGTGGATATTGAATCTTCATTTTGCAGGCTTTGGCTTTGGTTTATAGGTTGGATATTGAATTTTTTTTTTTTTTTGTATTGCTTGCTTATCTTTTTTTTTTATCTTTTTTTGTGAATGTTGAATCCTTCATTTCAGTCAAAAAAATTTAGGTTGTATGCTTCATTTTTTTTTGTATGTATTGGTTTATGTATTGCTTGCTCAGTTTTTTTTTTTTTTTTGTAGGTTGGATACTAAAGATGAGGCTTTGGCTTAGTATTTCAGTTTAGTCAAAACATACAACACACATACAACTTGGTATTTCAGTCAAAAAAATTTAGAATGACCTTGGAAATTATAAATAGCAAATGACTATCAGAAAAAGAAAAAGAGGCTTCAAATGAACTTGGTCAAAACATACAACACACATACAGTAGAGCCCACTGATTCATCCTAATTGTTAGAGCCCATTGATTCATCATCTGAATCTAATCCTTTTTCCTCTACAGTCTCATCTTCAATAGTCTCAGATTCAGTACTCTCTTCTTCACTACTCTCTTCTTCATCCAGATCACCATACAACCTCCTCAACATCTTCTTTTCCTCAGGGCTCAGTTGCTCCCACCAGTTATACTCCTCAGATGACGAACTAGAACTTGCAGGGGCAGACATTGTTTGCTGCAGAGAAAAGAAGAAGATGAAAGATAAAAATCAAATGAAGTAAAAATGTGGTTTTATAGTGGAGAGGGAAGGCATTAAAGTGGTATTTGGAAATAGAGTTTTGACTGCTCTTGTTTCCAAAACTGAGTAGTTGGGGAGATAATGGTTGAGAAATGGGGTTATGGTAAGCCTATCAGGTATGTGCACATAGGATCAAAAAACACAAAACTCACGCAAACTTGTATCTTAAGGCACATAGGATCACAAAACACAAGTACAACATATTCATCCATTACAACAAGTGAAAATTAATCATACAAGTACTCAATAAAATTGCAACCACTAATTTCTAATTCAAAGCCCCTATTACATGATCTTCAATCTACTTCATTGTTGTCTTCCTTTAAACTCATTGCAGAAAGCATCTAACCCCATCTCCATAGTCATTTGCACACTAATGTTAATGTTCCTCACATCAGTTTTCATTTGTGTTTCAATTTGAGCATCCTTCAACCATTGGAAGTTATTACAGGTTGGACATTTTAGAAATTTCTCTCCATAACTCCTTTTCTGTTTGGATATAAGAAGCTTCATCACCCCACCACAACCCTGCACATCACAACTCCTAGCTTTCCACTGACAATCTTGTACGCAATGACCAAATCCGACTCATCCATAACATCCAGTATTTGAGGATGATCCTACCACCCCTTTAGCCTTATCAACAACATCACTTAGCCACTGAAATGACTTACATTCTATAACATGATACTTAAGATACTTTCTATTGGGGTTTGCAGGTGTGTTGGAGGTCAAGAGCTTCATAATCCCATCACAATCAGGATTCTTGCAACTAGTATATATCCATGGACATGAATCTGCTGAATGGTCTTCAAGATAATACATATCACACTGTTATGATAAGATAAAAAATTAGCTTAACACCCCTATGCTTTTTATCACTCTCAGCCTTACACCCCTGAGCGTCAATATAGTCAAATTAAAAAATAAAGCTAATGGAATTGGATATACCTTCTTTGGATTATGTTGCAGATCTCCTCCCATTGTTCCAATTTGATTTTAACAGAAGAGAGATTGAAGGGAAGAAGAGAAATTATCAAATGTAACGGTCGGGTTTCAAACAAATATTACTCGTTGGATCTCAGATATAAATCTCGATGTTTTTTGTTTTTTTTTTTTTTTTTTTTTCTTGCTTTTTTAAATAAAAGGGCTAATATATATTTTTTTTAAAAGAGACTGGGGTTCCCGTTGGTCAATTGACTATGACTGCCGTAATCTTTTGAAAAGGGAATGGGTCTGAATAAATGAAGAACAGAGGGGTCCTTTGCTAATTGCCTCAGAAACTACGGGGGTTAAATCAAATTTTCCCAAAGTTTTGAGTATGAAGAAATGCATGTTTAAACTCTACAGGCTCTTGCTAGAAGAAATAAATTTCACAATTTAATGAAACGCCTATGCAATATGCATATCATTGAGCCTAACTATAATTCATAGGAGAAAAATGTATTCCAGCTTTACCTTTCTCTTGCATGCATTATACAACCACTCAAATTTCTGCGTGTTCCCAACAATGTTAAATTGGAGATTGTACCAAATGTCTGTAAAGGAAAAATGATTAAAACACTCAGCGATTCTCAGATCACCCTAAAAAATCATGACGAGAGCGGGGCTCACTAAATAAAAGGAATAAAAATTACAGAAGCAATACATATACTAGTGAATGCGCCTCTAACTGCATTCTCCGCTCTTAAAGTAGTTTTAAGGGAAAACCATGACGGCCTATAGTTAATCATAACCTATACTTTCTATCTTCTAAATATATGGATAACAATAACAAAATAATCGGCCTACTGCCATTAATGTTCTAACTGTACATAAAAATTATCAAGTTTGTGTGCATACAATTCAACTATCTTCTCAAGGTTTGCCACTGGAGATACAGACCCTAATATCATACATATGGTTGATCATAAGAAGGTTAAGTTAGCTATTAAGCCTACTCCATTTTGAAGTTAAATCTCCCAATCTTTTTTCAAAATTTAAGTATCTTTGTCTGCTCTGTTGAACTTATTATTCAATAAGCATCTAAAATTTACAAATGTACCACGCTACTTCCTTCTTTAAGAATGAGAGACCAGTATACTATAAGCCCAAATCTAGATCTTACTTGTAAAATTATGAGATAAGAGCTTACTTGTGACTGTAGAACATGTATTCAGAATTGAGTCGAAGATGAATGAAAAGGAAATGGAAAAGAAAAAACTGAAGATCGAGGCTTGCAGTCACTGCAATTTCCTTAAGACAGATTTTACCCTACGTATGGTGCTTCACAGTTGACAGTGCCTGTCTCCCAAGATACAACGATCGAATCGTATAAAATTGAAGCACTCAAGTTGATACGCCTGTCAAACTATCTGTAACTTCACTCTCAAGAAGGAATGAAATCAAAAAGAGGAGGAATGAGATTCAAGAATGTTTTATGTGTGTCAAACACATCATGAACAGTCATTTAAATAAAGGAGAAGGTGTCCTTTAGAAGCACCTGTAGATAGGGTTGCATCCCAAGACACGCCTATGAGAAGAGTTGTATCTTTTGAAAAGAAATTGCATGTTTTATTCGAATAGAATCTATTTTTGTTCGAATACATTTCTTACTGTCAGAATTATTCGAATAGAATCATAATCAATTCGAATAGATTCTTACTGCCATATTTATTCGAATAGAATAATAATCTCTTCGAATACAATCTTATTTGAATAGACTTATAAAATAGTTCAAATGGGTTATGGGTTAGTTCGTGCACGCAAGCCCATGGGCGTCCCCATATAGCAAGCCTTTCACACACTCACCTCACACACTTGTAAGGGAACCACCTACTTACACATGCTATACATGTGAAATCCAATATAAAGTGAAAATACTATTTTCACATATCCAATGTAGGACTATCAGTAATCACCAAGTTTATATTCAAACCACAAAGAAAAGACATGCATTTTTTTTCTTCCAACAGTGACACTGTCAAAGATTAAAAGTAAAGGATCTAAGTTGATTCTGTTATAAATCAGGGTAGCTAATCCCAATACCTCGTCGAAGAACGATAAATGGAAATGCTAATTTAGAATTTAAACGAAAGACTGAACAAAATAATTTACCCGGAGGAGGGAAGTGGAAAACCCTTACAGATAAAAAACTACTCCCTAAATAATCTACTATGATGGTCAAACAAGTTACAACGATCTATCCAAGCTGGATAAAGGATAGCCAGGAACTAAATACAAGTAGAATGGATCTCGAGGCAAACTCAACGTCCCAGAATAGCATTCAAGGCAAACCTATCGTTTGAACGACTTTAACGATAGTTGGTCTCCCCCCCTAGAAAATAACTACTCGTTCAAATGACTATTTCGAACCAAGTTCCAAAACATGAAAACAGATAATCTCGTTCGAACGACTTCGACTATTTCTGTTCTTCGACAATTCCATTCTTCACAGTTCGAGTTCACACCCAACAATCTCCCACTTGAAATAGAATCTCGAACCCATCTCTAGATTTCCAAATGAATTGCTTACATTACCCGGACCTTCAATCATGAAGACCCACTTACAAAATTTCACAATCTTCAACAGGTTCGATCCCACATTTCATGAAACTTTGCTTTCCATAGAGAAATTTTAACCCAAGGGTTGGCATCCTGTTCATTAAGCAATAGCTTTTTTGTCAGATGACCTATGACATTTATTTAGTACATAATGAATCTCTTCCGATAGAATCAACTAGTGGCATAAGCATATTGACTTATAAAATTACCAGTTATATACTATAATACCTGGTCACTAGAGTATATAATGAGCTCTAATTTGAGTGGCTCTGTAGGATTACACGCAACATTTGGTATCACCACAACCCATCTGAACACACATTGCAGAATTTAGAGAAAAATCTACTCAAAATTTATTCAAACCCAATAACAACAAGAATGAAATTCAGATTTCGTCAACAATAGAATAAAGTAAGAAAAGAGACGTTGAACACCATATCTACCTTTTTGTTAACGACATAGGATGGAGATCATGAGATTCACTAAGCCAACCTCGAAAATACGATCCGGGTTTAATATGGAATGAATTATAATACGCCTTTAAAGAACGAAGGGTATCAACATTACAAATAGCAAGCGCAATACCTCAATTGCACGGACAACATTTTTATAGCCTTTTGTAGTATCATATTCCCCAGATTTGGCAAGCGTAAGCCAGTAAAGCGTAGTCAAAGAAAGCCATACATGATCGAAGATAGATAGCATTCGAGAAGATATCTTTAGTCCTCGACCTACTAAAAGTAGTTGTTATGCCTAGTCAAGAAAAGAGCTGTTAGAGATCCGTAAAGTTTGCCCACTCCCCCCGGAATAGGAGATTTTTTTTTTGTAAACTGTCTGTATTTACTATAAATACAGGCACAAAATAGATGATTCAGGAGCCGAGAATATGCAACTCTATCATCATTTACCTCTTAAACCCTACAATTACTTAAAAACTTGTAATAACTAGCATCTTACTAGATTTTACATCAAAACCTTCCTCGAGGTGGGGTTTTTCTCAGCATTTGCTGAGTTTTTCACGTAAAGTCTTGTTTATCTAGTCTTTATTACATTCTTCTTACGAATAAGTATTGGCAAAGATTCTCCTTCTTGAAAACTTGCCACTACAATTGGCACCGTCTGTGGGAATTACCATACTTTTTTTACCACCACTGATCTAAGAACCATTCGATGACAAACATGAACCTAAGAAGCCATTCCAACACCATAAGAGATCAGGAAATTAATCCCATAACAAGAACGGTCGATCTACACGGTGTAGTACTTGAGCTTAAAAAACAAATGGCTGCTGAAAAAGCCCAAAGACTGGAGGATCAGCGTGTCCACGCTCAAGCTCTTCAAATAGAGATAGACGAATTAAGGAAAGCCTTAGATCAACAAAGTCAAACATATCAAAAAGAAATAGAAAGACTGAGTAGAATACAAGATCGACTTACTGGCCACCAGACGTCCCCTTCACTCGTTCGGAGCGAGCATAGATCAAGAACGATTCAATGCGATGAACAACCGAGGGAAGACGAGTTACGAATTTCTCAATCCAGATCCGAAAATCCAAACAGGGATTCTCGACATTTTGGTTTAACATCCTCGACATCGAAAACTCAAGGAAGTCGATGCACGCGTCATCAGGCTCCCCCATCTGAAAGAAGACCAATCAGGGATCGATTGGGACTAGAAGGACATGGAGATTTTATTCCTCAAATCACAGCCTTTCCATTTCCTCAGTAACAGTTCGTCACCTTGGACGACCTCAACAACAGGATCCAGGCCATAAACTCTGACATCCCAGGCCGAAAATCCGCGCTTGATAAAATCGAGACAAACCTCTTCTTCCCCCATCTCGAAGTTATGCCCATCTCAAAAAATTTCCATTTGCCAAAATTTATTCAATATACAGGCCTGACTGACCCACTTACCCATGTTTGGTACTTCAAAGCCGCAGTTGGGTTATATTCCAAGCTTGACCATATGTTGTGTAAGCTATTCAACATGAGCCTAACGGAAAAACCACTCAAATGGTTTTATACTATCCAAGAGGCCTCCATCACCACGTTCAGACAGTTGTAGCGTCTTTTCAAATCTAATTATGTTCATGCTAAAAAGTGAGAGATCACTATCGATTCCTTGTTTTTCTTCGAGCAGGGCGTAAAAGTGACATTAGCAAGCTTTTACAAATGTTTTTTACAGGAAACAAGGAAAAATGGGAACTCATACCCAAAAATCGTAGTTCTAGCATTCGCCTCTGCCCTGCACATCGACTATAAAGTCTGAGAAGAGCTTACTCTGCATAAACCAAGAATAGTCACGGAAATGATCAATGTAGTTAACAATTGCATCGAATTAGAACGATCAAAGAAAGATAAGATGAAGAGCTCATCTGCAATTTATTCTTGAGAAACATCTTCGACCCCATCCCAATGAACAGTAACTACTGAAGCACCCAAGCAACGCGACAGAAACACCGACGACAATAGAATAAGGGATGGCAAGCCCGAAAGACTGGTCCCAGTTCTGTCGCCAATGACAACGACTCTCTCCGCTATCTTGCCGACGATAAAGGGAGATGAGTATTATCACGCACCATAAACTATTCCCGATCTCTCCAACATACCTCTATATTAGTATCAAAATGTGCATAGTCACAAAACTGACAACTGCTACTCCCTCATGCGATTCTTTCATCACATCCTATTTGTTGGAAGACTTCATAATTATGTCATCGACATCCAAAAGTTTCCCGAGAATGAAGCAAAAAAATAAAGAAGTTGAGCAAAATCAGGTCTAGGGGCAAGCTCACCACCTGTATATGATCGAGATTGAAAAAGGGAATAAAAGAAAACAATATGATCGAATTACATCCTGTTGTAAAATGACCTCTTCGGATAAATCAGCAAAACTTCTCCCAAACTCAAGCACATCAAGACGTCCTTACTAAATTACCTTACTAAAATCAGGTCTAGGGGCAAGCTCACCACCTGTATATGATCGAGATTGAAAAAGGGAATAAAAGAAAACAATATGATCGAATTACATCCTGTTGTAAAATGACCTCCTCGGATAAATCAGCAAAACTTCTCCCAAACTCAAGCACATCAAGACGTCCTTACTAAATTACCTTCGAGGACTGTAACACCAGCCACGTTAAATATCCTCACGATGACCCTCTCGTCATTATACTCAAAGTCGGACAAGACTACCTACATACACTTCTTGTCGATAGCGAAAGCACGACAGATGTATTGTTCAGAAGAGCAATCGAAGTCCTAGGCCTCGCAGATTCCATAAAAGCTTCAACAACAAAATCACCGGCTTTAATGCTTTGAAAGAATTAACTACATGAGAGATTACTCTGCCAGTTCAGGCGGGATCGGAAACTACATTCGTAAAATTCCTTGTTATCAATGTTGTGTCTAAATATTTGGGAATTTTGGGATGCACTTGGTTATATTCAATCAAAGCAATACCTTTTACTTATAATCTAGCATTGCGTTTTCCAACAGATCATGGAATCTACGAAATCAAAGGTGGCCAAGCAATTGCATGAATGTATGAAAATACTATAGTAAGAGGAATTACCCATATTCGAGCAACATGACACCGAGATGGTCAAATCTGCTGAACTCGATGGTCTGGGACGTACAACCTTCATCGGCTCCAAACTGTCAACCAATGAAAAAGAAGTCATGATTTAGCTACTTAAGAAAAACATAGACATCTTTGCCTGGACTTTCCAAGAAATGCCCGGTATCGACCCATTATTCGCATGCCACCGACTTAATCTCCTTCTAGACAATAAAGTTATCATTCAAAAATGACGGAATTTAGCTCCCCGCCTCCGGATTGCAGTGAACAAAGAGATTGACAAACTCCTTCGGGTAGGATTTATTCGGGAAGCTAAGTATCCAAAGTGGGTTTTTAATATCGAAGCAGTACCGAAGAAAGATGGCAAGAATAGGGTGTGCGTTCACTTTACATAACCCAAAGTTCACACCCAAGGATAGCTTTCCGCTACCACTCATTCTACAACTTCTCGACTCTGTTGCAGGACACAAACTTCTTTCTATGATGGATGCAGCCTCCGGCTACAACCAAGTTCCACTCGCTGAAGAAGATCAGGAAAAAATAACCTTCATTACCGAAAAAGGTCTCTACTATTACACAGTAATGCCTTTTGGTTTAAAGAATGCAGGAGCTACTTATCAGAGACTTGTGACTAAAATGTTCAAAGATCATCTCAACGCAATTAAGGAAGTCTACATCGATGATATGATCTGCAAAAGCTTAAAGCGAGAAGATCACTCCCGCAATCTCCAAACCATCTTCGATATCCTTTACAAATACCTGATAAAACTCAACCAAGAGAAATGCCAATTTGGAGTCGCATCTGGTAAATTTATGGAACATCTGGTTAGCAAGAGAGGGATTAAAATCAAACCAGCACAAATCAAAGCTCTCATCGCGATGCCATCTCTACGAACAAAAAAAGATGTCCAAAAATTCACAGGCAAGAATGCCGCTCTTCATAGATTCATCTCAAAGTCATCTGATCGATGCAAACTTCTTTACCTCCTTCTTCGTGGAAGCCCTAGTCCTCTTTTAAACAAACAGGACAAGGAAATCATTTAGACTCCTGACTGTGAGTTAGCTTTCCAAGATCTTAAACGATATTTGGGGCGTCCTCCTATCATGAGTACTCCAGTTGATGGCGAATCACTTACAATATACTTATCCACAACTAAAGACTCAATTAGTTCTGTTCTTATTCGAGAAGATGAAGGAATAGATAAACCAATCTACTTCATCAGCAAAATACTCATGCCTGCTGAAAAACGATACACAACAGAAAAATAACTACTCGTCTTGGTATACAGTTCTCAAAAACTTTGTCCCTACTTTCAAGCTTATCCCATCAAAATCATCACCAAGTACCCCCACAAACTGGTACTCCCCAAAACAGAAAATTTTCAAAAAATCCAGCAATGGCTTATTTTCCTTGGCGAATACGATATTTCCTTCGAACCACAAATATCAGTCAAGGGACAAGCAGTAGCTGACTTTTTGGCAGACTTTCTAGTCGAAGACCCCGATTGGGAAGAACTCGAAGAAATCTTCACATATGAGACCATAGCAGAGCCAGACGCATGGTCCAAAAGTTTGGGTTGGCAACTTTATACAAACGGATCAGCTGGACCACACGGATCAGGGATTGACATCGTCCTTGTTACACCATCCAATCATCGAATCAATAAAGCTATAAAACAGAACTTTTATGCTACCAATAATGAGACCGAATATGAAAGATTCTTACATGGTCTCGATCTCGCACTCGTACTCGGAGCAAAAGAATTAACAGTCTACGTCGATTCTTTACTCGTGGCAAATCATTACAACAAGATATTCAAAACAGTGGAAAAAATGGTTGATTGCGCAGCTCTGGTCGAGGAAAAGATGTAAAAATTCAAATATGCAACAATCTCTTACTTACCTCGGCAAAAAAATTGACATGCCGACGCATTAGCTTAAATCGTTGTCATGCTGGGAGACAGTGAAAAAAGATATTTAAAAATTGAAATTATCGAGCATTCCAGTCTTTATATACAGTCAACACTGTAGATCACCATTGTTGAAGATGAAGACCCTGAAAACTAGCGAAAGCCATTCTATGCATACCTCAACTCCAACATCCTCCCCAGTAACAAAGAAGAAGCCCGATCACTTTTGGCTAAGTACCCCAGATTCACCGATCAAGATCACATCTTATATCGAATCACAAGAGGAGGACCACTTATCGAATGCATCTCGCAGAAACAAGGTCAGATATAAATCAGAGAACTCCACGAAGGTATCTGTGATGCACATGTTTCTGGAAGATCATTAACCCAACACGCATTCACGTAAGGACTATACTGGCCTAAGATGAGATAGAACTGCGAAGACTTTGTGCGTAAATGCTACAAATGCCAAATCTACGCTCAAGACATCAAAAGTTCAGCCCTCGACTTACATATTAGCAATGTCCTCTGGCCGTTCAAATGATCGAGAATCGATATCATTGGTCATTTCCATCCAGCATCAGGAAATTGAAGATTTGTCTTAGTCACCACTGATTACTTCGAAATGGATTGAAGCAGTTCCTCTATGTCATACCGATAAAAATGAGGTCACCAAGTTCCTTCGGGAACACATTATCACCAGGTTTGGCTGCCCACATATGATACGCTCCGATAATGACAAGCAATTCATCAGTGTAAAAGTACTTACTTTCCTCCACAAATACAAAATCTACTTATCCACATTCACACTATATTATCCTCCAGGCAACGGACAAGCCGAAGACATCAACAAAAGCATCAAATTAGGTTTACGCAAGCGTCTCGACAACAAGAAGGGAAGATGGGTGGATGAACTACTCAGTGTCCTCTGGGCCTACCGAGCCACTCCTCGAGTTTCAACAGGTTGCACTCCATTCATGATGGCTTTTGGTACCGAATCCGTTATACCTTCAAACCTCAATCTACCAAGTACCCAACGGAAAATTCCAGATGAAGACAATGAACTCGGTCTCCTTTGCAACCTCAATTGGATAGAGGAAACTTGTGACAAGGCCATTACAAATTTGGGATGATACCATGACACATTGAAAAAAATATACAATCAAAAAGTTCAAAAACAGAAATTTGGTATTGGAGACCTTGTCCTACGACAGATCCAAGATAGTACTCGGCCTAAAAATTCTGGAAAGTTATCAAAAAATTGGAAAGGGCCATACATTGTCAACGAAAAAAATAGATAGTGGAACTTATTGACTGATGACTGAAGATGAAATACAGCTCAAATATCCATGGAATACTGCCCAACTGAAACTGTTTTACAGATGACACACTGTAACCATTTTCCTCGATTCAAATAAACAAATTTTTCTATCAATTTACTTCTTACTATTTTGATTTGATCTCGATCCATACTTGACAAGTATGCATCAGACAATCAATCATCCTTACTATTTTGATTTGATCTCGATCCATGCTTGACAAGTATGCATCATACAACTAATCATCCTTACTATTTTGATTTGATCTCGATCCATACTTGACAAATATGAATCAGACAAACAATCATCCTTACTATTTTAATTTGATCTCGATCCATACTTGACAAGTATGCATCAGACAAACAATCATCCTTACTATTTTAATTTAATCTCGATCCATACTTGACAAGTATGCATAAGATAATCACCATCCTTACTATTTTAATTTAATCTCGATCCATACTTGACAAGTATGCATAAGATAATCACCATTCTTACTATTTTGATTTGATCTCGATCCATACTTGGCAAGTATGCATCAGACAAACAAAATCCTTATTATTTTGATTCGTTCCCGATTGATACTTGACAAGTACGTATCCATCAGTCAATTTTATGGGAATACTATCAAACTACAGGATATTCTACTTTGCATTCCTTACTTATCGAACGCCTCTAACAGAGCTCTTGTTCTTCTCAAATCTAAATCCAGATACCCATCTAAGGATACACATCTGGTACTCATTCTCATTGCTTGTCATTTCATGGCCATCTTTCACATATTACGCAAACAAGCGTTCCTTACTTCTCTGCTGCAATCTACAGTCACATTCGACAATCACTTTGTCGAATCTACTACTTACCATTATTTACAACACACATACAACAATTTTTCATAATAATTTTTTTTCTGAAAAACAAAAATTCATCGCATACTACAAGATTAAAATTGTCTTGGTCCCTCCGACCATTTTTACATACCTCTACAAAAGTAATAATACTTACACAATAAAAACGTTTACACTGCAGGGGGAAATTCTACTTCATTCGCACTTCGAGCACCTTCAGAAACATCCGCATCTTCTAGCTCCCCAGGACGGGCACCATCAGCTTCCATCATCACCTCATCTTCAAGAACTTCCGCTCCCCCGGGAACTTTAGGAGTATCCGAGACTTCATCTTCTGAGTTGTCATTAAAAACAACACCACCACTCTTCACCAACCCCTTGAAAAACTTTTTCCTCGCCTCCAGCTCCTTGTACTGTCTAGAAAAATGGTCCATCACCTCCATGTATTTTTCCAATTTTCTGCATTCATCTGAGCCCTCACCTCATCGAGAAACCTACCCTGCTCTAGCCCCATCACCCTCCGCGCTTCGGCAACCTGCTCCCTTACATCATTCTCGAAGTTTACTTTCTGCAGAGCTAAAGCATCCATTTTCTCTTTCTTCGACACTTTCTTCGCTTTGCGAAGCGCAGCATCCTTCACCTTTTTTACCTCTAGCTTATAAGTATTCAACGTTGCATTCAACTCTTCCTTCTCGGCGATCAAATCTTTCTCGATACTTTTATACGCCACAAGCTTATTTGCCAGATTACCACTGCCAACTATGCGGTCTATGGTGACACTCACCAACTTCTTGATCTGCAACAAAGTCATATATTGAGTATTCAAACGACCTATCAATTTTTTTAAACGAAGCAAAGCAGTAAAATTTCTCACCTTCGACATGTTTCGCTGACCCTCGCAGAGAAATGTATCCAAACTCTTAATACTGACCAAACAATCCTCCAGCTCCATCTTCAGCTCATCCGTACCAAACATATATTACTCCATGGTCTTCTGAACCTCAGCCTCAAACTCTTCGACGTATTTCATCTTCAACATCTCACCACTACCCCTTTTCTTCGGGAGTCCACTCCCCGCACCACGTGGAGGACGCCCATCCCCCACATTAACTGGTTTGACAGTACTAACGACCTCCTCCGTTGTCGACTGCCGAGTATTCCTCTTGTGGGAAAGCAGTGTGGGAACAACAGAGTTCGCTACCCTTTTCTTCTTATTCCTTCCCATAAACTCTCCAAGCATGACATCTATCTTTATATCAGTATTATACTCGGCAAATAAAGGATTTTCCAGTAGCAAGCTAGCCTCTGCAGCCCTCTTGTTCTTTACCGACATCTTTCAATCGATGACAGCTACTTCAGTACCTTTGGTCCTCGACCTCTTTAACCCGGCCTTTTGGAACAAGGTGCTCACACGATCTTGATTGATTACAAGGTTGTCGATCCTCCCAAAGAATCCTCTTCTAATCTTGTACAATTCTTCTTCTACTTTAGATTTCTTCCTGACTTCCTTCAACGCTGTAAACACAAAAACAACAATACTATTACAAACACAGATTTAACTCTAGTTAACATCCAAATTAAACATTTACGTTACCTAACCACAGACCTAGATGAAACGCTTTTCTTTTTAGCGGCTCCCCAAGATTTTTTTGGTCGAACTCATAGTTTCCAGACACAAGTAGACGTTCATTGGTGTATCGGCCTCCAGTTGACGCCAAATTATAAAACATCGGCCTCTTCAAAAACCTTGCCAAGTACCGATAGCCTAATTTATGCGGATTCGTCTTGAGCGTGTAGTACACACACAAATCATCGACAGTTATCAACTCCTCCCCCCTGGCCTTAAGCCGACCATTTATCGCCCCACATACCCTAAACAAATCATATACGTTCGGATTGAACTGACCAGGTGTTACATCAAAAAAATTCATCAAATTTTTTTGGTCAGCTCTAAGGGGAAGTTTCAACCCTTTCTTAATTTGTTCTCGATGAACCAGAATCCCATTCAGAGGTATTTCCTGGTCAATCATTTTATATTGATACTCCTCTAACCTTATATCCCCAAGAATACCGTACTTCTTCTTGAAGCTTAATTTGTATTTCATCTCTGCACCCTCCCCATAACAGGCTTCCTCACCCTCCTTCACATCCTCCTCCCCATCATCGTTACCTTCTCGATCACTAGCTTGAGGCTCGTGATCCATATTTTTCTCGGTAGCCTCCTCCTTCGATAGTTCGATAACACTAGGTGCCACCCTATACTAGTCCACACTAGCTATGTCTGTACTACTCGATCCTACCTTATATCTACCTCCCAATTATTGTTCACAGGTCCTTACATCAATCATCAGGGGCACTACATCTTCAAGACTCTCGTATATATCTTTATCATCAATTTGATTTGGTTCAGCCATTTTAAAGAACTTGTACACAGATTCCATATTTTTACCATAATTAGTATCTATCATATCTTATACATATATATGTTCATATGTTTATATATTCATATCTATATAGTTGTCGAGATTACTCTCCAATACATCATTCTCAATTACTATCTGCTACAATAGTTATAGTTCGATTTAATCGTGCAGTTCTCGATACACTTCTATAACTTCTTCATATACATTGTTTACTACAATATATTCAGTTCACAATGATTTTTTATATTTCAAATTATAAACGTCGACAAATCATTAAATTTGTGCTTGTCCCACTTTCAAGAATTGCGGAAGTTCTCGAAGAAACTTAAACGGTTTCCCGCCAAAACCACTATCATTCAAAAACATAATATCACTGTTACCGGTGAAAATTCCGATCATATCTAACCTAATTTACATTAAATCCTAACTATTCCCCTACGATCACGACGTCCCCACCGCGCCACAAACAACTCTCTCTCCACCCCTAACCACCAATTACGCACATCTCTCGCACCAAATCCCCTTTATTAACTACTGCAACGTCATTCCCATAAGATAAACACCGTTCACATCTGTCAACCAACCTTTGTCAACCAAACCCTAACCCCGATTGTGACCAACTATAATCCTCCTCACCATAAACGACTTCCTTCTACAATTGCACTACATCTATTTATACAACCACAATTCCAATGACATAAAGAAATAAAAGAATGTAAGATCATCATAGTTACTAACCTTGTAACCTTGCTGCCTCTGTATCCATCTCTTTCATCCGCTTTGCTCTTTCAATCAATACGGCAATCTCCTCCTTACCAATTGTTGGCAATGATCCAAGTGAGGAGCACAATGAATTCGTACTGGACAACCTTTTTTTTTAGTTTGTAAAATATGAACAATTGCCCACCCCATAACTATTTATAGATTCCACGCGACTGTTCACCATCTCACCTTGCGACCGTTCGAGTACTCGAACATAAGGCCTTACACGTCTCTTCTAGAAGTCTTTGACACTTCGCCTTCTTAATGTCAATAAACTTCTACACTGTACCTCCAAACCTTCCATATCTCGAAGAACTTACTCTGAGGCATCCGTCTTCAACAGTGCACACCCTATTTTCTCACACAAATACCACACATCATTCTCTTTATACTTCTAAATTTTACCCAAAGAAATACACCTTGCCATAATTCATTAGCCTCACCCCCCCCCCCCCCCCCCCCCCGATTCTACAAACCCCTATATTTCGGTCTTACATTTGTTAAACTCCCCAATTCAAATTTTAATCGACAAAATTACGTTACTAAGTCATTCTTACATTTTAACATTTTCCAACTCAAAATTCATTCAACAAGAAACAAAATTAAATAATAATAAAAAATCACACCAAAAATTTGACAATTTATTATCACATCAAATTCAATTTTCATTATAATATTCACAGCAATTCAACCATTACATGCATTTTTACAGAATCATCACATTACAAACCCCTAGCTGCAGCACTATCTTCCCTCTTCACCAACTTCTTCGCGCGAGTCCACATGAAAGCCACACGCTCAGGAGAAGTCTAATATTACAATTGGTAACGAAACATAAATTCTTCCTCAGCATCCTTGGCCTTTGCCTCGCCCATCCTATCATAATCAGGTTCCACAAGATCCTCCAAGTGAATATCCAAACTGATGCACTCCATTACCTTCAACACCGCATGATGACGTAATTGGTTCCAACAGATACACATCTTTTCTGAATCTACCTCCCTCCACCCT
Organism: Kingdonia uniflora; assembly: GCA_014058105.1. Taxonomy (NCBI): domain Eukaryota; kingdom Viridiplantae; phylum Streptophyta; class Magnoliopsida; order Ranunculales; family Circaeasteraceae; genus Kingdonia; species Kingdonia uniflora. The sequence continues at coordinate 136,975 of JACGCM010001723.1, forward strand.
ACACGCCGTTGAAATTCTATGTGCTTGTATTTAATGTATTTCGATAGATTAGGTCAAAACTATTTCTCTCAATCAATGATCTAGGATTGAACAGAAACAATCAAAAGTAAAGACAAAAAATTAAAAGACACAAACAATTGTTTACCCTAGAGAAACTCCTTACACGGGAGAAAAACCACAGGTCGTTGTCGATGAAATCAACAACTAAAAATCCACTAATCAAACAAAGTTTAATCTGAACTACACTTACAGACTTGATAACCTAGTCTCAAGATTATCTCTTTTCTGACCAAAGCTTTACCCCAAGAATCGCTCTTCTGTTCTCTCAACAACCTTTCTTGATCTCACACCAAATCTTCTTTTGTTCTCTCAACAGCCCTTCTTGATCTCCCACCAAGAACCTTCTTCAATGATATGTAGGAAGTATTGTCAAACTAATTCAACATCGATCTCTGGATTAGAAGAGGATTGATTGATATTGAATTCACTCTCTGATAAAGGAGTGTTAGCCTTTTGAAAAATAAATTGGTTTTTGAAACAAAAAGACAGGGAGAGAAAGGGAAAACAAGGTTTGCTTAAATAGTAACATTATTTCTCCCGAGAGTCGTTCGAACGACAATAAGTATCGTTCGAACAAAACATTGGCTATGGGGTAAAAAACCAGGGGATATGCCAACTCGTTCGAACGAAAATTGGCTATGGGTCAAATTTCTAGGAGACATGACAAGTCGTTCGAACGACTTGAAAACTCGTTCGAACGACAATTAAATAGAAAGCTTATTCCTTTATCATTGAGTTCTGCTTACCTTCTGTCTAGAGATCTCCATTTTGTCAGTGTCTTCGACTGAAACAACCACGATCACAAACACGAAATAGAACAAATAAAACCTTTCAGCCGTGACACGATCAACTGACGGATTACAAAAAACCAGTTTGGAACAGAGCCTTACCTCAGGTTGTTCACCATCTTCAGCCTCAAACAACGCGTTAGACCACACTTGGGGCGCCATCTTTCTAAACCACCGCCATCACACCCTCCTTAAACCACCTATTTATACCCAACTTCAGTCTACCAGGTTCATTGTACCGCATTAATTGCTTCTCGGGAATGATCCAACCAGATACAGTTCACTTTGACCACGGAAATAACAATGACGACTCGTGATAAAATTCGGCAACCTCTTCGGCTTCCAATTTCTTATCGACACAACCACAAGTACTTATGTCGAGAATAGGGTGATTGTAATATCATATTCCCCAGATTCGACAAGCGTAAGCCAGCAAAGCGTAGTCGAAGAAAGCCGTACATGATCGAAGTCAGATAGCATTTGAGAAGATATCTTTAGTCCTCGACCTACTAAAAGTAATTGTTATGCCTGGTCAAGAAAAAAGTTGTTAGAGATCCATGAAGTTTGCCCACTCCCCAAGAAAATAAATGATTTAGGAGCCGAGAATACGTAACTCTATCATCATTTACCTCTTAAATCCTACAATTACTCCAAAAACTTGTAATAACTAGCATCTTACTAGATTTTACATCAAAATCCTCCTCGAGGTCGTGGTTTTCTCAGCTTTTACTGAGTTTTCTACGTAAAGTCTTGTTTATCTAGTATTTATTACATTCTCCTTATGAATAACTATTGGCAAAGATTCTCCTTCCGGAAAACTCGCTACTACACCTTTCATTATTGCTACATTAAGTGGAGTTTCATGGTCGTCGTTCGTCACAAAAATTGAAATATTTCACTAAAAAATATCAGAATCATGATGATCATGCCTCATTATTACGAAAATCTATCAAATACGAGACCCATGAGTAAGAGGAAGTTCACAAGTCAGCAAGACAGACCTCCATGGGAGAGCAGTAGCTTAACAGTCTGATAGAGGCTTCTTTCCGCCGCATGATGTAGAGAAGTTCCTGCATCACATCCTAAAGAAGAGTAACTTAGAATAGTTAGAGACCAACAAGAACAAAAATCTGGTAGAATACCATAATGAATCATAGAGGCCAATCATCTACATAACTAATATGTCATAATACAAAACTATGGACCAACTTTCCAACCGTAAACGTCCCAAATAGTATGCTTATGTAAAGAGGATAATTTGTCATTCAGCTGGCAAATATTACTTTAGACATGGCAAAAAAAAAATGAGACCTATAATAGTTAACGGATACTAACTTTCCGATGATTCATGCATAATTCATTTTCATCGACTTACAGCTCATTCATATTCTTTAAATGTTTTTTAATTTGTGATGCCCGTTAAATATCTTAAGAATCATGTATAAGAAGAGAAAGTCCAGTACTACACTCGTATGTATAAGAATAAGAGAGCCCGGACATATCACCAACTAGGGATTGCTCAATTGGTAGGGATAATGTTTGAAACCGAGAGATCCTGGGATCAATTCCCATTAGAAGGAAGTTGTTAGAAAATAAATGGGGGCAAATCGCAACGCAGAAGCACTCTAACCACAGAGAATTCAATCAAAAAGCAATAAACACATACACAAGGTTTAAATTTGCACTGATTCACAATATAACAACGGATCGCAAGTCTTCAATGGTTTCAAATTGGCCACAGAGAATTCAATCAAAAAGCAATAAACACATACACAAGGTTTAAATTTGCACTGATTCACAATATAACAACGGATCGCAAGTCTTCAATGGTTTCAAATTGGCCTTTATCAAAAGATGAATGCGAAACCATCAAGTCCGGTCTTGTGAAAAATGATTCGGAGAAATATTACTAAATCTATGCATAAGCTTTCACCAATTTTCTAACAAAATAATGCAAATATATATGTGAATTTGTGGGAGATCTATATGAGAGTAATTAACATGATCACCAAGTAAACAGTTTTCATATGTATTACTGAGTAATCAATCCAACAGATCGAAGAAAAAAATACATACATAATAGAATTGAGTCTTACGGGGGCAGTAAGCATTTACATTAGCACCAAGTTCAATCAAAACTTTAGTGACATTATACAGTTTGGGATTCATGCATGCCACGATTAATGAAGTCTTTCCTTCTGTATCAATCCACTGCAACCATACATATAATAATTATGAGATACCAAAAAACAAAAAACAAAAAAAACATTTTCCAAAACACATGTAAATATAAAAGCACTTTATAAAAGAGAACAAACTATAGTATACAAAAAGAGCAAATTACATATATCCCTTACGAAAAACAAAAAGAACATTTGCATAAATGCACTATGAAAATATAGTTTGCTCGATGCATCCATGCTCAACTTCCTGATAGAGGAGCTCATCTTAAGATTGTTTTCATTCCATTTTTTGTGTTCAATTACTTAGTTACAGATTCCAAGATACAACTTATTAAAGCTTCAAGACTTCCTTCGAGGTTTGTGTGCAGACATCTACAAAAATAAGGCTGCAAACCTAAGAAATTAGGTACAAAATAAATTTATGAAATGAAGATTGGAAGAGAATCAGATTCTCAATCAAAAAGAATAAAATGAAGCTTTCATATAGGTATTCAAAACGTATTTCTTAAACTGGCAAACCGGAGACAAAGACGCATGTTTTTTTAGCGGAGTTGGTCATAGCAATGTCATTGTTCTCCAATATATTTACATTGTTGAGTTTTGAGTTCTTCTTGAACAGGATTGTCATTGAGCATAGTGTCATAACATTGTTAGCAGTTGAATATTTTTTTTTGGCCTATAAATTTCTACAAGGGCCCATTTGAGAAGGCCTTCTTGGTGCTCTTTTTTTTGATATGTTGTTGCCTCACTGTTTACTGACTTTGCCAATCCCCTCCAAAAACGAATATCTTCTCCAACCATTGGAAGGTAATATATAAGTAATCAAGTTTGAGATGTTCTAATAGATTATTGACCCTGGCAGATGCAAATTTAATTATTGAAAACTTTACTATGATGGATAGTTTATATTATACTGTTTTGGAAATGCTTACAAAACCGTAAGGATGTATATCATGTAGAGATGATGTTCTTCTTCGCAATATAGCTTCAAAATAAAGAACCATGTTGCACGACATGTATACCACGTAAATGAAGTAGGCGTAATACTAAAAAGTAAATATGACAGGTGTAATGTCAAAGTTGTATGACAAAAAATCAAGACAGTTAAACTCACCAACGTTTGTTCGTTCAAAGATGACGATACATAGTCTTACATATGCGGTTCCCATGATTGATTCCAGGAGTACTTTGTATTCTTGTAAAATGTTCATCTCAAAAGTGAACTTTCCACATTAAAACCTTCAACGCCCCTCCAACATCAACATGACGTAATTGATGCAGTTGTCTTGCTTTGCATGTTTATTCTCCAAGCAAACAAGCCTAGTAGTCGAATTTCATTTCAGAATCTCTAGTGGCGGCTTGGCTACAATCAAAGCAATATCCGTTGTTCCATCCGAATGATTCTTCACGGTCTTTGACTGCATGCTTCCTATGGTCGAAGTACCTCCATTTTCATGAATGTTAAATGAGAATTATCTTCTAAACTAACTTTCTAAGAGCATCTCCTACGGTACCTCGTCTAAAACTCAAAGGTGGAAATTAGCAAAACACCTAACTCAAGGTTGGTCCAATAGAGGCTTTAGTCTATAACTTATGTTGAAGGTGAATGGCTGATATAACAGTCGCAACTCAAATGGCAGCCATTAAACTCAAGTTTTGAGTCAATGTAGGAGATGGCCTAAAACTTGTCAATGTAGGAGATGGTCTAAAACTAGACCTATGATGCTCATACTGTATTCCCTTTCAGCTAAAAATGCGTTGCTCAGAGTGATGCTTCCGGGTAAGACCCTTTTTAATGCTTCGGTGCATTAAAAAGGCTCTAACATGCATCAAGGGAGTAACAAAGTTCGAGAGGTTCAACTCCGAGGCAGGATTATGAGATCCAAAATTACATTTCCGCAGTAAAAGTAGTAAAGCTGAAAAAAATGCCCAAAGTCATTGAAACTATATATTTGACGAGGAATACAGACAAACAAAAAAATACTAGTCTGACTATCGTAAACTCTACATGCCAACGAAAGAGAAATACCACAAGCGAAACAAAGATAAAAAGCTATTGTAATCTTTATACATATTATGATTCATATGCTCTTCCCTGCAAGAAGATAATTTATAAACCTGTACAAGAAGAATTTCAAAGTCACCAATCATAATACAAGGTTCCAGAAAACTTGCTCAGTAATTCAAGTATATAACCCTTTGCATTCTGAGTTTCAGATATATCATGACTCCCATCATTAATTCTAAACGGCATAAGGCCCTCCAGAGACCTCCCAAAACCCAAGTGACGTGATAGAAGCAATCGTTTCACATATTTAGCTAATGACTCAAACGGCGTAAACCCTTACAACTTGGTCTATGATTGCACGACAAACAGGGCAACCCCACTTCTTTGCCGTAATCTGATTCAAACAAGACATGCATCCAGCCATGTGCCCACAGGGTATGCAGGCCCCTTCAACTGGAGAATCCAAACATACCACACACGAGGAAATAGATGATTCACTTTTATCCTCTCTGGCAGGGACTGACATGTCAACCGGGCCGGAATCAATAGAAGGATACTGAATAGGGCCATCTAACGCACCCTCTGGAATTGGCGGAGCTGATGGGATAGATGTAGTTCCAGAAATATTAGAGGGGGTGTCCTCCCAATTTAGGTTAGTAGATTCCGCTTCCGAGACACCCCAACCCCCATGAGAATCTTCAGTTGGCTCATCTAGCCACCCACTGCCACTTGCTTTTGAAGGAGGTGTTGAGCCGACAACTGGGCCCCACCCATTGTGACTAGAATTATCAGAAGGGTCCACCAAACCACTATTACTCGCTTCAGAAGAAGGTGCGGCTTGGTTAGCTGGGCCCCACCCGTTCTGACTCGATTTATCCAAAGGGCCTGCCCAGCCACTGCTGCTCGCTTTTGAAGGTGCGGATTCGCCAACCGGACCCCAGCCACTGTGACTTGAATTAGCAGAAGTGTCGGCCCAACCACTTGTGTCACTCGCAATAACAGCACTTGAGCTCCCCACCAAGGCAGACTGAATGGACGCATTTATCGCCATAGCTAGCTCTACATCTTCTGCAGTAGATACATTTGCTGGAACTGCCGGAGTGTGGGCATGAGATGGCACCATAGGAGGCATTACCTGTAATATTGGATTCATCAGTGAACCAGCAACTAAGCCATCTTATAAGACATCATTTTGCATAATTTCTTTCATATACTCATACTGAGTATAATCCATTCCTCCAAAGTATGAAAATATCCATGTTTGAATTTCACATGTTTTCCAAACTAGAATTGTAGAAACAAAGGTCATATTTTTCATATATGACTACGAGTTTCATGCAATACGCACATTATAAAGCCAAGATATAATCTATAAATTGTGGTACCTGAGGAACTCCCCTGATTGCATTACAGAGCTGCTGAAGTTGGTGTTTGTCACTTTCAATGGCCGATGTGAGCTTACATCGTGTTTCTGAGAAGATCCAAAAAAAAATTGGAACTCTTGTACTAGAAAAAAACTAAAAAAATTCTACTTCAGGGTATTCAGCTGCACGGAGATCCATGCACAGAGATTCATTCTTACTAACTAAAATGAAAAGTTTAAAATGGACATTATTCATAGTAACTCATGTAGCTCTAGCCAAATCTTTTGTCCTTATGTGAGTATTGGAAGGTACTAGATGCAAAAAAAATATAATAGTCCACTAACAAACCATTTGCCTTTCATCTATTGTGCAAATACACACATTTTCTACAAGAGTCGTCATCGAAATTATATAAATCCTATCATATGTTTTTTGTCAATTTGTAGTTCAGTATTTGGCAATAGAATGTATTTAGTACTTGAAAAATTTGAACTCTTTTGTGTTTCTGTCATATATCATGCACAATGACAAACTCTGTGATTACTACACAACCTTCAATAAACATATTTGCACTCTTATTTTAGTAGATTGAATAAAGATTTTTTTTTTGGCCCATTCGACTAGGCATCTCGAAGTCTACCACCTTAACGTATAGGCGACTACCTCGAATACAACGCCGTATTTATGGGTTGAATAAACAACATAGGTGTCGCTAGGGTTGCCTACTAGCCTAACAGAGCCGACGTTCTTTCGGACCCCTTAGAGAACCTAACATTATTGCCGCTCATGCCGTCCTTATGGGTCCCCCAGGCCTACATGTCAGAACAGGCTAGGTACTGCTTACAAAATGTGTTGTTAATACTGATGAGATACCTGGAAGCATACTTCCATAGTTTATATCTATTACCCGAGATTATTATCCAAAATGCCATGACCATAATAGATACCCGGAAACTTTTACATGAAAAATCCATAGAAAAAAACCGGAATAAGAGCTTACTTGTGACAGTATCTAAGATTATAAGTGAAGGATCCGCCTGGTGTAACTTTGGTCCTTCAAATTTAGCTTTCCATAGCGCAATGGTAGCACGAGGGCGGGCATCCTGTTTAATGATCCATTAAATCTTTTTATTAGGTGACATGTGACAGTGTTTTGGAAAGCAAATCACTGAGTAAACACAAAATCTTACAAGTAAAAATTCATATATAGAGAGTTATACAAATGCAAGGGATTGGTTCCAGGTGTTTGAAATAAAGAGGTTTTGATTAAGAGGCCATTAATAGTAAAATCCTCACCATAGTTTCTTCTAAAAGTATCAGTTATAACTCGACAATACCTGTAGACTAGTATAGATAGCAAGCTCCAATTTGAGAGGCCCCGCACGATTATGGGAAACACATGGTATAACCACAACCCAACTGAAAATAATATAACATTAATCAGCACTCAGCAGATATATAAGTGCTTATGAAAAAAGATAAATACAGTCCTATAGCAGGCTATGGGAGAATAACTACTTAAATACTTACAAAAATAACGTACACATTTTTAACATTATACCCACATTTTTCTTGATAACCAATTGGGAGCTAATGCTTCTAGAATGCCTGGGCCATAAAGTTCCCGAAGCCAACCGGAGAAAAGGCAAACATGGCTCTAACAAAGAATAAAAGACAATGCAACATTAGTCAGGGAAAGAGATTGCAAAGAACATAGGAAAGCTTCAAAGGAATTAGGTGTACCTCAATTGCACGAACAACTTTGTTATACCCTTTCACCCTAGCAACATCAAGTGGCGTCTGACAATCATCATTCATCACTACAGCATTCGCTGAAATGTTTTACAAAACTTCCATTAGAAACACTAGGAAAAGTACAAAATTGTGAAAAATGGCTCATTATTGCAAGAAAATTGATGTTTGTCTGTGAGATCGATAAGGTAACTGATTTAATCAAATGAAAACAAGACAAACCTCCATGAGAGAGAAGTAACTTAACGGTCTGATCAAGCCCCCTTTTCGCCGCATGATGCAAAGGAGTTCCCATATGACATCCTAGCAAACAATAGATTTGATACAATAAAGGACAAAATATGATAAATTGAGAGAATAGCAAGTGTTTTCACATACATATATTAGCCCTCTAATTTATAACAAATGTCAAGCGTAAATATATCAACAATGTATGCTGATACATCTTTGAATAATCTCGGGAATATGGATCAGACAAAGTAGACAGGGACTACAGATAGTAAGGGCTAATAGATAATCAAGCAATCATAGGGAGTTCTTCTACCTAAATTCTTCAATCTAAAAATTAACTCCCTCAAAAGTTCGCATAAAGACGTTCTACCTCTTCTTTCTTTCCTAATCTTTCTGCTCCTATGTCCCCGCCATTGGCACTTGGCAGCAACACCCGATGTTAGACGGTTGATCGCCACAAGACCGGTGACATAAACTTGAAAGAAATTTAAAAAACAAAGTACCCCTTGATAGGACATGAAGGGAACTATAGTCTATTTAAACATGAGAAATCTAGAAAGAGAAAGTGTGAGAGAGATGGATCCGAGGAGAAAGTGAGTAGAAAAGCTAGAGAGAGAGGCGTGGGAGAAATCTAGAGAACAACATAATCTGTAGATACCCAAAGCCTAAATAGTGAAAAAAAAATTGTAAATAAAGTGAGAAAGCATTAGAGAACACTTAGGTTCCTCATTGACTCTTTTCCAAGTAAATGAAAAGTTCTCTTATTGCAACTACTCGATCCCAAATTCGTTAAATAGTTAGCAATCTATGGCATTCACTTTCATGACCATTCCGTACGCACGCCCCAACCAAACAACAATAGAAGTTTAGCTTAACGCTTATCAGTGCAAATGCAATTCTATACTTGACTAATGTATTTGCACATTTGAGATCAGTTATTTGCATTAAAATCCCAAGTAAATGTTCTTAAACTCTCTACCAAAATATAAAAAACGTCGTACCAGGTCGATAAGCATTGACATTAGCACCAAGTTCAATCAACACTTCAGCAACATTAAAAAGTGCATGATTCATACACGCCGTGATCAACGGAGTTTTCCCCTCTTTATCAATCCACTGCAACCATACATACATCTACTATTAAACACAAACCTTCCCCCCATGCATTAACATACATTACCCCATCACTAAAAATCCCAAATTATCAAAAAAAAAAACAAAAACAAATTACACCATAATTCCCAATTCATCAAAACAACTCATTTTCCTCATAATCACAAAACTTTAAAAAATATATAAAAAAGAATGAAATTTGATTACCTCAAGACCTGCCCCTTCTTGTCTTAGAGATCTGATTCCCTCAACATTACCATAATTAACTTGCTGATACAACAACTCATCTTTGGATTGCTGTTGACCCATTCTAGGGTTAAAACTCAATAAAAGTCACAACTTCAGACACCAGAATTGTGAATTATAAGTACCCAATTACTCTAATTAGGGTTTTGTAGAATCAAAATTAGGTTAAAGGTGATTTTCAAGGATTCAAAATCTAGGGTTTTGAAGATTTATTTTAATTGAGGAAATCAGCTGTTTTTTCTTAGCAGAGAAGCAAACATCGAAGTCTCCGTCGACTTCGATTTTGTTTGAATTAATATATTTTTTCAATTTGTTGTTGATAAAATTTAATTTTGTTCGTTACTATTCAACGACCACGAATAAATGAGGACAACGACACAGCTTTTGATTTATTTGGTGACATTCGATTTGGCCTTTTAGAGCATCTCCTAAAGTACTCTCACTCACTTGATTTTTGAGTGCCACGCCGAATTTTTCAACCCCCGAACAGTACCTCACACTTGGTTTTTCTCTTCAAATAGCAAGATTGGGCATTGTTTTTCAAGGTGCAACCTTGCTTTTTTACGTCCCGGTCAGCAGGGGCGGAACCACATGAGAACTAGTGGGGGCAGCCCCCACTCACTTTTTTCCCAAAAAGAGCTTATAATATATTGTTATATACTATACATAAAAAAAAAAACTAAGCTCTAATTTTCATCTTCCTCATTCATTTCATCTGTGAACTGTGATTTTCTTCAGCAACAGAATATTGGTTGCTCATTTCATCAATAACATAATATTGGTTCCTCATTTCATTTTCCTCTACGATCAGAGTACCCAAGCTCTGTGATTGATTGATTGCGATTGCGATTTGTGATTGGCTGATTGTAGTTTGAGATTGGTTTGATTTGAGATTGGTTGATTATGATTTGTGATTGCGATTGCGAATTTGCGGTTCCTCATCTGTGAATCTGTAAGTATAAGCCCTAATTTCATTGCTCTAAATTACAATTAATTAATGGGTTGTGTTAATAACTTAATATTGCAATTAATTATATGAAATGGGTGATCTTAGAAACGCCATGAATCTTCTTCTTTGTAATCCCAACTCATCAAAATTCAAGCTTGAGCTGTAAACGTACAGTTCAATATTACAACTATGTGTTGAACATAAGTCTTTAAATGATGGTAAGAGAATACATTCTATTATAAGTTCTTTGGGTATTTTAATTGATTGGGTTTTGGGTTGCAAGTTAGTTTTTATGTATTTAACTTGTGGGGATTTGATAGAGGGGAGAACTGGAGAAGGATTTTTGATGAGATAGTTGTGAATGAGAAAGTGTTTCTTTGGAATCTCATGATGAATGGAATTAGAATGATTAACCCATAATTTGATTATCTTCTCTTTTGTTTTCCTTCTACCATATCCCTTTCAACAAATGATGATCTTTGTTAACCATCTTTATTCTGGCTAAACTTCTTTCGAAAGAATTAATGTACTTTACACTTTGACAATGTTTGAATGATCAACAATACTTGTTTTCATCCGTTCATGTAGGATTGCGTTATCGCAGTAACAATGGAGAGATATTTTAATAAACTTCCTTCGAAAGAAAAAGAAGTCTGTAAAAAGTTACCTAGTCAAGAAAGTGCTCTTATAATTGATCAACCTCTTCCGGTCATGGAAGATGAAGTTCTTAAACAATCGCCTCATCTTCCGGTTCCGGTCATAGAAGATGAAGTTCTTGAACACACACCTCCTCTTCCGGCCATGGAAGATCATGAAGTTCTTGAACAAACGCATCCAATTGAAGATATTCTTGAGGTTTATGAGGAAGTACCTCGTCAATTAAAGCGAAAGTACGGAGAAGTAACTATAAATGATCTTCCTACAGATCTAGGGTTACGAATTCCAATATCTGAATATCATCCTAATCAACAAGATATGATTCGAAGAGCGTATTTAAAAATGGGACCGTGTCAACCTAATAACCACAAGTTTCCCCAAGACGACAAGTCCAAAAGGCACTTCGTTAAGACTTGGTTCAACGACTTTCCAACTTGATTGGAATACAACATAAAGAAGAATAGAGCTTTTTGCTTATATTGCTATCTCTTCAATACAAAAAACGGAGACCAAGGTGGCGGTGATTGTTTTAGTAGTAAGAGTTACAAAAATTGGAAAAAGAAAGAAAGATTTCAAATATATGTTGGAGGGGTTGATAGTGATCATAATAACGCGTATTTGAGAGGTTAAGCTTTATTGAACCAAGATCAAAGCATTCAAGCCGCTTATTCTAAGCAATCAGATCAAGAACGGATTGATAACCGAGTTCGTTTGTTAACATCTATTGATTGTGTTTGGTTTCTTCTCAAGCAAGGGTTGGCTTTTCGTGGTCACGATGAGTCAGAGGGATCGAGTAATCAGGGGAATTTTCTTAAACTTCTAAATTTTATGGCTAATCACAATAATGTTATTAAAGGTGTAGTTCTTCAAAATACTCTGAATAATAATAAGAAGACTTCCCCTGATATTCAAAAAGATCTTGTGAAGGCTTCCGCATTTGAGATGACCAAATCTATTCTCAAAGAGCTCGGAGATAAAAAAATTACAATTTTGATTGACAAGTCTCGGGATGTTTCGATTAAGGGGCAAATGGTTGTTATTATACGCTTCGTGAATGAAGAGGGGTGTGTAATTGAGCGTCTTCTAGGCATTGCGCATGTTACCGATACTACATCTTTATCTTTTAAAGGGGAAATCGATAAACTTTTTTCTAAGCACAATTTGAGTATGTCGCGACTTCGGGGACAAGGATATGATGGTGCTAGTAATATGAAGGGTGAACTCAACGGTCTTAAAACGCTTATCTTGAAAAAGAATCTATATGCATACTTCATTCATTGCTTCGCACATCAACTCCAGTTAGCGCTTGTTGCAACAGCAAAAGATCACTATCAAATAGAGTTGTTTTTTTACCATGGTTACGAATGTTTCCAATATTGTTGGAGCATCATGTAAACATCAAGATCTTCTTCGAGATAAACAAGCGGCTGCAATTATTGAAGCATTAGAAAAAGGGGAACTTGATAGTGGAAGGGGTCTAAATCAAGAGACAAGCATTAAGCGACCCGATGATACACATTGGGGATCCAGCTATAATACCCTATTGAGCTTGATTTTGATGTTTGGGCCTATTACTGATGTGATTTACGAGTTGATACACAAGTCCAATTCAGATCAAAGAGGCATTGCAACAATTTTATTGGACATAATGAGCTCATTTGAATTTGTCTTGATCTTATTTCTAACGAGGAAAATTTTGGGATATACTAATGATTTATCCAAAGCATTACAAAGGAAAGATCAAGACATTGTAAATGCGATGAACTTAGTAAAACTGGCTAAGAAGCAATTGTAGTTGTTGCGAGATAATGGATAGGATTCTATTCACGATGGCGTCTTTAAGCATTGCACAAAGCATAATATCAAAATTCTAGTGATAGTAGATTGATTCGTAACACGAGGTCGATCCTGAAGAAATGCAGAAGAAAATACAAATGAGCATTATTATCGTCAGTCATTATTCAATTCATGCTTAGATCATCAACTTTCAGATCTTAATGATTGTTTTAATGAGGTAAATACCGAATTACTTGTTTATATGGCTTGCTTAAATCCAAGTGATTCCTTTTCAGCATATAACAAGGAGAAGTTGATCCACCTTGCTCAGTTGTACGGGGATGATTTTTCCCTATTGGACCTTATGAAACTTGATGATCAACTTGATCTTTATATCTCTACAATGCGATCTGATAGTGCATTTTCTGAAGTACATGGCATTCAAGGGCTTGCTAAAGAGATGGTTAAGACAAAGAAAGATAAATCATATCCCTTTGTTTACTCGCTCATAACATTGGCATTAATACTTCTAGTTGCGATAGCTACAGTAGAGAGGGAATTTTCAGCTATGCATTTCATAAAGAACCGCTTGCGTAATAGAATGACAGATAAGTTTGTAAATAATTGTTTGGTCACATATGTCGAGAAGACCACTTTTGCTAGCGTCACTGATGAAGCAATCCTAAACCACTTCCAAAGTATGAAATTACGTCGAGGAAAAGTTTAATGATCTCACAATCGGGTATGTTTTCATATTTGTATCTTTTTATCATAATATCTATAAATGACATTGTTTATTGTAAATTCCTCCACTTGCTTCTCGTTAGGTTCTTTAGGAATTTTAATGTAATGTAGATTAAATAAATTGCATCTTATAAGTAAAATTACACAAATACCCTTCAAATCCCTCCAAAAAAAAATTGGAGTCTACCGCCCCCAAAATCCCTGCCCCCCCCCCCCCCCCCTGACCAATAATCATGGCTCCGTCACTGCCGGTTGGGCGTCCATTTGTTTTCAAATCGGGAGTCTAAGGTTTAGCCACCCAATTGTTTTTTAAAAATTAAATCGGACGCCTAACAATTAGGAGCCTGATGAAGAAAAAAAAATGAAACGAACGTCCATCAATTAGATGTTTGTTAAAAAAATCAATTGAAGTACTGTTAGATGAAATTGGACCTCACTCAATTGGATTTTAGATTTTTTCACCCAACTAAGTGAGGTACTTTAGGAGAAGATCTTACAGTCACAATGGCCTCTGCAAATTTTTACTTTTATCAGTACAGTGAAACCTATCTAAATGCACACTCTTGGGACCAATTAATAGTGTACATTTAGAGGGGTTGTGCATTTACAAAATTGATCTATAGTGTAAGTTACTAACAAAGTTGTAGGTACCCAAATATAAGCTACTTTATGCTTATTTAAGTTAAAAGTCAAGTAGATATATTTGGATGATAAAAATAAGCTACTTATTTTAAGTCAAAAAGTAACAAAAATGAGAAGCCCAAAAAAGAAACTTATGTCTTCGACTTAAATGGCTTAAAGCAACTTTCCCACATCTTTGAAGCTTTATCACTTCTCAGCCAAAAGTTTATTATGGTATTTATAACTTAAAAATAATAATTACCATTTAGCATACTAACTTACATGTATTTTTAAAGACAAGTCCTTAAAGATACTTTTTAAAGGTGTCAGTTGACAGTAGTCACTTGTAGGGCTGGCAGTTTGGGCGGTCGGGTCGGGATCGGGCCAGATTTTTTTGGGTCTAACAAATATTTGGGCCGGGCTGAGCTGGGCCTTATAAATTTTTCAGGTCGGGCCCGGCCCGGCGTTAACCTGCTTCAGCCCATGGCCCACCCATGGTATAATCGGGTTGGGCTAAAATGGGCGTTTCGGGCCGAGTTTAAATGAAACACAGGGATAATTTTTTTATTATATATATATATATATTAAAAAAAAAGTTAATGAGAGGGGGACATAAAAGCCTTACCTCTCTACAATTTTAATTTAAGAAAGAAAGAAAAAAATGAATCAAGCGCTCATATGGCCTTGCAAATTAAGTAATAAAAGTAAAAAAACTACTCTGATCATGATAACTTCTCTGGCGATTCTTTTAGCATCAACAAATCTTGGTTTCTGTCTTCTGCTACATACCAATCTCTTGGAGACATAGTTGCTTCGATTGTATCATATGTTAAACTACATCTATAATCCGTAATTAATCTTCTAGCACTATTGAAAGCCACCTCAGATAATACTGTAGATACTGGAACTTTGAGAATATCACGAGTAATTGCAGCAAGAACAAGAAACTTATTTTCATTAGTTTTCCACCATTGCAAAATATCAAAATTCTTGTCTAGATCTATTAAATCCGACTCCAAGTAATAATACAATTCATTTGATCCACTACTTTGTGCCCCACGCTGGATACTCTGAAGTATTTTTGCCACGGAGCTATCTCGTGCTTTGGACAAGCTTGGTTGAACTTGCGTTAATGGTACATTAAACTTGTCCGCGACTCATAATCTTTAAATAGCGATATAATAGTATTTTTTGCCAACTCAAGTTGGGAACTATATATACAAGTGCTAATGATATCACAAAATTGTTTTCCTAATATTCTTAGTTTGTATTGGGGGTTTAAAATGGTAGCTACTGCCCAAATTAATGGAACTTCCCCCCAATATTTTTTATATTTTGCTTCCATTTTCGCACAAATTTCTACAAATTGTATACGATGTCTATGTTGCTCAAATACTTCACTTATGTTAACTAAATGTCAAAGTACTTCAGAAGATGTCACATAATAACTTCCAAAAAAACATAATGTTGCATCATAAAAGAATTTAAGAAAATCTTGGAGTAACTCTACCACTTTTCAATCATTATTCGTGATTGTATGAGTAAGTTCTTTTTCCATTTGATATTGACGAATTTGTTCATTTAAAGAAAGTATTGACTTTATCATCAAATATGTGGAGTTCCACCTATGTTGAACATCAAGATGTAGCTTTCTTGGTTTCATGCTTAGATATGTACATATTTTTGAAAAATCTTGAAAACATTTTTGTGAACTATACAAATATAGTGTAGTTTGCCTAACATTTTCTAAAGTATCATTGCATACAAATAGATAATCTTTTACCATAAGATTAATAATATGACAACACCATCTATTTTTAAAATATTTGTCATTATGTGTTTTTGGTAACCATCTCATTAATATTGTATTAGCATTATCATTTGCGCTGGCATTATCTAAAGACACATAAAATATTTTACTTGAGATACCATATTCGTTTATTGTGTCAAAAACTGATTGAGCTATAATTTCAGTAGGGTTGAGCACGGGTCGGTTCGGGTTGGGTTTCGGCCTAAATTGAAACTGAACCGACCTGATTCGGTTCCTGAGTTTTGGACTGAACCGAACCGAATTGAGTCTAAAAACCTATCCGAACCGACCCGAAAACTAATAACTAAAACCGCACCCGAACCGAAACCGCACCGAATTCCAGATTGGGTTTTAAATTTTTTTGAATAAACAAACGAAAAAAAACTTTTGCAAGTGAGATCGTCCCCAAAGACCAAATCTCTCCTCAATCGTCTTTGCCAAATCTCACCTCAATCATTGTTATCCAACAATGATTTAGAATACAAGTAAAATTTACACCTGAATTTTAGCTTGATGATATAAAGAACAAACATCATAATCTTTAAAATACAACCAATCATATAAAGAACAAATATCATACAAAGGACCTAAATTTTATTCCTTTGAAATACAACCCATCATATAAAGAACAAATATCATACAAAGGACCTAAATTTTATTTCTTTGAAATACAACCCATCATAATCTTTGAAATACAACCCATCAACGAGAACAAAGGGAGTTTCGAAAAAAGTTTGGAATCTCATAAATAAAGTAGATTGGTAGAAATATGTTATTCCTCTTTGAAAATGAATGATGATTCATCATTGGAGTTCTCCTCTTTAAAAGTTTGGAATCTCATAAATACAGCCCATCATGTTTCTTCTCTTTGAAAATGAATGATGATTGGAGTTCTAGCTTCAATTTTGTCATTCACCATTAATAAACTAGAAAGAAAAAGGAGATAGGATAGTAAAGAAAAAGCAGGTGTGGGGCTAAGAAAGAAAAAGTGAGTAAGTGGTTAAAGAGTTAATAATTACATAGGGTTTGGCATATAAAATATAAACTATAAATATGTCTCATCTCGGTTCGGTTCAGTTTTTCTGATTTCTCTTATCGAGGAACCGAAACCGATTCAATTTGGTTCCTATATTTGAAATCAAAACTGAAACTGATGGCTTAAAAACCGAACCGTTATACTTAATATACTTCAATTCGGCTCGGTTTCTCGGTTTTGTCAGTTTTTTGCTCAGCCCTAAGTTTCACCATCATGGGGGATTTTAAGTAACTCAAAACAAATAATTCTTTTTTGCATTGTCTATGTAGAGTCTATTAAGTGTGTCGTAACACAAGGAAATTATAATTTTGTGGGAGGGCTCCATATATCACTAGTGAGAGATATTTTAGCACAAGTATTTTGCAATAGGCTTTTTAGTTTTTCTTTTTCAACTTTGTAAAATTTAAAAATATCGGCTTTAATGGTATTTCTACTAGGTGTTTGGAATCCCCAAATGATCTCTTAATAAATATTTTAAATATTTCTTTTTCGAAAAAAGTAAAGAGTTGTTCATCCACAACTATAAACCTAACTAGTTCCTCACGAGCCACTTCTTGGTTAAATCAAAATGCGGCAATACTACATAAAGAACTCCTTGCTAGTTGTGGCTGCGAAGGATCTATATCTAATTTCTTAATGTATTTCTCTATATCTCTTTTAAGGTGAGTAGTGCCACTTTCTGGGGTGGCTATATAATCACCATCATCACAATTTTTACATTTAGCTCTTAAAATAGTCTTACCTTTTTTGTTTACCTGATTAGGATGTGGTACCTTATACTTGGTGAACCATGTCCAAACTACGGATGTATCTCTTTGCTTTCGTTTAGGCTTGAAGTCGAAATTTCGGGGATCGTATTTTGGGAGCTTGGAATTTGGGTTTGCGAACCTTCTCCATCGGTTGGCAAATTTGAATTAGTAAATGGTAGGGTGGGAAATGGATTATTCTCGGTGTACCTTAACGCATTATCCGAGTCGTTACTGCCACACATGGCCAAAAAAATTTATTCATTATTATGCAAAAAATAAAAGATATATGACATTAAATATCAATTTGATGACAAAACAAAATATCATAAAAGCAAGTAAGCAACATATATAAAAGATGTTTTTGGATGCTCATAGTTATTATTGTCGTAGCTTAGCTTATAATGGACAAAGACACAAATTATAGAGCTCACGACGGAATCCCCTAACTTAATAAAATGTTGTGAATGGTATTCTAATACATCTTATCCCCATTTATTATATGGAGTATGGGAAACATTCTCACTAGCTAGTAAAAGTAAAGGAAAATCGAAAACTCAAGGAAAATTTTGGTTCATATTCACAATATATATTTTAAATACAGATGATTCTCTAAGAGAGCAAGGGGGTATGGATCTGTGCCCAGGAAATATGTGGGCTCTGCTGTTGTGGCTTGTGTTGGTTGCTGTCCAAAAAAGTTTATGTAATAGCCTAATTTCGGGATTCAAACCTAGCCTTTATATCAAATGTGTTTAGAACGCACAAGAATAGTAAGTGATAGCTAACAAGATAATTTAGCGTAGAAAACCTTTGAATAGGTTAAAAACCATGACCTCTCTTAAGGATTTGAGAAAGATAGATTGATATTATCAAGATTTTTAGCTTATTACAACGAGTATTCTGAGTATATACAATGTTAGAGTGAAGATTCCTCTGTCTTTCATCTAGAATACTCTGGTCCTATTTATAGGTCTTCTAATAGTTTCCCATATAAACTTGATGACTTCGTCTTCTCGTGTGTGACAAAGAGGGACTGCTTCCACTCATTTAGTAAAGTAATATGTTGCTACTAGGAGGTGTTTCCTTTTACCTGGTATAGTGGAGAATTCTCCTATGAGGTCGAGGGCCCATCTTTTAAATGGCCATACAACATTGTTGGAATGGAGTTCCAAGGCTGGAGCTCGAATTTGGGGGCCATGTCATTGGTAGGCATCACACTTGCTTGCAAGTTCAATGGCTTGAGCTTTTATTTTAAGCCAAAAAACTTCTTGATAAAGAGCTTGATTGGCTAGAGATCGTCCTGCTGCATGGGAACCGCAAGTGCCTTCATGAAGTTCATGCATGAATTTTTGAGCCTCGTTGTTCAATAAACACTCGAGATACGGTCCTGTGACCAAAATTTTATAAAGGAGACTATTGGCCATGACGTATCGCTTAGGATTATCAAGTACGCGTCTTCTTTTTCAGTAGGATCTTTAGGGAGTTCACCGTCAAACTTTTTTTGAGGTCCAATATATGTAAGGAAATGTCGTCTCCAATCGTCCTCGTCATCTTCAAAGCTCCCAGTATTAACAGAATTTGAGCTTATGATGTTAATGATGGGGGTGGATAGTATTTTGATCTTGAGATATCGAGCTTCTATGCCAAGGACTCCTGCCAGGTAGGCAAGGGAATCAGAATGTTTATTTTCATCATGCGGTAAATGTTTAATGGTAGCCCTCTTGAATATGCGCATTCTGTCGGCTACTGCTGCTGCATAATCAATCATTTTTCCATTCTTTTTGAAAAAATTTGTATAATGGTTCACAATGAGTAAAGAGTTTGTATACACAGATAACTCGAAAACTCCAATCTCGAGAGCCATATCTAGACCGTGAATTAATGCCTCATATTCAGTCTAATTGTTGGTATCTTCGAAATTGAGTCTAATTGCTTTTACGATCCTGTCATTAGAAGGTGTGATAATTATGATTCCAATGCCTGATCCTGCAGGTCTGGCAGAAGCATCAGTTAAAAGGTACCATCCCTTTTGAGTTATCCAGTCTAACTTTATCATAAATTGTTCTTCATTAATATCCGTACTGTCTTCTTCCCAGTCAGGATCTTCTACTAGGAAGTTTGCAAGAAAATATGTTATTGCTTGACCTTTTTCAGAATGTCGTGGTTCAAAACGGATGTCATGTTCGCCAAGAGTTACCGACCATTGTTGTACTTGTCTGGATTTTTCCCGTTTAGATAAAATCTCACAAAGGATAATTTGTCATTACTCGAACAGATTGGGCTTGAAAATATTGTTTTAACTTTTGTGACGTGTACACGAGAGCTAAGAGTAGTCTCTCGATCTTGGTATACCGCGATTCTGCTGGAATGATAGTTTTGCTGATGAAGTAGACAGGTTTCTCCGTCTTCGCATCAAGCCGAATTAGAATAGAACTTAATGATTTGTTGGTAACGGCAAGATATATGGTGAGTTCTTCCCCTTCTTTAGGTGTACTCATCACTGGTGGTTTACCCAAATAACATTTGAGTTCCTGAAATACTGCTTCACACTCTTTTCTTCACTCGATCTCAGGATCCTTCTTAGCTTTCTTTTTCATTGTTTCTTTATGTAATAGGTCGAATAACCATCGACATCGATCAGAGGACTTGGAGACAAAACAATTTATTGCAGCAATCCTGCATGTAAATTTCTTTATGTCTTTATTTGTTTTTAGAGAAGGAATAGACAACAGTGCGCGGATGCGATATGGATCAGCTTATATGCCTTGCTTGCTGATCAAATGTCCCAATAATTTGCCTGACTAGTCCCCGAACTGGCACTTGTCAGGATTGAGTCTCATCTTGTAGAAACAGATAATTTCAAAAGTAGTGTGTAAATTTGTAATATGGTTATCCTTTTTGAGACTTTTACACAACATATCATCAATGTAGACTTCCATCATTTTTCTGAGGTGATCTTTGAACATCTGTGTCATCAATCTTTGATAAGTGGCTCCAACATTGTTGAGACCGAAAGGCATAACCTTATAGCAATACAAGTCATACTCTATAATATAATTGTTTTCTCTTGATCGTCATGTAGCAGAGGTATTTGATTATACATTGATGCGACATCCATCATAGATAAGAGTTTGTGTCCCGCAGCAGAATCAAGCGGATGGTTTATGATAGGAAGTGGAAAACTATCCTTTGGAGTATGTTTGTTGAGGTCCGTGAAATCCACGCACATCCTGACATTTCCATTTTTCTTTGGTACTTCCACAATGTTCGAGATCCATTATAGATAATTGGCTTTTCGTATAAAACCAACTTCAATGAGCTTATCGATATCTTTGTTGACTTCTTCTCGGAGTCTTGGTGCTAAAGTCCTATGTTTTTGTTTGACAGCTTCAATTTTATGTTTCAAATTAAGCTTATGGCAAGCCAGATTTGGATCAATGTCGGGCATTTCATGAAACGTCCAAGCAAAGATATCACTGTTGTCTTTAAGGAACTGGATAAGAACATCTCGTTCTTCTGTGGGCAAAAAAGTGCCAATGTATGTTCCTCGCTTGTCCCCACTGATTTCAACGTACTCTGTGATTTCTGCACTTAGCAGCTGGTTTTCTGTAGAGTTCACTGTAAAGTTTTTTGCAATGTTCCCTGTAATTTTCTGTAATTGTTATGCGAGTTGTGGCTTCGATGGCTCTGGTAGATAGTAACATAATTTTTACATGCTCGAGCTAACTTCTGACTTCCTTTGATTTCGTAAATGTTGTCATTCCATTCAGATCACAGTGCCAAATGATAGGTTAATGGAATGGCTCGCATATTATGTAATCAGCAACGTCCCATTATCCCCAAATAACAGGATTTTGCATTAATAACATAAAATACAATGTCAACTGTTGCAGGTCCTACCGTAATAGGAAGTATAATTTTTCCTACATGTTCTTCTCGAGAACCGTTGAATCCACAGATATCAATGTCATTAGGTTGTACCTTATCTGCTAGTCCCATCTGATCAATCATGCTTTGAAAGAGTAGTTCAATACTACTACCAATATCTATCATCATTGTGTGTAGTACAACATTTCTCATTTTTAACATGATTACAAAAGCATCATGGTGAGGAAAGTTGACATGACGAACTTCATAGTCATCAAAAGAAATCCCTGTGCATTGGGAGCTGGATACGAGAAGCAAATGAGCTTCTTTAACGTTCATGTACAACTCGTGACATTGGCCGACATGTCATTTTTTACTTCTGCTCGATTGGTTAATAGTCTGAGTCTTAATTAAGTGGCTGAGGGATATATGGTATAAATGCTTCTCCCCTTTCGGTTATTTGACCCGCACGACTTCTGTAGGAAGTTTGTAACTCCCGTTCTTATAACTCTCAACGTCCATAATGTATTCATGTATTCGTCCATCCACAAAAATATACTCTAACATTCGTTGCAAAGCAAAGCAATATTCCGTCTCATGACGTCAGACTTTGTGGTGAATGCAATATGGTTTGTTCTCAATGGGTTGGAGATACTGTGTATTGTGAAAAAACTTATCCTTCTGAAGTATAGGATAAATACTGGCTATGGTTACATTCATCTTGGGAAGACAGGGTATATCCATTGACTATCTTTCCGAGGTCGATCGTCATTAGATTTTGTTCGCTTCCTATCTCCTCTCTAATCAGCAGCACGATTGAAATCTTAGCATGTGGATTGATCTCTAGCTGTCAATATTGATTTTTGAGTTTTCATCCTGCCAGACACCATTATTTCGAGATCGATATATCCATTGACTTTTTTGATCATGTCCACCAAAGTTGTAGGTTTGTTTAGGACTAGGTACACATTCGCCCCTCTATTGACGAGTAAAACATTGGTGAAAGCCAAAATAGTAATCTTCTGATCGAGCCGATCTACCTTTCGAGCTAACTCCAGGAACTTCTTAGTGAATGTCTTGAGCTTTTCTCCTGACACTTGCTTAAGGATGAAAACAGAATATAAATTCTCCTCTTTGTCTCTGTTGTGTGAGTAATTCTTGACAAAATGTTCTCATAATTGCTCGAAAGTTGTAATGGACCCTTCAGGTAGGGTGTGGAACCATTACAGAGGTTCGCCTGATAAGCTGGTAGGAAAGAACTGACATAGAATGTGATTAGATGTTGAATGTAAGCCTAAAGCGTCCTGAAACTCTTGGACGTGCTCCATTGGATCAGTTCCTTTGTATTTTCAAATCTTCGGAGTATGGAACCCGGTGGAGACTTCGTCATCCAATAGCTCTTGTGCAAGCGGGCTCTTCTATAATCTGTTGTGGATTCCTTTAGTGGTATGAATTTGAGCATCGAGCAATTCTTTGATGCGCTTTCAACATGTTCTTGAGTCACATATTGATGAGCTATGATGGTAGGCCGTTGGATTCGTCTTTCACGAGGGATGTGGTTGCCACTTCCTTCACAGATTTGCTCAAGGGCAGGAATTCAAACTCTTCCTCGTGGTAGTTCTTCTTATCTGATTCTAGCGAGACCGCCATCAACTTCTTGGTGGACTTCATAGCAAAACGAGCTCATACCCATGTTGTTTATGCTTAGATTGAACTTTACCTCCCATATTGTTCGCGTGAGGTCCTATTCTGTCGAGAACAGAAACCTGCGAAGTAGCTGGCATCACGCCTTTGCTCTTCTAGGTTGCAACCTATTGACTTTGTAGAACCTTTAACACGTCCTGGATGTTGGCTAGTTGTTGCTCCAGAGCATCTCCCCTTTCAGTTTCAGAGTTTAGATTTGCCTGTAACTCTGCCAGTTCAGCGCTTCCGCCTCCTAGAGTAATTGGCATATTCTGATCTAGAGGTGTCATCTCGTCCGGAAATATTTAGCTATCTTTTGAGACAGAGTATGAGAACTTCAATTCCCACAGTCGATGCCAAATATAATAGCCTAATTTTATGATTTAAACTTACCCTTTACACCATATGTGTTTAGAACGCTCAAGAATAGTAAGTGATAGCTAACAAGATAATTTAGTGTGGAAAACCTTTAAATAGGTTAAAAACCATGACCTCTCTTGAGGATTTGAGAAAGAGATAGAGTGATATTATTGAGATTGCTAGCTTATTACAACGAGTGTTCTAAGTATATACAATGTTAGAGTGAGGATTCCTCTGTCTTTCATCTGGAATTCTCTGGTCTTATTTATAGGTCTTCTAATATGACTGCTTGATGACCATTAAGATTCTTAATGATGGACGTTACAAAATATATGTTAGATATTCTTTTACCAGATTGTGTAACATTCTGATCTTTGCTGCTTCGTAATGGCTTCATGGATGACTGTACATTTGCTTAACTCAAACTGCTGATGTGAGGTTGAAAGTAATGACTAGAACTTAGGGATACTGAATATGTTGATAAGGTCAAGGACGAAGTATGAGTCCGAGATGCGGAATAAGCTATTACAAGACATCTCTCAACCAAGAACACAAAAAGCATCATGGGTAAGTAGTGTTGGTTGAGAAACTCGTACTATAACTGTTTCTTGATGTTCTTGTCTTGATTCTGATTGTGCTATAAATGTACCACGTACTCTGTTGATGAGGTCGAAAGTTCGTATGTTGGTCGAAGATGAAGTAGGAGTCCGAGATGCGGAATAAGCCATTATAGTTTATATTTATTCATGAGCTACAACTTACAAGGGATTGATGAGGGCCTCAAGATGACCTTAAGTTGGGGTGTTAATAAATTATTTGTGAGATATGATTCCCAAATAGCTGTCAACATAGTAAATCAGATTTGTGAAACCCGTAGGATGCTAGCTAGAGCTCTGCTCATATCAATTGTAAACTCAAATCAACAAATTTGAGTATTTTGATATAGTAAATATTTTCAGGGAAACAAACAAGGTTGCTAATCTATCCAAACTCCTTATGATTTTTGGGTATGAAGAGATTCTGCCACAAAACTTCTCTACAGGCCTATCAAAACTTGTTGAGAAAGAAGTAAGTCAGATATCTCTAGTTTTTCCTCTCTTGTGATGTCATCTTTTTATTATTTTGGTGTTCAGGCTCTCCTACTCCCCCTCCCCCCTTAAAAGATTAAAAGACAACATTTCATCAAACACATGTTGCTCACTGTCTATACACCATTGAGATAGCATGTACAATTTACAACAATAAAGTCTACACAATTAAGTTGGATATGTTATCAAAATTTTCCTTTAAAGAGTATACATTCATGATTCATCATAACAAATATTTGTAACTAATTGATAATTCATCACAACAATAGAAGAAATTGTTTACCTGTGATTTTGCTCTAACCCAATAATCAAGAACACAAAACGCAGCAACCGAGAAAAGAAAAAACTGGAGCTCCAACCCAACAATCAAAAACACAAAATGCAACAACCGAAGAACAAAGAGAAATTAGAGGAAATCCTCAGAGAGATGACTGCTTGAGAGAGATGCAACTTTGATTTGAGTGAGAATGTTTTTTTCTTGTAAAAGCTGAGTGCTTGAGAGAGATGCAACTTCGATTTGAATGCTTAACTCAACTTACTCAAGCTATCAAGCATAAGGGAAAACAGAGAGATGAGAAGAGTATGACTGTATGAGAAATGAGGTCCTTTAAATGCTTAACTCAACTTACTCAAGCTATCAAGCATAAGAGAAAATAGAGAGATGTGAAGAGTATGACTGTATAATAGATGAGGTTGGCCCTTTAAATATGGAAACAAAGACTTATAACTGTAACGTTAGACTGGCCAACTCCAAGTCTCCAACAGTAACATCTAAACTGGCTCTTTAAAATACTCGGGCTTGTACGGGCTGAGCTCGGGCTAACTTTGGGCCGGGATTTGTACATGTCACTTTCGGGCCGGGCTTGGGCCGGGCTACTGCCTAAAGAACGTGGCCCATAGCCCGCCCATGTAATTAGTTGGGCCGGTTCGGGATGGCCCAGAGATCATGTCGGGCCGGGTTGGGCTGGATTTTTCTGGGCGTGGCCATGGGCTTTGGCCCATTTTGCCAGTCCTAGTCACTTGTATCCAAAGAGGCCCTTATAACTTCTATAAATTAATACCCTTAGGACCACGTAAAACCTATAAATTAAACGGGGTTTTAATTTATCGATAAATTAATAAATTATTAATTAATAATAATTACTAATTTATCAAAATATTTTGTATTTTCCAACTTTTATTTTATGTATAAGTTTTTATTTTTCCAAAATAAAAAGTGTTTCCAAGAGTTTAAAAGATTAAATGCATTAGCTTAATCTATTAAGCTCAATGTACGTATTATAAATAAATGTTAAATGGGCATGCCAAAACATCTTAACGCGTTGCGAAAAATTGGAGATGAGATTCAACTCGACTTGAATTTTAATAAAAGACGGAAAACATTGGATTCATATTTCAAGAAGCCATCATAGTCAGTTTTATATATACTTCTTAGCCATTATTAATTTATATGTTGATGGAACATATATGAGTTTATAACGAAATTTGAAAATGTATTGTCTTATAAATTTAGCAAATATATTAATTTAGTAGTTGGGCCCAAGTCGGGCAGGTAAAATCTATTATTTAAGCACGATTATTAATTTATCGGCTATAAATTTATCGAAGTTATACTGTAGGTAAAAATATACTGTTGGGACTTGAAAGATATTGCAAATGACACAATGTGCAGGGAAATTAGTAATTTGTACGGTCGCGAGTATGGGACCAACATTTTATGTGAGATTAGGCAGGTTGTGCGTTTATAAGAGCATCTCCAACAGAGAAGGTATGTTATTCCGATTTTGAATACTAGTATCCGGAATATCATACCACTTTATTCCAACAGATTTCTCTCCAAATCCAATTTTTTATTAAAATTGGGACCCACAATATTATTTTATGTGAGAGAGAAGATTTTTATTAAAAATTGAGACCCACAATATTTCATTTATTCGAGAGAGAAAAAAGAAAGAGAATAAATATTTGTAGGGGACCCACAAAAGTAGTATGCACATACCACTCCCCAAGTTCCGTATTTACATACTTTGGAGGGGTATTAGGGTGAGTATGTTGAACACCATACTCCTGTTGGAAGAGGTTTTTGCAAAAGTATATGAAAAATGTAGCAACATACCATGCTGTTGGAGATGCTCTAAGGGATGCATTTAGATAGATTTCACTGTAAATAATTTTCAGATATAGGAACGACTTATCGCCTTATTGAAGGTATAAAAGTACGCAATCATTGACAGTATTCAATTTATCAAAAAATATGGTTCTTATGCAAACTCACTAACGTCTTCTTAAGGTTTTAGTGCAACAGTTCATTTGATATTTAGAGCCAACCCTTACGGAGATATCTATATGCCGACATACAGGGCCGTAAAAAAAGTGGAATGTGTGGGTGAAAAACCAACCGGAGCCCCGTTGTTTGAAGCGTGGTGGAATGTTAAGAACCTAAAATGCGAGTTCACCGAGGCCTTGAGGCTTTAGTGCAACAGTTCAAATCAAAATACAAAGCAAAATTGGTTTCTTGATATCTGTCGTCGTTGGTATACGGCAAATTTGGCTTAACGGACATCTCCTCACAAAAAGTGAAACTCAACTGGATAGCTTTCAAATAAATAAATAACTGGGTAGCTTTCTCTGAACAAATGTATTCCTGAACAATAATAGTACATTCTCACTGCAAAAAATTAAAAATAATAATGTAACTTCATCTGCAGGAGGGAGAATTTGTGATTCTATAATGTTAAGAACGCATTGCTGATTTCAAATCTTCTAAAGCAGATAAGATCTTCGATTCAGAAAAACAAGCTATCAAAGTCCTAAAAGCGGGAAAAACTTCACTACATAAACAAAAAAAAATATGCGAAAACTGACCAGAACAAAATTTCTTTACTCATGTAAGAAGTCTATGGATCAGTTTGTTCATGCAACTCGCCTAACTCAAGTCACTAAGAAGTTTAATGAGCTCTGCTTTCTTCACTTTAGAGTACCCTTTCACACCTCGAGACTTTGCAAGTGCTCTCAGTTCCACTAGCTTTAATGCACTCAAGTCATTTGATATTGGTGCTTCCACTACGTCTTCTTCCACTACGTCTTCCACAAAAGGTTCATCAGTATCAGATATCTCATCAAATGCGCCAACTTGTTCATCTGAGGCAACCAGCTCGGACTCCAACTCCAGCTCTAGCTCGGGCTCCGGCTCCGGCTCGCTCTCGGATTCAGGTTCAGGTTCAGATTCAGGTTCAATCTCTGATTCGTTTTTCTTTCTCCTACCAAGTGATTTTGACTTTGAAGGAGATACAGGGATGATAGGCTGGTACTTTACCCTTGGAACTGGAGATTTACGTACGAAGTTCGATGTTGGCCTTCTGTAAATCGTAGAATTTGTATCCCGAGGTTCCTCCCTCGGAATAGTATTTGAATCAAAGAAATCCGTGCTTTGCTCTTCATCGAACGGGTTGTTTTGTTCAGAACTTTCCAAAACGGTATCTCCGCTGTTTCGCTTCCCTTGTTCAACAGAATGTTTTCGCAGCAATTTAAGAAGGGAGTCAACTGTCTCAGTCTCCTTTTTACTTCCTTGTGATGTCTCCGTCTTTTTCCCTTCCTTTATTGCTGCACGTTGTCGCAGCTGAACCTGGACTTTTCTAAATAGTTCAACAATCTCCTTCTCTTTTGGTCCAGGTGTTGCAGTGGCCTGAAACCTAGGACTACCAGATAGAGAAAGTAATGGCCCATTTTTGGAAGACAAAAGCTCAGATTCTTCAAGACTTTCGTGGTTGTCTCTCTCGGGATTTTGCCTGTTCTTGTTTCTCGAGAACACTTGATTTTCTTTGTTCTGCCTGAAAAAGTCAGGGTTTCTTCTATGATCAGCAGAGCTTGATGAACATACAACAGATGATCTCTTGGAAACATGAAATGATCTTTTTGTCAATACGACCTTCCCTTGTGGACAGGAATTGGAAGAGGATCCTCCTGAGACTCCCAAGCAAAGAAGACACCTGCCCTTGGTTGGATCATAACCTGCATAAAACCAACATCCAAAAGTCTCCTTCAAAATATAAACAAAACAATATCCAAAACCAATTACAAATAGAAGGTACGGATAGGTCAATTATAAGATTACACGCGATCTACGTGGGCGGGTCCATTTAAGGGCGAGCCCACCCCAAAAAAACCCAATATCCTTTTGCTTAAAGAATTCATACTACTTGTAAGGTAACCATTCACTTGCTTTGTAAACTTTCAGAGACATGATATATCAAGAGATTTACTTACAGTCCCACTCAATTACAATAGGAAGCTGACAATAAACTCATCGCTTTTATTATATAGAGATTTGCAAACACTAGCATTTGATCTTTTTAATAAAAGCTTACATAGTAGTTGATTAATCTTGAAATCAAGGAAGTATTGGACATGTAAGATATTTTTCATATATGAAGAGGGGAACACAAAAAATTGCTGTAGACTGCCTGTTGGCCCAAATAAAGCATACTAGTTAATTTATCATTAGTATATTATCCTCTAAGTAACAACATCTCTCACCTTATACTTATATATTTATCACCAGTGTTTTTCAATTAATGGCAAAGCCTTTAAATAAGATACTCCCAAGGAACTTACAGGCTTTGCTCAATGTGAAGAGACGTTTGGTGTTTATGATTATGACTTTATGAGTTCGCCATTGAATATCTACTATGTCTTTTTGCTCACCATACCCTCCACAATATTGTAAAAAGCAATGAAAGGGTACACCTTGATGCATGTGGGTGGGTGGTAAACAAGAGGGGAGAAAGCAAAGAGTCACCGGATGCAAACAAACAAAGATTCTACATTTAATTTGTGGAAACCGATTTTAAATGTCTAACTGACAATCCTACAAAGTGTCCAATGTTCCATTCTTCCATAGACTCATCGAATAGCATAGGGAGACATTATACCCCAAAGGATTTTACTGTTGCCCCTTCTAAATTTTCTTTGCACCACGACTATCCAAAACTTTAGAAAGCAAGGGAACACTTCTCAGAAAACCCATACATACAACGCTGAATAAATTAAGTTCTCCCTAACTTTCATCAAATCCTCGCAGTTCAACTCTTTTCCTTACCAGCAGAATATACATTCCAAGCATTTCCCTATAAACACATTATCTATCTCACATTCAATTTTGAATGTAGCACATATTCGCCTACCTTTAAAGGTCTCATGTCCAACCTAGAAATACTTCACCAATCATGATTTACACCCAACAGCTCCCCAACCTCAACAAATGCTTCCCTATTATATCGACCATATCAATCCATTTCTACACAGAAATGAAGCTAAACCCTAACTTTCAGACCCCATTAGAGTACAAATCAACACCATCCACTACTAATGATTAAAACTTGTGAGGTTTAAAGACTTCCCAATCTCACTTCATACACTTCTAATACAATCACTAATAATGTAACCCTATTAAACCCCATAAAAAACACATATTTCTCCCATTATTAGCTGAAATCTCCAATACCCAGATCTCCAAACACAGCAAAAAACAATAATTTGCAGATTTAGAGAACCCTAACTCAAAAGTATTGGAAACAATTGGCAAAAATTACAATTTTAAAAGCTCAAAGATGAAACTAGAGGGAAACCAAGTACCTGGGATGCTATTAGGGATGAGATGAATTGCTTGAGACATTGTTTGATGTCAGTTTTGAGTGTTCTTCAATGGCGGTTCTTCTGCATTTTTGGTGTTTTTGTTTTGGTGAAAACTAACCAATTTAGGCTTTAAATGATAAGAGGTTTTAGAACCAAGCAGGGCCTTGGTCGAGTTTTTTTTATATTGTTGAGTCGTCACTTGGTGGTGCTTTGATTAGGAACGCCAAATGGTAAGGCGCTTCTTATCTTTATTTAGAGGTTTAATTTTCCTTAATATGCGCTACGCTACCGGAGGAGGCCGATACTAGCCGCTTTGTACAACTAGTATTCTGGTAAGTGGGTGGAAAGACTGGAGATGGAGTGAGAGATAAGGAAAGAATGAAGACGCTAGAGGGAGATTATGGAAGAAAGAGAGATACGTTACAGATAGAGAGTTCTTTAGTTTTGGGGTGTATACAGACGGGAAAGAAATGTTTCATTAGAAATTTAAGTGTATTATGATAACACTCCCTTCGAAGAATTTGAAAATGCTAATGAAGTAATTCAAGTAGATATCGATGTAGGTCAAAAACAAGAATTCCATAATGATATGGTCCTAATCTACAAATGAAAAATGAATATGATGCGGCAAATAAAATATATCCCGAAATGAAATGGCCAATGACATGCTTTTTAGAAGACAAATAAATAAGCAAAACTCGCAGACATACAGTGCGCTTAGAAAATAAAAAGGTGAACCTAATGATAGCTTCAACTTCAACTACATACCAGTCAAGCCACATTTGTTATATGGGAGGTACAAATAGTTTTCTGTTATAAAAAGAACACAGAATTTGCATACAAACAATACAAATGTAAGCATAATAGAGGAAATTCAGCAAAACAAAATTGGTTCTCTACCATTAACAAGTCGAATAGCACAAATCCGCAAAAACGGGAAAAACAAAAACAGCTGCAAGATCTTTAATTACAGGAGGGAAAGGAGAGTAATAGGGATCTGATTCTCCATTCCTAAAAGCATGTTCAACAAATGCTACCAATAATAGTGATTGATCTTCTCATATTGGAATAACATTGACCTTATCTGGCTCACTTATTCTTTGCAGAATAACAGGCTGCTCACAAATAAACACATGCATCTTCACTTAATTGATTACTTACTACACTTTGTGATTCTTTGCCATCTCATCAACGTCCAGTTCGACTGCGAGAATTGGAGAGTCCCTTTGCATACTGAAATGACTGCATGGCAATCATAAATCAAAGACAGAGTTATACAGTTACAAATAAATATTTTGAGAAACAAATATGAGATTGTCTGACAGAATGTTTACCTGTTCTCAACAGGCCCGTGGTCTACAGCTGATTGTAAGGAATATATAACTCTTCCAATGATGTTTGCCAGAGGAATGGGCCCAAACGTCCTACTGTCTTTGGCTTCCTGTCCAAAACAGACAACATCGTGCATGACTTTAGATAATGAAAATTAGAACTGTACTAAAACTAGATGTTCCACTGTCCTCTTCACCACACAAGCAGACATAGGAAAATAACATCTGACCCCTCAAATCGATCGATATCTCTGATAAAGTACTTCCATATTACAATACTAAGTACCTTAGGCTTCAGGACTTCATTGTCAGACATCAACCAGCATTCGTTTTCTTCAAGAAGAAAAGGCTCTTCTTTCTCGTCCTTAGAAGCCATTTCATACCCTTCAATAGCAGCCAATCTTCTAACAAGATAGTTGTTCTGGTTATCTGGGTCCCTCACGACGACGACATCTCCAACAAAAACACGCCTGTATTACAAAAATTAGCAGTACTGTAAATGTCGTGACAAGCATAAGAGGCACAGCATACACCAGCTAAGAAATTGCGGTGCAGATAACCATATACTTTATGCTACGAAATCGGGATTTACAATTAGCAAGTATATTCTCCCGTTGTTGTAATTCATATTTCCTCTTGTAACACCTTTCTGCTAAATGGCTGGTTTGTAAATGGGTTAATGTAATATTCAATGCATCATGACCTATGCACCCCTTCTATCGAAAGATTTATTCCTTGTTTCTCTTGATCTAATCTTATTACCAACATGATATCAGAGGGGTAAAAGACCTGACATGATATCAGAGGGATACTTATCAGGACTACGAAAAAATAACTTTCGGTACCAAATAGAAACTAATATGTTTTAGGCTTAGTCTATAATCCTTAACAAAAACCGACTTCTACTCGCAACACAATCTACTGCGTAAAAAATTCCATGTTTAACTCTAATGTCACAAAAACTAAACATTTCAAAATAAATGTAACTAAATGATAGATTATTTTTTAATCTCAAGTGCATGTAAATTTGTGCAGTAACATTTAAATAGGACAACATCACACATATCTGACATTACTAGCATTTAAGAGACCCTATCACCTTTTAGTTAATCAGCATAGTAAATTATGAATTAGTCCACAGAAGAGATGAAAAAACAAGTTTCATAAGTAAAATTACGTTGGATCCACTTTTGCTAGTTTTCGAACAAGAAGAGTTCCTCCCAGCTTTGCCATTGAAGGAGTCTCTTCTCTTTTAAACCAATGAAAGTACGTCAACTTGCCCTGAAGTACATTTTTCCAGATAGTGTCACCTAGTTCTGTGTGACTGATTTTCCCTACTTTATAACTCTGCACGACAATAAAAAACACTGTAAATTGTCAGTATGCAGAGATCAAAAAACTACATATTAATTATCGCAGAAACGATCTATTACACAAGAGCAACAAATATTAATTGCAATAAATGAGGACGCCTGAAGCTTCTACGTTACTTGGTTACTTCATTTCAGGAAGGAAATATTAGAAAATGCCTTAATGTTTTAGATCCATGCTATTCCAGCAATGGCGGCTTAGACTGATCCACAAGGCCTTTGATTGAGGGTTCATATATACATTCTGGAAGATTAAAGCCCTTACATCACAACTGGACTACTACAATTGTAAGACGAAAAGTCTAGGGGATTTAAAGTATGGTCTGGCTACGGTGGTGAATATGAAGGTATTAATGCTGACAGGCTCATCATGAACAACAATTGGGCATTTTTCAAGAAGATCTATGTTCTTTGTTTCTGATAGAAACCAAGTGCGGAAGCAAAACAATTTACTGATTTTTGGAATTAGGGTTTCTAGAGTTCCCCTTAACTCACATAAAAACTCATAAACTAAAAGAAGTGACTACCTACTCTAGGAGGTTCACCCCCCCCCCCCCCCCCCCCCCCCCCCCCCCCCCCCCAAACTACTAAAACGAAAATACGTGTGTGCCTCGTGAGTCATGATTTATCAACTCTCCCCCTCTAATTAGAATTCGACCCCAAATTCTGCAGCTCTATATAATCCTCGTAAAAAACTGGGTCCAAACTCGCAAAAGTCTCTTCCAAAATCCAAGAATCGTCTTCCGTTCCTTTATCTACCCAACGTATAAGGAACTCTCTTTGTCCCGAATCATCAACCCTCTGATCAAGAATCTCATCTATATCATCTCGATAACGGATACCTGGTATAAGAGATATCGGTAATGGAGGTGAACCCTGTCCGTGATAATGTGATAATAACTTAACATTTACTACCTTGGAATGGTTTCCCGTAAGATCAATCTCAAATGCGTTCTCACCATGCCTCCGAATAACCGTAAAAGGCCCCCGTCTTGCGTAGTAGAAGCTTAGAAGCAGCACCCGTACAACGTTCCTTTTCAATGTATAACATAACAAGGTCTTCTGGTGAAAAAATGACCTCACGTCGATGTCTATCCACTCGATCCTTGATGCCTGCATAAACGTCCTCTAGATGTTGTCGCACGTATATATGGACAGACCTAATAGCTTCAGCAAACTCTGTAGCACTATCTGAAACTGGAACATGTTGAGGAATAGAAGCCAAATCAAGTACGGTGTCAGGATTGTACCCATTCACAAGCTGGAATGGAGATAGCCCTGTGGAGCTGTTGAGAGAGCTATTATATGCGAACTAAGCTTGTGATAAAGCGAAATCCCACTCTATTGGCTTATCTCCTGTAATACACCTCAGTAAATGACCCAAACTGACCATTGGGCTCTTAGCCCAGTGGTGGTTGTACCTCTCCACCTAGAGAGAGGTCGCAGGTTTGAAACTTCATGGGGTTGGAAACTCAGGGTTACGGATCCCTATATAAAACCGGCTTGCCTTGCAAAAAAAAAACCCAAACTGCGATTGACAATCTCTTGCCCATCCGTCTGCGGATGGAAAGCTGCAGAAAAACATAACTTGCAGCGAAGTAACCTCCATGACGTGCCCCAAAATGCCCTATGAATCGCTTATATCTATCTGACGTGATCGAGTGCGGTACCCCATGTAAACGAACGATCTCTCAAAAAAATATGTGGGCAACGTTTGCAGCATTCTCTGTTTTACTGCAAGAGATGAAATGTACTATCTTGGAAAATTTGTCGACCACCACAAAAACGGAATCAAAACCCCGAACCTTAAGTAACCCTGTCACAAAATCCATCGATATGTCTCTCCAAGGGCATGTCGGTATCGGTAAAAGAGTGTATAGACCCGTATTTTGATCTTTTCCCTTAGTCGTTGCACAAGAATAGCACTTTCGTATAAAAGTGTTGACATCACGTTGCATTGAGCCCCATAAGTATTTCTCCCGCAAGAGAGCCATAGTCTTGATCAATCCGAAGTGCCCCCTTAAACCCCCTGTATGAACCTCTAAAATGAGTCTCTCTCTCATAGAAGAAGGAATACATAATGTTGTTCCTTTGAAAAGATAGCCATCCTGTAAGAAGTAATCATTAAGAACTTCATGCCTTTGTTTACAGATAGTATAAATATGACCAAAGATATCATCTCCTGCATATAACTCTCGTAACTCGCCGAACCCAAAAATCAAGGTGCAAAGTTTGACCAATAGGTGAGCGGTACGACTGGTCCGATCGACAAACCCATTCTCCTTACCTTTGATATATAGTACATGGAAATGAAAACTCTGGAGATACCCGAACCATTTTGCCTGCCTATCGGTAAATACCCTCTGCTGACTATGCATATGTTGTAGTGCATCATGGTCAGAATGAATAACGAACTCTCGGTGAACCAGATAGTGTTTCCAGTGCCATAGCGATCGATCAACTGCGAACAACTCAATATCATATGTGGAATATCGTAACTGAGCTCCTGACAAATTTTTACTAAAATAAGGAAGAGGTCGTCCCTACTAAGATAAAGTTGCCCTAATGCCTGTTTTACAAGCGTCTGTCGTAACCTCAAACACAGGACCTGAAAATCTAGTAGTGTTAAGACTAGGGTTGTGGTAAGCTTCTGCTTGATAAAGTGGAAGGCGGCTTTCGCCTTTGTCGACCACTCGAATGGCACGTTTCCCATAAGGGACGTGATAGGTGCATAATGCTACTGAACCCGTCAATAAAACGTCGATAAAAGGTAGCTAACCTGTGGAAACTTTGTACCTATGTAGTACTCGCGGGTACCGACCAATTTTTAATCGTCTCAACTTTCTCCTCATCTACTCGAATCCCCTTAGAAGAAATTATGTAACCCAAGAAGTTCACCGAATCAACCATAAAAGAGCATTTCTTGAGTTGTAGAAGTAGTTTGTGTCGTCGGAGAGCCTGTAAGACCCTCTCAACATGTATCATGTGCTCCTCTTTGGTTCGACTATGGATCAGGATATCATCAAAATAGACGACGGCAAACCGCTCTGCAAGACCTCTGTCATCAAACGCATGAAAGTAGACAAAGCGTTAGATAGCCCGAATGGCATAACCAACCACTCGTAAAGACCATCCTTAGTCTTAAAAGCTGTCTTCCACTCATTCCTTCGCCGCATACGAATATGATGGTACCCACTCTTAAGATCTAATTTTAAGAGCACCCGTGCCCCAAAAAGGTCATATATTATATCCACTAACCTCAGAATCAGAAATCTGTACTTCACTATAATCTTGTTGACTGCTCAGCTATCAACGCACATACAATAACTTTCGTCCTTTTTAGGGACTAGGAGCGCTGGAACTGCTACAAGCAACATACTTTCCCTCAACAGACCCTTCTCACATAACTCAGCGATCTGCCGCTGTAATTCCGCATGCTCAGCAGGAGCCATACGATAATGTGGTAAATGGGATAATGGTGCACCTAGTACTAAGTCAATAGCGTGATGAATATCTCATAATGGGGGCAACTCCGGTAGCTCTGGCTCGTAACAAACATCTGAAAACTGTTGAAGCAATGGTCGTAGCTCGTCAGAAACTGCGGTAGGGGTATCGTTGTCGTACATACCAACGCATAAGCGACTCCTTGTGCTCTCGCTTCTGCTAGAAAACTGGTATGCTGAACCACGGGATCCCCAACCGGCAGTAAACATCGCCACTTCTGTCAAACTCCCTGCCAAGTGAAAACGTATACCAATCCCACATGAACTGCGTTTCTTTCCCATTGCTCGCCCCAAAATCAAATAACACGCATCCATCTCAATTACCGTGCACGGAATAGTATCCTCGTAGCTACCCTTGATTTTTATCTGTGTACAAAATAGTGAACGAGTCGTACTATCCCTCTGTAACCAATGGAGTGTGAAGGGTTTGGGATGCGGAGTCAATCGGAGATGTAATTTTGCTGCCACATCTTCTGAGATAAAATTCTTTGTAGACCCATTATCGACTATCGTTTCCAACACCTTACCATTTGATTCGACTCTCGTTCGGAAAACACTATACTTCTTCCAGTACTCATCCGCTCCTGAACCGTTCTTGTTGTCTCTGTTAACCGAACCGCAGAACGCTGATAACCTCATGGGTAGAAAACCCTTGCCCTTTTTGGCCGTTGGTGAGGCAATGGGTCTACCGTAATCGAATCGCAAATACTCTCTACCTCTTCGCATAGTGACGGAGTGGCCTCTTCGTCGACCTCGGATCCTTCTTCCTCCCCCACGATCATTGTCGTTGATGTTATGGACGTCCCGACACTCTCTCTTGTTGCTGTCGGCGTTGGTCCCTCGATAATGGCCTTCGGACGCCTTTCTTGTTGCTGCTGGGGTTGGTTCCTCGATGGGGACCTCTCTCTCCTTGCTACCGCCGTTGTTTCCTTGATGGGGGTTTTTTAGGACGCCACTCTCGGTGCTGCCGACGTGGGTTCCTTGCCGGTGGTCCTCGGGGTCGCCTCTATCATTGTTGCCGATAGTGGTGACTCTGGTATGGCTTGCGGGGACGCCTTCTCGTTGCTGCCGGCGTTGGACCCGTTTTGTCGGTTGCTGGAGACCTCTCCCCGATTAATGGAGACCCCTATCTCTTTCTCCGATTGGCAAATTCGCGGTAATGAGTTGGCATGATTTGGGTTTTCTTGGGTTGAATCTCATGATAATTAAGAACTTCAGGTGGGCAGGTTTCACGCCCCAAAACTGCGACCTCATTGTGGGATTTTGCTCGTGAACTTCCTAACGCAACATCGCCTTCTCCACTCACAATAGCAATCACTCGTTGAGCCTCTCTCTCCGTTGATTCCTTGTTTTGGATCATACTCGAGTTTCCTCCATCGAACTCAATCAATCCTTTTTCCCTTATGCCCACCTCAATCTCCGCGATTCGCACAATAGCTTAAACATACATCGCAAGACTAAAATTCGTCATCTCTTACCCACGGAACGAATCTCGCTCTGGTACCAAATTGATAGAAACTAAGTGCAGAAGCAAAACAATTTACTGCAATTAGAATTATGGTTTCTAGAGTTTTCCCCTTGACTCACATAAAAACTCATAAACTAAAAGAACTGACTACTCTAGGAGGTCTCCCCGATACTTATTAACCAAACAACTACTAAAACGAAAATACGTGCATACCTCGTGGATTACGATTCATCCCACAATTTATTAGTTTCATTCGGATCCCTCTTGCTTATAATCCTATCACCTTTCCTACGCTATTTGGAGGAACATCACTTTTGATAACTGTCAATTTCCCATTATCAAAAAGTAAAAAAGCAGATGCATTACAACTAAAAGCCTTCTCTGTAAAATACATATGATAGCATAATGGCTTTGGGAACGCTTATGAATTAAGATCATAATCCATGTGTGGTCGTCCGCCCATATCTTTCTTGATTGTAATAATAGCACTGCAATGGTTACTCCATGGATCCTAGAAGGTAATTAAAGGTGGGACACTTACTAAATTCCATGTTTCTTTAAGGTGAGACATTGAGCAGAATGTTGAAGAGGTCACAATAGAAGGAATAAAATAATAGTGTTTCCTGAGATGGATTAATCTATAGCCTTAAAGAAAATGATAAACAAGAGAAAGAAAATGGTTGCTCAACGACATGTCACTCCGAAAGTTAAATCCCTCCGCCTCACTACAAGGCCTTCATAATTTTAGAGGTAGAGGATCAATCAGTGTTGTCAAATCACAAATCATATCCTGAATTATAAAGCAGAAAAACCGATTGTTGGCATGACATTATAAGTTTCCAGAAGTTTAGAAAGTTCAGCAAATCAGTAATTTACAATGGAGCAGCGACCAAATGATTTAAGACTCAAAAGGACAATTGGCTATCAATGTAAGGCAAAGAGTTATAGTAAAATAACACACATCCAGTTTCATAATTTGTACTATGTCCCCATTTAAATGGATTAAAAGGGAGATTATTGGCATAATGGGAAGGCTAACGTACACTATCGTCAGGATGAGAGAAAGTGTGCTCACGGAGGGCTTAGTGTGTTATTCATCAGCTTTGCTACTAAAGGTGTGTTTGATTCAACATTTTCAAGTGGAAAATAAAATATTTATGGAAAAACATAGTTTTCCATAGCCTTTATTAAAGGTTAGGAAAATTTTCAAGTCAAGAAAATTTTCTTAAATACAAGCCATTTATTTTCCTAGCTCACCCCCTAAGAAAATTTTCCTGATTTCTTTTCCAGCCTCACCTATCTCTTCCCTCTCCTCTCTTGTCTCTTAGTTTACATAGAGATACTCAATAAATGTGATTATTTCCAATGTACAAATCAAACAACTTATATGTGGTTTTCCTAAAAAAAAATCTCAAATGATATTTTCCTTGAAATATTTTTTATGTAAATGATATTTTCTTTGGAATATTTTCTATGTAATCAAACACACCCTAAAGGAAACTGTTGTATAGGTTTGATGGAGAAACAAAATGTGAATTGAAGAAATAGACATAGAAGATGTTTTGAGAATAATACAGCGGGTAAGGAGGGTGGTGATTCTAGGTCAACTTTAGTTGTGGGGTTTAGAGTGGTATCCAAGAAATGGGGAGAAGTTCAATAACTATATTTCCGTTCTTTATTTGTTATCACAAATATCAAAGATATAGTGCCCATCAAGGAGGAAAAAGGATAATCGTTACGGTTTTAAAACATGTAACTTTATGCCAAACTTCTCTTTACCTTCAAAAGATCTGAGCCTACTTAATTCTCGCGTTGAGATTTACCTTTGCAATAGAAATTTGTGCTAGCTTCAAGCCACAGCTTTTAGCTTGACCTGCATTCATTAAGAGGCTCCAATAGGCTAGTCTTTAATGACACTTTAGAGATCAGACGTAAGTGTTTCTTCTCAGGAAAACAAACGAAGGCTTGGATCCTAAATAATAGCCATCTGGATTGCAATAGTTAAAAATTACAGCTTTTAAGATAAGCTAGTCCTGCAGCTGTTCACAGCCAGGTGACCGTTTCTTTGTGAGGCCGTAGAACTGGCTTCAAGCTTATGTTTTCAATCGTCGAGCCGGAAAAGAGAAGTGGCAACATAAAAGATGAGGCAAAACGAAACATGGCGTGGCGATAACGTCTATAAAATCCCTTTGCCTGGTAGTGGTAATGCCTTGTTATTACTATAGTCGCTTAGGTTTTGCTAGCCTAGCTACAGCGAAGGCAAGGGACTGGGTTAGGCTTTTCAGCATATGTGTACCCCAAAACGCAAATGCAACCCTTCCTAGTCAGGACTTAACTAGCTCGGTAGTGTATTGGTAATGGTTTCAGTCCGGTTATAAGTTGAAACAATCGCCATATTTATGCCTCAATTTTACATCTCCAGACCCACACCAAAGCACCGCTTTACTCCATCGAAAAAATCTTTATTTGATTATACAACAGTACTGGATAAAACTTTGACAGTCCAAAAACCCAATTATCATAAACTAAATATTGGTGTGAAAACGGCGACACCATTTACTAATTCACCCCCATTTTTATACGTGTGCTGCATTACTCACTCAGTCTTTCCCTGCAAGCGCGCTACATTAACCTAAACCTCGGGTTTACAAATCATCCGAAGTTACAAATATGGTATTGAAATTAAGGGTTACTGTTCAACAAGGGGTTTTTCTAATTTGTTGGGTATTTACCTAAATCAGAGAAAAAATTTATGACAACCCAACCTCAGAATCTCAGCTAAACAAACCCCCCATCAACA
Source organism: Kingdonia uniflora (assembly GCA_014058105.1). Classification (NCBI taxonomy): domain Eukaryota; kingdom Viridiplantae; phylum Streptophyta; class Magnoliopsida; order Ranunculales; family Circaeasteraceae; genus Kingdonia; species Kingdonia uniflora. Next base: position 178,163 of record JACGCM010001723.1, read on the forward strand.
AATCAACAAAACCCCAATTCTAATTTATCAAAACAAGCACAACCCAAGAACCCCAAGATGCTAAAATCAACAAACAAATATAAAACCCAACAATCAACAAAATCACAGTAAAGATAGATAGAAAGATAGAGACGAACCTTGTAGCTAAGAAAGACGGAGTACTCAACCTTGTGTGCCATGTAACGACACCACGTCGACAGAGAAACCATTGCAACCCAAATTCGAGAGCTCCACAGTACCAAACAGACCCTTAATCAAACTTCTCTCTCTACAAACATTGCACCATTTGTGTTTCTTCAAGTGTTGTTTTTATTTATTTATTTATGAATTTGTGACTACGATGACCGTAGTATATACCATTGTCTATGGGAAACGACCGTAGTATGGGTGACTATGTCCAAAAGTTCAGAGCAACTCCAACAACAACAAATCGAAGTCGTCTTGGTCTTGGTCTTGGTCTTGATCTTGATCTCGGTCTCGAGACTCCTCCACATGCATGTTGGATAGACAGCTAGATTTATGTAAAGGTTAGAAAATTGTTATTTAAAAGTTGTCATGAGGCCTGTTGGATAGGCGTGAGGAGCTTGCGAGACTACCATCCCAATCTTTAGATTCAGAGACGCTGGGTAGTTTCGATTTCGGTCTCAAGTCCTAGTTTTGAGTTGTTGGAGTGCATTTTAAGTGGAGTCTTGGTTTTTAGAGATTAAGACTCAGGTCTCCCTTTGTTAATTTTAAATTTTTAAGGATTACATCTAGGCTTTGATTTTCAGGAATTTAGATCCGTAATCATGGTGTGTTCGAATATGGATGATGAAATTCATCATGAAATTTGGCTTTAATTGATCAGAGAACTGTAAGGGCCTAATTTCGTAGCTCGAATGACCTCTTACACCAAATGTACATGTGACACAATTATAATAACAAATAATATAAATTGACACATGTGTTTAGCGTGGAAACCTCCGAATAGGTAAAAAACACGATCTCAGCTCGAGGATTTAGTATAAAAAAAATATTGCTTGAGATTGATGTATCTTGATTACAATTTATGATCACTTGAGCCAGAAAAACTTGGTTATTTCTCCTTTGTATCTTATCCATTTTATAGACCTTATTATCAATTCATTTCCGTGGGTTAGCACGTTTTCCCTAAAATGGGAGAGTGGAGGTTATTTATGTAACTACTAGTTCGTGGGAGACACGTGTATTTGACTAATTCTATTTTATTTGGAGTGCTTGAGCCATGTTCTTTCTCAGCTCATAGTCCAGGTATCAATGTTAACATGGTGTATATTTTGTGTAAGTCTGACATTATACTAGTTTGTTGTTACCCCAGCTTGAGGGACAGGTCCCTACAATCACCCCCTCTCAACTGAAGGCACTAGTATCTTGAGTTGAGAAGTTTCAATCCTTGTGTCTTGGAAATTGAAATGTTTTTATGACGAGGGAAATGATGGATTGCTGATGTAGATGTTTTGGGTATTGGGATGGGAATGCATTGTTGGAGATTGAATTGATGTAATGAGTGTGACTGTTGTATTTGGTTGTTAGAGTTCGCAGAAAATGTTTCTTTTAATGATGACTGCATTGGAATTCATTCTCAGCATTAATGTAATTCCTGCTATAAGTATTTGCCTATGTCTTATGACGGTTATTCTTCTGTGAGCACCCTCCTTTTGTTAATTTTTTATGGAAGTCTTATCTTCTTTGTAACTTCTCTGTAACTGACAATGGTGACTACCATGCATCAATCTCATGAAGCCAGAGTTATTGCCAAAGTACAAGAGCTCCAGTTTTACTATTTTGGGACCCATACCCTTGATATTCCTACTCCTATTCTCGTGCATCCTACATACCAAGGTATGACGTTTGAGGAAGTAGAGAAAACTGCTAGCGACTACTACCATATGGTCTATTTTTATTACATGGTGATTACGGGTTAGCGACGCATGGATGGTCTGCGTATTTTGGCAGAGCAGGCTATCCTAAAGGAGGACGAAGCTGTTGGCGTTTGTCCCAAGAGGTCCCGCGGCTGTCTTGTTTGTAACTAAGTGTATAATATAATATTTATACTGTGTGTGTGTGTGTTTTTTTGAAATAATAAAAAGATTTTTCTCGAACTGACAGTGTGTGACTCTTCGAACTATATTGTGTACTTGTATAATGTGTGAACAAATTTTGTATCAAACTATGGAAAACTCGTGGAATTACAGCGAAAAACAAGTATGGTTTTTGTTTTCGAGGTGGATGTTGACAGTTGTTAATGTTATGTGATTGTGGATAGCTGTGACAGCTGTTAGGGTTATCATTGAGTATATATATAGCATAAAAGATGGGATTTGGTTTTATTGTACTCGTACTATAAATAAAGGGGGGGGGGCTATATTAAAATATAAGAGCAGTAATCATGGTGAGGAATTGATCTTAGATGGCTCGTTATGTAAGTGAGGGGCGTATGGTGATAAAGGTAGCAGAAGTTCATGAACGACTGTTCGGGCGGCTCGGATACTGAGCTACCTGTATTTGTTTTGCAGCTCGAAGAATTGACTACAAGGGAGAGAGATATCGTGGTGGACCAACATTTCTGGTGTGATGTATTTCGTGACATGATTGTCGACCCTGAAACTTGAAAGATTGTTATAAGAGAGATTGTTTTGGATGAGATAGCAAATGAAAATGAGATGATTGTTGGTGTCGAGGTGATCAGATGTGGTATTGTAGGTCATTTGGGATGTTTTAAGTTCAATTATTTTTGAGAGTTTGTTAGTCTATCAGGTCGAGTGAATGTAAATGGGTTCTTAGGAAATAATATATGTTGTTGGACTTTGCGTATTTCTCTTCTTTTTTGTGTGAATTTTGTTTGAATTTTTAAATTTTGAATGCTTTCTAACATTAGTAGTGTCGTCAGCGTGATTACAAATATGTTGGATCGGTATATCATAATTCTGAAATCAGGAGTACAAGATAAAAGCTTAAAAATATGAGGTCGATTTGATTTAGTGATCATTGTTGGCATGGATATGGAGAGGTCTATATATATAGGCGTGATAGTAATGATGATAGAGTGTTTTTTCTCAAAAGGTATGAGTGAAATGACAGGAGCAGTGGAAAAGACGTTTCGGTTAAAAAACCAAGGCGGTTTACACGAGTTCCCATAACTGCCAGTGATTAGAAAAAAATTCTATAAATACTATTTCCCTCTCTTCTTCCAAATTTTTACATAAACCAGAGATACAAAAATTTAGTGAGAAAAAAAAAACTTGAGTGCAGAGTTTTATTTGAGAAAAACCCAAAGATTAGTCAACGCTTTTAAAGGGAAGATGAAGTTGTTATGTTTAAGGAGGAGAAAAATATTTTGTTGTTGAGTCATGTTGTAAATGAGGAAACGTTTGATGTGCCAGATTCATCTTATGATGTTGAAGGTTAGTGGTGTTTGTTTGATTTTTTACTTTTGTAATTTGGAAATTGATTGTTGTTATGAGTTCTTGATGATTTCCCTCATTTTTTATTTAAATTTTGAATGCTATATATATTGGGAAATTGTTGTCATGTACTATACTAAGGGAAAAGTGGGTTTTGATTTTTTGTCTTATATGTTATAATAATAAACACTGTAGAAATATTATTATTTTTATTTGAATTCAAAAGAATCAGGGAAAGATATAGTAAGTAATCGAAATATTGGCCCTCTATGTAGGTGTAGATGCGTGCGAAAGAACTAATAAGTAGACTTCCTTTTGTTTTGAGCTCTTCGTTCGAGATAGATCATTCTACCTCAGGTCATTCAATTGCTAAGAAGAATGTAGGGTTTGAAGGTGCAACCTCTATTGAGGGCGAGCTTGGAAAGACTAGATCTAATAACACTGTAGTTTTGTTTGTGGCATAGGAGGAAGTTAACTCAGAGAGGAGTGAAGGTAAGGAGAAAATCGAGTTTCCTGATTTCCCTGGTATACTACATAGATATCCTAAAGGTTCAAATACCTAGAGGGAGTTCTGTAAATTAAAGAGTAGTGTAAAGGGTGTATGGGGAAATGTGATGGAATATGGGGGCATGCCGTTTAGGGAGTACTTTGATGAGAATGGAAATAGCTCTTATTTCTTGTTACCTGACTTGGAGTGGGAGAAAACTCGTAGGGGTATTCCTGAGTCTATTTCCCTTGAGTACTTGAATAGTGATGGATAAGAGAATCTTGAGGATGGCTTTCTATATTATCTTTCCAAATTCAAATACGGGTAACTATTCCTCTGAGCAATGTTGCAAAAGGTATTATGAATAGGGTTAAGGCATATCCTGCTCAGTTGAATGGTAATATATATGAGGTGATTTATGTGAGCGAAGGTTTGAATAAGAAGTGGTTTAGAGAGGTGATGGGCATGTAAAATTGATCCAGAAGGATCTAGGGAAAACTGAGATATTACTAAAGTCGTTCGAACGAGGTTGAGAGTCGTTTGAACGACCCAATTTTACCTCTCTGGAATTTGGCCCAGGAAACCCAAGTCGTTCAAACGACTCTCAATTTCGTTCAAACGAACTTTTACATGCTCTCTAGAATTTGACCCACAGACATATTTTCGTTCGAACGAGTTGTCAACTTTCTAGGGTTTTAGACCAATTAGGCGTAAAGTCGTTCGAACGACTCCCTATTTTGTTCGAACAACTTTGGCGGTGTTTGTGATTTTTAGGTATTTTTTTGCCTCGAGATCCGTTTTATTATTATTTCGAGTTCCCTAATATATAAAAGGAACTTAGGTTATTTTTTAGGGTTATGTTAGATCTAGAAAGAGTTTTGAGGAAGAAGCTGAGGGTTTTGGAGTGATTCATTGTAATTACTTCGTTTTTAAGCAATTAAAGTTTTTATTTTTCCCAATCAATTGGTGTTCTTCGTACTTTTCAGTTAACTAGAGCTTCTCAATCGTATTGTGGATTAAAAATGACCATTCTAAATCTTCTATTTAAAGCTTTTTAAGCCTAATTTTTATTAATAAATAAAACTTATATAATTATTTTATGATTTTCAGGTTATACAAGAATAAATGTGTAATTTGCAAGAAAGAGCCGAATTTTAGAGTACTATTGGAGATATTATTTTAAATGCAAGTCTTCAAGCTATTTACAGGAGTTATTGATGGAGATGCTCCAAGAAATTAGAAGTAACTTATTTGATGGTGTTTGTTGTGCATTATCTTGAGTTCGGTGTCGCCACGTTGTTTTACATTTGATCTCACAATTAATTGACAATTTTTTTTTATATTTTTTACAGGTTTCTACAAATTTAGGTGAAGAGATGAAGATATGAAAGAGAGAGAGAAGAAGACAGAGAAAAAAAAACATCTCGGAAAAATTATTTATCTCTAAGTTAAAAAAAAAATGTTATCTCAAAATTGGTAAGTATCTCGGTGTAAAAGGGTAGATTTGGGTTTTTCAAAAATTGAAAATAGTCGATCATAGTAAACAGGGCTTGACTGAATAGGGGTTAATGCTAGTTTAAGTGAATATGAGGGTCAATGTCAAAACCGTATACAAATGTGGGAGTTTTATCAAATTTACTCTACTATAACTTTGTTTAAATCTCTGATATGATTGCAAGTACTATGTCTAAAGCAGTAATGTTTGCCCTGTTCCTAAAGTATGTTTGCAATGTTCGTGCTCGGCTAATAATTTTCATGGACTGAACTTGTACGATCCAGTTAAACCAATTTCAGGAATAAAGGCAATTCATGTTAATTTGTCGGGTATAATAACAAAAAGAATAGACGATAACTTATACACATTAAGAAGCCAAAAATAAATGGATTTGTAAACTATTTCTATATATTTTAGTCTTTTTTACATCAATTTCTTTACAAAACCTTCACTGAACAATTCTAAAAACAACCATCATTGAACATGTATACATTGTAGTACGAAAGATTGGATCGTCTGAGAGGTACTACAGGCAATTAGACCTCTTCAACTTACTGAGACTGGTATCCAACTTCTTCTTAATTTGATCTTGAACTTTCACGTTTTGCGGAAACCTTGAACCAATTCATGTCTATAATTCGAACACCAGCATCCTTAGTAGGGTTTGACGTCACTTGTGTATCATCAACATTGAACAAGAAAGAGTAGTTCCTTGAGTACTTGAGTCTCTCTACCTTCAACCTCAGTTCTTCATCAATGATTCTTTTACGTCTTGATCTTCTTACCACGTACCAAAACACATAATTACTTGACTTAGTATCTTTCCCATCGTCATTAAATCGGTTACACCCATGTCTTTTAGCTGCAAATCGGTTGCCACTTCGTCGTTTGGTCGAAACTGTAACTAGTCTTACTGTCTTCTGTGATCTTGGTTTCAAGTCTTCCTGAACACTCTTCATTGCCATACTTGGAGAACTTTGTTTTAGAGAGAGTTTGAGAGGAGTCGTAAAAGTGTATTTGGAGGAGTACAAAGGGATTTATTTATAGTAGTTTGTTGTTACTAAATTGGAAACTTTATCTTTAAGTTTCCAAACCTAATTAGGTTTCCTAATTCTAGTTAGAGTTGGATTTCGTGATATTGCATGAAATCGCCCGAGACTATTCAAATTTGCGATTTACGGGTCCGGAATTTCCTAGAGCATCTCCAGTAGTTGGGTGTGGGTTTACCGTTAATGTGGCTTATTTTTTAACGCCTGGCGGTGTTTCAAACAATGCCTGTTGCGATTGCTTTCTTTTTTTGGAAACTTGAGCTTAAAAGTTAAAAAAAAGATTAAACAATATAGGATGGGGACGTTAAAAAACAAGAAAAACCGAGTGAGTGAGGTAGTGTTGGAGGACGAAAATCCTATGTGGCACCTCAAAAATCAAGTGAGTGAAATGCTCTTCTTACTCGGTTGAAGATGACCGAAGAGATTTAGGGTATGAGAAGGAAGATGAGGAAGACGGACGGAAAACGAAATTGAATGATATGAACAAATAGTATTTTTGGCGTGCGTAGTGTGTAAATTGTTATTTTGTTCTGAAAATCACATTAGACCAGTTTACTTGACACGACTCTATACTCCGGACTAGACTAAACTTCGTAGTAATTCACACCTAAAATGGGCATCAAGCAGGCTAGATCTTATAAGCTGAAGATTGCAATCATGTTACTCCAGAAGTGAGCTTAGAAGATTTGAAGATACGAGCTCTTGAAATACCAATAGATAAACTACATTAGACCTTTTTTTGCAAAAAAAATTTCTTCATATCTGTCGAGAAAATATGTCAAATGTCAATTAAGAAACATGAGTGCATGATAAGATGTTCCTACTTGTACTATAAATATCCAGTCTTTCCTTCTGATAAACATTTGGCCAACCTTTAGACAAGACTTCTTTAGCAAGAATGAAAAGCACGGCACAAAGAGGACACAGAACCAAGGTGTTTTTTTATTCATAAATCAGTCTGAAACCACAAACCCTTCTTAGAAATAGTACGAATGTACTTAAAACTGGATAATGTCATAACACTATTGTGGATCCCGTATCAAAATGACAAATTTACAATGAAAACTGAGTACAAGAATAAAGGAATTGCGGACAAGCTTGTCTGTTGCAAAAATGCTCAAGTATCATCTGGCCGTTCTTTATCTTTATAGGAAGTAGTATGCCAATTTTTTTAACAAAGGACAACTCTGATGACGTTCTTTGGAAGGAAGAGATCCCATCTATACTTCAACAAATATGAGATGAGCACCCTGATTATAACAGCATTCTGGGAGGAAGATGTTCATCTTGCTTGTTAACTATCAATAATTTGACTTATGGAGCTAAGTTTTCGATGATGATGTGGCATCTTCTTCCTCAGTAGGAGTGGGTGCTGCACTGGTCGATGATTCGTTGCGATTTCCTTGCCGATGATACTTCTGAAGTACTCTACTTTGGTTCTCTTTCCACCACACTTCCGCTTGTTTTCCACTAAATCGTTTTTTGCTGAAGACACATTGGACATTGAAGAATTCACTAAAATTTAAAGCACGTTGTGTTGGAGAAATGATAGAAGGTTACATAGTTTATGTTTTAGAGAAGATCAAAAGGAAATTTGATTAAGTGGGGATGTACCTGAATTTAACTCGTTTGAAGACTTTGGTGCCATTCTTGAGTCGAACTAGAGTTACAAAAACACCAGGTTCAAATTGCTCAATTACCTCTATGTTTCCATCATTTTTCACCATTGAACTTCTAGGGGATCTTGCATCATTATTAATGCCTTTCTGATGATCATAAACTTGTGGCACATTACCTTCGTCGTTATGAGATATCCTAGGAGATGAGTCATTCTCGATGCTTTCGTGAGAATCAGAAATTCGTTGTCCATTACTTTCAACAGTAGCTAGCGTAGCCTCTAAGTTATCATCCATTTCTGTATGTAGCGCAGCAGTAGCAGAGATTTCATTCACCAAGTGGGGTTCATCCGGCATATTTTGTTCGTTAGATACTGAAGAATCTGTTGGCGGGGGAAAATGAGCTTCTGATGTGTCAACGTTGTCCGTTTTCAGAAAACTTTCTATTTTCATTTGTATGGCTTTAAAGTGTTCATTCTCATGAACCTCAGGAGGCAGCTTGTCTTTCATGCCTTTCAACTAAATAACATGCAAAGCAAGGATATGAGTTAATTAGATTACTGAAACACCTAACAGAAAAATATTTACAAGGAGCCACACACACACACAGAGGAGATTGTACCATTACTTATATAGATACAGAAGGAGATTGTACCATTCTTCCACATGAAGATGATTAAGGAAATGCAATCTTTTTGGTAAGAACTCTTCATAATGAAGCAATGAAGACCATCCAACAAAGAAATATATCAATCAAAAGCTTTTAACCCTAAGAAAGTGAACGGTCTCATTTTCTGCAAATTTTTATATCTCCCTTCTGTTTTGGTTAGAACTTAGAAGAGTAACACATCATTTTTTGTTATGATGATTTTCATGTAAAAGGACATCCTTAAATCGTCTCCATGATGTCATCTGTTATGTCTTTTTTCTAGGTCAAATTATTGTGTGTGCATGCGTGTATCTTATTCTATCTAGGAAAAAGAAAGAAAATGCCTTTGTTGGTTATCAAACATCATATACATAATACATCAGATCTTGGATTCATCTCTTGATTCATTGGGGAACATTGGTTGTGGAGCTGATGAGAACGCTCTTGGAAGAAAGTTATGGGTTGGGGTTTATTATGGGAAACGAGTGGTCACATTATATGCTGTTTTCGTCTCTGGTTCTATACTTTAAAATAATTTGTTATGCCTAAGTTACCGTGGGACCAACCCCATGGCTTCCACTTTCTGTTTGTTCCAACCAGTGGTACTTAGATCTTCTCGATCTGATTACCTGTTTCTGATTTGTGGTACATTATTGGTTTTTTTTCTTTTTGTAGGAACATAAAAAATCTATTGATTCCATTTTCTTAATGAAAAACTGGAGTTTGCACTTCTAGGGCCACGCCAAGTAGGAAAGGGAGGGACCAACTACCTGTTGCTCCAGTGGTACGGTAGGGTAACACCTACCTGGATGTCCAGGGTTCGATTCTCATCACTGGTGGGTTTCGAGGTTAGTATTATGTCCCGCTGGCCTTGTGCTAACGTACCCGGTCTAGCAGTTTGAGGGAAATTGCACGACCCTAGAAGATCTAGTCGGGAATTGACGGTCTGGCGAGTGGCCCGGATACCTCTAGGGAAAAAAAATGCAGGAAAGGGAGGGAGTTTTTTTTTTTTTTTTTGTAAGGCAAAAAAATATAAAAATATGAGGATACCTGCTTCATGAGCATATGCATGGAAGCTATGTAACATTGACACAAGTACCAGGTGTCGGACACGGTGGCTTCAATATAAGTAAAAACGCGGATACAGCCTTATACCAAGAAAGATGGCATCTTTCTTCATATTTCCTCTAATATCTTGTTATCGGTGAATGTATTAAGATTGTATACATTATGATATTAATTTATGGGTTAATTTACAACTAATAACAAACATAAAACAATGATAGTAGTTAATAGGGTTGGATACCATGCCAAAGAATTGGGAACTTTCTAAGAGTTATGTCCAAAAGTCGATGATCTGAGCAAGAAGTACGCATTGGAGTGTTCACACGAGTGTCGGTGTGTCTGAGTGTTCAACACACGTTTGGACACGGTTTTTTTTTAGGAATATGGAGTGTCCATGTTACATGGCATGGAAGTGGACTGAATGGTGCTGTGGTGCCAAAGATTGCACTACGAACTATGCCCAAGTGCAATATTGATAAAATAAGGATTACTTCTTCAAAAATGAATGTAGAAAAATCTCTATAGTTGTGGCTTGTGAGATGCGGCACAAATCATTGCAGACCACTCAGTTTTTCAGATGTGGTATTGTGATTCAGTCGTAATTCTAGATTGATACTACCCTTTATACTTTGGAAACTTTAGAAGAGAATGACTGCAAATGAAGCACAAGTAGCACAATTGATACTTTGGAAACTTTAGAAGAGAATGAATGCAAATGAAGCACAAGTAGCACAATTGATGATTATAAACATTGTTGTTGATTTTCCTTATCTTTTTCTGTGGTCCTTGTGCATGTGAGTTATAAAAGGTTTACTTGTCACTGCAAATTAACTGATATAATTGAGAGGCTGGATGAGAATACCTGGAATTCAATAAACCTGAATGCTTCCTTTGCTACTATACAGTTCAAAGATTTCTCTTCTGCCAAAGATGTAGCCTTTTGAGTTTTTTGTTGTGATTTCTGCAACTCTACATCTTGAAGATCACACTTTTGTCTCAGACTTCTAACCTGAAGATTATGCCATAATACTAATATCAACCTAAGACCAAGCGAGAGCTTATAAATTAAGTGTCCTATATGAATGAGTCGGGATTTATTTATATATACACCCTTATGTAGGTGGGGAGATCCGTGATGCACCCCTGCATCTTCAGTATAAGCAATACCCCCTTCTCATGTCAACGACTAATAAATAAACTGAGATATGGACAATTAGTTTAAGATACAAAACGACTCCTAAAAATAGGTAGGTTTTTTCTCAGCTTTTGCCAATCACAGATGGGAGAAGTGGGGTATATGTCATTATTGTACAGATATGCACGGTGACCCCGAGGCAGGGTTTACCTCAAAATAACATGCGAATTTATAGGAAGACGAAAATGTACTTTGTAATCATGAGAGAACGAAATTATTTACTTACCTGGCTATGCATCTTCAAGACTTCTTGGTTTAAAAGCTCATTAGTTTTCTTGAGGTTATCAATTATACTCTTAGGAAATACAGGAGTTGTCGAGCGTGGCGGGCTTGGCCGCCTTGTGTAAGGAGAAACAGGTCTTGATGGCAATGTTTGCTGAGGAGTTGAGGTAGCAACTGGTTTTAAGGCATTCTGCAAAACACTTAGAGTACTTGGAAAAGCAACATCTTTAAGCTGTAAAAGTGATGGAACTTGGGAAGCTCGGATTATTGAAAGAGAATCAGTTTTTGTCCCATGTTTGGAAGACTTAATCTCAAGATATTTCACTGGTTCTGTACTAGGAGATATTAGAACTTTTGATCGAAAATCCCCCTTATCAAATCTTTCCCTGGTCTCTACCCAGCGTCGAGGTGGTGTGATATCTCTCCTAATATTAGAGTTCATATCAGTACCGATCTCAATTGCTTTGAGTTTCGCATAACAGGAATCACAGACACGAAGGGGTTTTCCTGAAGTTGTAGCTAATAGCGGCTTTAACGCCTTTTTGGAACTACAAGAATGGCAATACACTTGGCCACAGTGGTAACAACTGTGCCTCTTTCTAGTGAAACTAAATGGTTGCCGGCAACCATTACAATTTGATTGCTCTGGCCCACTTTTATGAATGCATATACTTGCGGTGAAGTTGAACCCACAAGCTATACTTTTCACACATCTATCTTTTAATGCCTCGACTAGAGTTGGACCTTTACGATCTTCGACATCTCCGTGTCCCAATCTTCCATTCGAACCTTTACCCCAAGTAAAAATTCCACTTGCGGATGCAAGGACAGCAACATGGAATGCGCCACAGGAAATCTCATCAACAAATTGACCGACTAATTTATCTTGTACTAAGACAGGTAACTTACCATCTGAGAGCGGATTCCCCAATTGACCATATGCAGTACTTCCCATGGTAAAAACATGCCCTGATGTCGTGAGAGCAACTGTAATATCATGTCCACAAGCAATTTGTTGGAAATTGTAATCAACGAGTGAAGGAATACAGGTGGGGACCAAACGTGGTTCTTTATCCCCGTGACCCAGACGGTATTTGTCACCAGCACCCCATGTAAATAACTTTCTAGATGAAAGGTTTGCACCAAGCTGTCCCACAACCTCTATAATAGCTGCAGTGTGCCATACTCCACATGCAACCTTTACAGTCTTTAGTCCGCTCAAGGATTCAACTTCTCTTGGGTATGCAACACTTTCTTGATCTCCATGGCCCAAAGCACCGAAAGTTCCATCGCCAAATGTGAACAATTTCCCGTCAGAAGTTGATAATGCCGAGTGCCATGTGCCACATGCGATAGACGAGACTTGAAATCCCTCTAAAGGACCAGAAATTCTCTTGGGTAACCAATGACTAACATCAGTTGGGTGACCGAGAAGTCCAACATTAAGGGTACCGTCTCCCCAGGTAAACAGCTCACCTGACCCAGAAATAACACATGTATGATACTCACCGCATGAAACATATTCCGCAGTATTAAGACTATTATTTAGGTCAAAACATTCAATAATTTTAGGGCTGCTGAAATCTTTATCGATTGCGTGGCCAAGCAGCCCACCAGATTCCTCGCCCCAAGTGAAAACCGCCCCTTGCTTTGTAACAAAAGCAGCATGCTTAACACCACAAGAAATCTGAAGAACATCTAAAACTAAATTTGTTTCTAAAGGCTTAGGAAGCAGCACATCATTTTTTGAAGGGGAAGCATTTTTAGACCCATCGGCTACACTACCATCACACCAAACCTCTCCCCAGATATAAACATCGCCCATGTTATCGATTTCATCTGGCCCGGAACCTTGACTTGAACAACTAGGAGCGCTAGAAATACTGATTCGAAAGCCATCTCCTGTACTTGAACTTGTTCTTGGTTGCATATTTGCACGGTCTGACCCCACATTTGACCTTCTCACATTCAGATTAGATTCAGTAGGACCTAACTCAGCTAACTGTTTTGTGTTAATACTACGTGGAAGACTTGAAGTAATTTCTAGAGTTGCACCAAAAGGACAGCCATTCTGAAGGAAGTCCGCAGCACCATGGATCTGAAAAATTCATAGGCATAAACAAATAAAATTAGATTCATCCTGATAAAAAAAAGGAATTATATATAAAATTATATAATAATAAAAGAAAAGCTAATACATTAAATCAATAAATAAAAATACATAAGTGGAAATCAATTGAGGAAGTCTCCAACAAGTATAAAAAGAGTGAAAAGGAGAAAATACAAATGCAAAAGAAAAAATTGAATTTCAGTGCCTTTTCTAACTTTAGGCCAACAAAAAAATGTACTATATACATATGCACCTCTACGTCAAAGAGTTGGTTACTAATGTTTATTTTGTGTTCTTTATTTTGGGCATTACTAGTTTGGTCTAGTGGGAAAGTAAGTAACGTAGAGTTTGAATGGTATTATGATACTTCATTACCCTCTTTTCATATCATGAAAATACATATGGGCTGATAGCAGCCACATGTTCTACTCTCTTCAACACTCTCAAACACAAGTATGAGTACCCATTTTTACCTCGTTGACTATCGTCTTTTTACATGGTATTTTTGCAATAATCATAAACTATTTGGATGTATAGAATATATTCATGTTCTTCGTGACATCGGGTCTAACTATATGGCAATAAAGTTGTCAGTGTATCTTCTAAGAATATCCATCACCCTGATCGAGGAAAACGTTTGTGAGCAGAGATTTTATGTTTCGCAACTTGGCTGATTTTCCATCTTGTAAAGGAGAAGAGTCCCATTGATGTTGGTGTTTACTTTCCACTTCTTGTGTTGCTGATGTTGACATTAACTAGTTCATTAAAGATGTCATTAGTACCATTGTGAAACATATATACTGCAACTATTATCAGGAAACGCATCTTTTCATCCTCGTGCGTCCAAAATTAAGGAATGGTATTACAATATAGAAGCTATATACCTGTAACAAAACTTTTAGAAAATATCTAACTAATAAAACTGTAAATGACAGTTTTGAAGGTTGAAGCTCACATCAGGATTATCACTTCTAGTATGCCTATTATGTTGACCTGGGGTAATCAATGCCTTAAGCCCTGTAAACCACACCTCTACCTCAAATTTGTCCCTGCATATCTATGGAAAGGGAACAGTTAGAAGACATTTATAATCTAACGATCAAATAATAAGGTTACCATCAAACTAATCATGGCTTTTGGAATTTGTAGAATGAGCTTAGAGAGTTTCATTCACTAACCAGATCAAGAGATCTTTCACCGTTATTATATAGAAGTGAAAATGATAAATAGTCTTTTTCAGGGCACCGATATCTTCTAAAGACAGCCTGTAGGAAACACAACAGCCGAAAAATTAATAACTATATCTTCATATTGGCTATTGTCAATTAATCATTAACTGACCTGCAACTTGGACCGCTTGGGTCATGTAAAAACTCATCCCCAACCCAAGCAAAATTCCAATATAATAAATCCAAGCCAAACAAGACCTTGAGCCAGAATAATGAGTCCGAGGCCAGCTCAGAGGTTCACCTAATGAGCCGAGCACAAGAATCTGTTGACTCAGCTGATTAACACGCTTTTCGAAGTGTTACTTCATGTTATTATGATAAAATTGATGTTATTTGACAGGGCTTGAACTTTCACACACAAATTCCTAACTAGCAAAGACTAAAGCCGACTCTATCACTTTACAACTATACCTGTAAGAAGATGAATAATTATATCATGAGGACATAATTGGATCATGCTCAGTTCTATGTTGTCATGCAGGACTTGTACCTACCCTTAGCATTTGTGGTTTTATTTGGTTTCTTGTTTCCTTGCATAATCTCTTATGGGGCCTTTAGGATATACTATTATCTTTTAAGAGAAGAAAAAGCGGCAACAGCATGACGTGCAAGAGAAATTTTAACCATATGCATAAAGAAGGAGCTACATAGGATTGGGTGAATAGACTTACAGTCCGTTGTCCAGGAATAATCTTTGAGATGGATGATAACGCCAGACTCCTTTCTTCTTCACGTGAATACCAGAGCAGTGTTGTTTCGTCCTGTGAATTTATTCACGACTATAAGTCTTAATAAGTGCAACAAAATAAGAAACTATTATGTCAGATATCTACGTCAAGAGACTGATTTAATTTAAGTACTACTTTTCGAAAAAATCTTGTATTAAATTTAGTCAATGGCCAATCCTATTGAGCTACAAGCAATGATCATGAGTAGTTAAAGTCAAAATTCAATTTCTAACGTATATAGGTTATTTCAGCACAAACAAAAACCAGGCGATACTCACAGAAGAAAGTCTGAATGGGCACAGTTTAGGCTTGCCTTTCCGACTATACTTGATTAACCTAGTCCCTTTCTTCAAAGCAATGAGGGCCTTCAAAAACAATCACAAATGACTTCAAACTCACAACAAAACATCCAATAGTCACAACATATATCTTCAAACACAATCTAACAAAAACAATATCCTAATGCAACCAAAATGATCATATATACATAGTAGATTGAAATTCATCACGTTTATCATATCAGTTAGCATTTCATTTGTAATGCCACACCTCACTGTGAACATTTTCACCAAGGGGCCGAAGGCTAATGAGAGTAAGCCGGCTAACAACTAAACGGCGAACATTGTGAGTACATTTTGTCGTTATATAAATCGATTTCACTATAAATGCTCGCATTTTTTTATGCAGAGTTTGCAATGCACGATATCAACCATTCAATAACTACTGTGGGAATTTATTATATCTAACCTTTTACCATCTTTTTAGTAAATTTTAATGGCTTTGCCGACTGCAAGCGAAATCCCACAATTTTAACGAGGTAGAACATACATTATAGATTCGTTAAATACAAACAACAACAATAAAAAAATAATTGCGGATCCGTAAAAAAATAAATAAACAATCTTTAAACATAATAATAATATAAAAGAATGTAAGAACAAACATGCTCGATGTCGCGCTCATCTGGATCTGCCATTCCATCTGAAACAATTTTTAGGAAATCGCCGAAGAGGCGTTATTGTATTCGGCGAATCCCGTGCCTTAGTCGTCATAGATCACAATCTTCTCTATCGTGGCCTAACATCAATTTCCCTCAAAAAAAAAAAAAAAAAATCAAAAAGGGGGTAACTTTTTTCAACTCAAATTCCCAAATCCCAAATCTATTTCAAGGGTTTCAAAAATGTGTGTTTTTGGAGGAAAATAATGAGAAGTGGAAATGGTGGATCGCAGGGGAGAGGGAGGGTGATGACGTGTATGATGAGCTTGAATGTTTGGGAGTGTTTGTAGGTTAGATCGTGTGTGACCGTTATTTCTGTTAATAATGCTCGCGCCATTTCTCAAAACTCTCTCTCTCTCTCAAGTATTCAAATATGGCCTAATACTTTGCAGATACCCTCAAGGCCTATGCCTCAACGGCCCATCAAGCTGTCTTAGGGGCTCTTCCAATTTTCTGTGCTCGCCTGACATTTTTAATGTGACTAGATCCGGTTGACATTCGTGCATACATTACAAAATCAGTGTCCTAAATTTGAAGTAGTACCACCAGTTCTTACTTACTTCATGGAGTTATAGAATAGGAAGTACTCCCTACTAGCTAAAACTTGTATATTTGAATATGATGACAGAACACAGGAGGTTGGAGGTTGAAATAAATACAAGAGAGAAGACATGATGCTAGATTTAACTAACATGTCTTTAGCTTTAAAATTAGGTTTAACTTAAGGGTATTCAAGTCATATCGGATGATGGGGCCCAATTTATTTGAGACTAAAACCAGACTCGCCCCAATAAATAAATTTATTTTTTAAAACCAAACCCGCCCCATACCCGCTATAGTCATACTAAACCCGCCTCATTAAAGGCGGGGTTTCAGCGGGGCGGGTTAAATTGTCAGCACTAATCCTCCATAATCCTCTGTCTCCAATCCTTTTTTCTTCATACTGTTTATTCTTCCTCCAATCTCTACCCATCTCCGTCGTCTCGTTTACTCTT
Source organism: Kingdonia uniflora (assembly GCA_014058105.1). Lineage (NCBI taxonomy): Eukaryota > Viridiplantae > Streptophyta > Magnoliopsida > Ranunculales > Circaeasteraceae > Kingdonia > Kingdonia uniflora. Next base: position 195,422 of record JACGCM010001723.1, read on the forward strand.
CTTATTCATCCCCCAAATCAAAGTATTCTCAACAGCTCTTCCCCTCGTCTCTCGAGCACCATCCCATGGTTTACTAAGTTATCATTACTCGTCGTTTATAAATAAACGACACTGGTGTTAATTTCTTTTCATTACTCAAAAAGTTGACCTCATTTCCCCCAATTCCCGACTCTCTTCCCGCCAATTTATTTCTTCTCAAAACCCTAATTTCAAAAAACTCCATGAAACCCTAATCGAAACCCCCAACTACGAAGATGCCTTCCTTAGTATCTCCAGGAAAAATCCTACATCTGGAACTAGAGAACTTCAAATCATACAAAGGGCATCAAATCATCGGTCCATTCTTCGATTTCACCGCGATTATCGGTCCAAATGGCGCTGGGAAATCGAATCTAATGGATGCTATAAGCTTTGTTCTTGGAGTTAGGTCAGGTCAATTGCGAGGGGCGCAACTAAAGGACTTGATTTACGCTTTTGATGATAAAGAGAGGGAACAAAAGGGTCGAAGAGCGTTTGTTCGACTTGTTTTTCAGATGGGTAATGGGTCGGAGCTTGAGTTTATGCGGACGATTACGGGGTCTGGTGGAAGCGAGTATCGCCTCGATGGGAGAGTAGTAACTTGGGATGAGTATAATAGTAAACTGAAATCGCTTAATATTCTCGTCAAGGCGCGGAATTTTCTCGTGTTTCAGGTAACTTTACTACTTTTAAGTTTAAAGCAATGTGTTCAAGGTAATAAAAACTTTGGATTTTGCGTCTTAAATATTGATAAAAAAATCCAGGCGATTAGTATGCAGAAATTAATCTTTAGACAAGTTCATAATGGGTTATCGAGGAAGCGTTAGTTGACTAGATTGGAAGGTAGTTATATCGGGTGAATGGTGCAAAAATTGGAAATTTATAAGGGCAAATCTCCGAAATGAGAAACGAAGATACAAGGGCCTAGGATACATATACGCTTACAGGAAGAGAAACTTATCACGTAACTGAAGATGGGAGATGGCTGTTTTCACTTGAAAAACTTCTTCATAGCTAGTCTATTAAACAAACAAGAAGGCTGACAGAGGATCCACCTCCTGTATGTCGTCGGTCTTATAAACTTTTGATTTTGTTGCTAGGTAAGTTGGGGTTAGGTACCATATGGACCATATATATGTAAATACAAAATGAGAAATAATATATCCTTTATTCCTTTAGTATTTACATCTAGGATGACTCTTAGACCAATGGTATAGAGCTAGAGAAATGTATCTATTACAAAATCAAATGCTGCCAAAAGGATAACACCCCTATTAGTCTCTCTGAAAAACCTGATAAGTGTTTAACTCGGTTAGGTGCCTAGCATCTGCCGTATCTTTTTTACCATGTTCACTGGTAAGTAGGTTCAAGGATCTCTTCCTTTTGATGGAAGCTACAATGTGCTCTGAATCTCTGCATATTGCTTCCATCTCCTGCGCTGCAAAAAATTGAGGTTGTGTCTTACCAAAACAACCCGAACTCATCTCTCTCTCTCTCTTTCTTTCTTGACAAATGTAAACTTTGCCGATGGAAGGCACTGGCACAACACTCTTACAAGAGAACAAAAAAAAGCCGTTTCTTCTTTGAAATCTCTCAAGTCTCAAGATCCATCCATAACCTCCCCTGTCACTAGTATAAAAGCCATTAGTGTTTAACAGTAAAACATATAGATCCTATGAACTTCCCTTTTTATAATCCTTTATCAACAATGAAGACTTAATTAAGGTAATATACATCAAAACTTACACTCTTTGAACTTTGCCAAGATCCATAATTTCCAGAAGCTAGTCAACAATGTTGCGGTTTACGTGGTCATAAGCCTTTTTCATATCCATTATAAATATTTCCCCGTTGATTGCATACAATCATTTGCAGCAAGGATTCCATCTAAAACTTTCCTTTCCAATAGAGTACCCTCTTGTTTGCCTGAAATCAAGTAAGGAAGAACTGCTTGTTTCAAGTTGATATATAAAAAAGATTGTAATTGAGAAAGGGGGCACGAAGGTGCAAAAAAAAATAAAAAAAAAATAAAAAAATAAAATGAAAGCAAGAATGCCCTGGAAGACATGTTTTCATCTTACCGTAAAAGAGTCAAAGAGCATCCCTTTCATGTCATCTCAATATTTAATTTTATATTTATGACTTATTTTAAGTTTTGAATGTGTCAAATGATTGACGAGTAAAAAATATTGGGTTGATAAGCCATCTTTGTTACTAGATAGAATAGCTTTCTTTAAATTTAGTTTTACTTTTCATTCATTCTACTACTATTTATTTGGTGGTATGGAAACAGCTTGAATTTCTTATGTCCAATCAGATAACTATTATAGCTGGATTTTGGGCCTGATTATCCTTTATTGCAGGGTGATGTTGAGTCCATTGCCTCCAAGAATCCAAAGGAACTTAGCGGACTGCTCGAGCAGATTTCTGGCTCTGATGACCTTAAGAAAGAATACGAGAATTTGGAGGAGCAAAAGAGATTGGCTTTAGAAGTATCACTAAATGCTCATACAAAAAAACAAACGATAGTCAAGGACAGGAAACAAAAAAAAGAACAGAAGATAGAGGCTGAAAATCATCAGAAATTGCAAGCTCAACTAGTATGTATCATAGTCACATGCTCATCTCCCCTATCCGTTTTATGTAATGCCTTTAGAAATGATCAAACTACATACATTCATGTCCAACCTGTGTACTCCGTTCAATCCGATTGGGTTGGGAATGGTTTGAGAATTGCTAACCCGATTTGGATTGGGCTCGGGCTGGCATGTATTGAGTTTGGTTGGGAATGGATTGAACACCAACCCAACCCAACCTACCAAGATGCAGCCCTAAATTCGAGTATGTAAGGTAGTTCGTTTTGTAGAGCTAACATGTTTAATGTTTTCTAATTAGCTTTCTAGTTGTATATGGCATGCACAACATAGTTTTTCTTAACCACTTTCATGTAGGCCACCATGTAAGATTTGAAATCTTATATAGAGAAGTTATACTCTATTAATGCTTGCCCCATCATCGTTAAAATTGCTTTCCTCCTGCTTTTGCCTGCAGAAATCCTTAAAAAAAGAACATTTTTTGTGGCAATTGTCTAATGTTGAGAAAGATATTGATAAGACGAAGATGGATCTTGAAGATGAAGTTAAAAGTCGCAGTGAAGGTCTGAAGGAGCAAGAGAAGTATGCACATGAGGAGAGTGTTAGGAAAAAAGAACATGCTGGATACTTAAAAGAGATCGCATTATGTGAAAGGAAGATTGCTGATAAAAAAAGTAAACTTGATAAGAAGGTGAGTTCCGTGAAGATGCATTGAGTTTTTTACCTGTATATCTCATTTACTTGATCATATGAAAATCTTATCCATATAGTGGTATACAGAGTTATTTATACCATGCAAGTATAATTTTGTTATTTAGCATTGAAGCTGTAAGGTAAAAATATTGATTTATTCAGTTGGTCAAAACTTACCGGAGGCAAATAATGTAAAAATCTCAACAATAGGAGTAAAGTAAACAAAGAGTTATCCTGGTTCCGTCAAACACGGGTCTCTATCCCACGAGGAGCTCTTCACTCTTGAAGGTGTTTGAGTGGCATCTCAATTTGTGTGGTGAGTATGACTTTATGTGTATTATCTGAAAACATAAGAGGTGATGTGAGCCATCTGAGTAAAAGTTGTTTGAAAAATATGTTGCATGCTTGAGCTTTTGTAATGTTGTTGGTTCACCTTAAGGGAGTATAAAAAGGAAAATAATATAGGTTATTGTGAGTGGAAGAAGAGATTTTTGGAGATGCTCAAGCCTCTCCTTATTATTCTCTTGTAGCCTTGTCTTTGTATTTGCCATTTTTCATCAATAAAGATAAATTTATCACAAAAAGAGAGAAAGGAAAAAAGTAAAAGTAGGATCCCATCGACACCAATAAGTCTACAACGTTATCTTTATTTATGACTTCTTAATTGTTATCTTTGATATCTTAGTGATCTACAACAGAGGCGAGCAATATATATGGATACAGTTTTTCTACTCATAATGTTTCCTTGTTTTCTGTATCCTTCTGGGGAAACCATTTGTCAGACTAAAAAATCTACCTTTTCTCTATGAGCTACTAATGTATTGTTTTATTAACTTCATTTCACAGCAACCCGAACTTCTGAAGTTAAAGGAAGAAGGGCATCGCATTGATAAAAAAATCAAAACTAGGAGCAAGGAGCTTGAGAAAAAGAGTGAAGAACGTACAAAGCATGTGGAAGAGATCAAAAAGCTAGAAAATGACTTCCGGGATGTGTCAGAAAAGTTGAATGAACTACAAGAAAAAGGCCAAGATGGGGTTGGGAAACTTCAACTAGCTGATAATCAGGTTCTGGAATACCATAGGATGTAAGTGTGTTTTCTGTATCTGATACCGCTTTTCTTTTGCCTATCACCATTCTTGACTTCACAGGAGTGCTGATGCAAACCAAATCCTTCTTCGACTTAAAATATTGAAGAACATAGAAAAAGAAGAAAAAATGCTATAAAGAACAATTCCTGGCTTCAATGATACTCTAGATGGGTATATACAGTATAAAGGAACATAAAAATCTAACTTAGGGACCCCAATTACCCCCATATTCTTACTCTTACTATAATTAATGCAAAGAGTCACATAACACTATTAAAGTTGGACTACCCCAATTTTAAGTTTACCAAGCTATGTGTAAATTAAACAAAACAAAAAAGAAAAAGTCATTTCAAATCAAGTGGCATGTCTCAAGCTGCAGAAGTCAGAGAATAATAAAAAATAAATGAATCCAAAATAAAGGTGTACGTGTCTGCCATAAGCAACTTATGCGCCCACATCAATCTCCTCATTATTTCTCATCTAAACCAACATTTTTTACTTGTATCACAAAGTTGCTCTTTAGCTTATTACTTACAATGTCCAATATAAATTTGTAATTGTTGGTAAAGGTCAATTTAAGAATATGTACTCCATCAACTAACAACAGTAAACCTCAAGGGATGCATGACAAGAGAGAAAGAGAGAGGAGAGAAAAATGAGCCAGCTGCATCTTTTGTTGTCCTGGACGATATATAAAATTTGATGTGTCATTTATGCCGGAGTAATTTCTCCATAAATTTTTTGAGACAAAACTATAGTGCCATAATTAAGAACAACATAAAGTGAATGATAACCCCAATGTTTTACATTTACTACCCCAACAATGTGTAGTAATACTAATATGAGATTTTTCCTTTTCCAGTCCTTAACTATTGAAGAAACGTGAGATACCCCTTAATATAGTAATTCATTTGGGTTGCTAGGTATTACAAAACATAAGGGGAAACCTCCCTTTCTTCCGGCAGTCAGGAACCGAGAAGGCTGGTTTATCTTATAAGTGTACTTGTAAGGAGTTATCAGAGAAGAGTCCCAAATCATAGGGGAGTATATCCAAATAGTTGGACAACATGTTTCTGCAATTCTCTCATTTTCATTAATGCATTTAAGTTTTAAACCAATCATTGGCATTTAATTATTGTATGTAGCAAGGAGGACGCAGGGATGAAAACTGCTAAGCTGAGAGATGAGAAAGAGGTTCAGGATAGACAACAACATGCTGATGTTGAAGCACAAAATAATTTGGTGGAAAATCTTCAGCAACTAGGAAATCGGCAGCAAGAGCTGGAGTCACAAGAGGAACAAATGCAATCAAAATTGAAAAAGATCGTCGATGCATTAGAGGAACACCAGGAAACAATAAAAAAAGTGAAGCGGGATCTAAATGCGATGCAAGGCGAACATCGGGAATCTAGGTTAATTCTTTTTATGTCAATCTATTGAGATGTGGATGCTATAAGTAATATTTTATGGATATTTGTAGCCATAAATTTTTGTTTAATACACACGTACTACGCTTTTAGCCGTAAATATAGGAAGTTTAATTAATATTTAATCTCCAAATCATATTCAGGTACTTTACTTTACCGTATTAAATACATTAAATAGTTTTCCATTTGTTTTTGTTTTATTCAGGAGAAAATAGTTTGTCCTCAGACCATACTATTTATACCAAGTTCTCAACTCATGCATGCATTTCTTATTTCTTGTATTTAGTCAAAATTTTCTTGATTTTCCATTGATTTCAAATTATTCAAATTATCCTTGTTTCTTTCTCCTGCCCTATTTTATTGTAGGCGAAATCGTAACTAGGAGGCCAGTCTTTATTTTAGCTACCTGCCTACCTTATGTTTTAGAATAACAACAAATGCCCATGGAAACTGAAGTTTTCGAGCACATCTTTGTTACTTAAACACACACTTTCTCATCTACAGGAATAAGTATGAAACTTTGAAGATAAAGATTGCTGAAATAGATGAGCAGTTACGAGAACTGAAGGCCGATAGGCGTGAAAATGAGCGTGACGCGAGATTGTCCCAGGCTGTGGGAACTCTGAAACGCCTTTATCCAGGAGTTCATGGCCGCATCACAGAACTTTGTGGGCCAACACAAAAAAAGTATAAGATGGCTGTTACGGTTGCCATGGGTAGATTTATGGATGCTGTTGTAGTGGAGGATGAACATACAGGAAAAGAATGCATTAAGGTGCAATTTTCATATTTTGTCAACTTCTATTTTGTCTGGTTTTATATTGCAATTTGTAATTACTATGATTCATACATCATTATGTATTCTAAGGAGGAAGAATACACATGACTATCTTGGTTAAATGTTAATATAGCTTGCCATACATACGGTTATCAGCAACTTACTATAACCACTTATTTGCTGAACTTGCAATACTGGAATGTAATTACATCACTCTGTTTCTAAATTCCAATTATTTGCTTCCACTATTATTGCTTCGTTAGTGTTTATTTTCAATGCCTTTTATTTCAGTATGCTGACATATTATTTTTCTTGGTATTTTTAGTATTTGAAAGAAAAACGACTTCCTCCTCAGACCTTTATTCCTCTTCAGACAATCCGCGTGAAGCCAGTGATTGAGAGGTTACGTACATTAGGTGGTACTGCAAAGTTGGTATTCGACGTAATCCAATATCCTTTCTTTATAGCCTGATTTGTTTTAATGTTTAATTCATTGGTTGACGGTGATAGATTACATACTGTATTATTTATATAATAGATTTGTTGTAATGCAATATATCACGTGCTTGCAAACTTAACCTTAATACATTTGATCGAGCCTTAGAGAAGGCTATTCTATATGCTGTTGGGAATACCTTAGTTTGTGACAATCTTGAAGAAGCTAAAGATCTTAGCTGGAGTGGGGACAGATACAAAGGTAAATGACCATGACTCTTCTGTAAGGTTTTGTATCCGAGCTTTTATTGTATCAACAACTTTTTTATTGGTTTTTTTTTTGAAGTGGTAACTGTTGATGGAGTACTTCTCACAAAGGCGGGTACAATGACTGGTGGAATAAGCGGGGGAATGGAGGCAAGGTTAAAACAGTGGGATGATACAAAAATTGAAGGTTTGTGTGATAACAGTCCTTTTTCGTGGTATTTCTTTTTTGATTGGGGAGAGTGGGGCGATAGGCCAATGGCCCGTTTTGCATAGTTTTAGAAGCACTAAAAGCCAACTTATAATGTTAGGCATATTTTAAAATGAGTGTTTCTTAAATGTCCACTTAGCTGTAAAAAACTGAAAACCGATCTCTTCGTCAATGTCTTCTACCAGTAACTTTTTAGACGTTAGTCCCTTTAGGCCAAGTTTTACACATTTTCAGTTCATGTCTTCAATATGAAACATCGTTAAGTATTTAATTCAAGAAATTAAGATATTTTTGAATTATGATTGCGTGAAAATTAAACAATTATCTTAAAGCACTTTCACAAAAAAATGCTACTAGAAAAGCACGCAATTGTAGCTCTTAGTGTTGTGATCTGGGGCCTAAGTATAGTTTGGTTTGGGTATTGGACACTCGCTAACCTTCTGATCTTTGTCAGGAATTAAAAAAAATAAAGAAAAGCTTGAGATGCAAATGGAAGAGCTTGGATCAATTAGAGAGATGCAGATGAAGGAGTCTGAGGCATCTGGAAAAATCTCTGGACTCGAAAAAAAGATTCAATATTCGAAGATTGAAAAGGTAACATAAATAAGCACCGGCGTCCATATTCGCGGTTATTTTGAAAAAAATGTGGCATTGCATATTCTGCTTTTAGCCAGTTTGTCTAGAGGGCTAATATTACTCGATGTGGGATTTATAATATGATTGATCAGTTTGTCTAGAGGGCTGACAATATTTGGAACACACAACTTTCATTGTTACAGTGAGGCTGATTCATTGAATCTGGATTACAATTCCTCATAAGCAGGAAAAAAGGTCTGGTCTGACCTTCAAGATTTAAAATTATTAGCCATCATCGAACAAGTTAAAATGGCGTGGCGATGAATAACTAAACAGTATCATTCTCAAACAAAATAACTGAGCAGGAGGCCGTGTTATCTGGGAGTTTCTTTAATACATGTTATAGAAAATGTGGTTTTGGCTTATTTGGTGGCGATGGGTCCAAAATTGCATATCCACTTGCACTTTCTCCGTCCTTTTTAATGGATCAGTGTCAATTTCTTTAAGAGGTCAAGGGGACTTAGATAAGTATTTCCTTTATCAGTTTTGTTGATTCTTGGTGGTTTTAGCCCATGCCAAGTCAATTCTAAAGGAGTTGACTTTAGGTTGAGAACTGGTTTTAAAGCGGTAGTAAGGATCTTGAGATTTCTCATTTATATTCATTGATAATACCTTGCCTTTTGTGGCCTCATAAGGAACCAGGTGGTGTTTACCGTAGGGCCTTTTTATACAAACTTGAGATGAACTGCTGTAGATTTTTTCGGTTGTTGGATGGTTCTGTTCCCCTACAGATATCTCGACCCTTGCCTAGCTTAGACTTATTTTGGAGCCAGTTGCCCATTTATTCAAGTGTGCAACCTCTTTTTCTTCTTGCCCATTTATTCTGTTTAGGTAACCACGAGGAAAGAGTTGGAAAAATCATGACAAGCTTCTCATGGTATGCTAAATGAATTTAGTCAGCACTTGATAAGATGGAAGATGGTTTGTAGACCTAAGGAGCATAAGGGACTAGTGATTGTAGCGGTATAGGCAAAACATTAAGTGGATGTGGGAAAAGACAGGCAAAATGCAAAATGTGGAGGAACATTAATGTCACCAAGTATGGTGGGAGGAGGCTGAATGATTAGGGACGTGAGGATCACCTGCAGGCACATTATGTGTAGAACCATATTGAGTGTTAGATAGTAGTCAGGTAAGGTATTGCTTTGGGGTGGGTAAAGCAATGCAATGAGAATTTGGGATGACCTTTGTTGCTGTGGGTAAAGCAATATAATGAGAATTTGGGATGACCTTTGTTGCAATAATTTATCTCTTATGGAGGTTTTCCCTGTGTTTTTGAACTATTGCTAATGAAAAGTTGAGAACGGAAACCGAATTCTTTGGAATACATATAGTGTGGATCAGAACTACAATCATTTTAGGCGGGTAATGAGCCCTTATATCAAAAGACTGTGACTAATCCGACCTAATACAGAGAGGATAGGAGGACTTTACTTAATTCAGAATTGCCCCATATCGGCTTTGGTATGGGATGCTTTCTTAAGCTCTTCGTGATGGGTTAGGTGTTGGCATAAAAGCCTATACGAGAAAGTTTGAAATTATTTCTAGGTTTATTGCGCATACGCTATTGGGCGGATCTTATGGAAGAAAAGGAGCGATTAGCACTTTGACGAGAAAGGGAAATCAGAAACGCAATTATTTTGGATGTTTACGTGGTTATTTTGTATGGGCCTCAACCCTAACGATTATAAAGATTGGTGAGGTTCGAGGATCTTTTTGTTTGATGGAGATAACTAGTTTTTTCAGATCCGACTATAAATTGTTTGTTTCTCATGATTAGGGTCTTTTTATTATTTTTGTCTTTGACATATACTGTTTTCTTCCTCGAAAAACTTCTTTGTACTGCTAATAAATTTTACCTTTAAAAAAAGGAATGGAAAGATAAAAAGGACGTGGATCCACAGTGATATGGTTGGTTACATCGCCGGGACATGGATCATCTGGGCAAATCATTCCTTGTGATACAACTGTCACAAGCTGCGTCTCTTAGCTCACCATTCCCGATATAGTACATGTTAAATGAAGATATGTTGGGCGATATTTACTATGAGTCGCTATATGTATAATGTGTGGAATCAAAATTTATAAAATAATCTCGGTTATTATATAGAACAAGTTGATGTTTTCTAGGGTTCAAATAATGGTTGCAAATGCTGATTTCTTAGATTTAATGGCTACAAGAGAGTCTATTGCTTGGGTTTTGAGGAATGTTATTTGCTTAGCAGCTTAGTAAAATAGGGTTCATGACATTAAAGATGGAGGTTTGTTTTTTGGGCTCCGAGAGGGGTATAAGTTAGACTCAAGTTATGAGGCCGTTTCCGGAGGTGGTGAAGGTTGTATGAATAGAATTTGATAATGAAAGATAAAGTTGGCAGAGTCATACTGATTACCAATTGAATAAAGGTGTCTTGCCTCTTGGAGGATGATAGCACTCAATAATGTATCTACGCCTTGATTTACTTGTTTCTGCATTCCCTTCTTAATTTACTGAAGCAATTTCCATAACTGACACTTTATATTACCTCAGGTTTCTATTTAGTGAAATAAATATTAAACGTGTGACATATACGATTACTCTATGCTTGTGCTGTATAAGCTCTGGGTATTTAGGGGCTGTGTAAGATAATGTGATGTATAACAAAGCTCACTTACCAAAAAAAATAAAAAATGTAATGTATAACTTGCTTGCTCTCCGAATCATAGATTTTGTTTTTGGATCTTTTTGGTAATTGATAGATAATGAAATATGTTTCTTTACTCCTTCGAGTCCTTTGGTATCTTCTTTACTAATAGTATCGAATTTACATTTCCAACTTTGTCTTTAAAGATGAAAATGCGTAGATCTCATATTCAAATCTCCTCTTTTAGTAGTTGATCCAATTTGATTTACTTCATTATTCCTTCAAATCCGTCGATATCCTTTCTAAAGTATATATTTTTCCGTTCTAATATCTCCCTTGAAGATAACATAATAACCCCTTACATTATACTTAAAATCTAATTAATATGTTTATGTAAAATATGTCCTATCAATTTTGATATAAGAATAAAAGAGCCAATATGATGTAAACTGATTACGCGGAAGCCAATAATCAAGAACACCAGATTAATAAAAAGAATTAGGTTCTTGAGGAACCCTAATTTTATTAACTAGAACTCTTGTTTTGAACAAGACTAACTTAACTGAATTAACTGTATTAACTAAGAAACAAATAGCCTAGATCTCCCCTTTTATAGAACACAAGGGGGGTTAGAATTAAGAATCCTAATTCTAATTGAAATAGATTTCTACTTAAATTGGGAAACTGCTAATAACTCATATTGGACCTCTCCAACAAAGCTTAAGCTAAAGCATAAAATATAAAACATTAAATAAACATAGGTCACACGGTAGGTAGACGGCCCTATGAGGAATGCGCCACATCAAACCCTCCGTCTGAGAAGATTTTGTCCACGAAATCAAGGGGGGCGGTGCTTCAGAGGACTCACGCATGTATGTAGTGTGCATCTCAGTCTCTTCGTCTTCATTCCGTAGAACACGCATGAAATTTGTACGGTGGAACTCTTCTGGAAATCTTAAAGTCTTCCGCGGAATTTTCCGTACCCAGAGATTGTACCCAAGAACGGGGGTACAATGTCGTCACCGACACCCCAACGTCCGTTGACGTCTAAAATTAAAAGTTGAAAAAATACTGTGGTCCGCTCCTCGAACCCTGCTACGAAGCTTTCCCAAAACGGATCAACATATGGAAATAATTCTTCGCCTAGGGCCATCATCTCCCCCGTACGGATTAAATATTGGGATACCTCGGACTGTAACATGCGTGAATGGAACTGTTGGATGAGGCCGATTTGCATCTTGTGATTCATACGTGTCTCCTGAATCCATTGCTGAGTAGCATGTTGATTGGTAGCTACCGCCGAAGATGCATTATTTTGTTCGACTCGGCATTTTGATCGTACTCACTACTGGAGCTGGTTGTTGTTCATGAAGCATGTGCACAACACGTATTGCTGGAGTTGTCTCTCCTAAATGATAAGTTGTGGTACCGACCACTGTCGGGACTGATGTCGGCGTCGGCAGTCCTGTTGGTTGTATTCCAGGGTCGTCTCCAGGCGGAAACCTCGTGGTTGGTCGGTGGTTGCCGTGGTTGGTTCGTTGGCCTTGGGTTGTACCCCAATTTCCTCAACATCACAAGTTTCGGCTTCGATAACGAACTCTTCTTCAATCGGGGAAGTGGGTTCGTCGTTGCTGCTGAACGAATCGTCGTAGCCCCACTCCTCACTTTTTTCAAACCTTCTGAACGGTACATCGATTGGTTCAAATTGTAGAAACCAATCATCATTTGGTTTTATAATTTTGACGGGAAGCATATCCCACTATTGTTGGGTCAGCTCTTCGGCCGTTTGTTTGGTTGTCGATTGTCGTGGCCGGCCCTTCGACTACGACTTGGATCCCGATTCTCTCACCATTGTAAGCCTCGATTTCAACACCTAGACTGTTGAGATCATCGCTCCTCGCGGCGACGCTTCCCTCTAGAGAGAGATCTTCTGTTATGCCTCGACCCAAAGTCTCGACAAGTCCTTCAAGATTATCCGATATCCTCGTTACATTGTCGGCGAGCATAGGTTTCTTCGCCGCGGGTCTTCCACGAGGCATCTTTGCTCTTGAAATTGACTACACTTAGATCTAACGCAGCTCTGGTACCACTTTGATGTAAACTGATTATGCGGAAGCCAATAATCAAGAAGAACACCAGATTAACAAAAGGAATTAGGTTCTTGAGGAACCCTAATTTTATTAACTAGAACTCTTGTTCTGAACAAGACTAACTTAACTGTATTAACTAAGAAATAAATAACCTAGACCTCCCCTTTTATAGAACACAAGGGGGGGGACTTTAGAATTAGGAACCTTAATTATAATTGAAATAGACTTCTACTTAAATTGGGAAACTGCTAATAGCCCATATTGGACCTCTCCAGCAAAGCTTAAGCTAAAACATAAAATACAAAGCATTAAAATCTAATTAATATGTTTATGTAAAATATGTCCTATCAATTTTGATATAAGAATAAAAGAGCTATAATACAAAAATTGTATACCTGAACATACTTGTTTATAGTACTTTGGACTATTGGATTTATCATGTGATGAGAAGCTTGTTTATTTATCAAACGTTTTTTTTTTCCTTTTTCTTTAGGTTTTGATGGACTCTGTTTTCTTGTGAGCCATAATACTACATTAGAATACAATAGCCATTTTTTCATATAAAGATCATTTTAGGTCCGTCCCTCTAAAATGACACTGTAGGAAATGTCCCCACTTTCGATGGTGATATGTTTATTATGGTGTTTAAATAATTTGTAATTTTTTGCTAATAATTGCACTTTGGGATCTGAATTTCTTCCTTGAAACAATGTTGTTGCAGAAAAGTATTGAAGACAAGCTTTCAAAATTGAAGGAAGAAGATCGGATAATAAAAAAAGAGATTAGTACTATTGGACCTGAACTCGCAAAGGTGGTTTGATTTGCATACTATCTGCTTGTGTTTGTATTAGGTAAGCAATAAATTGGCTAATCATTTGTTATTTTTCCTGCAGTTAAAAAACCAAATTGCTAAAAGGACGGTAGATATCAGCAAGCTTGAGAAAAGGATCAATGAGATTGTGGATCGAATCTACAAGGATTTTAGCAAGTCCGTTGGTGTGAGTAACATCCGCGAATATGAAGAGAACCAGCTTAAGGGTGCGCAGCAGATGGCTGAACGAAGAATTAACTTGAGTAGCCATATGTCTAAATTAAAGTATCAGTATGTACTTTGATCCATTTTCTCTTCAATTTATTATGCATAATGCTCTTAGATACTTATTAGTGTAAATAGGTGTATTCATGTGCCTATCAGCTAAATTTTTTATTGAATAATTCTCGTTTCTTTACTTTTCAATCTCTGAAAGTTTTTTTAGTATCTCATCAATAGTACCTTCACTGAAAATAAGTTTCGGTTATTTTTAAAAAAACATTCCTTATATGAGACGAGGAAGATAATCAAGGGAAGGGAATGAAGTGATTGATCCTCACCAAGATTTATTTGGCTGGGATACCATAACATGATACTATGAAAGCAGAGTGTAAGAGAAAATGGTGAAGAGAAAATGACTGAGAAACCAATGGTAGAAGACATTTAGAGAAATAGTAGAAATGGGGACTTCAAGTGAGAGGACTTTCAGGCTTGATCTCAAGGACCTTTGATCTTAATGTTTATACATTCTGAGAGTAAAAAGACTCACCCCATGAGATACTTGTTCTCCATTAATTGTAGTTATATTCATTTATGTAAAACAATAGAGATTAAATCATTGGAACTCCTCCAGTTGGATCTGGTCTACTTATTTTTTTCTTTTCCTTTTCCCTTCTCTTTTGCAACAAATATGATATGGTCTATATGACGGGGTTAAAGGCCCTAGATTACCTTAACTATATTCCAAAGTCGGAGTAGCATTTTTTTGTTATGCTTTTCGGCATTCAGACTTTATTCTGAGATTCAAAATTTACTTGCGTCTTCCTTTTTTTAACGGTGTAAAAGGCCCTAATTTATATGCTGAGAAATCACTTTTATCAGGTTGGAATATGAGAAAAAACGGGACATGAACTCACCTGTCACTGAGCTGGAAGCTAATCTCAGTTCTTTGCGTAAAGATTTGAAGCAAGTGCAGAAGAAAGATGCTGATGTCAAATTAATGGCACAGAAAGCTGAAGATGAGATGAATGAATTAAATGAAGAAGTTCTGGGTACACTTCGATTCTTCATCTTTCCTTATTTCACTGTTTAGTTATTCGTAATTATAATGTATGATTTCTTCATTGCTTACAAATTAGTTTAACTCCTTTATATAAGTGGAAGTATGGGCATGTTCTTGAGATACTAAGACTCTGCTTGGTATCCGGGAATAAAGGATTTTGGTTTATTTCCTTAAATCCAGCTGTTGTTAACCATTGGATCAATGGGAAAAAAACCGAAATCCTTGATTCTAGGAGGTACTTCCGAGATGTCAAGCATAGCTCAAATTTCGTTTTTTTGTGTATTACAACAACATTTTGCGTCTCTCTCCCACAGAACAACCAGCTGATCCTCAAATGACCTTAACACTTCACCATAATTCAGAATAAGTATTTACCTTTATAAGTAGCATAGATAAAGGATCTTTGCATTTCACAAGGGCTTCACTATGTAATACCTATATAGTGTCTTAAGTATAGATACAATATATTCTCTCTTTTTTGCTGAGCAAGCTCCCCCTGGCCAGATGCCTAGATGAATAGAAAAAAATACATCCTAATGCACTTCACACCCCTAGCATCCTCCTCTATAACTATGAGCCTAGGAGGGAGCACAAGATCACAAAATCTAGTTCAAAAAGTGGAGAGGAAATCAGGCCCTCTATTAGATTCCCTATAAGTGCGAGTGATGTTGAAGTCTGATAGAGTAGAGATGAGGCTTTGAATTTCTATAACTGTGTGATAGCAGTTCCAGGGGGGAGGCACTTTATTCATTGTAGATAGAAACCATAGTAGTTGAATCTGTAACCACCTATATCTTGGAAAATCCTTCCTGAATACCCAATGTATGACCTTTAAGGGTGGCTTGCATTTCATGGAAGATTATTTATTTATTTATTTTTTATATTTTTTTATTAGCTGGTTTTTTATAGGGATCCGCAACCCTGAGTTTCCAACCCCATGAGGTTTCGAACCCACGACCTCTCACTAGCATTTCATGGAAGATGTCTGAGATATAAGAGGACTAGCATCACCCATCAGTTCCCAGCAGCAAAAAATACCTTTAGGAGGGAGTATCCATTGGCAGAGTTTAATAGTGGGAAGCACAAATTTGTGGCACACATTCCAATCAGGACATACGAGGTAACCACTTTGTATCTGAGGCTAGGAGGGAGTATCCATTGGCAGAGTTTAATAGTGGGAAGCACAAATTTGTGGCACACATTCCAATCAGGACATACGAGATAACCACTTCGTATCTGAGGCCATGGTTGTGCATAATTTACCTTCACATTTTTGGCATACTTTATAATGTTTTAGTCAAGTAGTATCTGAATATTCCGATACTAACTTTCAGTTATCTTTCTTTCTTTATATAGAATGGAGGTCCAAGTCAGACCAGTGTGAGAAGGCTATCCAGGAAGTGAAGAAGAAATGTAGTAGCATTGCGACAAGTTTAGGGAAACTGAACCGTCAAATAACCTCAAAGGTTGGATTTTAGGAAGTGAAATATTTCTTTTTTCATTGGAAAAGTTGAAGTCTACATTTGCATGAATCTATTAACGGCTGTTTGTCTACTGTTATTATAATCTATTTTAGTATTGAGAACAATTATCAGCCATATAATGTACTAGGTTCACTTTTGGCGTTTGACATTCTGTTTATAATTCATGTGAGAACGATTATTTATAAAATAGGTTATTTGAAAAGTAAAAAAATTGGTAACATAAAGAAAAATAGTGAAAAATCTCTCTTTCTCTGGCACCCCCATCCTTTCGAGACTCGCATGACTGGATATTGGCAGCAATTCGTGGAACTTGGTGGAGATTGCCTGAAAATTGCACCAAAATTAGTTCCCTGCTAGTTAACCATTTTTATAAAAATGTTTTTCTTAATAGTTATTCATAAAACAATATACTAGAAAGATTTTAGAAGAAAATAGTTGCCAAACGCCCCTTTTGTGACCCAGTTTATCTAGAATTTACAAGCATGGAATTTAAAATTCCAAGTTTTTCCATTAAAGAACTGGAATTCTTATTTAAAGTCTGTAATATTACAGGAGTCACAGATTGAACAGTTGCAATCACGTCATCAGGAAATATTGGATAACTGTGAACTGGAGCAGATTAAACTTCCAGTTGTTGCTGACCCAATGGAAAAAGGATCTTTTACAGTGATGAGACCGTCAGAGCGGGAGAAGGTTGAGGTAGAGTTCAAACAAAAAATTGATATCATGATCTCTGAAATCGAAAGAACGTCTCCTAACCTTAAGGCAGTAGACCAATATGAGGCTTTGAAAGAGAAAGAAAGAGAATATACAAAGGAATATGAAGATGCCAGGAAAGTAGAGAAAGGGATAACAGATAAGTATAATGAAGTCAAGCAAAAGAGGTAATACTTTCATCTAAATTTGACTTGTATATACTTTTTATTATGAGAAGAGGAGTTTAAGATAATTTCTCAAGAAGACCATATTATAGACACTAAAACTTTGGGACCCATAATTATCTTAAATCCCACTGAGAGGACCATAAGTAAACCGTGGTCAAGTGGATTAGGATGACTAGAAAACTCGTTAGTTCTCAGATATTATTTATTTTATTCTTGTATATTTGTACTCGTAAAGTTTTAAAAATCTAATATAAGACAAGTTCTCTTTTATATAGAATTATGATGACGGCACACCTTTGTGAAGTTTTAGGGATGTAGCGTTGTAGTGCCAAGGCACGCAAGTTTAGGTCAAGGATAGTGTTCAACCGTAGCGAGCCACGGGCATTCACTAGTCTAATTTAAGACGAGCTTTCTTCTATATAGAATTATGATCTATAATTTGCATTACGTTTTTATTATGTATTTTCTGTTTCTGTTTTTGATTTCAAGTCTTGTTTAAGCAGGTACGAGCTGTTCATGGAAGCATTCAACCATATCTCTAGTAATATTGACAAGATTTACAAGCAACTTACTAAGAGCAGCACACATCTGCTAGGTGGGACAGCATATTTGAACCTGGAAAATGAAGATGATCCATATTTACATGGCATCAAGTACACAACCATGCCCCCAACAAAAAGATTCCGTGAGATGGAGCAACTATCTGGTGGAGAGAAGACTGTTGCAGCACTTGCATTGCTCTTCTCTATCCACAGGTAGGTTTGAGTTTTGTTACTGTTTTATCTTTCATTTTTTCTTCTTCTGACAAGTGACGTTCTTATTATATTAAGGTATTTTGGAGGTAAGAGTGAACTTTAGGATAGGGAGCTTTAAATAATGCTATTGGGTATAATTCAAAATATCCCTATGTATGCACGGTTACATTGGTTCGTTTCTAGGGGGTGTAATACTCACGAAACAAATAGTTTCATCTCAAGCCATCTGTTCACAGGAGTTGGTTCACTGATTGAGTCATAGGCCCTTCTGGGAATATTTCGTTCGACAATTAGTTGAGCTCAGAAAAGTAACTCCCATGTGTCGGATAGCATTAGCAATCTTCCTCATGAGACGTCCCTCTCACATGTAGCCCAGTGTATGGGTTGGTCCAATCTCACTCCACAAGTTTTTTTTTTTGCAAGGTAAGCAAAGTTTTTATAGATTTTTTGAAATGTACAAAGGAAGTGGAAAGTGTAAATACTAGAAAGCTTAAAAACTGTAGTAGCAGAGGCATCACTCCACAGTAGAAGGATGCTTAGAGTGATATTTTAACATGTTGAGGTATTGAAGAGGCACACTAAATGATACAACCTAGTCATATGTTTTGGGTTTACATTGTGGAAGGATGTTTTAAGTGATATTTAAACATCTCGAGGTCGAGACATTGAAAAATAATTAATTATACAACCCTGTCTATTGTTTTTGGTTAGAAATCCAAGTCCACTTTGAGGGTGATCGACATCCTAGGCTGGAGCCCAATCCTGCATTTAATTATGCTTTGGAAACTCTGAAATCCTAAATGTGCAATAATAATTGTTAAATAAGAACTCAGCAAAAATTGGGAACTAGATTAATAAAGGAGTAACTTATCCCAGAGCCGACGAACTAAATACCAAATTTGTAGAAGTAGAATGACTTATATTCTCTCACTGGTCTATCACCTTCACCCCGTACAGTAGAGGGATACATGGCTTTATTCGTAGCTTGACTCTTATATTTTGCTCTGTCAGAAGTTCTCCAGAACGAGCTTGGGGTGATAATGTTGTGGCCCTTGTGTAGAAAGTAGCTCCATAATTGACTTTTTTAACTAATAGGAGACTGGATTTAAACTGAGGTATACTCTTTAGGTCAGTCCATACGGTCGAATAACTAATTCCTTCATTTGTTGAACTGGTTCAGTTACAGGCCTTCTCCATTTTTTATCTTAGACGAAGTTGATGCGGCATTGGATAATGTGAATGTTGCCAAGGTTGCTGGGTTCATCAGATCAAAATCATGCAATGGGGCCAGGAGTGAACAAGACTCGTACGAAGGGAATGGTTTTCAGAGTATAGTTATCTCCCTCAAAGACAACTTTTACGATAAGGCTGAGGCCTTGGTTGGTGTTTACAGGGACAGTGAAAGAAGGTGAGTATTTCATTGCAAGTTATTAACAGTGTCTGTTTATTTGCAGTTATTAAATCTTAATTCATATTACTAAATGCTGTATTATCGCAGTTGCTCGAGTACTATGACTTTCGATCTGACCAAATACCGGGAATCATGAACGATGTGCGAGGTGGTGACTCTGGTAGGCCTGATGCTTGTATCCTCAAATAACTGTTTATTGTAAATAGTACATTTCCAATTCTAGTTTAGGACGTAAATGATTTATAGTTTAGAAGATACCGGTTTACTGTAAATCACGTCTACCACGTGTGACTGATAACACTGAAAACTCGTCAATGTAACTGCACTGAGATATTCCTAGCTTTAATATATGATTCCTTTTGATAAAACCAATAGTTGTTTCCGTTGATCTTTTGGAAATGATTGTTGAAATTGATTGTAAAATACATACTGCCAGGTAGGCAAGCCAAATTGCGGAACTTTATCATTTCACTTCAATATGTTTTCTCTGAAAATCTTTGCTATACACAAACCCTAGAATAAAATTAGTGTCTAAAAAGTTTGATTTTTAAATTTCCAAATTAGGTTATCTCATGTCCTTAACAATAAACTTCACTTTCCAAACTCCAATTTTACCACCACAAATTAGTCTTTTCTCCTTGACTTAGTCAATAACAATTGACCCAAACCCAAATGATGCTCTAATTACCCGCCATACTCTACTGCTAATTTTTTGGGTGGTAAGAGATCCAACGGCTGATATTTGAATCTACCCATTGCTGACATCATCAATATTTCTGGAAAAATGTCCTATAATTCTCCCATTCAAAGATCAGAAAAAAAAAGGTTCAACTTTGGAAACCCTTTCAGAGAATCCCGGGAGCTTCTACGTTCAGGTTTCCGGCAGGTACTCTCTACGGCTGCTGGGATTCTGACCGAAGAAGAGTCTCTTGGTGATCAAGTTTTCAAGAATTGTAGTGGAGGGGAACACGATGGCAATAAAAAAGATTTATGGCAATGTTGGTTCAAGTATCTTCAAAGAAGAAAAGACCCCGTTGAGCCAAATGAAGCCGGTGGTGAAAAACGCCTTGTTAGAACTCCGTCGCAAAGTAGAAGACGCAATCCAAGGAAATTACTTATTAGGGTGGTCCGAAATATCGTGTAATTGTTGCACCTCAAACCATAACCACCCCAAATCAAAAGAATGCGACATTTCGCTATGGGGTGTACCCCTTTTACCTAGTAAAGGCCATGAAGGTACCAACATTATCCTCTTGAAGTTCTTACAAGCCAAAGATTACAAGGTCTATGATGCTTTCACAATGCTTGAAAAGACGTTAAAATGGCGTAATGAGTTCAAGACAGATGCGATTCTAGACGAGGAATTTGAACCCGGTCTTGAGAAAATGGGATTGGTGGATGGCACCGATAAGAAAGGCCGGCCTTTGTTGTACACAATCCATGGGGCTCTTAGAGAAAATAATTTGTACAATAAATTGTTCGGGACGGATGGAAACAAAGACGAATTCTTGAGGTGGAAGATTCAATTCTTAGAAAAGGGTATGAGAAAATTGAATTTTAAACCTGGTGGAGTTGATTCCGTAATTTTGATTACGGACTTGAAGAACGCTCCGGGGCCATCGGGAAAGGAGTTGAGACTCACTGCCAAGAAATTATTTATATCTCTTTTCGTAGATCATTACCCGGAGATCCTCTATAAACATGTAAGTCTTAAAACCATCTTTAGTCACAAATGATTTTACATTAGTCCTAATCATCACGGTCCGAGTTTCTTGTATTATTTTTTTCTCTGCAGATAGTTGTAAATGCTCCGTTCTGGTTCTATGCATACCACGCAACATTTTCTCGGGTATTATCTCAAAGAGCTAAAAACAATTTTGTACTCGCCCGGCCATCTAGAGTTGCCAAAACTCTTCTTAAGTAAGGATCATCTCTTAGTACTACTTAATTTATTTACTTTACGAGTTTTTATTTATTTTTCTTGATTTTTTTTTCGTACTAAAGGTATATAGCTCCGGGAAACCTTCCCGTTCATTATGGAGGGCTCAAACGAGAGAATGACAATGAATTCTCACCCAAGGATTGTGTTTCACAAATAATTGTTAGAGGAGGTGTTACAGATACCATCCAAATTCCAATTGCTGAGGTACTTAATTTAACTTTCCACTTTGCGTCTCGTTTAAGGGTCTTAAGGCCAGTTTTGATATATTTTGTTCTTCGTTTGACATGATTAGCCTGGGGTGACTGTGGTTTGGGACTTAACGGTTGTGGGATGGGACGTAAGTTACAAGGAGGAGTTTGTTCCAGACGACGAATGTTCATACAGAATCCTGATTCAAAAGGAAAAGAAACTGGAAGCGAACGTTAGAAGTTCGTATTATATTAGGGAACCGGGGAAGATATTGATGACCATACAGAACAATATATTCAAGAAGAAGAAAGTTTTTTATAGATTCAAAATCAAGCCCACTGTACCTATGTATGTTTACTTCGATCATTAGTTTTTTTCTTTGGTTTTGACTTCGGTTGAATATAATCTTTTTGTACTATAATTTTGTCTGAAAAAATATAATGTTTTTTCGTACTATAAAGATCCACACATATGAAATGGAGCCGATGAAGGCATAGCTTGTAATCTGCCTGACTGGATCTCTCTGTAACTTTTGTTTCAGTAATGCCATTAGTGTCTGCCAAAAAATTAAATAAAAAACCCCAAAACATATATACCCGCGATGAACCTCAAACCACCAAGTTCCCAAGTGCTTCTATACCTGTGAAAACATCTCATTGAAATCTTTTGTATGCTCGTAAACGAAACATGTCTACAGACTAAATTTTATTTCTTCATCAATAAATCTTCTTACCTTTTGCAAACTCAAAAACAAAAGATGGATGGCAAAAGAACCTCTCCACGGTTTCTTGCCTTTTGAACCCCAAAGTTCCCATACAGAAGGTGAACTTCTCACACCCAAAGGGAGTCACTGACCAGGATTTATCCTGACCTAATGGCATGTTGGTTGGCGAGGTTTTCATGTGCCTCCAGGGGTTAGTCTGGCAAATGGTGATAAATTGTGAACCTGAATCACCCAGGTCAGAAAAAAACAAAAAAAAAACAAACCAAACTTATACACCAAGGTAAAAAAAAGTGGTGTAAACCTTACATTTTGGAGATGGTTTTTAGATTTCCTCATTGACTTGGTCTAAAACAGTGGACACAAACGCAACTGTTAGTAGTTACTCTCCACCATCTTCTTGTGTTTAAGAATTTTGTCCAGCTATTCCCTTCAGAGATCACAAACAAAAAAACTAGAATTGTGTAATCCCTTTTATGGGATTCGGGGAGGAAGGTCTCCTTGTCTTTTTCAGCAGCAATGGCAGAGGGTAACGCGATTAGGGGAGACGTAACATTTAAAGAAAACTACTATACAATGCTTGTTGAGGAAGAAAACACCCCACTGAGCCAATTGAAGCCTGAAATGAAAAAGGCCTTTCTAGAGTTACGTTGCAAAGTAGAGGACGCGATTCTCGGGAATTACATAATGAGGTGGTCTAAAAGAGCTTGTGATTGTTGCACGATGGCAGTCCAAGATGAATCACAAGAACACGGTATATCCCTTTGGGGTGTACCCCTTTTACCTAGTAAAGGCCAAAGGCCATGCAGGAACGGATGTTGTCCATGAGGCTTTCGAAATGCTTCAGAATACATTAAAATGGCGTAAAGAGTACAAGATGGACGGGATTTTAGATGAGACTTATGAGCTCGATATTGAAATGGTTGGAAAGATTGATGGTAAGGATAAGGAAGGCCGACCTTTGTTGTACGTGGTCTACGGGGCTATCAAAGACATTACTATTTGTCATAAATTGCTTCCGAGGGATGAGAAAAAAGAGGATTTCTTGAGATGGAGGATTCAATTCACGGAAAAAGCTATCCGTAAGTTGAGTTTGAAACCTGATGGAGTGGATTCTATGATCCAAATTATAGACATGGTGCACCTTCCACTAAAACCGTTAACAACGGAATGCAGAGTCATTGCCCATAAATTACTTTACACTCTACTTCCAAATTATTATCCGGAGATCATTTACAAACATGTAAGTTCAAAACAAAAGCTTTAACATATTTTCCTGATCACCACGGTCCTTTTCTTGTGTTTTACAGTAAGATTTATATTGTGAATTTGATGGGCAGATATTCATAAATGTTCCATTCTCATTCTATGTATTCTAAGCGGTATTTTCACGGGTATTATCTCCAAGAGTTAGAAACAATTACGTTTATGCGCGATCAGCTAGAGTTACTAAGACCCTTCTCAAGTAAACATCATCTCCAAGTACATCATTCACTTTTCTAGTTTTTTCTTAGGCTTATAGTTTAAGTTTCTTTTATGAATTTGTTTGACAAAGGTACATTGCCCTGGAAAACCTCCCCGTTAAATATGGTGGACTCAAAAGAGATGACGATGCCGAATTCTCACCCGAGGATCATGTTTCAGAACTAGTTGTCAGGAAAGGTGTTGTTGATAGCATCCAAATTCCAATTACTGAGGTACTTAGTTTATTTTTTCAAACTAAGTTCTCATATATGCTTACCTTGTTTTGATATATTTTGTTTTTTGTTTGACACAATCAGCCTGGCGTGACCGTGGTTTGGGACTTAACGGTTGTGGGAGGGGACGTGAGTTACAAGGAAGAGTTTGTTCCAGACGACGAAGGCTCATACACAATATCAATTCTAAAGGAAAAGGAACTGGAAGCGAACGCTAGAGGTTCATATTATGTTAATGAACCGGGGAAGATATTGACCATACACAACGGCTCCTTCAAGAAGAAGAGAGTTTTTTATAGATTGAAAACCAAGCCAGCCGTATCCATGTATGTTTCTTAAATCAGTAGTTTCTTCTTTTCTTCAGCTCGGCATTCATCATTGGAAAACTTTTTCGTACAATAAATTTATTTGAAAAAACAAAAGATAAAAGGCATATCTCATTATTCATGTATTCGGTTTGAAGCGAGAAGACAATATTAGTAATCCGTTTCTCAATTCTCTTCTCCGGGTTGGAAGTATTACTGGGTTCTACTCTTAACCAAAATGGTTACAGCCATTTTTAATCCCAAGTTATATCGGTATATATCAGTAGATCTACAAAATATTGTAATTTATGGACAAAATCTTGATGATCATAAGAAATTTGTGATTTAGTATTAATGCATTCAAATTATCCCGATATACTTGAAACATAGTTTCCATATTTTCAAGTATGTTGAGATATGATCTATACATGTACACCGCCCTTTATAAACAAAGGGCATGCAGGGGCCGATATAACAGCTTAACGTGTGGTATTCTGAAGGGAGGTTGGAGTTTCTGGTGTGAAATTTTCACATCCAACTCACACTAATGGAACATAATGTGGCGTTACTTTATCCAGCCCGCACTCTGTTAGACAATGTTATTTTAGGAAGATAGATTTCCTCAATGACCTGGTCCAAAGTCTTAACCTAACTGTATTAGTAGTTACTCGCCATCATGTTCTTCGCGCCAGCGATGAACAAGCACAAAATAAAAACAAGCATCTCTACAAAAATTTTCCTTCAAAAAATAACAGAGGAATAGCCTTCGTGCATCTTTTTTGGTAACGGTATGGCGCTGGGGAACGAAATTGTGGGAGAAGAGCTTCAAGGAACATCTGATACAATCATATTTGAAGATGAGAATACCCCGTTGAGCCAATTGAAACCCGCGGTGAGAAAAGCATTAACAGAGTTTCGTTGCAAAGTAGAAGAAGCGATCATTGGGAATTATATTTTGGGATGGTCGACTAGTACATGTGAGTGTTGCATGCCGGATCAAAACCACACAAAAGCACACGAACATGGCATTTCGCTTTGGGGTGTACCCCTTTTGCCTAGAAAAGGTCACGAACGCACCGACATTGTCCTCATGAAGTTTTTACGTGCAAGAGATTACAACGTCCATGAGGCTTTCGAAATGCTTCAGAAAACTTTGAAATGGCGTAAAGAGTTCAATATGGACGGGATTTTAGACGAGACTTATGAGCCTGAACTTGAAATAGTGGGATACTCCGATGGTACAGATAAAGAAGGGCGGCCTTTATCGTACGTGAGATACGAGCTTTTTCAAGATATTAATTTGTTTCGTAAATTGTTCAAGATGAATGGGAAAAAAGAGCAACTCTTGAGGTGGAGGATTCAACAACTGGAAAAGGTTATTGGTAAATTGGATTTTAAAAATGGCGGAGTGGATTCCGTGATAATAATTTTGGACATGAAGAACTCACCTGCAGGGCCGCCAGAGTTGAGGAATGTTGCCAGGAAACTACTATTCTCTATCTATCCCGAATACTATCCGGAGATAATCTTTAGACTAGTAAGTTTAATATTTTAAAGCATTTTCTGGCCGGGACTAGGTCATCAGCGTATATAGTCCTAATTTCTTATGTTTTCATGTCGATTTATATGGTCAATTTGATCGACGTAAACATCGCAGGTTTTCATAAATGTTCCTATTTGGAGCTATGCACTCTACAATGTGTTTTCAAAGGTATTATCTCAAAGAGCTAAAAGTAAGTTTGTGATCACACGACCACGCAAATCGGCTAAAACCCTTCTCAAGTAAGTACTATCTCCAAGATCTTAATTATTTCTTCGGCTTATAGATATTTCAGTTTTTTTTTCCTTAAATGAACTATGCCTGGAAAAAGGTACATAGCCCCAGAAAACCTTCCCGTTAAATATGGTGGATTCAAACGAGAGAATGAAGAAGAATTCTCAACTGAGGATCAAGTTTCAGAACTATACCTTAGGGGAGGTCTTACAAATGGCATCGAAATAGCAATTGCTGAGGTATTTTTAGCCTCTGTTTTGCTTAACATTTATTTTTTTGGATGGGGTTAGATGCCTAATAAGAATCTGAATTTGCGATATATTTTGTTCTTTTGATATGATCAGCCTGGGGAGACTGTGGTTTGGGACCTAACGGTTATAGGATGGGATGTGAGTTACAAGGAAGAGTTTGTTCCAGACGACGAATGCTCAGACATTATCACGATTCGACCTGAACAGAAACTGGAAGCGAATGTTAGAAGTTCATGTTACATTCGCGAGCCTGGAAAGATATTGCTAACCGTACACAACGACACCTCGAAGAAGAAGAGAGTTCTTTATAGATTCAAAAACAAACACAATGTGGTAAATCCTGACTTATACAACAACTCTGTTAGTGGTGTGGCACAAGGATTAATCAGGCAAAAGTGTGGGTCACGGGGTGAAAACGATGAAGTTTTTGATATGTACCCGCCTATATTTTTCTAGATAGGGAATACCTATTTGTTTTTATTCTTTTTCTGTCGCGTATTAGGCATTGTAATAGCTTGAGAGGAGTTGTTCAATCAACATTAAGAAACGATTTCACTGTATGTTTCTC
The DNA here is from genome assembly GCA_014058105.1 of Kingdonia uniflora. Classification (NCBI taxonomy): domain Eukaryota; kingdom Viridiplantae; phylum Streptophyta; class Magnoliopsida; order Ranunculales; family Circaeasteraceae; genus Kingdonia; species Kingdonia uniflora. Next base: position 222,352 of record JACGCM010001723.1, read on the forward strand.
TTTTGTAACCTTCAGTTTCTAAATGTGTTATCTTCTTTGTCAAATTGAGCGTGAGATCACATTAAATTAGTCATATAAATGGTGATACATTACGAACTAAGCTCACCCGTTGGCGAAAAATGAAAACTTCATCTTTGGACTATAGATCTGCTCGAAATTTATACTTCAAAAATATGTGAACCTTTAAGGATTTAACAATATTTGAAGTAACCATTTTTGATGTATCACGGTTCTCACAACCGTCGTGTACGTATACTTAGAGAGATGTCATCTCTCTCTCTAGGATGACCAAGTGGACGCCGCTCTCTCCACATTTTTAATTTAAGTTATTTATTTGATATAAAAGGCTAATAGTTCCTTAAGTTAGTAACTCTAACGTTAGTAGGATTAGGTTTAAGCTTTCTACTTCAATAAAAGCCTCCTTGTTATTAGGGTTATTTTGAAGTTATTGAATAAGAGAGAGAGAGAGTTTAGAGTCACAGTCTTTGAGATCTTTCAATTCAATCTCTTATTCATGTCAATTTTTCTTTGAAAAGTTTAAATCTAAACCAAAGCCGCTGGCGGATGATTAAAAAGAACGTTAATTCGTGGCGAGCCACCGGTATACACTAGTACTGTTATCTATCTGAATATTTATCAGTGACAACATTCAAGTTATGGAAGATATTGTCAAGGGATATTTTATTAAGTAAAACCGTAAAAGTATAGAACTTTGTCCAACCCAGACTGGTTTGAGATACTATTTAAGAAAGTTCGATTTCTTCATGGATTTGGTCTAAACCTATGTTAAGTAACTACCAAAGATATCCAAATCTAGGATTTGTTTGACACATTACTTAAGAAAATAGAGGAAATAATTCTCAGAACCCCTTATTCTTCCCCTTCAAAGAATCAGGGGAAACCGTTTGATGCAATACTCTATTTTTAACCATAATGGTGGTGGTGAATGTGGGCAAATGGAAAGAAACATCTGATTCAATCATATTCGAAGATGAGAATACCCCGTTGGGCCAATTGAACCCCACGGTGGGAAAAGCATTACTAGAATTTCGTTGCAAAGTGGAGGACGCCATCATTGGGAATTACATACTGGGATGGTCTACGAAAACATGTGATTGTTGTACGCGGGATCACCACCACGCCAATTCACAAGAGCACGGCATTTCTCTTTGGGGTGTACCCCTTTTACCTAGTAAAGGCCATGAAGGTACCGATATTGTCCTCATGAAGTTCTTTCGTGCTAGACAATACAAGGTTTATGAGGCTTTCGAAATGCTTCAGGACACATTGAAATGGCGTAAAGAGTTTGATATGGACGGGATTTTCGACGAAACTTTTGAGCCCGGACTTGAAAATGTGGGATATATAGATGGTACAGATAAAGAAGGCCGGCCTTTGTTGTACGTGGTCTACGACCCTCTTCGCGACATTAATTTGTTCCTTAAGTTGCTCCAGAACAAAGAAAAAAAAGATCAATTCTTGAGGTGGAGGGTTCAGCAAGTGGAAAAGGGTATCGAAAAATTAAGTTTTAAAAACGGTGGAGTGGATTCCGTGATCACAATTTTGGACATGAAATACTGGCCGACGGGACCGGCAGAAATAAGACGCTCAGTCAGGAAGTTACTTTTCTCTATTTATCCAGATCATTATCCAGAGATAATCTTTAGAATGGTAAGTTGTAATTAAAATTTCAAATATTGTCCAGGTTCAGCGCAGTCTAGAATTTTTTGTAATTTGATCCGCAGGTTTTCTTAAATGTTCCTATTTGGAGCTATGCACTCTTCAATGTGTTTTCTAAGGTATTATCTCAAAGAGCTAAAAGTAAGCTTGTGATCACACGACCACATAAATCGGCTAAAACCCTTCTCAAGTAAGTATCATATCTAAATACCCCTCTATATTTCTTCGACTTATAGTTTCAGTTTTTTATATATATATAAACTTTGTCTGAAAAAAGGTACATTGCTCCGGAAAACCTTCCGGTTCAATATGGTGGTCTGAAACGAGAGGACGATGATGCGTTTTTACCCGAGGATCAAGTTTCAGAACTAGTTATTTGGGGAGGTGTTACCTATAGTATCGAGATTGCAATTGCTAAGGTACTTTAAACTTTCTGCTCTGCGTAACTTTTTGTTTTTGTGGAAAGTGAACTGATAAATTTTGTACTATGATTAGCCCGGGGAGACTGTGGTTTGGGACGTAACGGTTGTAGGATGGGACGTGAGTTACAGGGAGGAATTTGTTCCAGACAATGACTGCTTGGACATAATATCGATTCAAACGGAAACTAAAATGGAAGCGAATGCCAGAAGTTCATATTACATCCGTGAACCGGGAAAGATATTGCTAACAATACACAATGGCACATTCAAGAAGAAGAAAGTTCTTTATAGATTCAAAATCAAACCCATGGTAAATCCCAACTTGCATAACTTACGTGTTGGAGGTCTGTGCCCTTCAATTAGTGAGAACAATGATACATCCGAAGATTTCGACTGCTAGAAGAAGCAAAGATTGCTAAATTAACACCCGCTTAATATCTCTGTTTACGGCAAAAATATTTGGACGCAACTAGGAACTAAGTACGTTTTTTCCTTTTTTTCTTTTTTTCCTTTTCATATTAGGCATGTAATAGCCTGAGAGAAATTGTTTGATCAACATCAATATAAAAATTTCTCGTTAAGTTTTTTAATCTCCTGTTTTAAATATTGTTTATGATCTTCTTCGTCAAACTGAAGTCTTGAATCACTAAATCACTAAATTAGATATGTGAACCGAGAGGCAATTGTAGTATACAAGCTACAATGAGAAACTCTCAATTAAAAACGCATGTTGAGATAAATAGTCCCATTACGCATGTTAAGCTTTGCAACTCAATATATAAAATCCTGTGACTACTCTTTTCATTATATTGCCATGAGATTGAACCTCCAGTTTTAATAAGACTAAATGCTCATAGCAAAAAAACTGTAACAATCGATCAGAAGAAGAATTAGGCAAAAAATTAGGATACATTCGAGGAAAATAAAATTTCCATTGAAGAGAAGCAAATGAAGGCTTTCATAAAATTCTCGTAGAATCGAGAATGAAGTTTTCATTCTGTACATGCCCGATCATGAATTAGTAACTGCCTCCAAAAAAGTCTCAATTGTTTCTAGTTTCTTTTGGAGCAATATATCACAAAATCCAGTTTAAACAATATTGTATTTTGGTAGGATTATCAGAGATAAGCTACATCTTCACAATACTGGTAAATGCCATACATATTGCTATCTTATTTAAAAGATGATCGCGTTTATTGCAATATTGTGGCAGTCGTGAAACACCGATTGATACATTGCCTTGGGGCTACTATTTTGGAAAAGATAGTTACTCATTGATTTGGTCTTAAACCCAACTGGCTTTGAATTACACATTACACAAAAAACTAACAGTCTAAACAAACTCTTTCCTCAGAAATAAGAAAAGTAAGGAAATAAATCCGAGGAAGAGCCTTTCTTGGACTCGTGTTGTTTACCGTGATGGCGGGGAGGAAAAAGATTGCAGATCAAAAAAAGATTCAGCAAGCATCCAGTGCGATCATATTTAAAGATGAAAACACCCCGTTGAACAAATTGAAGCCCAGGGCAAAAAAAGCATTACTAGAATTTCGTTGCAAAATAGAGGACGCAATTGTTGAGAATTACATACTGGGGCGGTCTAAGACAGTGTGTGATTGTTGCATGTCGGATCACAACCACACCAAATCACAAGAAAGTGGCATTTCCCTCTGGGGTGTACCTCTTTTGCCTAGTAAAGGTCACGAAGGCACCGACATTATCCTCATGAAGTTTTTACGTGCAAAAGATTATAAGGTCAACGAGGCTTTAGAAATGCTTCAAAAAACATTGAAATGGCGTAAAGAGTTCAAGATGGACGGGATTTTAGATGAGAAGTTTGAGGCAGGTCTTGAAAAGGTGGGATATATAGATGGCACGGATAAGGAAGGACGGCCTTTGTTGTACACAGTCTTCGAGCCTTTACGAGACGCTGCCATTTTCCATAGGTTGATCCAGACGAAGGGGCAATTCTTGAGGTGGAGGGTTCAACATGTGGAACAGGTTATGCATAAATTGAATTTTAAAAATGGCGGAGTGGATTCCATGATCTCAATTATAGATATGAAGAACTGGCAGATGGGTACTCCAGAGTTAGCAGACGCTATCAAGAAGTTATATTTCTATATCTATCCAGATTATTATCCGGAGATGTTCTTTAGAATGGTACGTTAAAAGTTTTCCAACATTTTCATGTATCAACGTAATCTTGAAATTTTCCCTTATTTGATCGCAGGTATACATAAATATGCCTGTTTGGTCCCATTCATTCTACAATGTATTTTCCAAGGTATTATCTCAAAGAGCTAAAAGTAAGTTCGTTATCACACGATCACATAAAACGGCTAAGATCCTTCTTAAGTAAGTATCATCCAATTTTTTCGGCTTATAATTCAATTTTTTACCTTCTTATATGAACTCCTTTTGTAAAAGGTACATATCCCTGGAACAACTCCCTGTTAGATATGGTGGACTTAAACGAGGGAAGGATGATGATTTCTCACCCGAGGATCAATTTTCAAAACTAACAATCAGACGAGGTGTTAGAAATGGTATCGAGATTGCAGTTGCTGAGGTATTTTTAACCTTTCTACTTTGCCTAACTACTATATTTTTAATTTTTTTAATTTTTCACAAGTACTAATTAATGACAATTTTTATTTTGTTCCATGATCAGCCTGGGGAGACTGTGGTTTGGGAGGTAATGGGCATAGGATGGGGCGTGAGTTATAAGGAGGAGTTTGTTCCGGAGAATGAGTGCTCGGATATAATCCTGATTCAACTGGAAAAAAAATTGGAAGTGAATGTTAGAAGTTCATATTATATTAGTGAACCGGGAAAGATATTGCTAACCATACACAACAACACCTCCAAGGAGAAGAAAGTTCTTTATAGATTCAAGATCAAACTCAATGTTGTAAATCTTGACTTAAACAATATGATTGTTGGTGATGCGTCCGCCTGGAGTAGTAATATTGCAAGGGCACAAGGATCAATCACGAAAAAGGGCGAGTTAGGCAAAACCGATGAAATTTATCTACTCAGAAAACATAATACATTTGAATATTCCGACAGCTAAGTACCAGAGCTGAACTGACAAATTAGAACCCGTCTAATTTCCCTCTATTTTTCTTTGATAACGAGCAGTTATGCATGCGTCTACGCGCCTGCAAATGCGTTATTTTTGGGATTAAGATGGGGTTTTGCAATATTTTTTGAGTTATAAACTTAATGAATTACACGTCTGTTTAGATAACAATACAAATCCTTTTATAATTTATAATCTATCCATAAATTGTTTAAATTTTTGTAATCTTATAAAATTTAGAAATCATCTTGCATTATCATCTTGGGTTATCTCCCGGAGTAACAATGACATTTCTAAATCCCATTTGAATGTAGGGGGTGTTTTAGTATATGGGTCCAAACTGTAGCCTAGTTAAATATTGGAAGGCCTACTTCAACAAAAAAATCCAATGGTTGCATGGTAAAACTTTGATGTAGAAGTAATGGTTTTGAATAGGCTCCCAAGACCTTGATCTCTGTAACAAATTTTTTATTATTTATAAATTGCCTTTAAGTCTCTTCATATTTCATCTTCCTCGTCAAAGAAGAAGACGGCTACGTGCAGTTCAAAATTGCGTGGGATCAATCCACCAAAAATCCACCCAGAGGGTGGAGAAACCATCCTCAAGGTCGGTTTGGGTAAGCCACATCAGCTCCACCACCTCGCTGATGTGGGGTGGATTTGAGAAAATGAGGGTGGATTTCTCAATCCACCTCGCCACGTCAGAATCCTCCTAGCTGCTGCCGGTGCTCTAAAAAAATTGACCTATTGCACCTCACATATCCATGAAGAACTAGAATTGGTGCCCCAAGTAGAGAAACAGAGCTTAATTGATTGAAGAAGGCATCATTTTGGGAAATTTTGAGCTCGCTTTAATGGTGATTTGAGTAGTAATCGAGTTCAAGAGCAACTCTCTGGGAGTAGACTTGACTCTCTCTCTCTTAAAGCTTAAAACTTTGTTTTCTGTTTGGACCAGAGAGTGGACTTGGTCTGAAGATCGCGGAGTGAGAGAGAATATGAGAACCTCGAGATTGATTTGGGAAATCAGCGGCTGGGATTGATTTTTTCGGATAAATGTTTAGATCCGACGGCTCAGATTCGTTTTTTTGCCAAATTTGATTGCGACCCGAAAATGGACACCCAATAAAAAAGATGACCTTTTTTTACCTTCCTATTATTATAGATAGGCCTGTTTTGTAATAGCTTGAGAGAGGTTCAAAATGTTGGAATATTATTAATGCGTAACCGTAAATATACACCCGGAGTTTACCAATTAGGTTAATTTTTTTTGTTACCAAGGTACTTTATTTTGATCGCTACCAAATTATTTCTATCGTTTCGAGCTTACGGGTTGATCTGTCTCAACTGACACTTAAACCACAACTCGTGCGTGGTCATTTTGCTCCAGCAAAACCTAGCTATTACCACCATAAAGCTTAAGACTTTCCAGCGTAAGCGTAAGCCGTAAGGTAAACAATAAGCACTGACATTACAGTAACTGAGATTACTGATTTGACTTTGTCTAAGCCCAACTGTGTTAGTAGTTAATAGCCAAAATCTTTCTGCTTAAGACTTCTTGGCGCCAGCTATCCAAGCAACCTCATTGTACTAATCCAAAAAAAGAAGTTATCTTATAATGTCTTCTCCTTAACCCAAAATAAAAAACTATACTTCTCCAAAATACCTCGTAAAAGAGTCTCTCCCCGCGCTCGCATTTTCAACAATAATCGAAATGGGCTGCAACATTGCGGAGGAAGATTTTAGTACGATCATATTCGAAGATGAGAATACCCCATTGAGCAAGCTGAATCCCGCGGTGAAAAAGGCCTTACAAGAGTTACGTTGCAAAGTAGAGGATGCAATCCTTGGGAATTACATACTAGGATGGTCTGCGAAAACATGTGATTGTTGCATGCGGGATCACCACCATGCCAATTCACAAGAGCACGGCATTACTCTTTGGGGTGTACCCCTTTTACCTAGTAAAGGCCATGAAGGTACCGATATTGTCTTCATGAAGTTCTTACGTGCTAGAGAATACAAGGTTTATGAGGCTTTCGAAATGCTTCAGAACACATTGAAATGGCGTAAAGAGTTCGATATGGACGGGATTTTAGACGAAACTTTTGAGCCCGGACTTGAAAATGTGGGATATATAGATGGTACAGATAAAGAAGGCCGGCCTTTGTTGTACGTGGTCTACAACCCTCTTCGAGACATTAATTTGTTCCTTAAATTGCTCCAGAACAAAGAGAAAAAAGATCAATTCTTGAGGTGGAGGGTTCAGCAAGTGGAAAAGGGTATCGAAAAATTAAGTTTTAAAAACGGTGGAGTGGATTCCGTGATCACAATTTTGGACATGAAATACTGGCCGACGGGACCGGCAGAAATAAGACGCTCAGTCAGGAAGTTACTTTTCTCTATTTATCCAGATCATTATCCAGAGATAATCTTTAGAATGGTAAGTTGTAATTAAAATTTCAAATATTTTCCAGGTTCAGCGCAGTCTAGAATTTTTTGTAATTTGATCCGCAGGTTTTCTTAAATGTTCCTATTTGGAGCTATGCACTCTTCAATGTGTTTTCTAAGGTATTATCTCAAAGAGCTAAAAGTAAGCTTGTGATCACACGACCACATAAATCGGCTAAAACCCTTCTCAAGTAAGTATCATATCTAAATACCCCTTTATATTTCTTCGACTTATAGTTTCAGTTTTTTTTATTTATATAAACTTTGTCTGAAAAAAGGTACATTGCTCCGGAAAACCTTCCGGTTCAATATGGTGGTCTGAAACGAGAGGACGATGATGCATTTTTACCCGAGGATCAAGTTTCAGAACTAGTTATTAGGGGAGGTGTAGCCTATAGTATCGAGATTGCAATTGCTAAGGTACTTTAAACTTTCTGTTTTGCGAAACTTTTTGTTTTTGTGGAAAGTGAACTGATAAATTTTGTACTATGATTAGCCCGGGGAGATTGTGGTTTGGGACGTAACGGTTGTAGGATGGGACGTGAGTTACAGGGAGGAATTTGTTCCAGACAATGACTGCTTGGACATAATATCGATTCAAACGGAAACTAAAATGGAAGCGAATGCCAGAAGTTCATTTTACATCCGTGAACCGGGAAAGATATTGCTAACAATACACAATGGCACATTCAAGAAGAAGAAAGTTCTTTATAGATTCAAAATCAAACCCATGGTAAATCCCAACTTGCATAACTTACGTGTTGGAGGTCTGTGCCCTTCGATTAGTGAGAACAATAATACATCCGAAGATTTCGACTGCTAGAAGAAGCAAAGATTGCCAAATTAACACCCGATTAATATCTCTCTGTTTACAACAAAAATATTTGGACGCAACTAGGAACTAAGTACGTTTTTCTTTTTTTCTTTTTTTCCTTTTCATATTAGGCATGTAATAGCTTGAGAGAAATTGTTTGATCAACATCAGTATAAAAATTACTTGCTAAGTTTTTTAATCTCCTGTTTTAAAAATTGTTTATGATCTTCTTCGTCAAACTGAAGTCTTGAATTACTAAATTAGATATGTGAACCGTGAAGCAATTGTAGTATAAAAGCTACAATGAGAAACTCCCAATTAAAAACGCATGTTGAGATAAATAGTCCCATTAGGCTTGTTAAGGTTTGCAACTCAATATTTAAAATCCTGCGCCTACTCTTTTCATTGCCATGAGATTGAACCTCCCGTTTTAATAATGTTAAATGCTCATAGCAAAAAAATTGCAACAATCGATCATCAGAAGAAGAATTAGGTAAAAAATTAGGATACATTCGAGGAAATTAAAACTTCCAGTGAAGAGAAACAAATGAAAGGCTTTCATAAAATTCTCGTAGAATCGAGAATGAAGTTTTCATTATGTACATGCCAGATCATGAATTTGTAACTGCACCCAATCTCCAAAAATGTCCCAATTGTTTTCGAACTTTTTATTTTAGGAATGGGATATTTACGAAATCCTCGAGAATATGATCAAACTTTATTTCATGGTACTTGTGACGTTTGAACAACCAGTTTCTCTTGGAGCAATATATCAAAAATTCAGTTTAAACAATATTGTATTTTGGTAGGAGATAAGCTACATCCTCACAATACTCATAAATGTCATACATATTGCTATCTTATTTAAAATATGATCGCGTTTTATTGCAATATTGTGGCAGTCGTGAAACACCTTCGATTGATACATTGCCAAGGGGCATGGTGTTGAATATAGAATATATGTTGAATATAAAATATACCTAATATATGATATATACTAAATATATAATTCTCTAAATATAAGATATTCTTACTTACTGTGCCCAAGTAATTATAACTATATAAGGAGAAGGTCTTCTTCCATTGTAATAATCGAATAATAATAAAGTTAGTCTTTCTCGAATCTCTTATTCTTTGTATTAGTTTCTACATGGTATGAGAGCGGGTTTGATAATTGAACCTAGTTCTTTCGAATTGAATTGAATTGAATTCCGCTGAGAATTGCTGTCACGAAGCTTAATTCTGTTGCAAAGTTCGAAGTTATTATAGCTGTAACAGTTGGAGGTCATTGTAGCAGTAGTGTTCAAAGTTACGGTAGCAGTTCGAAGTACTGTAGCAGATGCCAGAAAATCACTGTAGCAGTCCGAAGTACTGCAGCAGATACCAGAAAATCTCTGTAGCAGTTCAACCAATGGGTTCCAGTGATGATACAACAATGGGTATTGTCCAGTAATGTATGAAAACTAAAGGTAGTGTTTTAGTTGTAAATTATTTGAAAAGTACTTGGTTAATTGATACTGGTGCATCAGATCACATGGTAAGCGACTCTAGCATATTATCATTTATTACACCTTCAACCCAAACCTCTATATACACAGTAAATGGTGGTTTCTCTCTTGTAATTGGAGAAGGTTCTACTGACATATCTGAATCCCTGACATTAAACTTTATCCTTATTGTTCCTGCTCTATAGTACAATATCTTGTCTGTCAGTAGGATCACGGTTGCAGTTACATGAACCGTGATGTTTTGGCCTCAATTTTGTATTTTTTAGGACATAGTGACTCGGCAGGTTTTTGGTTGTGGTGTTAGAAAAAATAATCTTTACTATTTGGACCTGACTAATAGTGGAGAGCAGAAAATTTATTGGGTGAATAAAGTCAGAGAAATTGAAGAAGCAAAAGCTAATGTGTGGTTATGGCATCGGCGACTGAGTCATCTCTTCTTCGGGTATCTTCAAAAATTAAATTCGTCGTTATTTTCGAATTGTAGTATTTCAGAGTTTAAGTGTGATATTTGTGAACTCGCTAAGAGTCATCGTATTACATACTCTCCAAGTTTTAATAAAAGTTCAGAACCTTTTAGTATTATTCACTCTGATGTATGGGATCCTGCACGTATTCCTTTATTGTCTGGAGGTCATTATTTTGTGACTTTTATTGATGAGTGTACTCGTATAATGTGGGTATCCCTAATTACCCATAAAAGTGAAGTCTTTGAAGTATTTAAAAAAATTTATCAGATGGTTTTGACCAAATTCCAAAGGAGAATACAAGTTTATCAATCTGATAATGGAAGAGAATTTACTAGTAATGAAATGTCGGAGTTCTTAACAAATAACGGCACTCGACATCAAACCTCTAATGTTTATACCCCACAACAAAATGGGTTAGCTGAACGAATGAATAGACAACTGTTAGAAGTTGTTCGTGCATCTTTTTTTGGAATGAATATGTCATTGGATTATTGGGGAGAAGCGTGAACATCTGCTGCTTACTTGATAAACTGCACACCATCTGGGGTCATTGAATTTCAGGCCCCCTTCCAAAAGCTTTATGATCTTATCACCATCCCTGCAATGCCAAACCTAGAACCACGTGTTTTTGGATGTGTTGTCTTTGTTCATATACCTAAACATCAGCGAGGAAAATTAGATCATTGTGCTCGAAAGTGTGTATTTCTTGGATATGCTGATTTTAAAAAGGGTTATCGTTGTTATGATCCTGTGGAGGGGAAGGTGTATATCTCTTTGGATGTTTTGTTTTAAGAATTAGAGGCATATTTTGTGGGATCTTCCCTCAGGGGGAGAAACATAATGATGGTGAAGGAAAGTTCCCTATTATTGGGGATATATTTCAGGAACTAGAGGATTTGACGAGTAATTTGAACAAGCGTAGTAACCTGACTAATGATGAAAAGGAAAGTGAAGCAGAGCATATGACAGGGGGAGATCAGAGTATTGAAGATGAACTTCATATGAATGGAGATAATCAGACGATAGGGGGAGATCAAGCTAAAGTAGTAGAAGTTGCCCGTGACTCCAACATTCTAACACCATCTACCAAAGTACTGCCGCAGAATGTCGAACCTCAGGTATTTTCTAATCTTAACACTGTTAATGATATTCAACCTTGACGTTCAGAAAGGCCTACTAAAGGTATTCCAAAATCTACTTATGAACCAGATATCAATTCTAAAGCCAAATACCCAATTTCTGATTATGTGTCCACCCATAGGTTGGCTAAGTCGTTTACATGCACTATGAATAAATTATCCTATGTATCTATTCCTAGTAATTTACAGGAAGCACTATCAGATCCACGATGGAAGAAAGCCATGAATGAAGAGATGAATGCATTGCAAAAGAATTCCACTTGGGAACTTGTTGATAAACCCCACGGATATCGTATTGTTGGGTATCGTTGGATCTTTACTGTAAAGATGAATTTAGATAGAAGTATTGATAGGTATAAAGCCAGACTAGTTGCCAAAGGGTATATGCAGACGTATGGTGTGGATTACGAGGAGATCTTCGCCCCAGTGATAAAGATAAACACTATTCGTGTATTTATTTCTCTTGCAGCCAATCAAGGTTGGCCATTACAGCAGTTTGACGTGAAGAATGCATTTCTCAATAAAGACTTAGAAGAAGAAGTATACATGGAGTTACCACCTGGAGTCACGAATTATGAATGAGGAAAATTATGTAAATTAAAGAAGACATTGTATGGGTTAAAACACTCGCCACGAACTTGGTTTGGACGTTTTTCGAAGAGCATGAAGGCATTTGGATATAGACAAAGTAATTCTGATTATATATACCTTATTTATAAAATGGAAGTCAGAAAAGCTTACCGCTCTTATTGTTTATATTGATGATATGGTTGTTACTAGAAATGACTCAGTAGAAATAGAGGCACTGAAGAACTATTTGTCATGGGAATTTGAGATGAAGGATTTGTGACAGTTAAAATACTTCTTAGGCATTGAAGTTGCAAGATCAAGTCAAAGTATTTTCATGTCTCAACGAAAGTATATATTAGACCTTCTTGTAGAAACTGGGATGCTTGATTGCAAACCGGTAGATACACCGATTGAAGTGAATCATCACTTGGGAATATTTTTCGACCAAGTTTCATGTGTCAAAGGAAGGTACCAACACTTAGTGGGAAGACTAATTTATCTCTCCCATACTCGACCGGATATTAGCGTCGTAAGTCAATTCATGCATAATCTAAGTGAAGAACATATGAAGGCGGTCTTTCGAATACTAAGGTACTTGAAGAAATCTCCGGGAAAAGGTCTCTTATTCTGGAAAGGTGGTGATATTGAAATAATGGGATACACCGATGCAGATTGGGCAAGAGATATGACGAACAGGAGGTCAACCTCAGGTTATTTTACGTTTGTATGTGTGAATTTGGTGATATTTAGAGCTAAGAAGTAAAAGGTTATTGATAGATTAAGTGCAGAATCTAAGTTTCGGGGTATTACTCATGGAGTATGTGAACTACTATGGATACGGAATATATTGAAGTATCTTGAATTTAAACTCATGAAAGCAATAGATTTATACTATGACAATAAAGCATCGATTATGATTGCACACAATCCAATTCAACATGACCGTATGAAACATGTTGAAGTGGATCAGTTCTTTATCAGAGAAAATATTGACAAAGGGTGTATATCTTTTCCATTCGTGAAGTAGGAAGAACAACTTGCAGATATTCTTACGAAAAAAGTTTGTGGACGAATATTTAACGACATGATTGACAAGCTGGGCATGATTGACATCTATGCTCCATCTTGAGGGGGAGTGTTGAATATAAAATATATGTTGAATATAGAATATACCAAATATAGGATATATACTAAATATAAAATTATCTAAATATAGGATATTCTTACTTGGCGCCCAAGTAATTGTAACTATATAAGGAGAAGGTCTTCTTCTATTGTAATTATCGAATAATAATAAAGTTAGTCCTTCTCGAATCTCTTATTCTTTGTATTAGTTTCTACACATGGCTTGGCCGGGGCTACTATTTTGGAAAAGATAGTTACTCATTGATTTTGATGTGGCACGTCCCTCATAGGATCGTTTACTCACCGTGTAGCGCCCCGTTTTTTTTTTCTTCTGAAAATAACTTGTTCTAGAGCTGTTGTAGTTTAGTAAGTTACTTGTGGAAGTATGCTATCATAACTTTTTCTCCAAATCATTTTTAGAACCCATTCAAACACCACCGTATTTCTTCCTGATTCTTCTCCATCTCTCTCTCTATCTCCTCCATCAACCCATAGCTTTAGAGACTCTGGTTTGTGAGTAGTATTACCCTTAACTTTAAGTTCTCTATCATGCCCGTTTTTGGAGTGGGTTGGGTTGATTTTGTCGAGCATTACAAGTCGTTCTTCGCTTCTCGATTTGTATCAAATACCTAATCAGGCAAGTACCATTATTGCTCGTCGTTGTTCTTGATTGAAATTGTGTATTAATTATAGTTAATATGTCATGTTTAGTAGATTATTAGTTCATATATATTTACTGTTTGCTCGTCGTAATTGTTCCGTGACTATATTATTGTGGAATTTCAGAGCTTGATATACAATCCTTTTTGGAACCCATTATAGTAGTTAGGTTAGATTTAACTTGAGCATATCAGTAAACCCAATTTAGTGAAGAGTTGCTCCTGTGGGTATTTATATGTGGGTAATTATTTAAAGTACTATAACAGTTCTTTTACACACAGTCGATGGGTTTAGTAATATATATAAGGTGTATATATACTAAAAGAAAAAAACAGATTTGTATAACATGTTTCATAATGCTTATATGTTTAAAAATGCATATTGTATATTATAGATACATAATGTATATATGTTTATAGTTGGGCAGCCTTTGTATATATATATAGCTTAGGGCAGACCTTGGTTAAATGTATACTTAGAATATATATGAGTAGTATATAAGAAAATTTGTAATGATATTAATTATATCCATATCAATAGCGTAGGTAATAGTAATTGGTACCTCGTGTTTAACCCTTTAAACTATAGATGGATAAGTTGGACCTTGATGTTAAATCAAGGAGGTACTAGCATAAGCCTATTTAAAATCATCGACTGAGACTCTACTCCTATATTTGTGAGGGTAAAAAGGTCATTGAGCTTAAGATCGCCAATCATATGATATAGTCTCATTGCCTATATAGCAAGGACAGGTAGGTCATTTTGATTGAGTGTCGGTCTCTTAAATTATTCATGCATAGGATAACTTAGAGTTAATGTACACAGTAGGGCTATGCTGTTACGGTCCTTGGGTTCGAGTCCCTAAACCAAATATGAGGTAACTGTTTCTCAGTTTTCCCGGGTTGCAAGTCCCAAAATTCTTTCCCTGTTACTTCTCGGCTGCATGCTACGCGAGCATCCCGTGGGCTTAGATCCCTGAAAGTGAAAATAAAATAGACTTTAGACCTGTAGGTTGAAAATCCTTGACCGCCTTGATCCGGTGATTTACCCGCTAATTCCTGGCTCACTAAAAAGGAATCCGCCAATCCCTGGCTCGCCAATAAGGGATACACTTCTGTTGAGGACAGAAGGGTGCGAGAGTGTGGTCCCACTGAATTAAAAGTGACCCTGTGTACATCGTCTGTTAGTTATCTCCCACACCTAATAATACCTTATAACTATTTTATAATACTAGTTGGCGCCGACGCTTAAAAACAACCTTAATAATTGAACCTCATTTCCTCAATGCATTGCATCATTTATATATAATTACAGGATATTATATCACATTAGTCCTTTTGTATAATAGATCAGTCTGTCATGTTCAGTGACCGGTAATAATTGTGCTTGCTTGACGCCCTGTGCGCTATATTTTTTTCAGGAGGTCGAGCACGGTAGGATTTTGCTTAGTAAGGCTTGGTTATTCAGTTTCAGGATTCTTTGGAGTTCTTTGGATCGCTGAGCTGTCGTAGGGTATTTATAATAATTATTTCATATTTCATCGTCTTAGTCTAATTCTCGTATGTAGAGTTAGTAGAGAATTTTATTCAATTTAATATAATTGAGTTATTTTCCGTTGCGCTTCTTTGGTAAGTAGATGTAGTTAATTTCGTTAGAAATAATACATCTGTGGGGTTTCATCCGTAGGATGCCCGACTTGTTAGGCCTTAGGATTTGCTTAATGATTTTTATCAGAAGACGAATTTTGGGGAGTGACACACCGTACCATTTATGTTTATTTAATGTTTTGTATTTTAGTCTTTAGCTTAAGCCTTGTCGTAGAGGCCAAACCTAGGTTATTAGCAGTTTTCTAATTTAAGTAGAATTCTATTTCAATTAGAATTAGGGTTCTTAATTCTAACACCTTGTGTTCTAGGGAGGTCTAGGTTATTTTTTTATTAGTTAATTAATTCAGTTAAGTTAGTCTTGTTCAGAACAAAGTTTCTAGTTAATAAAATTAGGGTTCCTCACGAACCTAATTCCTTTTGTTACAACTGGTGTTTTTCTTGATTATTTGCTTCCGCGTAATCAGTTTGCATCATATTTGGTCTTAAACCCAACTGGCTTTGAATTACACATTACACAAAAAACTAACAATCTAAACAAACTCTTTCCTTAGAAACAAGAAAAATAAGGAAATAAATCCGGGGAAGAGCCTTTCTTGCACTCGTGTTGTTTACCGTGATGGCGGGGAGGAACAAGATTGCAGAAAAAAAGATTCAGCAAGCATCCAGTGCGATCATATTTAAAGATGAAAACACCCTGTTGAACAAGTTGAAGCCCAGGGCGAAAAAAGCATTACTAGAATTTCGTTGCAGAATAGAGGACCCAATTGTTGGGAATTACATACTGGGGCGGTTTAAGACAGCGTGTGATTGTTGCATGTCGGATCACAACCACACCAAATTACAAGAAAGTGGCATTTCCCTCTGGGGTGTACCTCTTTTGCCTAGTAAAGGTCACGAAGGCACTGACATTATCCTCATGAAGTTTTTACGTGCAAAAGATTATAAGGTCAATGAGGCTCTTTAGAAATGCTTTAAAAAACATTGAAATGGCGTAAAGAGTTCAAGATGGACGGGATTATAGATGAGAAGTTTGAAGCCGGTCTTGAAAAGGTGGGATATATAGATGGCACGGATAAGGAAGGACGGCCTTTGTTGTACACAGTCTTCGAGCCTTTACGAGACACTGCCATTTTCCATAGGTTGATCCAGATGAAGGGGCAATTCTTGAGGTGGAGGGTTCAACATGTGGAACAGGTTATGCATAAATTGAATTTTAAAAATGGCGGAGTGGATTCTATGGTCTCAATTATAGATATGAAGAACTGGCAGATGGGTACTCCAGAGTTAGCAACCGCTATCAAGAAGTTATATTTCTCTATCTATTCAGATTATTATCCGGAGATGATTTTTAGAATGGTACGTTAAAAGTTTTCCAACATTTTCACGTATCAACGTAATCTTGAAATTTTCCCATATTTGATTGCAGGTATACATAAATATGCCTATTTGGTCCCATTCATTCTACAATGTATTTTCCAAGGTATTATCTTAAAGAGCTAAAAGTAAGTTCTTGATGACACGATCACGTAAAACGGCTAAAATTCTTCTTCAATAAGTATCATCTAAATTTTTTGGTTTATAATTAAATTTTTTACCTTCTTTATGAACTCCATCTGTAAATGGTTCATATCCCTGGAAAAACTCCCTGTTAGATATGGTGGACTTAAACGAGGGAAGGATGTTGATTTCTCACCCAAGGATCAATTTTCAGAACTAACAATCAGGCCAGGTGTTAGAAATGGTATCAAGATTGTAGTTACTGAGGTATTTTTAACCTTTCTACTTTGCCCAAGTACTGTATTTTTTATTATTTTATTTTTTTCACAAGTACTAATTAATGACAATTTTTATTTTGTTCCATGATCAGCCCGGGGAGACTGTGGTTTGGGAGGCAATGGGCGTAGGATGGGGAGTGACTTATAAGGAGGAGTTTGTTCTGGAGAATGAGTGCTCGGATATAATCCTGATTCAACTGGAAAAAAAAATTGGAAGTGAATGTTAGAAGTTCATATTATATTAGTGAACCGGGAAAGATATTGCTAACCATACACAACCACACTTCCAAGGAGAAGAAAGTTCTTTATAGATTCAAGATCAAACTCAATGTTGTAAATCATGACTTAAACAATATGATTGTTGGCGATGCGTCCGCCTGGAGTAGTAATATTGCAAGGGCACAAGGATCAATCACGAAAAAGGGCGAGTTAGGCAAAACCGATGAAACTTATCTACTCAAAAAACATAATACATTTGAAGATTCCGACAGCTAAGTACCAGAGCTGGACTGACAAATTAGCACCCGTCTACTTTCCCTCTATTTTTCTTTGATAATAGGCCTGTATTTGTAATAGCTTGAGAGGAAATGTTTAATGACATCAATCAAAACAATTTCCGTTCTATGTTTCTCTTATTTGCAAAGCGTTTATAAGATCTTTAGTAATTATTCGGGCAAATTGTGATATATAATGAGCTAAGGTCTCCCAAAAGGGGAAGAGGGTGTGTGTGTGTGTGTGTGTGTGTGTGTGTGGTGGGGGGGGGGGGGGGGGGGGGGGGCGTAACTTCTTCTACTATAGATTTGCGTAAGGAATGTAGTATACATGCGGTCCCTAAAGACACCCTTAGCACGGATTTTTTAATGGAAAAATCTGTTGCTCCATCTTTTAGGCAAGAACTTTTAGCCGAATGTAAATGCTCTGAGGTTCAAAATGTTGGAATACTATTTCTGCATAACCGTAAATATACACCCGGAGTTTACCAATTAAGTTTTTTTTTTTTTGTTACCAAGGTACTTTGTTTTGATCGCTACCAAATTATTTCTATCATTTCGAGCTTACGGGTTGATCTGTCTCAACTGACACTTAAACCACAACTCGTGCGTGGTCATTTTGCTCCAGCAATACTTAGCTATTACCACCATAAAGCTTAAAATTTTCCAGCGTAAGCTGTAAGGTAAACAATAAGCACTGGCATTTAGCTCTGCTTTAGACAGCTCTAACATTACAGTAACTGAGATCACTGAATCGACTTTGTCTAAAGACTCTAAACCCAACTGTGTTAGTAGTTAATAGCCAAAATCTTTCTGCTTAAGACTTCTTGGCCCCAGCTATCCAAGAAACCTCATTGTACTAATCCAAAAAAAGAAGTCATCTTATAATGTCTTCTCCTTAACCCAAAATAAAAAAACTATACTTCCCCAAAATACCTAGTAAAAGAGTCGCTCCCCGCGCTCGCATTTTCAACAATAATCGTAATGAGCTGCAACATTGCGGGGGAAAATTCCAATACGATCATATTCGAAGATGAGAATACCCCATTGAGCAAGCTGAATCCCGCGGTGAAAAAGGCCTTACAAGAGTTACGTTGCAAGTAGAGGACGCAATCCTTGGGAATTACATACAGGGATGGTCTACGAAAACATGTGATTGTTGCATTCTGGATCACAACCACAACGAATCACAAGAGCAGGGTGTTTCTGTAAGGGCCTAATTTCGTAATGGCTCGAATAAGCTCTTACACCAAATGTACCTGTGACACGATTAGTATAACTAAAAATATAAAAATGACATAGGTGATTAGCGTGGAAACATTTGAATATGTGAAAACCACGACCTCGGCTTGAAGACTTAGTAACTGTAACTTTATTGCTTGAGACAGATATTTTGATTACAAGTTATGATCTCTTGAGCTAGATAAACTTTTGTTGGTCCCCTTCTTCTTCTGTGCTCTATCCCTTTTATAGACCTTACTCGAAGTTTTTTTACATGTATCAGCACGTTCTTCTGAATTGGGGGAATAGTGGAGGTTATCTCTGTAACTAGGGCTGTCAATGGACCGAATCGGGCCAGGATCATGATCGATCTTGACCCGATCCGTTAATGAATACAACGATCCTGACCCGATCCGTGATCCTAAAGGATCACTAATTTTGCGATCCTGACCCGATCCTTTAAGGATCTCGGTGATCCTTACCCGACCCGATCCGATCTGTTAAGCTTTGATTTTTGGCAAACAACATATATGTTGAGAACGAGTACAAACAAAAAGATGTATTATATTTGCAATTTTGCATATATTATATCCATGTAAAATATAGAGTTAGAGACTCATTTTGAACATAACCAAAATCTATGAGCTCTTAAAACATAACAAGAAATTCACATGACTTCAAAATCTTGAGCATCCATAGGACTTCAAAATGTGAAGCATGAGCATCCATAGGACTTCAAAATGTGGAGCATGAGCATCCATAAGACTTCAAAATGTGGAGCATCAGAGCATCCATAGGACTTCAAAATCATGTAACCTGTTTGTAAATAAAATCAAGTTGATAGTTATAGGATGAAGTTAAGGCGTTATGAGAATTGAGATTGAGAGTTGAGAGATGAGAGCCCTAGTTTGGTAACTACTAATCTATCATCTATGAATCATAATTTCATATTACTTAAAGTCTTAAATACCCTTAACCGATCGGATCGGGTCAGGGTGAATCCTAACCCGATCCGTCAACTAAAGGGTACGATCACTAACGGATCGGGTTGTGAGGGAACAATTTTTTTCCGATCCTGATTCTTTGTTAACTGTCGGACCGGATCGGATACTGGGTCAAATTCTACCCATTGACAGTCCTATCTGTAATTGCCAGTTCGTGGGAGACATATCTTTTTTATAGACCTTGATAGACACGTAATATTTACGTGTACAACTACTAAATTTATATCTACCTAGTCATTTATTAAATAAATGTGACATTAATAGTGTTTTTATTTGTATTTACAGAAATCGGTCACATGATAAACAAGTCGTACATTTTTTTGGTTTTTAACGAAGAACAAGGGTGATGCACTCCAACAATGATTCTCATTTGAAGTTGTCAACCAAAGGCCCATGCATGGAAGCCCATTGAAGAGAATTAGATATAAATATTATTCTCATGAGTTGTAATATCTATGAATGATTTTAGGCATCGTTTAGGGGATTTTATATTAATGGTGATATTTTGTAACCCTTCCTATACTCTATAAATTGGAGGGGAATCCCACCCATGAGAGATCATCTTGAAGAGTGTAAATCAAAGTTCATAGCTATAAAGGTTATTCTTTCTCTTGTTCTTGTTCTTGTCTTTTAACTTTATCGTAGTAATAGTAGTATGACAATGATCAAAGAGATGAGTAGCTAATCTTCTTAGCCAAGGCTAGATGAAGCTCCACCCAATGTATCCTTAGTGTAGATTGTGTAGCTTAGTTAGAGTAATTATTTTTTCTTTATCCTAGAATATTGTATATTTGTATTCCTTCGTCCTATGCTTGACTATAGCTAGGATTAGGAGGAATAATGAATCTATGTAACCATCTTGTTAGACCATAACAAGATAGGTTAGGAACATGAAGAAAAAAGCATAATCCATACTTATCAACCGGACCATGGTTGAGTAAGTTGGTTTATGGGTAGTTCTCAATTACTAAATCTTTTGATGTATTGCATATGCCCGACCAAGGATATGCCATACGGGAACTCGTAATTTACTTTAATTATTTATGCTATCTAACGGTTACAAAGGGTGGAGTGGAATCGATGCCTTGGTTTCCACTCCAATTTATCTTATAATTTGTTTCGTTCTTCTTTTTATTTCAAAACCTACACAAACTCGTTGTTATTGGATAAAACTAGTAGCTCGAAGTATAATTCGCACCACAAGTCTTTTGGGATACGACCCCGCTTTCTCTTGTACTCAACAGTACACCGTGTGCTTGCGGGTCTTTTAAGACGTTGGTTTATAAATTGACCAAGATTTTGGCGCCGTTGCCGAGGACTTGTGAATGCGTTTTATTTTTTTTGAGTTGTTATTTTTAAGCCGATTTTATCGTTTTTCCCCTTTCTTCTCTCTTTCCACTTCTTTTCTTTTCCTTTTTTTTTGGCAATTTGGCCTCTTATATTTTTGCCGAGATCATTTACAGGCTTTGTTTTTTTTTACAAGCACAAGTTGTTTAATAATTTTTTTTTCCTGTGGGTCCAAGAACTTGAGCACGAAGTGGTTTTGATAGTTTATTAACTTGTGAACGAACTGTGGTAGCCTTAATTATATTGTTACGAGCACGAGTTGCTTTGGTTAAGATTTATTTCTTTTATAATGGGTGGCCCCCACTCAAGCATAAACTATTTTTAATGTATAACTTAAGCACGAGTTGTTTTTGTTAATCACGAACTGTTTGTGAGCCTTAATTCTTTTCTTAAGAGTTGTTTTTGTTAAGAGTTGTTTTCTTTTTCATTGGGTGGTCCCACTTGAGCACGAACTGTTTTTGTTATAACATAAACTCGAGTTGCTTTTGTTAACATAAGCACGAACTTAAGTACGAGTTTTGATATATTTTTTGGAAGCCTCTTACCGGCCACAAAAAGTTTAACGCGCTTGAGCACGAGTTACTTTTGTGAGCTTTACTTGAATTGTGATAAAAGATAATTTTTGCTAATCTTGATTGTTGATCAAACACAAGCTGATTACACTTTGAGAATTTTGGGCACCGATAAGGGATACAAAAGACACGGAAAGCAGTGAACAGAAAATACGAAAAGTTCAAAGCTACTTCAACAATTTCCTTCTTGTGCCCCCTAAGTGAAGGGGCACTTCCTTCTTTCACCCCCTAAGTGAAGGGGCGGCCACAGCTACACCGGGAAACACTTCCCGTAGGTTGGTACTTCTCAAAAATTGACATCTAGAAGGGGTACATATCCGCTACGCCCCAACACTAGGACATATAAAGTCGTGTGGACTATGCAAATACACGCTGCTCTAATAAAAAAATTGCCATGGTTGGGTTGACCTATTGTTGAGTTTAATATTCTTTTTCATTCCAACATTGGTAAAGGTAAAAACTGTTAGAGATTTGCGGGATTTCATCACCCAAAAAGCTCTCAAACAAGTGGGACCACCCATTAGGGATACGAAGAAATTCGTATCACACACAAATTGAATGTCCCAGACCTTAAAATAACTGTTAATAAAAAAGAGTAGCAAAATTCCTGTGGGATTTCATCACCCAACGGATAGATGTACCGGACCGGTGTACAAACACGAGTTCATAGGATACGACCCCAGCCTAGCACCGCGAAATACTGGTTGTAGGTTTGCAACGTCACCATTCAGAGTGCTGACGTACGATAAGGCGACTCGCTCGGTCGTGAGGACTAAACATCTACTGTAAGCTGGTACTTGCATAGTGACGCAGGGGAGTATAGGAACCAAAGCCTTTTGCCATCCTACCCATTTTGAACATAGAAGAATATAGGGGAGGCCTAATTATTACTTTTAAAAAATGTTGATGTGCTAGAGTTTAGGCTTGATTGGTTATCTATTGCATTGGGTATTGCTTTTATTTCAAAATGTCATACATCCAAGAACATTAAAATCCATACAGCTCACAATTCGACATCCCGCAACAACCTCAAAATTATTTTCAATCATGGGATCACCAAAATTCTTAATACATGCAACCTTTCCAACCTCATTCCTATATGCATACCCATCAATCCTTCCAGTTACTCAAACAGTTCCCACCCGCTCCACCTAAACCATCTATGAAAGACACCCTTGCTCTCTTCATGAAACAATCAATAGAAAGTCAAAAACAAGTATTGCAATTTTAGCAACAAATAATGCAATTCCAACAACAGGCATTTGTAGATTAAACTTCTACGACCTAATCTATCTCTAGATTAGAGGCTCAGATAACTCAGTTGTCAACTACATGGAGTGAAATAGAGCATGAAAAAATTCTAAGCAATGAAGAAGAACAATTCGAAGTTAAACCCCCTAGTGATTTAAAAATGAATGAATTCAAGCGTAATCAAGGAATATTTTCTCCATTGTGTGAATGGATAGCATATTGCGAGACAGATTTAGAAGATGAACATTTTAAGGTCGACGATCCTATGTCACAAGGAGATCTTGAAGAAGCAGCTATCATGTCTAATACAATTCTTTCTCAATCACCTCCAAATTTAGCCCTCAACATTCAACCATCGATGTCACTATCCATCATTTCATTTGTCAACCCAATAAATTTTTTTAAGGAAACTATGACCGAGACTGAATATTGTTTCCTCTCCTCTAATGATTTTTTTTACGATGATGATGACGAGATAAAATATGAACATATGGAATCACCGTCTCATTATACGATAACATGCGAGGAATTTGTAGATGATGATATTTGTACCAAAGTCAAGAAATTAGAAATTGCCGAACCTGTTGCAGATGTTATCAACTTGTCATTTCCTTCTCAATCTCCTTATGAGTCACCTCAACCTTGCCTTGAGCCACGTCCACCTGACACAAATGGTAATATTAAAAACCAGTGGGTGGACGACCCTTCTTTACAGGATATATCACTGTTATTGGGGGCTGATTCTATTTTGGTTACTCCTTCACCAACCCTCCCTATACCTATGCCTACATCTTCATTTCACAAGCCACTTGGGGGTACCATAATTGTTAATGAATTTGAGGATTTGTTGTGCAATAACTCTAGTTGTACCTACTCTATTGATCAATGTTTGAATTATTTCAAGTACTGGGACAACCCCATAATTCTTAAAATAATACAAGCATTATCACCTCCAACTGAGTCATACAAACTTGAGCCCGACCCACAGCCACCCGATCGACATCACTTTAATGGTTCAAGTCACTTTTTGGAAAATGATGAATATTAAGATACATTTTTGGTGTCTGGGTTATACCTTGTAAAATATTTCAAAGTGAGATTCCCCATAAACTAAATAAGGAAAATCTTTATCATAGGGGATTAGACCCTGAGTTATTTTTATGTATCATGATTGCATCAACACAATTATGTATAAATAAGGAGAACCACTATTTTTCTGTTATATGGTTATTCAAGGATAAGGACAATTTTGGTGTTCCTTGGTTATTTAAGGAGAACTTGCAACCTGGATAGTTCATCAATTATTGTACTTTATACCCCTTTAGACCTATATCATGACATTCAAGTTTGGGGGCACATTCGTCTGGCTGAAGACGGTAAACTTAGCGCTTCCTGGGAGGCAACCCAAGGTACATTCAGGTGAGAAGTTCCAGTTTTTTATTTCCCATTTCATGTATTAAATTTTGTTCTCAAACATTGAGGACAATGTTTTATTTAAGTTTGGGGGTAGAAAAACCATTTCTTTAAATATTTTTTGAAGAAAAGTAAAATAATGGCACTTTGACAATTTATGATATATTTTTGACGAATTTCTAAACACTTAAACTGATTTTACCTTGACATAAATATTATGGAAAAACCTAAATTTTGAAATTGTACCAAGTATACACTAAAATATTTTGGAATATCTTAAGCTAGATGTACTATATTTTTATTAGCGACTAATTGAAGTTAACTTGACATATTTTAAAAACGTGCACTTCACTGTAGTTTTACAATTAATACCTTCAATAGATTTTTGCTCAGTATAAGAGAAATTTAGCATTTATCTTAGGAATAGTTTGCTACAAAGGAGACAACTGTCTAAGAATAAGTTCATTCCTAAAAATAAATAATAAGCCAAATGTGCTCTAAAAACTTTCGCGCTGCAAGGCTACTTGCATGATTAAGAACTGAAAGAAGAAAAATTATCACCAATCTAGAGTTTGACCATGAACTATGTGAAAGGAGCATAAAAAAAATATTACTTGTGAGAATCCTGAGTCTAGGTCATGATGGGGCACCACACTCTGGCAACCTTAGCCAACTGGCAGGGATTATTGAATGAACACTCCTTATTTTGGAGGCTTCACTAAGAAACAAAGTACCCAAAAGAAAAGGCTTGCAAAAAAAGAGAGTAAAATTCTAGGAACACAAATTGACTAAGGCACTTGTCAAACTGACCGTTGAATTTATTCTAGTAAGAACTAGACTACCAAAAACTGAGTAAATTATTCTAGACAACGTATTAGGCGATAAAACTATTTTTATTGTACACTCAAATATAGCTAAAGAAAAATACTTAAATCTCTTTATAATCTTGAGGTAGTACCTCTAGTTTCAGATAAACTTAAAATATTTTTTGGTATACTTAGGAAAATAACAAGTTTAAGAATTTTTTTCATTGGTATATTTTTGTCACAACTAAGTAAGGATAAGTTCACAGAAAAATGAGTCATATGTATTCTAGAATTATTTAAAATGTTATTATTGATTTTTGTGGGTATAGTCACTGCAAACCCTCACGAGATAACACTCGTCCACCAGGAGAACCTGGGGGTTTAATGGCTTGTTGCATACGCTAAATGCAACCGCGTAACATGTAAAAATGGTTTTTGTTTACTTTTACTCGAGGACTAGCAAAATATAAGTTCGGGGGTACTTGATAGATACGTAATATTTACGTGTACAACTACTAAATTTATATCTACCTAGTCATTTATTAAATAAATGTGACACTAATAGTGTTTTTGTTTGAATTTACAGAAATTGATCGCATGATAAACAAGTCATACATTTTTCTAGTTTTTAGCGAAGAACAATGGTGATGCACTCTAACAATGATTTTCATTTGAAGTTGTCAACCAAAGGCCTATGCATAGAATCCCATTGAAGATAATTAAATATAGATATTATTCTCATGAGTTGTAATATCTATGCATGATTTTAGGCATTATTTAGGGGATTATATATTAATGGTGATATTTTATAACCCTTCTTATACTCTATAAATAGGAGGGGAATCCCACCCATGAGAGATCATCTTGGAGAGTGTAAATCAAAGTTCATAGCTATAAAAGTTATTCTTTCTCTTGTTCTTGTTTTTTAGCTTTATCGTAGTAATAGTAGTATGGCAATGATCAAAGAGATGAGTAGCTAATCTTCTTAGCCAAGGTTAAATGAATCTTCACCCAATGTAGCCTTAGTGTAGATTGTGTAGCTTAGTTAGAGTAATTACTTTATCTTTATCCCAGAATATTGCATATTCGTATTCCTTCATCCTATGCTTGACCATAGCTAGGATTAGGAGGAATAATTAATCTATGTAGCCATCTTGTTAGACCATAACAAGATAGGTTAAGAACATAGAGAAGAGAATATAATCCATACTTATCAACCAGACGATGGTTGAGTAAGTCGGTTTATGGGTAGTTCCCAATTACTAAATCTCTTGTATCTTTTGATGTATTGCATATGCCCGACCAAGGATTTGCAATATGGGAACTCGTAATTTACTTTAATTATTTATGTTATCTAACGGTTACAAAGGGTGGAGTAGAATCGATGCCTTGGTTTCCACTTTAATTTATCTTGTAATTTGTTTCGTTTTTTATTATTATTTTAAAACCTACACAAACTCGTTGTTATTGGATAAAACTAGTTGCTCGAAGTATAATTCGTACCACAAGTCTCATGGGATACGACCCCGCTTTCTCTTGTACTCAACGGTACACCGTGCACTTGCGGGTCTTTTAAGATGTTAGTTTATAAATCGACCAGACCTCACTCTCAGTTCATTTTCATGTGTGAGCATGCTCTCCTGAAAACAACGAGTGGTAGTTAGATTTATAACTGCTAGTTCGTGCGAGGCAGGTCTTTTTTATAGACCTCACTCTCAGTTTGTTTTTGTCGGGCTTCCCAGAAACTATTTCTCTTAATGATGTCTGAGTTGGAAAACTTTCCCTGCATTGAATGTGTTCATTAGACAAGTCTCTACAATCCCCCCTCTCAACTGAAGGCACTGGTGCCTTGAGTTGAGAAGTTCATAATCGAGCTTGTACTTTAGAAATTGAAACTGTTTTTTTGACGAGTTGAATAATGGATTGCTGATGGTGAAGTGATCAGATATGGTTCTGCAGTGCATCTTGGACTAACCAATTGTTGACTTGTAATATTGACTTGTAATGTAGTAGATGTGTTGATAATAAGCTGTAATGGCCTCGAGTACCTCGACCTCGAGCATCTTATTGGATATGAGCTTGTTGATAAGCTGAAATGGCCTTAAGTACCTCGATCTCGAGTACCTTATAGGATATGAGTTTGATAATAAGCTGTAACGGCCTCGAGTACCTCGACCTCGAGCACCTTATTGGATATGAGCTTGTTGATAAGCTGAAATGGCCTTAAGTACCTCGATCTCGAGTACCTTATAGGATATGAGTTTGATAATAAGCTGTAACGGCCTCGACTACCTCGACCTCGAGTACCTTATTGGATATGAGCTTGATAATAAACTATAATGGCCTCGAGTACCTTGACCTCGTGCACCTTATTAGATATGATCTTGATAATAAGCTGTAATGGCCTCGAGTACCTCGACCTCGAGCACCTTATTGGATGCAATCTTGTTAGCGAGCTTGAATTGAGAGTTGGTAAAAGCTTAATAATGTGGTTGATCGTCAAGCTAGTTGAGAGCTGCCAAAAAGATTAATAATGAGGTCGAGCAATAAATCTGAAGCTGAGTTTGAGCAATGAGTTTGACATTGAGGTTAAACATGGAGCTTAGTTGAAAGCTGATGAAGAGCTTAATAATGTAGTTGATCGTCGATCTAACTGAGAGCTGCCGAAAAGATTAATAATGAGGTTGAAGCTTCCTCCAATCATCATCCTTCTCTTTATCGCCTCCAGTATTGATTGCATATACCGAAGTGTGGTCGATGATGGGGGTTGATATTACTTCGATTTGTAACTATATGGCCTCTACCCAATACCCTAGCTAAGTAAGCTAAAAATCTAGTACTTTCAAGGCAGTCTGTAATGTGAACATCTGTTCTTCATGTCGTTTGAACTCGATTTGTCGAGCTCTACGTTCATCTTCGAGCTCTTGTTTGTGAAACTCTCGGTCATGCACTAACTGGCGTTCAAGCTCATTTTGCTTCTCTATTTCGGCGTTGAGGTTCGCCCATAATTCTGCTAGCTGATCAGGTTCTATGGAGAATTCATGCTGAACTGCTTTGGCTGGTTTCTTTAAAGTCACCAATATTTAAAATTGATTCACTACGTGAAAATAGCTTATTAGCGACGTATATGCGTAGCAGTTAATGTCAAATATTTATGTCGTTATGTGGACAATCTTTTTGAAAAATATATATATATATGTCAAGAATAATTATAAGCGTCATATTTTGTTCAATGTGTGTTTCAATTTGCGATAGTTTTAAATGTTATAGTTTAACTGTTTCGCAATACTTTTTATCTGTCGATTTCAAAATTATTATATTTCTCACACAAATTGCCCATCATAACGACATAAATATTCCTCAAAATTATTATCCTTCTCCCTTTCTCCCCAAAATCCCTCTATCTCTCTCTCTCTCCTATTTTTTCTATGAGGAATTCTTCTTTTCCACATCTATAATCGAAAGTCTATCTCTTTCACTTCAAACTCTAATAAGGAAGAAATGGCAAATGGTTTAGAGATAGTCTCAGGATCGAAATAGAAGTACTTGTGCAACTCTAGGGTTCGAAACCTCTCTCTCAGATCTATATCGAATTAAATTTGTTAATCAATTTTGATGCTTTGTAAGGCAAAGATTGGTTATGTAATTCAAACTCACATTGGATTCTGGGTTATTGCTTGTGAAGGCTTCATGCTAACTTACGGCATGGAAATAGAATGGTATGGTGAGTTTTACCTTACTCACGTCAAGTATTTGTTTCTTAGCATTGTCTTGATTTTCTACAATAGCACAAATCTATTGGTGATGAAGACCCATGGTGAACATGTAACTTAGATTCTTCCATGTCGAACTTGTCCATAAATAAGGTATTAGTTTTATGCGATAAGAGGTTGAATGAGCAACTCTGTGCTTTAAGATCTCCAGTACCCCATGTCACGAATGTAAGCTTTTATTTTGTTAGTACTACTCACATCAATTAATGTGTATATCTCTTGAGTACTTCAGTTAATCCAAACTTTGATGTTTACAGATGAATAACAAAGCAATATTGTCTGAATCAATTGTGTATTTAAAGGGTATTATTGGAGAAACTAAGAAGGAAGAAGCGAAGCTTGCCGCATTAGCAACAAAAGATCAGTACTTGGTCTCTGGTATCAATGAAACCCAGGGGTAACAGAGCAATGTAAACAACGTGAACACCCATACATATCACAGGTTTGACCAATTCTTCTTTGTACTTAACTATATTGTTTGCTTCTCTCGAAAAAATTTACTCAAGGAAGTTTTTTTCTTCATGTTGGGAGATTAGATAGAGGTTGATATGGTAGATAGAGAACATTTCATTTTGAAGATGAGTTGCAGCAAGGAAATGGGAGTGCTAAGTTATGTGCAACAAATGATCAAGTCACTAGGCATGGATGTAACATCTCCATGTAAGTTTCTACAATCCTTGTTTTGAACCTTTCACACTAATGGAGAACAATACCGCACACAGTTGACCTTAGCGCGATCATATGGTCTCTTTCATCTTTTACATATTTTTTTTTTGCAAGGCAAGCCAGTTTTATATAGGGATTCGTAACCCTGAGTTTCCAACCCCATGAAGTTTCGAAATCATGACCTCTCTCTAGGTGGAGAGGTACAACCAAGAGCCCAATGGTTTTTTACATACTAGATTGATCATCAAAGGTAAAATGGATAGTATAAAGGGTCACATTCGCAGCCAGTTCTCTGTGATCATGGGTACAGAATCTACTAATTTGTACAGACCTTAAGCTCAAGCACAAAGTGTTAATGTGTATGATTGAGTTGAATTTGGTTGGTGCAGGTAACTAAAAAGGGAGTGCTGACGCAAAAACAAGTGGTAGAAAGAGTGAAAGCTCTACATCCAAACTTATAATCCTTATTATATCTTGAAGATGGATTTAAGATTTGTTGTTATCCCTCTTTGAACTCTTTGAATTCAGTAAACCTGTAAACAAAGGTTGAAGTATGTACCTCCACAAATTATTGAGCTTTAAAGATTGAAAGACATACTGGTTTCTAAAGTTCAAAAACTTCAGTTTCTCGGGCACATACTAGATCTTAAAATACATATTGTATCCTAAAATACTTTGTCTATTAATAAGCTTACTAATCTTTTATGTTTATTCTCCAGAATGTCTGAAGTACTCATTGAGGATGTTCCAGAAAGTGGCACCGAGGATCGTGACTACGAAGCACTTATAACTTATAAGTAAGTAATTTCCCCTTCTGAGATTTAGAATTTTGTTGTTATTATATAAAACATCCCCTTTTCTATTTTTCAAAAACGTTAGTTTTTCTCTTTAGCTTGAGGATGTTTTTCTTAGTTCATGATTTTTGAGAGATATGCCTATTGCAGTTCGCTAAATTTTGTGTACATGTATAAGTTTATGTACGATGTATTCGAGGTTTAGATATATATGAGATGATCATAGCATTGCAGTTGGAACCTAAGTTTTCCAAACAAAGGTTCTAACTTACCAATTATAAAATCAAATTGACGTAGCAACTGATTCAAAAAAATTCTTAGTATGACATTCCTACTTTTATTTTATCTTTGGACTTGTTATTTCTTATGACTTGTCATTGTAAAGTCTTAGTAGTCTCCTGAGGGTTCTTACTAGGCTAGTAGTTCTGCAGGATTAATGGATGGGAAGAACGGATGTCGGAAACATCTAATCCAAATTGCAAGAATGCTTGAAGGCAGGCCTACTCCATGGCAAGACTGCACGATGTCACTCAGCTGATGAGTAAAGGCAAGAAGTGATCGAGCAGTCTGAACTTGGATGTGCCGTTGTGGAGTGACCATCGGGGAGATCACCACATGGTGGATCCACAGAAGCGCACTTGCCACAGTGCGAGGATATGAGTCTATGCATTGGATTTGGATCACTAGCTTGCAAATAAAACATCAGTTTTTTCATTCTTTAACGTGCTCGCTTTTGACTCTTTACTCTTTTAAACTTGGGAAAAACTTGGTAAGAAAGCTTCAGTTGGCTGCTAGGGCTATTGTTGCTATAGAAAATCCTCAAGACATCATTGTCCAGTCCGCTAGGCCATATGACCAGAGAGTTGTTCTGAAGTTTGCTCAATATGCGGGTGCACATCCAATTGCAGGAAGGTACACCCCTGGAACTTTTATTAATCAGCGCCAAACATCCTTCAGTGAGCCTCATCTTCTTATTCTCACTGACCCCAGAACAGATCACCAGCCAATTAAGGAAGGGTTGCCTATTCTGGTTGTTAGCAAGGATGGTTTCTCAGATGTGTGGCACTATTCTCCCTAGTCAGAAATTGGATGTGATGGTTAACTTATTCTTCTACATAGAACCAGAGGAAACCAAGGAACAAGAAGAAGAGGTTCCTGTATATACAGAAGGGTACACAGGACCACCTGGTGTTGATTGGAGTGAAGTTCCTGCAATTTTAAAAACTATGCTCTACTCCTTAAAAACACGGCGACTCTATTCTCTACTCTTCTGATCGGCGTACACAAGTTCACTCTGAGCTAGGCTATCCTCTTCCACTCTCGACATGGGCTTAGCTACGCTATCCTCTTTCACTCTCGACACTATCTAGTAACAAATCTCGCTACTTTGATTAACTAGACCTCTCACTCTATACTCAACCAGACCTTTCACTCTATACTCAAGCTGGGTGTTCAAAAAGAGGCCTGCCCTTATCTACCATCTTTCGATCTTGACTCTTGCTTCTAATTCCCTCTGACTAGTTTCACTGCATTGCTTAGAAAAGGAAGAAGAGGTTAGTCTCTTATTCACCTGCGATCAACGGCATTAAGGAAAATTGGAAGCTAGCCTGCGCATACCGGATCCTCCTATGCTCCTGCCAATTTGAACCACTCACCTTCGATCTTTTGCACCTTCTTCTATCAAACTCCAAATAAGCCCTGCAGCAGTGTGTTTGTGTTTTAGGAATGGAAATGCAAACAGAGAGGTAGGTGACAGCAAGCAACCTCTAGTCTTATCCTTATGCAGATGATGGTCCAGGTTTTTTATGGAGACTTCGGCATAGCATCTTGGCTTCGAATCTGATCTTAGTTGGCGTTGAGTGGACTGCACAACCAGTTACAGTTGCAGCTGAAGCTGGTGGCAATGGTTGGGATGATGCACCTGCACCACTTATTGTTGTTTAACCTGGTGTTATCGCTACTGTTATGAATTGGGCATGAAAGTAATTTGTTGGCGGCTATTGCCTCCGTAGAACAATTTTTTTTTTTTGAATTTCATTTTCCTTTGAATTTATTTTTAGTTGGAGAAATTGCATTTTGATAGTGTTGAGATATCTTTTATGCATGCTTGTCTTGATTAGATATTCTCTCTTCTCTTTCCGTACTTGTAGAAAAGAAGAAAAGATGTAACATACAAGTATCCATATGGTATTTGTATAATTGAGTTCAAACGCTATTGACTTACTGTAGCTTTAAGTTTTGCCATATTGTAATTTCTCATATATTTATTTATTGAAATTGTATTTTTGTAATTGAGTTGCTCTTTGATGTGCAGGTGTTTGGAAAAGATAAAAACTGTTACATAAGGGGTTTTGGTGGTATGTCAAATGCCGAATTGGAGAGTACACTACCTTTCAGAATGAAGCTTGCAAATGAAAAAGCGAAGAACACGAATTTACAATCTCAATTGAAGTATCTGGGGGAACAATTGGTTTTTGAGGCCAATGCACGAAAGCAACTTGAAGAGAGGTTCGCATTATTTGAATCTCGAGATTCTCTTCGTGAGTTACAAAAGCGTCGTACTTCTGTCATCGAAATATCATCTCAGGTATTGACTTATATATTATTTAAGCTATAATTGCTTATCATAAATTATTATGTTATTATATTTGAATGCTTATATGCAATTTTCATTATCTGTAGAGTGGGTGTTCACCATTTGCTAATGCATATCGTCCATCCATGCCGGTTCTGCCAATGTCATGTGAGTTATTAGACTGGTATGGTGCTACAGTTGCTTATGGAACTCTTCAGCAAGGTGGAAGAGCTTCGCATGATTTCTATAATATATTAATAGATGAGATCGTTTATATAACAGAAAATGGACCCCTTGAGGATGTTGTTGCTGGTGAGATCATAATTTGGGAGAAAAGTTGTACCGTGTTTATTTAAATAATGTATGTTATTTCTTTATGCAGAATTGAAAGCTATTTCAAAACACATTTTTGGATATTTTTAATAATATAGCTTATTTTGGAATAATTAGGTTTAATGTGTAAGTATATTTTGGTAAGAGCATTGTCTAGGTAAATGGAAAAATATGGTATTTCATTCAATTAAAAAAAATGGTATTCGTTCTCAAAAACGACATATTTGTAAGTTGTGTATGTTTAATTCTAAATGTCTTTTTTCTCATATCATGACGGAAAAAATGACATACAATTGTTGGATTTCTTTAAATTCATGACAGAAAAATCAATATATATTATAGTCGTTTTTATTCAGAAAATGCGACATATATTTTTGTCGTTTATTTTTAAATTAAACGACTTTTATCTTATTGAAAACATAAAGAGCGACACATATAATTGTTGTATTTTTTGTAAATAACGACATATAAACCAAAATACGACATTTATAACTGTCGGTAACAATAACAACTCCATTTTTGGCAACAGTTGTTAACGACAGTATATAAGTCGTTAAACAGGTAATAACAACATTTATATCCATCGCTAATAAGCCTTATTCACGTAGTGATTGTTGAGTAGCTGTCTGCCTTAATGACTTATTTCCCAAAGACGGTGCCAAATGTAAGAGTCTAATTTTGTAGCTCGAATGACTCTTATACCAAATGTACATGTGATACAATTAGTATAAAAATGATATAGATGATTTAGCGTGGAAACCTTTGAATAGGCAAAAACTACGACCTCGGTTTAAGGATTTAGTACCTGTGACTTTATTGCTTGAGACTGATATTTTGATTACAAGTTATGATCTCTTGAGCTAGAAAAACTTGGTTGGCCCCCTTATTCTTCTGTACTCTATCCCTTTTATAGACCTTACTCTCAGTTCATTTACATGTATTAGTACATTCTCCTAAATTGAGGGAAGAGTAGAGGTTATCTCTGTAACTGCCAGTTCGTGGGGGGCAGGTCCTTTTTATAGACCTACTCTCAGTTTGTTTTTGTGTGTGAGCACGTTCTTCAGAAAATGGGGACAAGTGGTAGTTAGATTTGTAACTGATAGTTCGTGGGAGATAGGTCAATTTTATAGACCTCACTCTCAGTTCATTTTCGCGTGTGAGCACGTTCTCCTAAAAATGGGGGCAAGTGGTTGTTAGAGTTGTAACTGCTAGTTTGTGGGAGACAAGTCCTTTTTATAGACCTCATTCTCAGTTCATTTTTGTTGGGTTTCCTAGAAGCTATTTCTCTTAATGATGACTGCGTTGGAAATTCTTCCTTGCATTGAATGTGTTACTGATAGGTTTCTATAATTACGTTCTCCTGAAAATGGGGGCAAGTGGTAGTTGGATTTGTAACTGTTAATTCGTGGGAGACAAGTCCTTTTTATAGACCTCACTCTTAATTTGTTTTCATATGTGAGTACGTTCTCCTAAAAATGGGGGCAAGTGGTATTGATTATGGTTGAGGCAATGAAGTGACTGTTTGTAGTTGATTGTTGGGTTTCCCATAAGCTATTTCTCTTAATGATGACTGCGTTGGAAATCCTTCCTTGCATTGAATGTATTCACTGGATAGGTCTCTACAGGTTCCTTTAGGGTGTACCCCTTTTGCCTAATAAAGGGCATGAAGGTACGAATGTCATCCTCTTGAAGTTCTTACGTTCTAAAGATTACAATGTGTATGAGGCTTACGAAATGCTTCAAAACACATTGAAATGGCGTAAAGAGTTTAAGATGAACGGGATTTTATATGAGACTTTTGAGCCTGATCTTGACAATGTGGGATATATAGATGGTACGGATAAGGAAGGCCGACCTCTGTTGTACATTATCTACGAGTCTCTTCAAGACAGTAATTTGTGCCATTAATTTTTCTCGGCAAAGGATATCAGTCATGAAGACCAATTATTGAAGTGGAGGATTCAACAACTGGAAAAATGTATTAGTCAATTGAGCTTTAAACCCGGTGGAGTGAATTTTGTAATCATAATTTCAGACTTGAAGAATTCCACGATTGGGCCATTAAAGTTAAGACTGGTTGCCATGAAAACACTCTTCTCTATCTATCCAGATTATTATCCGAAGATGATTTTTAGGCATATAATTTTTTTTTTATAAAATTTGGGATCACCATGATCCAACTTTCTTGTACTTCCATTTTTAAGCTTAATTAATATGGCTAATTTGATTAGCAGATTTTCGTAAACGTTCCTGTAAGGACTCGATCTCATTCAAAATTGAGCTCACCCAGTTCGAATTATCTCCATCTCAGGCTCACGCATTTTTAAACACTATCCAGTCAACATTCCAACCAGCCCTACGAACTGCTCAAGAACGTGGACCGAGCTAAACCCGGAAAACATTATCCAGTCAAAGACACCTGTCTCCCACGAACTCGTCAGTTATTCAGTCAATCACCACTAACCACATTATTCAGAAAACGTGCTCTAGCACGATGAAGAGCTGTAGGGAAGGCCTATATAAAGGAAAAGTTCTAGAAGAGACAGGGACCAAAAAATTTACACAAACATCTTATTTACGAGATTCAAAGCATTTATATATTTAGAGATCACTTGCAATAAAGATATTCGCCTCAAGCAATAAAGAGACTTTCAAAAAAATTCTCTATACGAGGTCGTGGTTTTTTACATATTCAGAGGTTTTCCATGCTAAAACCACCTGCTTCAGTTCTTACTTTCCATTAAGATATTATTACAGTAACATTGGTGTGATAGCGAATTCTAAGCTGTTTCGAACTCGCAGAATTTGGCTATTACATTTGGTGTCGTCTGTGGGAAAGATTGCATTTCCATGATATCCTAAGGTAGTCTTCCACTACAACTTTCAATTATGGTTTCTTCCAGACGACCGGCCACAGGAACTCAGCTCAAATTTTTTGGGGATCTGGGATACCTCACAGAGTTACGAGTGAATTTCTACGCCGAGACAGAGAAATGCGCTGAACTCGAACTTCAGTTAACAAAGGATCGAGAGCTCCGAGAAAAAGAGCTTAATATAGAACGACAAGCTCGTTTGACAGTACTTAAAACGACACGAAGACCAGATGACAACAATACAGACTACCCTCAAAGCTCTTTAAAATACTCAGCAAGCTCCTCCAGCCAGAGGTCACGATAAGCTTTCAGAGACCTCCTACATTTTAACGAGGGAAAGATTGGGACCTCGGGGAGTTACAAGTAGAGCCATTTCCAGGAATGAACTACAACCCTCCATCCATTGGGGGGGGGGGGAGTTCAATCAGAAGTCAGTCGAGGCCACCAAATTTCCATCCGTCAGGAGGATGACCAGCGACCTCTACATCAAGTTTCAGCACGAGATCGCTTGAGTAAAGGTACGGGAACTCATCATCCCCAGCCAGCAGGTCCAGCGATTCAACCAGCATGACATTTTGTCACAAAAGAACACAGACCAACGGATTAAGCATTTGATCGAGGCACAATTTCTGGGTATTACCGGCAATACCACGAAGTTACAAGGAAGTCTGATTGCCAAAAAACTATTCGATATGAAGATACCGAAAGGTTTCCATACTCTCAAAATTCATAAATACAAAGGTACTAACCCGAAGGAGTATATTCAGCAGTACCGTGATTCATTGGGGTTGTACTCCAATCTCAACCACATCCTCTGCCGTCTGTTCGCCACAAGTCTACAGGAGGAACCACTCCGGTGGTTCCATTCTCTCCCTGAGGAATCCATCTACACATTTGATCAACTACAAAAGCAGTTTATCAAGACATATGCTCACAACAGAGATAAAGAGGAGAACTTGTATTCTCTTATCGGTCTTAAGCAGTCGCATGGAGAAAAGCTCGAAGACTTCTCGAGGAAATTCTTAGAGCTCGCAAGAAAAGTGGATAACCTCGACCAAAAAACAACTGCTACCGCTTTCACCAATGATCTCTGGCTCGACTGCAAGGCCAAAGAATACCTCTTCCTTAACAAACCTGTGACATTAGAGGAGATGATCACCAAAGTCAACGGTTACGTCGACTTGGAGAGGATGATGTATGAGCGACAAAAGTCTACTAAATCTGTCATTTCCACCATAATCCCATCTACAAATCGAACTAGCCAACCCAAGGAGGAACAAGGAGATCAGAAACACACCAAGGGGAACACTGGATACCCTCCAAAAAGCGGTCCATAGAACAAACCCATCCTTCCAAAACTAAATGTCCGAACTTCCATAATTTTTCCACTGCTATTGAAAGATCCACTCTACCGCATCTCTCAACCACTGGATCCCATCGATAATCGACCATTCTGCCTACATCATAAGGTAAATCATCATACTACTGACAATTGCTATGCTCCACAGTGGTTACTCGAATACATTTTTAATGAGGGACGGATGCTTGAATACATTGTCGATCTGAAGTCATACAAAGATGGTAATTATAAGAAGGAGCTCAAAGTTGTTCAGGTTAATGATAGAGTTGAGGAGAAGTATCTCTACTATATGCACCTCAAGAACATGATCGAAATTAATCAGATCAGCAATTCTAACCAATCAAAACATAGGAGGCTATCAGAATGTTGTGATCTTATACCTCAAGACAAAGAAGCCAAGCTTATTCCCGAGTCGAGCAATTGCCAACTCGGAATCTTCTTTGAAGATTGCGATACTAGCCATGTCAAGTTTTCACATCATGATGCATTAGTCATAATGCTCAAAATGAAGAAGTTTGTCATGCACATAATGATGATCGATACTGGAAGCGGTATTCAAATTTTTTTTCAGAGTACGATTGACCAGATGGGTTTGGCCAACCAAGTTATTCAGAGCGACACCGATATCAGTGGATTCAATGGCTCTAGGGAGGAACGAGTAGGCAAGATCATCTTACCTATAACCGCAGGACCATCCACCATCGACGTTGTTTTATGTGTCATTAATACCAAATCTCGTTAGCTCGAGATTATGAGCGGCTGTTGGTTACACAATATGGAAGCAATCGCTTCTACCTATCATCAAGTACTTCGATTCAGACACGACAACAGTATTTATGAGATTAGAGGTAGTCAAAAACTCTCTTGAGCTTGTAAAAATACTGTCTCTTCCATCCTAGATACTTCAGAAAGATTGGCCACATAACAATTACAGAAAGTGGATCACCTCAACGATCAACCACCAACAGAGGAGCCCATAGAATATATTAACATTGATAGACCTAGCAGATGTACTTTCATTGGAACTAAGCTGGTTCAACACGAAAAAGATGCTCTCATTCAGTTCTTGCAACTCAATCGAGATGTATTTGAATGGTCTTTCAAAGAAATACCCGGGGTCGATCCGACCATGGCTTGTCACAAGTTAGCCATCAATATCAATGCCACAGTGGTCAAACAGAAATAACGACGATTTTCACCTCGTCTTCGAGATGAAGTTAACACCGAGATCGAGAAATTAATCAAAGTAGGATTCATTCGAGAAGCCAAGTATTCGGACTGGATATCCAACATTGTTACTGTCCCAAAGAAGAACAGAAAGGTTTAAGTTTGCATAGATTTCAAAGATCTGAACAAACATACTCTAAAGGATAGTTTCCCACTTCCTAACATTCATCAGATCCACGATTCCACAGGAGGCCATGATTTCCTATCTATGATGGACGCTGCTTCAGGGTATAATCAAATCCCGCTTTTGAAAGATGATCAAGAGAAGACAACTTTCATCACCGAAAGAGGTCTTTATTATTATAAAGTCATGCCCTTCGGGCTCAAGAATGCAGGTGCCACATATCAATAATTGATGACTACTATATTCAAAACGTACCTAGGGAAAATCGTTGAAGTCTACATCGATGTTCTCTTGTGCAAAAGCCTACAGTCAGACGATCACATCTTAGACCTCAACATTATATTTAACATCCTTCGATCTTATAAAATGTGTCTCAACCCTGATAAATGTCAATTCGGGGTACATTCTGGCTAGTTTCTAGGCCACCTCATCAACAAGAAAGGGATTGAGGCCGATCCGGAACAAATTCGGTCTCTCCTCGACATGCTATCTCCAAAAACAACAAAAGACGCTCAGAAACTCGCCGGCAAAATTGCCGCTATAACTGTTTCGTCTCTAAATCTTTAGACCGCTGCCGTTGGCTATTACTGTTACTCCACGGATGTACCAAACGAGGAAAGGATCAGCCAACTGCAGAAGTCACATGGACACCACAATGCGAAGCAGTTTTTCAAGATCTCAAAATCTATTTGGGGAGGACTCCTATAATGAGCACCCCAATAGGTAATGAGGAACTGATAATCTACCTAGCAGTCACAGATACTTCCCTCAGCTCAGTTTTCATTCGCCAGGAAGGGAAATATAGAGAAACTAGTATTCTTCATAAGAAAAACCCTCAAACCCGCAGAAACAAGGTACTCTAAAATTGAAAAACTTCTTCTCACCCTTGTTTACACTTCGCAGAAACTCAAGCACTACTTCCAAGCACATTCCGTCAAAGTTATGATGAACTACCTACTTTGGGAAGTTCTATCTAAGAAAGAGAATTCAAGAAAAGTGCAACAGTGGTCAGTCAGTTTGGGAGGACATGATATCAAGTTCGAACAATATCATTCCGAAAAAGGTCAGGCCGTTGCCGATT
Source organism: Kingdonia uniflora (assembly GCA_014058105.1). Lineage (NCBI taxonomy): Eukaryota > Viridiplantae > Streptophyta > Magnoliopsida > Ranunculales > Circaeasteraceae > Kingdonia > Kingdonia uniflora. Next base: position 262,560 of record JACGCM010001723.1, read on the forward strand.
TTTTCTCGGATTTTCCAGTGGAGGATCCCGAGTGGGAGGAGCACAACCCGTACCTTACAGAAGATACACCAAAGAATCCACCCTCCAAACCATTTGACGAACGAGCTGAATGGATCACTACATCAGGGTGGAAGCTTCTCACAGATGGATCAGCAGGACCCGCAGGGTTAGGAATCGGGATCGTTTTGATTACCCCTTCTAATAACAGAATTGAGAAATTAATCTGCTTAGATTTTGAGGCCTCAAATAATGTCACCGAGTGTTAAGCTCTCATTTATGGACTCAACTTCGCACTTGAGCTCGATGTCCCCGAACTCTCAGTTTATACAAATTCACTACTCATTATTCACCACTATTCAGAGAAATATAAGAAGAATGGAAAGATGATCGAATACGCTGCCTTCATTATAGATAGGATGAGTAAGTTTACGAAAGCGAATCTCGATTATCTTCCTCGAGGCAAAAATAGATACGCCGATTCCTTGGCATATCTAGCCGGGGTCTTGGGTACAAAAGCTCAATATCTTCAGATCGAAATCATTTCAACCACCAACATTGATCACATTTCTGTATGCACGATCATCACTGGGGGCGATAAAGGGGGAGATGACGATTGGCGAAAGCCTTTCTTAGCCTATCTCGGTGTCGACAACAATCACAACGGACCACTGCCAATAGATCTAAAAGAACGCCGACAGCTAATTAACAACTCAAAACGTTATACTACTCAAAACGGTATGCTATACTGCCTTTCCATTACAGGGCCTTTCCTCAAGTGCCTCTCCAAATCAAAAGCAGATAGAGGTATCACTCATGGAGTATTCTGGCCCGGCATGCGTAAGCAAGCAGAAGAGTACTCTTGCAGATGCGACACCTGCCAAAGACATGGATATATGATGCGCTCCCCTACACTCGAATTCTATGCAAGCAAGGTTTTCTGGCCATTCAAAAGATAGGCATTAGATCTCGTCGGCGAATTCCTTAACTCTCCAGGTAACCACCGCCACCTACTCGTAGCTACCGATTACTTTATAAAATGAGTAAAATCAATTTTACAATGTCGAACCAGAGAAGAAAATGTCATCTCTTTTATCTGGAACTACATAATCACTCAGTTTGGATGCCCCCACCTAATTTGTATCGATAACGGGCCCCAATTTGTTGGGAGATAAAGTCGTAACCTTCCTAAACCACCACAATATCATTCACTCACCATCAAATCCATACTACCCTCAAGGCAATGGCCAAACCGAAATCACCAACAAAACCGTCGTGGATGGACTTAAAAAGCGGCTTCACTAAAAAAAAAAAATTGGGTTCGCAAACTGCCTCACGTTCTATGGGAATATCAAACCACTCCCCGACAATCCACTGGGTGTACCCCATTCCTCCTTGCTTATGGCACTAAGGCCATCATTCCTCCTGAATATCATCATCCAGTTCGGGATCACGAGCTGACTAACGAGGAAAATGAGTTCGAATTGGCTTGCAACCTCAATATGATAGATCAGGGAACGCGCTATCGCTAACCTAGGTCGATATTATCATATGCTTGCCAAATCGTATAATAGCCGAGTCAAGAGCTGTACTTTTCAAATCAAAGATCTCATCCTCAGAGAAATTCCTCAACATCGCAAAGAGCCTCACGCCGGAAAATTAGCCGACAATTGGGAGGGTCCATTCATTGTCATAGGTCTCTCAGGCCTGGGATCATACTATCTCATAATAGAACATGGAATCTTCATTTCAAATCCTTAGAATACTAGGCAACTGAAACGGAACTATCGTTAAACATCTTACTACTCCATTTCTTTTTCTCGCTTTTGTTTTTCAATTCCAAAAGTGTGATTCTCATCTCCATCTAATGTAAAATTTGAACTTATCAATGCAAGTTTTTTTTTACAATATCGTTCTCCTCACCAAAATTCAACTACATTCTATTGATTAAAGTATAGATAATAGTAGCTTACAATCGATCTTATCCATGTTTGATCAAGGATATCACTTGATTTGGCTTCTTCTACTAAATCTCTGCGATTGTAGCAAGGTAGCAACTTGTTTCATATCAAAGACTCTGCCAAAAAAAAAGATAGAACGAAGGTGATACTAACCTTCACCTACTTCAACTTGTTTGGGCCATTTATAACGATTGGATCAAGGATATCACTTGGTTTGGCTGACTCTACTAAATCTCTAAGATTGTAGCAAGTGTAGAAACTTATTTCACATCAAAGACTCTACCAGGCATGAGATAAGGCAATGGTAATACTAGCCTTCATCTCTTTTAATATGTCTGTAATATTTTAATAGTTCAGATCAAGTTTCAACTTGGTTTAACTCAACCTATTTCTGCGATTAAAACGAATGTAAAAATTTGTTTTATATCAAAGACCCCACCAGACATAAGATTAGGCAAAGGTCATACTAGCTTTCATCTATTTCAATGTGTCAGCGACAAATACTATTTATTTTTTAGGACAAATTCATATTACAAGGGATTTTTTTCTACTGATGGAGCGTCAGCAGTGCTTCCCCCTTCATCAAGAGGTCGAACTTTCAGTTCGCAGATTACAGCAGCTCTACCCGCCTCTATCAGCTCTGCAGTTCGAGGCCCCAAATGGGTTTCCATGATGCCCAGATAGTTTCCTCGATCTATGTTAACGCTGCAAATGCATCCCTTATCTAACAGTCTTTGGAACAAGGTATTTCGTTCTGACTCGAGTCTTTTTACTTCCTCCACAAAATATGCAACAATCAACTTTAGCAGATCTGAGCGTGACGCATCAGGTATGACCATTATTACAAATTTCACTCTCACTTTCTTGAGGCGTGACTCTAACTTAGCATACAAATTCTTCTGTTCAATCATTTCCACGTCGACTTGAGCATGGTAAATTACATTCTCTTCCAATTTTTTTATATGTTTAGCTGATTCAGCCAGGGTCATGGCTTCTAAGTTTACTACACGGGCATGAAGTTTCTTGATTTGTGCGTTCAACTCTTCCCTAACTAAAATATATTTTAATAATTTATCTTTTCTCATCATCAGCGATTCCTTTGCTTTAATTTCCCCTTCCAAAACTTTCTCCCTGATAAGAGTAGCATTCAACTTATGCTGGCATTCCCTCAAGTTCACATTTCCTTTCTGGACATGCCCCAGAATATGAGATACATCACTCTCTAGATCTCTAATTCGACTTGAGAGACTAACTAGATCCCCTCGAACTAGAGGAGCCTTAACATCAGTTTTACTACCCCTAGAACGTTCTCTAGCTTCGGCTTTCTTGGCACGCGCGATGGCTTACTCCAGCTCGGTCTTAAGACGTGCAACCCTCTCATTTAAATCATTACACCTTTGTTATATTTCCTGGAACTCCATATCCTTGGCGGGTAAAGCTACGTACAAGTGTTCAGCTGCGGCTTCCAAAGCTGATAGATTTTCTCAAACTACCCTCAACTCATTATCTTTTTCAATAATTTTTTGTCTCATTCGCTCCAGCTCATTCCTACAATTTTGAAGATCAGATCGAGATCGTCCCTCTGATCTTTCTAACGTCTGAATACAGTATTGAGCCATGTCAGCTTGCTTACCCTTAACCGCCAATGCGTCAACCCAACTTTGAAGCCTCTCGACGCGTTATGTTACCTCCACTAGCTCTTTTAACCCCTTACCTATTTCGGGATCTTTTTCTTCGACCTGAAGAGTAAGGTCAGAAATAGCCTGGGCCACCTCCACAAGTTTGAAATGCACCTTTACATATTGATCTTCTCTATTCTCGTTCGCCTCCCTCATCCTATCGAACTGCTCTATAAATTCTCAATTACACTTGAGTACGTCGTCCTCACGAGAGTGAGATGAATCTAATTCGACCTAGGGAATATAACAATTTTTAGTACAGTTCGATTCAGGAAAATATTTGAATATATACATACTTCATTTCTAAAGATTCTATATGATATCTAACTCTTCATCTTTTCCACTTTAGTGCATTATCAGATAAACACTTCATGAGGTTTCTTGCGGAGTATAAGGTACATACTTTCGATATGCTACTTTATATGAATAGCGTTGGATTCTTACCATGCACCCTACTAGTGTTAATCTGCATCAATATCCTATTTACTTGATAACTTAACGTTGGAATAACATACAAGTCGAATGACCTATTTGATCTAACCTGCAGCTCTGCTTGCGCAGACAGTAAGGTTGTAGAGGTCTCTCTTTCCCTAGCAAGTCCGGACTCTAGATCTTTTATTCCGAGACTCATTTTTCTAAGTACCTACAAGAGGTTTATAAAATAAAGTCAACATACAGAAGTTTCTTCCCCACAAGCAATTCAACAACATACAAATATTTATACAAATGCACGTTTCTACCCTACCTTCTTATTATCACCCTTTGGGAGTTCGACGTCATCCCCTAGGTTGTCGAGCACCATCTGATGGGAGACACCATCTAGACCATCTATGGTACCCACCACTTCCGCTTTTGCCTCAACTTCTTCCTCAACGTAGGTGTCCGCCTTAATGGCATCCACCTCCTCCTCAGAATAGCCCTTCAGCATCAAGTGATACCCCAGTCTGTCACGCTCCTTAATTATCTCGTCTAGATTGTCCCTCGTCTCTACTTGTAGCTGACCAATCGCCCCAGCATGAGAAGCCTTCAGCTGCATAACTTCTTTCAGAGCATCATTCTTGGATCGAGCTAATTCCTTTTCCTTTTCCAGCTTGATGTTCGCCTTCTTCAGCTCAGATTTTTATTCCTCAATGTCGAGCCAAATCCCCTTAACAAGATGAGCAACCTGTAAAAATTAAATCGATCTCAGCGATTAGCTCGAAACGCATTAAACATCACTTTCCTATAAATATAAACTTACCATCCTGCTCGTATCTTCCTCTCCATGTAGAGCAGCCAACCTGGCCCTTTCCACGACCTCTTTGAGGTCATCCACCGTAGCAGATCGCCCCTTAGTGACCTTCTCCCCTGACTCCCCTGAGGGTTTGACTCTCCTCTTTTTCTCTTTTGCGACTTCCACCACTTCCAGTGGTACCAGAGGCCGGCAAAGCCTTTAACATTCATTTTTTTGGATATTTTTGAGTTATTTTTCTAGACGTAACGAGATTCGGCTGAACCGAACTGCCTGTTCCAGGAGTCTTGGACAAGTTGGTTCTAACCTTCCCACCGCTTACTTGCCCCTTCCCTTCGTCAGTACCTGCCATCGACCTGGTCGACTGAGCTTTTTGGACCTTTTTCGACCTGCTATTAACCCTCTTCTTTCTACTCAGGTCGAGTCCCTCCAACACAAATTTGAGCTCAGTTTCCTTCTCCCCAACTTCGTCCAGCAGCGACTCTTTCCACTCCACTTTAGACTTTACACCTGCAATGCACAACATTTATATAATCAACTACAGTTATTAGTAAAATATATTAATAATTCTATCTATGCATGGCTATACATACTTTGTTTTACAGGTCTAAACCAAAGGCCCAAAGGTTCTTCGTCATCACTTTGAAGACAATTACCCTTCACCCATATGACGTTGTCATTCCAGGTTCGACCTGCTGAGATCAGATCGAAGAAGCGACGCCGAGTTGCGCTCGCACAAAAATATGACCCTCCACTTGCCTTATAATTCTTCACCCTGTAAAACTGCAAAATGACCTCAGGGGTTATCCTTCCCATTTTTCCCTCTTTTTCCTACTTTTCATTTAGATGATCGCACATGGTTATTACCTCCCAGATATTCCTATTCAATTGAACCGAACATGCCCCGATTACATTCATAATCCCCTTCGCCAAATTGGTGTCCTTCCCATTTTTCCCTCTTTTTCCTACTTTTCATTCAGATGATCGCACATGGTTATTACCTCCCACATATTCCTGTTCAATTGAACCGAACATGCCCCGATTACATTCATAATCCCCTTCGCCAAATTGGTGAGGGGAAGACTCAACTCATACTCTAATTGAGATAGGTAACACAAAAACCCATCCGAGAGGTCACTTCGAATATCCTCGTCGAAGTATTCTAACCGAACATTCCCCACTTCCCTCCTACAACCGCCTTAGCTTTACAAAACTTTCTAAAGGCATCTGAACCAGAAGGATAAGATATCAATTGGCTAGGAAAATCCAGGAATTCTTCCAATCCCTCTTCCACCTCGCTATTAGACTCATTCGTCCGACCAGAGGTCGATACCTCGTTAACAGACGAACTACCCATCTCAACAAAAAAATTTACATGCACGTTTTCGACCATACACAAATGCCTCTCACGCTCGACCTACATACAGGTTAAGGTATCTATCACTCTTTCATATATATATATATATATATATATCAATCATTTACGTACAACATATATATTTAACATATTTAGTATATACGGCAACATATGTTGCATACATTTCTCCTAACCTTAAGTATCTGAATGAGAATCTACTGCTGGGCCAAGCCTTTCCCTCACAACGTTGTTGTATTGTCACCTACAAGATTAAGTATCTTTCGCCCTCTTCAAGAGTTGATCACCTTCGGATAACTCCTTTTCGAATCCCCTAATTTTTCGTCTCTCTTTCTGAGTGCTCCCCAAATTCTTAGAAGTTGAAAATCATTTGATTGGAGACGAAGAAGCACTATTTATCTTTTCTCTCTCAAGCGGTTGGCATTTATTACGCCTCGCATAAACCATCCTCAATTTCTTAACCGATGCGTCCTTTCTACTCTCCATGTCAGACGTCTTGTACCTTTTTAATAAAACTACATTTCCATCATTATAACACCCTTCATTTTTTAACATATTTCTCTCTCCTATTTCCATATCTTTTCTTGACCTTCCCACACTCATGATGACTCACTCTGTACGATGTCAGACTCCTACTTCCTTACATACAAAACAAAACCAGAAGCTTCTGTATTTCCTCATTTTTGTTTCTCTATCCTTGTTTATCGTACTTATAATAATTAACGTCATTTTCTAAACTACGCTAGTTTTCAAAATTATTCAAATTATTTGCTAAAACAGTCTCAAAACATATTTGCATCTATAGAGGATCCGATTGACTTATATCTTTTCTGTTACATTCAACAAAAATGTATTATTCATGATAAACACTTTATACAAACATCTTTCGCAGCCCTAGTAAATTGGATGATGTCATCCAGTCACATTATTCGTCGGTCCTCAGATCTTCGAATTTGATCTCAACTTCAGCAATCAAACCAACCAACCTTTCTCGATTTACCGAATCCCTCACCAATTCATGAAAGCATACCTCATAAAAATAATGAGCATTCTCAAGTTTTCTGCTCCTTACATCTAATCCGTCAAGATGATATTCCCTCACTGGTAGCTCAGCATCATAACCAAACAAACCAAATATCCTCTCCCACACTTCAACAATTTTTATAGCCAATCGTTCTTCCGTGGCATGACGAATCCTCTGAGATCGAGTCCGTACCATCCTATTCCTTACTCCATTTTTTTACATATCATCATACCCGTATTTATACGTTACTCACATACTTTCCCCTCAAAAACATGATTTTTACCTTGTATCTCGTAACGGAAAAACCATAATCTTGGAATAAATTATTTGAACTTATCCCCTCACCAGTGCATACCTTATTTACCATACTCGACCTCATATTACCAAGAGTTGTACCTCTATCGACCTGTAGAAGCTCGAATTTCTACGATTACATATTTCCTACAATTTTTCTCCCTTATCTGCTAAAAACACAAATCATACTTACATCACAATGTCATTGTTAGCACATACTCATCTCAGTTCGGGCATCACAACAATAATGTACTTATAAACTCTTATTCATTTTTCACACCCTGCACAATTCAGTTCTATTTTGAATTTTTTTTTCTATATATAGATTATTGAATGACAACTTCTATTCAATCGAAAAACATTGCATAGGATTTACAGATAATAAGTTTTTCAGTACATCGATCTCAGGAATAAAATAAAATTGTATCCATCTAGAACCAAACTAAAGGTACTCTACAGATAACAAGTTTTTCCCTGTTTGTTAAAAGTCACAGGTCATTCAGGTACGCCGAGGCATCAACTTCTCTAGTTCTTCTTGCTTCAGTGATCTTTCACCCAGATGCAAAGTAGGCATTGAAGCCAACAAAGACCTTCCCTCGCATGAGTTTGATTAAAGTCTGGTCAAACTTCAAATAGAAACTATGCAAGTAGTAAACTCAGTGCTAGAACCAAATTCTTGAACTAAGAGTCTTCTGAGCGCCAAAACGTGATGGAAATGCAGAAGCAGACTCCAACTGGTTGTCTCCCTCCTCCACTGCCATCACTCCCTCTTCTGAAACTGCTACCTCCGAAGAGTTGGTAAAGATGAAGAGGGCATGACCTTAAAATCCATGGTGACACAAGAAATTAGCATAACTGCCCCGCAAATATGCCTATCCCTGCATATGAAGCCCTAACCCTGTCTTTCGCAAGAGTACGAAGACAGGCCGCCGGTTCTCGCCTGTCAAAACGATGACATGAAACTTCCACTTATAGTAGAATTCCTCCTCAACTTCAATCGCTTCTTCTTCCGGCAAGCCTTGATACGTCGAAGGAATAGGAGCAGGTATCGACATCTCCAAGGAATGGTCGCCAAAGTATTTCAACTTCAACTTCTGTATTTCTGACGCAATCCTCTCTTTCAGAACCATCCTCCAAGTCTTAACCATTTCAAAAAAGGTTTAAGTTTCAGAACAAGTTACGCAAGCAAGCACTGTTTCAAAGATTTGCTACAGGTACTATTTATATAACCCTATATTTATTGTACAGGTACATTTTCCCAAGCGTCAACATTTATTATAGATGTGACTATTCAATCGTAACCGTCGCATACATCCACATCCACATCATCATTTAATACCCATCACTTCCCAAAAACGCGTAACTTCCATCCAGTCAAACGTCATCATTACTCCGTTTTGAATTTTAAAGTTTAAACACATTCTTTCTCAACCAAAGCCACTCGTGACTTCGATTGCGAGGGGGCCGATTGTAGGGACTTATCCCTCGATCTCATTCAAATCGAGTTCATCCAGTTCGAATTATCTCCATCTCAGGCTCACGCATTTTTAAACATTATCCAGTCAATATTCCAACCAGCCCCACGAACTGCTCAAGAACGTAGACCAAGCTAAACCTAAAAAACATTATCCAGTCAATGATACCTGTCTCCCACGAACTCATCAGTTATTCAGTCAATCGTCACTAACCACATTATTCAGAAAACGTACTCTAGTACGATGAAGAGTTGTGAGGAAGGCCTATATAAAGGAAAAGTTCCAGAAGAGACAGGGACCAGAAAAATTACACAAACTACTTATTTATGAGATTTAAAACATTTATATATTTAAAGACCACGTGTAATAAAGATATTCGTCTCAAGCAATAAAGAGACTTTCACAAAAATCCTCCATACGAGGTCATGGTTTTTTACATATTAAGAGGTTTTCCACGCTAAAACCACATATTTCAGTTCTTACTTTCCATTAGAATATTATTACAGGTACATTAGTGTGATAGCGAATTCCAAGCTATTTCGAGCTCACGAAATTTGGCCATTACAGTTCCAATGTGGTTCTACGCTTTTTCTAAGGTATTATGTCAACAAGCTAAAAATAAGTTCATGTAGGTCCGTGCATCAAAAGTTGCTAAGACTCTTCTCAAGTAAGTAATCATTCTAAGAACATCCACAACAGCTACCCTAAACTTATTTTAAGGAGGCAAAAAGTAGTAAAATAACTTTTATAGGCTCCCTATGAGGCTCTCTATCCCTATTTTTTACTTTATCTCTCCTCAAGGATGGGGAGTCTAGAGAAATATTTGGTCAGCCACTTAAGACTCTTATATTACGTGGAAAGATACTTTTGTAGAAAAAAAATTAATTTTTGCCTCTTATTTTAAGACATAACTAATTTGAAGTGGTTTAGGTAGTTAATTTTGTGATGTAGTTCCTTTTTGTAGGGAGTCTGCTATATTCACAATATCAAATTTGGGTTGAAACTCCTCAAAAGTACGCACTATCATAGATAGATTGTTGTGGATGCTCTAAGGGCCTGTTTGGATACAAGTGATTACTGTAAGCTGACTCCTTCGAAAAGTATCTTTAAGGACTTGTCCTTAAAATATATGTAAGTTAGTATGGTAATTACTGCTTTTAAGTTAAAAAGACTAAAAAACTTTTGGGGAAAGTGATAAAGTTTCAAAGATGTGGGAAAGTAAATTTAGGGATGTGAGAGAGTGGTTTTAAGTCCTTTAAGTTAGTTGAAGACATAACCTTATTTTTTGGGCTTATTATTTTTGATACTTTTTAACTTAAAATAAGTAGCTTATTTTTATCATCCAAATGTACCTACTTGGCTTTTGATCTAAATAAGCAAAAATAGTAGCTTATATTTGGGTATCCAAACAGCCTCTAAATACTTATTTCTTTGGCTTATAATTTCAATTTATTTTTATTTCCTACGTGAACTTTGTTTGATAAAGATATACTAGAACTACTCGTGGCTCGCCACGACGATTATGATGACGCGCCTTCGGCGCTACATAATTATTCATTACCGCGCTTTCGACATTAAAAACTCTTAAATTCATTGACGCACCACTTCCTTCATACTGCTATTTAGCTCTATGTAATCATCCATGAATGCGCCTTCCTCCTTATTAATGTTTGAAAACCCATTGTGAATTTAAGTGTCCAAACTACATAGAACCTCTAAACAACCGGGAGAAACTATTCACGAAATAAAAAAGGAAGGAATTATTTATGCAACAAACTCTGAGCTAGCTTTTGCACTTTTAAATATATTCTTCGTCTTTCCAATTTTTTTTAGTCAGGTCTCAATGCTTTACCCAGGGCCATGACTATAAATCCCATACTTCCATTCTTCGAGAAAATAGTATTTAGTTCTCCCTAGAGCTTTGCTTTCACTCGCTGGTTTTGTGCAACCGACCGGAAGAAGGTTTTTTTGTCTCCACCTGTAGTATCTCGGCCGACTAAAAACAAAATTGGTCTCTTCCTCTCCAACCCAAAGTTGCACAATTTACAACTCCCGCAATAAACCCAAATAGCATTAAGGATCCAATAACAAAAAAAGTCAAACTTAGATGAGTTACCTAAGCAAAGAAGATCCAAACAAAATTTAGAACCAACAGTAAATCTAAAGGAAGGTGATTACTTCTTTATGTTTAGAACGTTCGAAAACCATAGACACTTGAAAATTATGATTGTAACCATTTATAATCTCTTGAACAACCATAAAGCCTATAATCATGACCAACTATTCTAACACCACAACTTCATTCACCCCATTACATGACCGTTTATAAAACAAAAAAATTTACAAATCAGGGATATTTGGAAGGTGATTCATGTGAAGGTTCAAATTGAAATAATTCAATGCACCGAATTCTGTAAGAAAAACATAGGGAAGGAGTCATTTTTGAACTATTTAAGTTGGAAGAGATATATAGAGAGATAGTACCTATCGTGTAATGTATGGATGTAGTCTCTTGCAAGGCATCACCCTGGCTCGTCAAAGCGGTTCAATGTGAAACATCCATTGTTGGGGTTTGTTTCATTCCATGTCTAGTTTAGATGGCAGCATTATCTCGTGGTTACTCGTCATCAAAGATTACATGTGGAGCAACTACAGCTGGACTGACATTGAACAGGTAAGTGGGTTTCTAACTCCTTATTCTAAATATCAAGCCCTATGTATTTTTACAGACTATAAAAAAGGTAATAAGTATGACTTTTTAAGATAACAAAACTTCTATTCGAATAGATTCCTTTTTCAATTCGAAAAGAACTGGGAACATTTCTATTCGAATAGAATTGTGAACATTTCTATTCGAATAGATTTTTTTATATTCGAATAAAATGCCTCAAGCCGTTTTTTATTCGAATAGATTGGCTCAGCCTGATTTTTATTCGAATATATTTATTTCTATTCGAACAGAGAACGTGATTTCTGTTTTCTTACAAAAGGCAACTTTCCTTTTTTTAGAACTCACATCTTCCAAAACCTATTTTTAAGAGCTTGATATTTAGAGAGATGAGAGATTTTAACGAACGATTCAACGCGAAGTAAAACTCAACTTGAATCAATCGGAGAGATTTTGAAAACCTAATCCTTGATTTATAAAGTTTGAGCGATTCAAGCTTTGTAGCTTTGGTGCGTTATCCGAGGTGAGGCATTGCAAGAATGGAGGGACGTTACGAGAACGAGGAATCGACTTCGAGGAGTTCAATTAGAAGAGTGGTAACCACGGGATGTGTTTATCTAGTTTGTAAGTAATTGAATACTTGTAATTTGATTTCAATAATAGATTGTTTAACTGTCGGGTGATTCAACAGCGACCTATGGGTTTTTTTTCCTGAGAAAGGTTTCCCACAGAGTTAAAATTGTTTGGTCTTGTGGTTAATTTCTAATTGTTGTTGACACTAGATAATTAAACCAATTTGAACTAGGTTAAGGTTAGACCATTAATTCAAAGGAATTCAGACCTATTGATTTAGACCTAATTTATTCAAAATCGACTAGTCTTAAGCGTCTAGGAATTTCATAATGTCCTTAGAAGCATAAAATCCAAACCCATATAGCCCTTCTTTAAAATCAACCCCGTAAGTTTGAACACTTAGAGCATAGCCTATCTTATAGAAATCAGGGTCTGCACACTCCAACTACCAATGCAAAGTAAGTAACACAAATGAAATCTATTATAGATATAGCACAGGCAGTATTTTGTTCACTTTTACAGGGAAGTCTGAACCAAATTACATTTTACATCATGAGATGTATGCAGTCCTTGGGGGTCCTACACTGGGGTATGGAAGAGGGGTAAGAAGGATGCGGGTTGGAACTGAAGCAAATGGTCTCCTATATTGAGGAGGGAGCAATGGTACCATGGAAGTGTCACATCATTTTTCAAGCCATCATTTTTGAATTACCAGTATGTACTTATCCCTAGCTCCTTACACCAAGATTTTATCGTATTCATATAAAAGGTTGTTTGAGAGGAGATTACAGCAGGATGTAATTGTTCAATATATACATACTGGTAGGGGTCTGCCCAACCCCAACTTGTGTTTGCCAAAAGAAAAAAAAGAAGAATGAGAAAGTAACTAATTAAAGTAATACAGATCTAACCTCCATGTAAACTACTAAGAGATACCCCTTCTCCCCAGAAGAAATAAAAAAAGAACATATTGTGGTACCTACTATTATCAAGCATATAGGGGGTATTGCAAAGCAACTCCGTACAAAACATATTGGTCCATTTACACAATATATACTACTATAGACGACAACAGAAAACTTTCTTAGTGTACAAAAGAATCCTCACCTTATCCAAACCTTCAGAAAGAGGAATAAGAACAAACGTCGGAATCTCATCCATAAGTTCATCAAGATTTCCAGAGTGAAGAATTCTAGGATGCTTGATGTTTGCCTGTTTGTATTTTAATGGTGTTGTGTAGGATGAAGGACAACAAAGGACATAGGGAGAGGACTACTGGAAACTCAAGTGTAGGCTATATAAACTTGACATTATTATTTGCTAGCTTAAGGCCTTAAAAGGCCTATACTCTCATCAATTTATTACCTGCGATTATGAGGCAAGTTATCTCCCAAATCTAATCACTTGCATTTGTTATGTAATCACCCAAAGCATGAACCTAATTTAGAGCTAATAATGATATTAAGCTGTGTACCCCTTGCCTATTTTCGACCAAGATAGACTGAAGATGAAACGTGACTCAAATATATTAAGCTTAATTTACCCGTTTCAAATATATTAGAGCTAATAATTTACATCGGTAAAATTTTAACTGTTATCGCTTTACCCGTTTCAAATATATTAAGCCGATGATATTTTTTCCTAAAAGGCCTATACTCTCATCAATTTATTACCTGCAAATGTGGGGCAAGTTATCTCCCAAATCTGATCGTTTGCATTTGTTATGCAATCACCCAAAGAATGAGCCCTAATTTATAGCTAATAATGATATTAAGTTGTACACCCCTTGCCTCTTTTCGACCACGATAGACTGAAGATGAAACGTGATTCAAATATATTAAGCTTAATTTATCCATTTCAAATATATTATAGCTAATAATTTACATCGAAAAAAATTCAACTGCTATCGCTTTACCAGTTTCAAATATATTAAGCCGATGATATTTTTGCCTGAGACCAAATTGGTTATAACTTCAATGGTAGCTGCTTTCGCCTGCAGCTACCATTGTAAATTCAACAGTCATGGAACTTTCTCTACTGGCCTCTATTCTATGTTACATCTTATGCATGTTTGCTAACCAAGGGTTTAAGGCCTCTGAAGTAGGGGATGACTCAAATCCCATGATAACCCTATAATCAAGTTTCTTTAAGGGTTTAAGGCCATTAATGGTGCTTCTAGCTTCGGTTTCCTCATCCAAAGTTATACATGCAATGCCTAATAGTTTGCTGAATTAAATTCCCAAATCGAAATCAAAAATAAAAATCTCAACTTTAATAAGTAAAAAAAAAGACAATTCTAATCACTTTTTATTACTCTCATGTTGAGACATAAAAATTCATATTTTTTAGGTGAAAAATTTGTGATTTTTACTGGATTGTATTGCTCATGGCACATTAAATGTTAACCAAGCCATAATAAATAGAAACCAAAGCCCCAATAAAGACCCTAAAATTAAGCCAAAATCTTACTTCGTTACTTCCCAAATCAGAACCCAGGAGTGAAAAGCAAAGCATTCTTTCTCAATCCGAAGAACACTGATATTCCCATAAACCCTCTCCAACTCTTCTGTAAATAATCCAACCCATGACCTTGACCTCATATATTTTGAGGAGTCATGGATAAAACAAAATGAGCTGCACCAACATGACAAAAGAAAATAAATAACAATAGTTTACCTGACCACCTTCAAGCTTCCAAAATATATATCAAGGACATGGATATCAATAGATTAGAGTGTGATAATACTAGTTGGATGCCTGAAGAGAATGGTAAATTCCCTCTTCAATCAGCCTGCAAAAACCTTACTCCTGAACAAAGGAAACAACAATGTCTCTCAATCATTCGACCTTAACAGTGGAAAATAGTTTCGCAATTTCCGTTAAATTGTGAAAGAACCCTTGCCTAATGGAATGAATTGATAGTAGCCCAGGGAAATTGATCAAGCCTGTGCTAGCTTGATCTTCACCAAATCCATTCTTCCAAGAAGACTATACTTGAATCTATCAACCCCTCGTTGAAATCCCACTTCTGGTATCTTGATTGCTGGTAATTCACCCTTCATTACTGCTAATGGTAGAGAGCTCATATCCAACAGTTTCAGCCTCAATAGGTTTGCAAACGATTCCAAATCGAAGCCCACTAATGAGAGAAAGAGATATGCGTTAACCTTTTAGAGTGATGAGAGAAAGATACTGTCACGCCCCCAAAATTGGCTTCTTAATAAACTATTAAGAACGCGAATTCTGAGGTGTAACGTCGGGCATCCTAAAGATGAACCCCCAAAAGACGTACTACAATTTAAAATAAATCGTAAATACATCTAGAACACTAAGAAACTACGCAGCGGAAGAAAATCTAAAAGAGATAGAAATGATAAATAATACCACAAGGATAGCCAGAACTCCAAAAGATGCAAGTCCAGCTTGCTCCAACTACTAGTATCGCTACCGCAACAATTCACCTGAAAAAGTATATATGCGCAAGGCGTCAGCAAGCAACGCCCAACAAGTACAAATATCCAAGGTCATAAGACATGATAGACCAAGATAAACACAGAAAAGAGACATGAGGATTCTAACAGAAGTATAGGAGAATATCAACCAAGCTACGAGTTCTAAAGAGGCAGTCTAAGTAAAACTAATATCCTACCAAGATATCAACGATAGCCTGAACTTAGATCTAACTACTACAATCTAAGAACTACGGTTAATGAGGAAAAAGAATTTGGAAGTCACGTACACAGGGTCACTTTTAATTCAGTGGGACCACACTCTCGCACCCTTCTGTCCTCAACAGAAGCGTATCCCTTATTGGCAAGCCAGGGATTGGCGGATTCCTTTTTAGTGAGCCAGGAATTAGCGGGTAATGCACCTGATCAGGGTGTTCAAGGAATTTCAACCTACAGGTCTAAAGCCTATTTTATTTTCAACTTTTAGGGATCTGCCCACGGGATACTCGCGAAGCATGCAGCCGAGAAGTAACCGGGAAAGAATTTTGGGACTTGCAACCCGGGAAAACTGATAAACAGTTATCTCATATTTGGTTTAGGGACTCGAACCCAAGGACCGTAACAGCATAGCCCTACTGTGTACATTAACTCGAAGTTATCCTAACATAATGGAAATGAAGAAGTTTGAATCCTATAAGAATCAAATGATCTGTCTGCCCCTGCCTAATCAGCATCTGGGACTAAATCCAAAGACCTACCGCTCTTACGACCAGATGATCTATCTACCCTCACTTTAATAACAAGTGGGGACTCTATCAAATGAAGTAAAGCTCCAACATCCAATGCTATCTGTCGTAACATGCCCAATAAGTGCGACTATATCAAAAAGAAATTCTAAGCATCAAAGCGAATCTAAGTCGCGTACTACTGAATCATGGAAAATCCATTTAGTACAAAGTTCTTATCACTAGCACAATATCTTGTGATGATTATTGAACAACGCTCATGCAACTATCATATTAGATCAACCTCATAAATTGTATAGGAAGCCACTATTTCAGAGTCTCCAATCCTGAACTTCTCCAAAGTACTATTTACAAAGTTAACTAGATGCCAATGCACAATGAAGAATCTTCATATCCACAAACCAAACTGATATAAGAAGTTAATGCTATACCAACCAACTAAAAAGACCTACTTATAAAAAGATACTCCTCGAATTCATTTAAATACATAATTCTCGAATTCCAGCCTATATCATACTAAACCCTTATTACAAGCTCATGCACACACATCACAACTCCTGGTCAATTAAATATTCTTATATGCCTTAGATATACCCTTCACTTTTGTATACTAACATGAGAAAAATACAACATCGCTCAGCGTATGATCTATTACTTACATAATGTATATCCTTACTACATCGTATTTAATGGCGCTCGGACAAGTAGTTATTACACCAGCCAAATGAAATACTCCATATGTATGCTCTTATGATAATCCAGATTATAGTACGGCAATTCATCCAATACATGTAACACATCTTCCAAGTCTATATCAATAAAATCATATCTAATCGAAAGAACTAATGCCTCAAGTTAACAACTCCATATTAGTTATGTATTCAATTCCAACCTCAATCACTGAGACATCATCATATGGTAATCTAAGATTGGCTTAGTCTATTCATAATCTAGGTTATCTAGTCCTTCTACTAATACAATAGTTCTCTAATATACTAGTTAGGTCCAACTTGCATACTGATGGTGGATATAGAACCCTAAGGAAACACGATAATGAATACTAGCTTTATATACAATGAAACTCTTAAGAACCCCAAGTCATATGTACAACCAGGAAATTAAACTATACTAGTAAAACATAGGTTATTTCTAAAACATGACTCCAAAAACAATCGCGGATCAGGACATATTTGCTCACAAAGTATAATTGAATTAGGCTAACAATTGTTCTAATGAAATTTAGTACTAACAAGGCTGAGGTTCAGATCTGAAATCACACATTAGGCTTCATGGTTCAAGATATAATCCCTAAGCATATGTGCTAAAAGATACTTAACATGAATTGATTAATCAATGACAAGAACAATACGAACTGGAGCATCAGTAACTAAACAAGATAAATTACATGAACATGGAATCAAGTAAACCAAAAGAAATAATCTCTACATGTGTGAATCCATTCTCTAATCAAAGCATATGAGAAGGGATAAGAGTACTTGCCTCGGGTAAATGGACGGAGAGGGATTTACTGCATCTTACTTCAATCATCAACCTTGCCACAGCATCTTCAAATTCACCATAATTAGATTAAATCAAGATGGGTTTAAGATTGAAAGGACAAAAGAGAGGTTATAGGTCGGAATCCAACCGGCATAATGCTGTTCTCCGATGAGATTCTAGAGAGAGAAAGAGAGATTGGAGAAGGTTGATGGAGGAGAAATAGGGAGAAGAAGGAGAGAAGCAAGGAGTTATTTCGGTGGTGGGTTGAATGGGTTAGGGGAACTAGAGTTAAGATCACATACTACCGGGTGCAACGAGTTTAAACCACGACTACTACACAACTAGTTATAACAAAAAGCGGGGCGCTACAGATACGTTACTTGGAGTATCACGGCAAGATCATCCACACTGAGAAATGGAGATGGAGAGATGGAGAGAAAAGAAGAGTCAGGCTAGAATGTTTTTAGAGAGAGAGACTTAACTAACTTTCATGTGTTTTGTCGAAAGTACCCTAAATATGAGAGTAGAATGAATCTAGGTCGTCCATCTCCCTCTTTTCCACAAATCCCAGCCCCTATTTATCCCTAAGCCAATGGCAAATATGTTTATACAAAAAATACCATTGCCTAATGTATAATAGACTAGGTTATGAACCCGTGCTACGCACGACTGTTTACGTTTATAATTGATAGATAAATCAGTCACTAACAAATCTCAGAGGGTTTGAACCACCATCACTTGAAAAATTTGGAAATTTATTTCCATTCCCAAACGCTCTACCATTATATAGAATTACTAAATCAAGGAATGCTATTAATTAACATCTGAAAGAAGAACTTAAATAAAATAAAATAACTAATTCATCACAAAATACATTCAAAAAAGTTCATTTGTAAGGCTTCAAGAGTCTACCTATTACGTTAAATAATTTTTTCCTTAATCTTGTTGATCCTACACAACCAAAAAACCACTTGACACAGTTATATTTCTGTCTAGATACATATTTTTATTACTTTCTAGAATTCAAGATAAGTCTAAATTGAAAAGTAAATGATATAGTTTAATGTAAGTAAACTATATAATTGGGCAATGATCTTTTAGGGTGCCACATCGTCTTGTCCAAATTAGCACTTGCAAAAAACTTTAGGGAGTATTATCATAAGTGTAACTCCTTGCTACTATCTGATTACAATTTAACTAGGTTCCATATAAGTGAAAAATTAGGCATAGAGATCATCATTGTTTATGCATAGTAAATAAAATAGCATTACTATTTGCTTGGGTTAATTTCAATGTTTCATCTTGATGATCCTAAAAGACCTTTAGAATGTTCTGCAATTGGGTAGTAAAATATATCAGTCCCAACGGTCAAGAGACATATTAAAAAGATGACAAACATTGTGATACTAAAAGCAAGAGAAGTTTGTATATTACTAATAATAAAACCTCTGAGAAAAAATAGTTAATAAAATAAAATTCAAAGGGAAAAATGCAGTAACCAAAAACAGAATGGGATGTAAAGTAAGCAAAAGAAGGTTGGGCTTAAGAATCAATTCAAAAGAGTAAAGGGTTTTCAGACTCCAAGAATTAGTTGCACAAACATAATCTAAACCATGATGCTTCGTACAATTGATGGATTGATCAATTCATCTTTTTTTGGTGGGTAACACAAAAAAAATAAAATTAGAGCTCAAAAAAGTAATACATTGTAGTATTCAAAAATATACCTTGCATTTTATTTAAAAACTTCATAAATTGTGACATAGATATTCGCTTGAAGATTATAAATAGTCAACATCACAAATAGCAAATGCTTCAACTTGGATCAAAATATGAAGAAAAAAAAAGTATAAAAAGCATCGAAATCTAAATCACAAATGTCAATGGTTGAAAGAGACAACTCTGAAACTGTGAAGGCATATATAGTTGCAATGTTCATCTTTATTGTGATAATACCAACAGAAAGTATAAACAAAGCCCTAAGTCTATTATACATTAGAAGAAATCAAAACAACAAGTGTAAACAAAACCCTAAGTATATCACAAATTAGAAGAAATCAAAAAATCAAGTACCAACAGCAATTATAACAGCAAAGTACATGTTTATGGTCAATTCTTCACTTTTCCTTTTTTTTTTCTTAATGGTTTTGCTTCTTTACTGCATAAGGGGATGTTTTGGAAACCCCTCTATTAGAGTTTTTGTAAGAGATGCCTGGATCGAGAGAGTGAAATTCTTTTATGGATGTCACTGCACTTCCTCACCCTTCTCATGCATGTATTTTGTAAGCTTTCTTATTGTTGTAATTGTATATGTAGCTTTGGTGCTTGGGAAGTCTATTCCACCCCTCGAGGACCGTGCTTCATACCTTATTCCACTCCTCGAGGACCGCGCTTTATACCTTGATGATAAATGTCTTATAGGGCTCCAGAAAGAGGAGGTATAATATTTGGGAGGATTTTTTATTCTTTCAAAACTGATTGTCTTTTTTGTTTTAATTATTCTTGCTAATCTAATTATGAGCTCTTATATATTTCAGCAAACCCACATTGTAAAATATTGTTTAGAGTACGGAGATGATTATAAGAATGAGACCTTGAGATTTTGTTCAGAATATGGTATACCGAAGGTGGTATATCGTTAAATATTTTCATTTTGGTTTTAAACTTTACCTAGGGAAGCTTTACTTGCTAATTGCCTATCTGTTTATATAAACATTCTAGTGTACTGGAGTCACTGGAAAGTTTTGTGCATACTGTGGGAATAAATTTCTGAAAGGGGTGGTCTGTTCAGAATGTGGTCATAAGAGGGTAAATTCTCAAGGACCCAAACCCGATGAAACGTACAACCCAAATGTGAAGCAGATAACTTTTGAATTTTAAACAGCAAGTATAACAGCAAGTACCTACCGCTAGAGTTATAAAGAGCGCACCACTGAAGAACAACATTTTGTTTCGACTCAAATGCCATCCGGCGAGATCCATCAGAACATATAATACGGTAAACGCAGAAAAAATGCCGAATTGTACCACGCCAAACATGTCTTTCTCTCAGATTGCTGAGAATCACATTTGACTCATTTTGGGGGATAAAACAGTGTTGTAAATTAGGGTTTCTTTTTCAAAGAATTTTCAATTTGGGGGAAATTGAGATTTGCAAATTATAGGTATTATCATGAACTCTACCAAAATTACTAATTTAAAGTACTATTTCTATTAATCATAAGAAATTACCAACATTTCTATTTAGAGTACCCAAATTAGGGTACTATTTCTTTGCATAACACATCTTCATAAATCATAAAAAAATCATTAATCCATTCAATGAATCAATGCTAAAATGAATTTAGATAGTATAGAGAAAAAGACAGTAAACACTGTGGGTGATGCACAACACATCTTCATCAATTACTAATTTAAACTCAATTTACCAGTAAACATGAGACACAGAGAGAGAGAAGCGTACCTGGTTGCCGCGTGTTAAAGCTTCGAAAGAGAGAAAAAAAACTCAAACATTAAACTTGGAAGCGTTGAGAGAGAGATAGAAAATAAAGCAGGTATCGAGATCGCATGGGGTTTTCAAGAAGAAGGTAGGTTGTTGGGTGTTTTTTTTATAGTCGGGGAGGAAGAGTGAAGTTTGTTTGTCGGAGGTAAGTTTTTTAGTTTTTAGACTTAAAACTTGAACTTCCAAAATTGCCCATTCACGTGTGATTCTCGAGGCACCCATATCACAAAAACTTGAACTTCCTCTTTGTCTCCGGACATAAGGAAGATTTTTCCAAAGCGGCAAAAACACCACCCTGAAATGTATAATAAGAATTGGCATGACCCTAGATTATTGTATTTATGCCTAAGCAATAATCTTATTCTTTCCTCAAAGAAAAATAGTTTTCCCCTAAGATAATTGGAAGAGAAAAACATTATTATTATTTTATTATTTTTGAAAGACAAGCCGGTTTTATAAAGAGATCCGTAACCCTGAGTTTCCAACCCCATGGTTATTATTATAGGATGTTTAGATTCAAATGTAGAGACATGGTAAGAGTGAACTGAAACTAAAATGACATTTAAGCTGTTCCATTCATACTTAGTGCACATATACAGGTAGAGAGGTATATATTTGGTGACACCTCACAGGAAAAAAAATGAACTGCAGGATGCTTATTTAGTTACAGAACTTCGACATAAATATCGCCAAAAACAATTATAGGTTAGGCCATGACTGGATGAATATATCATTGGAGCATACATACAAAAAAAGGGAATGGGCTCATAAAATATGGGATAACCTGCCAAATAAATAAATAACAAATAAATTGTACGTTTCAATATGGTTAAGAAACTTGTAAGAAAATGTCTACCTACTTTTCGATCGTGAATAGTAATTGTATCATCCTTAATAATGTCCCTGCAGTAAATAAGTTAACAGAATATTTTAATATTTTGTGATATACCATAAGAAAATGAAGTTATCTAAAGGAAAAAAAAATACCTTGCACCTTTGTACTCATTAAAATCGGGAGCTGGAGCTGGAGCTGGAGCTGGGAACGGAGCAGCCTGGAAAAGTAAAGGATGTAGAAGAAATGAGAAATCTTCGAATGTATAAAACTCAACAATGTACCAGCTAAAAATAAATATTTACTAAGGAGTGAGGAGTTAAAGAATTACATGTACACGAAAACAAGACAAAAAAAACTTCAATGAGAAAATTAGATTAAATATACCAATCATGCCTTCAAAAACCTCTCCATGCATATCAAAAGCATCTCTGAGAGTACCGTCATCAGTGCCATATGAGAGACCTGCATCCATCGAATGCAAATACATCATTAAACTGTGTACTCACAAAAATCCCAAACATATATATCATCATTAAAATGACCTAAAACAAACCTCCAATAAAGAGTTTGGAAGATGACATAGACCGTATTGCTTAGAGCAGAGAAGGGCTCGAACTTGTGTTATTTGTCACACTTTGCTTTAGCAGACTCCCAGCTTTACTAAAGAATGCCATTGTTGAATCTAATACAAATGTAACAAAACTTCAATCACATTTCTTTGTATAAATTAAAAAAAAAAAAAAAAAAACACCTCAACAAAGTGACCCAAATCATGGCATCACTCCAAAAGCATGTTTTTTTTTTTTTACAATTACTATATATACATGTAATCGGATCACCCTAAACCCAATTAAGTGTCCCAAATCACCAAATCACTCTAAAAGCTTGATTTTTTTTTACTATGAACTCTATAAATGTATTCGGATACCCTGAACCCCAAAACCCAATAAAGCATCCTCAAATCATTCTAAAAGCATGATTTGGGACAAAATGTAATAAAATAAACCCCTAAACCTAGAAAAAAAAATGTCCCAAATCCCTCCAAAAACATGTTTCTTTACTATGAACTCTACAAATGTAATAGGGTCACTCTAAACCCCTAAACCCAATAAAGTGTCCCCATCCCCAAATCAAACGAAGACCCTAATTTTTATTTATTTACTATGAACTTTATAAATATCATTGGAACACACTACATCCATAAACCCCAATTCTTCTACAAACCCTAAAATCCTTCCACATCAATCTAAAATAAAACCTATTTCCCTAAAGAAAGCCCTAAACCCAATCAAACAAACTCAATGAAATTAGTCCAATTGATCATAATAACATCAAATTCACCACAAAAACTTAATTACCAATCTTCGAAATCTAATCAAACCCTAATTAAGATCACAACAGTAATGTTCAACCATGTCTTCAAATAACACATGAAATTATACATTAATTTTATTAGAACAAACCTGAAGTTACTGGAGAGTCCTTTTAAAACTACTATCAACTGTGAATCATAGGTAAATCTGACTCAATTGCGGATTTACCCACTAAGCCACAAAGTGCGAATCTGAATAACCCCAAACTTAAGTGTAATGCCCCAAATCCAAAACATATATTAACAAATCTTTCAAGATAACTGATAAAAAATTCATAGTACATGAATCAAAATCGAGGCCAGAGAGACCTTATCATTTGTTAGTAATTGATAAATACAGTGATGATTAGGGAGAGGACGCCCTAAAGAAAGAAAGAGATGAGGGAGAGGGAGAAAGAAGCGTATTTTTTTAATGCGAAACGGAGACAACAGAACTTCGAAGCACTAATTTTAACACCAATCGAGAGCGAGAGAGAGATGATTTTTTCGGAGAAGAACTTGTTTTTTGTGTTTTGGAGAAATGAAGTTTTGAGTCGGGGAGGTAAAGTTATCGGGTTTGGGATGTTTAGCTTTTGGAGCTAAGAGTTAAAGTTCCAAAATATCCCCTCTCATTCTCAATCTCGAGGCATTCATACCCCATCCTGACCCCTCTTTGTTTCTGGACATAAGGACAGACTTGTCCCAAGTGGCAAAAACACTACCCTGTAATAATAAAGAGATATCCCCGGAAAACCTCCCTGTTCAATACGGTGGACTCAAATGAGAGAATGACGAGGACTTCTTACTAGAAGATTGTGTTTCATAATTAATTGTCCGGAAAGGTGTTATTGATATCATCCAAATTTTAATTGCTAAGGTACTTTAACCTATTAACTTTGCCTAACTAAATTAGTAACTATGGCCTTAAAATATAAAATCCTGGGGCTATTCCTCTCATTGCCAATTGATTTTGAGATACCGTTCTATTAGAGAAAATCAAGCCTTGCACCTCAAAATATTTATAAGATCTTGGGACCGTATACATATCTAACGTTCTCATTTTTTATTTTTATTTTGTTATTTGTTTGACATGACCAGCCCGGGGTGAATGTAGTTTGGGACTTAACGGTTGTCGGATTGGAAGAGTTTGTTCCAGACGACGAAGGTTCAAGGAAATTTTTTTGGAAGTGAATACGTTAATGAACCGGGAAAGATATTGATAACCATACAGAACACCGCATTCAAGAAAAAGAAAGTACTTTATAGATTCAAAATCAAGCCTTCTGTACCTAAGTATGTTTACTTGAACCAACAGCAGTCTCTTGAAAGTCGTAACTTACACGGTTTGTAGGTAGACGGGGTGTGCTCCTCGCACAACAGTCGAGATAACGGTGATAAATTATGAATTGGGAATTGGGATGACCCTGATGAGAAAAAAAAAACATGTAATTCGATTATTATAGTTTTGAAAGACTTATTTTTCATTATATTAATCTTCATTTTTAATGTTTTCTTGAAGATTTTTCATACCAAAAATAAATAAATAAAACATTTACGTTCACGATGGGACTCGAACCCATAATCTCCCGCTCCGGAGGCGAGCGCCTTATCCATTAGGCCACGCGAACCTTAATGTTGTATTTTGACTAATGATCCTACTATTTCATAAAATTTACAGTGGCATATCAATGTGTTTTGAAAAATTAAAAATGTGCTTTAGCACCATTACTATTAATTTACTAGATTGAGTTTTCAGTTTCAGGTGCATATAAACCCCAGCTCGGCTTTTTGCGCGGCAAACGGTTACAACGGAGTCATTAGTGTACAAGATGACAAGTTTTCACCCACAGTATGCATATTAGGGCAGATACAGTCAGAAACTAAAATGGTAGATAGAGACATAAACCTTTGTATTCTTCCTCAAACTTAATTTGCCACAAGTCCTTATTAGGGTTTACAAACCCATGCAAGATGAAGAGTGTACAAAGATGCCTTCATCTATCTCATGCATGTGTCAAACCCTAAGACACTTTCTTATCCTATAAATAACCGTAAACCCGATCCTCCGCATCACAAAACAAGTAAGAGCTAGTATATCTATGGCTAGATCTTCTTTGCTTTCTCTCTTGCTTTGTTTTCTTGTTTTGGTTCATGCTGGTGTTGCTTTAGCAACATGGCAAGGTCAGGGACAACAAGGTCATCAGTGGAAGTCAGGGCGCCGGTTCCAGGGACAACAGAACGAGTGCCGCGTTAAGAGTATTCAAGCACTTGAGCCCACTAACCGTATTGAGGCTGAGGGTGGTGTGACGGAAATCTGGGAACAAAATAACAAGCAGTTCGAGTGTGCCGGTGTTGCCGTAACTCGTTACAGGATCCAACCCAAAGGACTCCTTTTGCCTTATTTCGGCAACACACCAAAGCTTGGCTATGTTGTTCAAGGTACAAATATACAGTATTCCGGTAATGTAGAATGACTAAAATACCCCCTATACATCCTTGGAGCCTAATTTTGGATCGAATATTTTTTTATTAGCTCGCCTTTGATTATGATAACCTAATTTAAATGTGATTACGATCGATATATAGGCTTATATATTATCGTGCGTTCGATTCATGTGCAGGTAGGGGTATTTTTGGAGTCGTGATACCGGGTTGTCCAGAAACATATCAATCAGTTCAACAACAGTCTCAACAGTCGGAAGAGGAACAAGGCCGACAAAGATCAGCAGGTGACCAACACCAAAAAATCCGACTTTTGGAGAAAGGTGACATTGTAGCCACCCCTGCAGGAGTCGCTAAGTGGCTCTACAATGAAGGAGAAGAGGAACTCATAATAGTTGACCTTCTCGACACAAGTAACGACGAGAACCAACTTGACGAGAATCCTAGGGTAAGAATATATACGAATATAGTTTCATGAAAAAATTTTGGATGGTACAAAAACTGCATTGTTAGTACTATAAAGTATATGATATATCGTCGCATATATTTGTGATAGAAATTCTACCTTGCCGGGAACCCACAAGCACGAGAACAACAACAACAAGGCCAATCACAGGGTAGCCAGGGCCAGCAACAAGAACGGGGCAGCAACATATTCCGTGGCTTTAAAGTTGAAGTACTGGCCGAGGCGTTTGGTGTAAGCAAAGAGACCGCAAGGAAGCTACAGAGTGAAGACGATAAGAGGGGCAATATCGTCCGAGTTAAAGGTGGACTACAAGTCATTAGACCCCCAGAAATCAAAGAACAAGCACAACAAGAAGAACAAGAACAAGAGCAACAAGGGCGAGGAAATGGCATAGAAGAGACTATTTGCAGCTTAGGGCTCAAGGAGAACATTGACAACCCTTCAGGCGCGGACGTCTTCAACCCTAGAGGCGGGCGCATCCGCAACCTCAACAGCCACAATCTCCCTATCCTAGGCCTACTTCAATTGAGTGCCGAACGGGGAGTCCTATACCGGGTAACATTACATAATTCTCGACGGTCATAATTCCACTGGTCGCATACGACCAAAAAGATATATTTTCATTGTCATATATGTACAACTACTAAATTATCCTCAATATTTTGTGCAGAATGCTCTTACATCACCCCACTGGAACTTGAACGCCCACAGCTTGATCTACGGTACAAAGGGATCCGCCCAAATACAAATAGTAGGAGACTATGAACGTCCCGTCTTCAACGGAGAGCTTCGTGAGGGTCAAGTGCTAGTCGTTCCACAGAATTTTGCAGTGGTGAAGCAGGCCGGAGACAAGGGATTTGAATGGATTGCGTTCAAGACCAATAATAACGCAATGACAAGTACTCTAGCTGGAAGGTCCTCAGCTCTTAGGGGAATACCTATAGAAGTCTTGATGAATGCGTACCGGGTGAATAGGGATGAAGCAAGGAAGCTGAAGAACAACAGACAGGAGCTGGCCATCTTTTCACCAAGGCCCAGATCGCAACAGGATCAGGGAAGGGCTACCGAGTAAATGTAGAAATCCAATAATGGCTTAGTAATATATATATATAATAAAAGCCTTTGTATGTAGGGAGAGGGAAAGCTTGTGTTAAATGTAAACTATGTTTTCTGTTTGAGTTAATTAATAAGGGGGAGGATTCCCATACACTCTTTATACTACACTCTTTGCTACACTCTCTCCTCTCCATTCAATCCTCCAACTCACCTGCCCACTCAGCTCTCCCTCTCTCCCACAGTGGCCAAAAAAAAAATACAAAAAAAAAAAAAAAACTCTCTCTCTCACTCGCCGAACTCACTCACTCACTTAGTCGCTCTCTCTCTCGCTCTCCACTGAGCTCACTCAGTCACCGTGGTACCTTTGTCGAATTCACGGTCAACAACGTACTCTCGCCGTCATAATCAGGTATAATCTCATTTATAATTCCCCCCAATTTGTATAAAAATTATAAAACAATAAAATTACAATTAAAAATTTCATGCGCGAAATGCCGTTACGCCTTTTTGTAACTGTTTCTTTGACGAAATTGGACATAAATTTCCCCGAAATTTGATATGTACACACAAAATCGACAAATGTACCACGGAATGTGGTATATTTGTATGAAGAATTGTCGAATTTTGAAGTATTCGACAGAAATATGTCGAATATCTGTCGAAATTAGATAATTACTTGTCGAATTTATTGAAATTCGACAATTAATTATCATATTTATTCAAATTCGATAATTAATTGTTGAATTAATAAAAATACGATAATTTTTTTTCGAATTGAAATACATGCGAGAATTAATTGTCGAATTGTTAGATAAGTCGACAATTTATTATCGAATTTATACAATTCGACACTAAATTGTCGAATTGTCTAAAATTTGACAATTTATTGTCGAACTCTTCAAAATTCGACAATTTTTTGCACTGTATTTATTTAACTACCTAAAATATTTGTAATTTCTGTTTTAGGTCATCTTCAACCCGTACGTAGAGAAGAGGGAGGACAAACATATGTTCGAAGAATTGGCCTCATCCACTGTATCAAATGCTTGCCCTTCGTATGACGTATCCACAAACAAGGAATCAGCGGCGCAATTAGGTGTTCCGAAACCCACACCCGTCATACGTTCATTGGCACCCCTTGGTGGTGTTTCATCTCCAATTACCCTTGACCAATCTGGATCACATGAATCTTCCATCTTATTATCCAGCAAATTCAATTGAATGATTCACCTCACGAAATACAGTTTCGACATGGTAAAAAAAATGAGAGAGACTGAGAAAGCTTCGTACCTCAACGAAAAAGTGATTCAGTAGGAGATGGAGTGCTTGCAACAAACGGCGGGACAGAAAACCTGCTGAAATTTGAATTTGAATCTTGCCGTACAGAGTGAGTGAGAGAGATAGAGTGAGTTGAGTGGAGAGAGAGAGTTATTTTTTGTTTTTATATTTTTTTGGCCACGTGGGAGAGAGGGAGAGTTGAGTAGGAGAGAGAGAGAGCGGAGTGGGAAGGTGAGGTGGCGATTTAAGTGGAGAGGAGAGAGTGTAAGAGGTGTGTAGCAGATTGAGAGTGTATGGGAATCCTACCCCAATTAATAATACATGCCTTTGTGGGTAATAAAAGTATCGCTTAGTCTGGGATTATGGTACTTCATGGGAGCATCTCCTAAAGTACTTGACTGATTTGGATGAAAAAAATCAAATTCAAGTCAATCAAACTTTATTTCTTCTAACAGTACCTGACTTGGATTTCTATTAGGCGCATAACACTTGGGCGCCTGTTATATTTTTAAACAGGCGTCTGTTCTATTTTTAAACAGGCGCCCTAAGTCTTAGGCGCCCAATTTTTTATTTTTTTAAATCAGGCACCCAAGTCTTAGGCGCCTGATGGTCTGAAAGCCTAATACGAATCTTTCTTCTCTCTCTTCTCATATTTTAGCCAAATCAAAAGGAATCAAAATGGAAATTCTCACATTTTAACCAAATCAAAAGGAAAAAACCTTACTCTTCTCAAATCAAAAGAGGAAAAAGCTTACTATCCCAGGTCTCTCTCTCTCTCTCTCTTTCTCTCTCTAATTTAGGTAAATTTTGTGATTTAGGGTATTTGATTGCATGGTAGAATTTGTTGGATTAGTTGTTAGAATTTATTTGAATTTGTTGGATAAGTGGAATTTACTGAATTTGCCTTGAATTTGTTGAACAACTCTTTAACCCATCTCTAGTTGAACAACTCTTGAATTTGTTGAACCTGATTTGAGGATTCTTGGCTTCTTTATAATCACACTTGTTTGATTCATTTGTTGTTTCTTCTACTTGGATTATAGTGTTGTCAGAAAGGGGTTTCGGGTTCGTTTGTTGGATTATAGTGTTGTTGCTTCATTTGTTCGTTTATGAAACTTTTAACTTCTTTTGGAAGATTATAGTGTTGTTGTTTCATTTAGATTAGTTTGTTTCCACATTATGAAATTTATAGAATTTATTGGAAGATTTAATACAGCAGAAATCCAGTTTTTAACTTCGCTTAGTTTAATATGGTCATTCAGTCCTAGGTAGGAATATAGCAGCTTGTTGTTCTATGGTTGTTAACTTTGTTTATCCTTGTATGTTTGTTGTTCTATGGTTCTTCCATATAGTCCAAGCTAATGCAATATAGCAACTGCTTAGTCCCACAAGTATACCCCTTGCTTACCTTGCAAGTGAAGCTTTTAATTAATTGGTGGTCATTTGGGTGCCCTTTTCAATATTGTTAGCCATCATCCACCTCAACGAATCTTTTGGAGTATTTGATTCATTCTTGAATTGTCTTGCATTTCTAGTTTATAAACACCCTTACAAGATTCCTTAATATTGTCAAGTTTTCGCTTAGTTTATATAAATTGGTTTTGTGGTGGTCATTATATAAATTGGTATTTAACTTTTATGCAGATTTGACAATTTTGTCAGCGGAGGAAGAATAGGATGGAACTGACGATGAAGAGGAATTCGAGTCTAATGAAGGCGAAATATATGTTTCCCAAATGCGTTATTTATCGGGCAAGAATCAGAAAATCACTTACGAGGAACTCAATGTCTCCACCGAACCTCCTCCACATCTCTTACAAAATTATGAATCATGTGACTTTCGGCGACTTACACAATTGGATGGGAAGGGTCATTTGTCCATATCAGTTGCTACTACATCGATAAGTTGAAATAACGCAAATTAGTAAATGATTGGTTTTATACTTATTTCAAATATTTACTTTCGATAAAATTTAGTTTAGATGTTCTTATTTGTGTTTATTAATGTTGTTAGAGGCTAGAGTTGGATTTAAATGTAGATCAGTGTTAGTCAAGCTCCGCAAAATGTACTTAATTCTTATTGAGGTGGTACCTCACTTGAAGCAGAAATTAAAAACTACTAATTTGATGAGTTTATTTGATTGCAAAATTGGGAAATCTGAAAACCAAGTAATAGTATCGATAGTTGAGCGTTGGTGGGCAACCGCTCACACATTTCACCTACCTTGTGGAGAGCTAGGGATCACTCCTAGAGATTTTACGGTGCATACCGGGATAGGTATCGGGACAGGAGGGCCGATGGTATTGGATGAGTCATACACGGAATATGGTAATGCCTTAAGAATTTTTCCCGATATGGAGTTTAAAGATTATGAAAAGGGATGGATTAGTTTTGCTCACCTCCGGACTTACCTTGATCATACCAGAATAAACATTAAAGATCAGGCTAATACTAATACAATCTTTAGGGCATTTATGTTATTGTACTTTGGAGGTGTCTTATTTGGGAACTCAAAAAGTAGGGCTCGACTAGAGTTGTTGGGTCCAATTGCTATCATAGAAAAAAAGGACCTATGATCGACTTTGGCTCTGCTATATTAGGACATTTCTACTACTGCCTTGACCAAGCATCGAAACAGGAGGTGAATTACATTAGCGGCATTTTCAAATTGATCGAGGTATAATATTTTTAATTAATAGTTATAGTTATTTATTTTTTGTTTATTCAAGTTTATTTAGAAAATTAATATATTTTCAGTGATACGAGTATTGTCAAATAGGCCATCATATCTTGATAGATAATAGGTTGGATGATTTTTGGCCAATGATGTCAGCCTGGCACATTAAAAGGTGAAAACTTACGGGAAATAAGGCGAAATATCATCTAGCACTGATGAGGCAACAATTGGCTTTGCGTACAATCAATAATATGTAATGGGACCCCTTTAAAAATATGAAGGATGCACTAAAGTGGGAGGTAATCATCGCCGGTAATATAAGTCGTAAAAGAGTACTTTTGCAAATCCTATTTGGTAGATATGAGTGGTATCTTGGAGACCGTTGTTGGGCTCAACAAGAGCATCGGGTAGTGCCTTACGACCCTCCAGAGAAACTCCATTGCTTTCCGAGTTCCAATGTGGTTCGTTCCCTCCGAGCATGATCTAGGAGGATCTAAGATAATTTAGAAATTTATCAAAGTTGTTCGAATGAGGTTGAGAGTCGTTCGAATGACCAAATTCCATCCCACTAAAATTTTGGCCCAGAGCCATATTTCGTTCGAACGACTGGTATTTTCGTTCGAATGACTGGTATTTTTGTTCGAACGACTTTAGTTTTTCCCACTGGACATTTGGCCCAAGCAATATTTTGTTAGAACGAGTTGAGTTTTCGTTCGAACGAAAACTGGCAAGTTTCTAGGGTTTAGATCAATTAGGCATAAAGTCGTTCGAACGACTTTGGCAGTATTTTTGATTCTCGGGCATTATTTTACCTCGAGATCCGTTCTTTTATAATTTTCGAGTTCCCTAGTATATAAACGGAACTTAGGTTATTTTCTAGGTTATGTTAGATCTGGAAAGAGTTCTGAGAGAAGCCTAGGGTTTGAGAGTTTTTCATTGTAATTACTTCATTTTAAGTAATTAAATTATCTATTTATCTAAACCAATTGGTGTTCTTCATATTTTTCTACTAGCTAGAGCTTCTCAATCGTATTGTGGATTAGAGCAACGGGTTAGATCGAAGCACAACATTATATTGTGGGTCACCATGTTGACTATGATGCCTACTGGAGGCATGTCTCACATGGTGCACTTATGTCGGACATTGCGAGGTGTGACAACATTGACATCCCAGGCCTTGGAGCTTTGGCAGTCGGAGTTACCTTTCCACATGTTGAGTTTCCCACTGGAGATTTTTCTACTCAGGAGACACAAATCCCTCCCCCACAGCTTGGTGATTACCCTGGATGGATTATGGAGTTTGGGTCACCACATAGAACCACGTGGCATACCATTCTCTCTATTACTACGACCTCTACTATAGGCGTACCAATAGAATATGATTTTTTTGTTATGACTGATAGTATTAGGAAACTTACACTCGATAGGACCTTATATTTGGAGGCTCGACACCTTCATAGCCAGAGTCGTATTACATATTTAACCACAGACTTGAGACGTGCAGAGTACCGTCTTTCCCAATTGAATAACTATTTAGATGGAGAAGTAAGTTGTTTGAATCATTCATTTAATATTTTCTGCTTAATTAAGATTTCTAGTTTTAATATTGACTTTACCTTGGTATGTTTCAGTGGGTTGTAGTCGATTGAGAAGATGACGAAGGTGAAGTGGGAACTTCTCAAACGGGGACGTCTAGGGGGAGGGGTTCGGGGGGAAGAACATCTCAAGGTGGGACCGCTCATCCCCGACGATCAAGACGTATATGGGGATCTTTTGAGTAAATGATATTAGTTGTTTCATGTTAAGTCTAAATCAATGAGAGAACATATTTGAAGTTGTTTCATGTTTTGGTTCTAACTTTAGTAAATGGCATTGGCTTTTATGTAATTGTTTGTGATTATCACTTTTGAGTGGTATAATGGTTTAATATTTTCATTGCCTAAGCTTTTGATTCTCACTTTTGATGTTTGGTATAATGGTTTTGATTCTCACTTTTCATTGCATAATGTTTGGTATAATGGTTTTGATTTAAACTTTTAATTGCCTTTGGTTTGGTATTTTTTCAAGTAGTTTAACCAAATAATAAAAAAAATTACTTATCGCAACAGGCGCCTAAGACATAGGCGCCTGATTAAAAGAAATTAATTAGGCGCTGACTTAGGTGCTTGTTGCGCTGAGTATTTCTTTTTTCAAACGGCTATATTTTATGTCTAACAACTATATTTTGTGAAGGGAATATATAGACCTAAGTCTTAATAGGCTTATACTATCCCATAACCAATTCTAATATTATCTTTTATTTTTAATTATTTGATGAATTTAAAGGCGGTTCTTGATGTTTTGATTGAATCTTCATCAGAGGAGGAAGATGAAGAGGATATCGATGAATCCTCAACCGATTATAGTGATGCCGTTATTGATGCGATTAAAATAGAGATATTGAGCAATCAAGCCGAAATTGATGAATTACAAGAAACGAAATCTTAAGGAAGTCGTGTTGGTTCGGTTGTCGGGCATAAAATCATAAATCGCTCACGTATATTCTATCATAAGCAACTCATGCACGACTACTTCCGTGATAAAAATATTTACGGAAGTGAACATTTTCGTCGAAGATTCTGTATGAGCCGAGGTCTTTTCGATCGTATTTTGAATACGGTTGTTGCTTATGACAAGTTTTTTGCTCGAAAGAAAAATTGTGCAAATGTTTTGGGTTAATCGCCTCAACAAATACATACAGCGGTATTCCGTATGTTTGTATTAGGAGTGTCGGTGTATAGCTGTGATGAATATGCTCATGTTGCAGAGAGCACAATAATTGAGGCCCTTACAAGATTTTGTAATGCGATGATCGGGCAATTCATTGCGGAGTATTTGAGATCGCCAACTCCGTACGATATACAACGATTGTTGTACGCTGCCAAGAAGCGTAGATTTTTCGGCATGCTAGGTAGTTTGGATTACGTGCATTGGGAGTTGAAAAATTGCCCCATGGCTTAGGCGGGTCAATACACGGGGCATAAGAAAACCAACAATCATTTTCGAAGCAGTGGAATCTCATGATTTATGGATATGACACGCTTCTTTTGAAATGCCTGATTCCAGCAACAATGTAAATATTCTTGATCAATCACATTTTTTCGAGATCTTTGTCTTGGTCGTTCTCCACCTTGCAACTTTGAAGTCGATGGAAAACCATACGATATAGGATACTACTTGGCGGATGGTATATATCCGAAATGGGCAACGCTTGTTCAAACCTTACGATTTCCCTGAGGTAATGTAGAGAAATATTTTGCTAAGCAATAAGAGGCACATCGAAAAGATGTAGAACGAGCTTTCGGTGTCCTTCAATTTCGATTTTGCAATTGTGAAAGGTCCGACAAGAAGTTGGTCACCCAGAAACCTCGATAAAATAATGAAAACGTGTATAATTATGCATAACATGATCGTTGAAGAAGAATGCAATAGGTACGGAGTAAGCTTACTGACCGAGCATTTTGTCCTGGACCCTAACCCAATTGACTTGAATTAGGAAGAAATCACTTTACAAAGATACATTGTGAAGTACGATAAGATGACAAGTTCGGATAAGTATATGACACATCGAAATGATCTCATTAAGCATTTGTGGAAGCATCAGGGAAACAATTATATGTAATTTTAATGTAAACACAATTTTTTTCAATTTTATGTAATTTCAATTAAACACTTTTATGAAATTTATTTAAGAAATTTATTTCAATTTTAATATAAATTCAAATATAAAATAATTAAAGAAAATGAAACTTTCTCAACAAGATTCTATTATATAAAATATACCAAACTTCTTAAACAAGGTTTTTAAACAAAATATACTAAACTTCTTAAACAAGGTTTTTAAACAAAATATGCCAAATTACTTAAAAAATGTACTACCAAACTTCTTAAACAAGAATCACCAAAATATACCAAACTTCAAAAATAAGATCCTTCAACTAAAACATCTTAGGCGTTATTATTATTAGCTTTAAACATTCTCGTCATAACCACATCATGTTGTACTTCTCAATAAACCCTTTGAGTGTCGTCCAAAGTAGATATGTCCATCGCCATTACCTTTTGATCGTTTTGGGCTTGAAATTGAGTTTCTAAATTAACCACGGCGTTTGTCTTCCTTTCTCTTAACTTTATAATAAGAGCTTATCTCTCTTCCTTTTTCTTATCTCTCTCAGATATATACTCTTCTTTCTTCTTATCTCTCACGGTAATATACTCTTCTTTCTTCTTTTCCATTCGGTCAAGGCGACTAATAAGTACATTTTGGCGTTCAATGAGAAAATTTTATCTTTTTTCATTCTTTTCCTTTAGTTTAACACTTTAGAAACCGCTGGGATATTCTGTCTCCACATCCGTGACAAGTACTGGAGAGTCGTTGTTCGAGCTAACGGGTGTGTCGAGTGTTGCAGAAGTAGACATTCCCAGGCTAGAACTTGAAGTTTGCTTTGTTCACACATTGCGAGCTAAAGTGTCTGGGTGTTGGTCTTGTAAGATTTTCCAACATTGATGACAACTTTAAACTTCATAAGCTTCTTTATATGCCCATTTGCCTTTACCACGTGCTATATAAATCATTCTGGCGGTATCGTCCTATAAAATAGATGAAGATAATAAAAAATACCGCTTATGGTAAAAAAAGCTTATAATTTATTAGTAATAACGAATGTTGAATTACTTACCAAATTTCCTTGTTGCATACTGCTTATGAGGCCTTGCATCATATTTTTCAAACAAGTACTATAAATCTTGCAAGCACGATTCATATCCGACCAATGATTTTTTAAAGATGATACTGTACGCTCAACCCATTTACCATCTTGTTCACAAAAATCATGAAATACGTCCAAAACCGAGTCCCAAAAAAATCAAGTTGTTGGTTATTGTTTTTGATTCTATCCTCTAAGATATGAATCCAAGCTTTTGCAAGATTTTTGTTTTGAATGCCCGTCCATTTCAAAACCTGAGACCCCACCCCTCCACTGGTATTTTTCTTAGACAAACGACATTTACCTTTGGTTTTTTGTCCATCAACAACCCCGACGTCTTCGGATTGAGATAAGTTAACCGATTGAGATGCTTGTGATTAAGATGATTGAGACTGTGAGGGATTGGCGAATGGAGAAGGATATTAGAATTGAGCGAAAAGGAGAATTGAGAGGGTTATCCCCAATTATTGGGTACTATAAACGGTTGAGAGGGTTGTACCCAATTATTCGGCGAGTAAAATAATAGAAAGGGTTGTGATTGAGATAATTGAGGTTGAGGGGAATGAGTGAATTGCAACCAATTAGGTAGGATTTGTTGTTGTTATTGTTGTTGTTGTTGATTCAAACTACTCTCGGTAGTTGAATCTTTATCTTGCGTAGTATTCATAGAACTCATCTATTAATTTCAATATAAATTAATAATCAAGAAAAACTTAAAACCCTAGAATATTATAATCTATAAAATTAATGAGGATATGGTAAAATTAAACATAAGCTTACCTTGAGAGATGAAGCTTCAACAATTTCAAATAATTTGAGTGAAGAAGATGAGTTGTGGTGTAATTGGAGGTGGTTTTTGTTTAAGAGGTGAAGAGAGGGAAATGACTTAGTTTTAGAAGCTCCAGCGAATTTACTCAGTGGAGCCGACGCCTAAGAGTTGGGCGCCTATTTAAAAAAAAAAACTTAGGCGCCTAAGTTTTAGGCGTCTGTTTAAAAATAAAACAGGCTTCCAACACTTAGGCGCCCAATTGCGACATTATATTCCAAGGCTGAGTCTTGAAATCCAAGTCAGTCTTAGCATCTCCTAAAGTACCTCACTACCTTGGAATCCAAGGTGCCACTTAGGATTTTTGTCCTCCAACAGTGCCTCACTTACTTGGATTTGAGTCCCAAAAGGCAGGTTGAGTCTTGGATTGCTTTTTTACGTCGCGATTAGGCTCTCAAGTATTGGGTGTTTGTTTTATAATCAGGCGCCTAAGGTTTGGGTGCCAAAGTGTTCTTTTTAAAAAAACTTCAAATCGGACAACTAAGACTTGGGCGCCCAATTCTTATCCACCTGATGATTTTTTATTTATTTTTTCAAAGAAAATGAAACAGGCGGCCACTAACTTGGATTTGGTACTGTTTTGTTAAAAAATACAAGTCAGGTACTATTGGAGGAAATGAAGCCTCACTGACTTGGATTTTGTTTTTTTTCCAACCAAGTCAGTGAGGCACTTTAGGAGATGCTTTAATCACCACAATACCCCCGGTCTTAGTGCCATCGATTGACACACCATAATGTTTTTGTTTTTTTTTTTTGGAAAATGAGAATCTAATATATACAAAAAAAACTACATGGTGGGGACAACTGACCCAGACACAACAGAAAGTGAGCAGAGCCTAGACACTAAAGGAACAAAATGTACACAGAATAGAAAAAAGAAAAAGAAAAAGCAGCCAAGAAGAAAGAAAGAACTACTGGATCCTGAGGTAAATCATGTCACTAGCATCTTCATTCAATATCTTCTTGGGCTTATCATCAAAGTTGGCAGGATTAATGTCAATGTGACCCAAGTAAGACAAGGGACTAGCCAGAAAATCAGGGGGGCTCTATTAGCTTCTCTATAATGGTGCTCTAAGAAGAAAATATCCAAGTTGTTTATTTTCTTAAAGATTCGCTTCATGACAATGGCAGTGTCCCTAGGAGCTGATATGATTTTATTCACCATTTGGACAGTAAGCTTGGAGTTAGATCCCATTCTAATTCCCACCCACCCACAACTTGTTAGCAAGTTCCAGACCTTAATTCATCAATGGTTTACAGTTCGTGCATGGTAACAGAATGGGGTTTCACCCTACCAGCACAAGCTAACATTCCAACGCCACTGCGATCTCTAGCAATAGCGCTATACCCTCCAAGATTACAGAGGGATCCATCAGTGTTTATCATAATCTCCCCTACTGGTAGTTTAGGCCAGCTACATTTGATGATCTTAGGAGGCTTCCAAACAATTCTGAGGTTCCACATTTCAGTAATTGTACAGTCCTAGGGAGCTGGATAGTATCAGCAGAAAGCTTGAACTATTACAAATCTTATTCAGGATAACCTCAGTAGTAGGGCTAATTTCTTAAAAAAATTGGTGTTTCTTTCATGCTAAACAAAAGCAAAAATATAGTGAAAAGCAAGTTTGAAAGTGGTACTTTTGATAAAGGTACCTTTTGCAAAGTTTAAACACCAGCTCATATCTTATGAAAAAGAACCCCAGATTTTCCTAATCTAAAATTTAACAGTTAGCTTTAGCCATAAACTCCCAGAGTAATATCAGTCATGAAAGATATGTTCTTCTGTCTAACTATAATTCCAACATAACACACAAATAGATCTTTGAACATAACCCCAATTCAACAGCTTATCTTGAGTTTTAAGAACACCATGAAGGGCTAACCATGAGATAAAACTGTGTCTATGAATATTTCCTTTGAACCCAATTCATACTGTCATTGATATGTCTGATTCTGTTATAACAACTGCTCATAGTGAACTCACCTTTGGGAGTAATTAACCACACAACTTTATCTTCATCTTCATAATTGATGTCAACATCTTCAAGCATGTTCCAGATGTCAGTGTAGATATGACTTACACGAAGGGGGATCTCCTATTGTCCATCACTAATAATGTTCTGGACATGGGCATTACTATGAATGATAGAGTAATAAGGGGTGTGTATAAGAGTTCTTCTGTTAAGGATCCCTAGAGGATGCTAAGGATCTCTCCATAGACTACTATTTTGGCCATTCCCAATAGTGTACAATATAATATCTTCAGCTTTCTCTCCAACTTTCAATATATTCCTCCAAGCCCAAGAGCACTCAGTAGGAATTTGCATCCACCAGAAGTTCTTTTCTTTTATCAAGTTCTACTTAACCCAATCCACCCATAGAGAGTCCTTAGAGCAAATGTTCCAGACCAACTTAATCATAGCATCTTCATTCCAAGTGTTAAGATCTTTAATACCAAGTCCTCATTTTACTAGGTGAGTGATTCTCTTCCAACTTATCATCGCAGTTTTAGTTGTGGCATCAGGGCCACCCCTAAGGAATTTACAACATAAGCTAGTGATATATTTAATAGTAGCTTGGGGAAGAGATAAACAACCACACTAAAAAAATGTGCATTCCACCAAGGACAGCTTTAATTAGAGTCAATCTGCCACCATAAGAAAGAAATTTTCCTTTTTACAAATTAATTCTATTATAAATGCTCTCCACAAGAGGCAAACAATCTCTTGCTTTCAATTTGGTGGTAATGAAAGGCAGCGCAAGGTACTTGGCAGGGAGGTTGCCAACAACAAACCCAAGAGCTTCTTCAATTTCATTAACAGTCATGATATTGACTCCAGCAAAGTACAATCTACTCTTATCCATATTGATCTAGAGACCAGAGAACTTATGAAAAAAGTCAAGAGTATCTGCAAGGGCACAAGCAGTATCTGTTTCACCCTGCATGAAAATAATAAGATCATCAACAAAACACAGATGGGAAATGGGAGGATTGTTACATTTAGGGTGTGGTTTAAAAGCACCAATGATAACTTGGTGATTAAGGGTTCTAGAGAATATTTCCATGATCATAACAAACAAATGCGGGGACAGAGGGTCTCCTTGTCTAATACCTCACTTACCCTTGTAGTAACCCCTTAGGGAGCCATTAATAGAGATAGAGAATTTTGTAGTAGTAATACATTAAGAGATCCAATCAATAAATCTACTAGGAAATTTAAATTTCTAAGAATAGAAAGAATAACATTCCAAGAGACCATGTCATAAGCTTTTTGCAAATCAATTTTAGTAGCACATGTACTAGCCCCACTATTTATTTGATAATTTCTAAGAATCTCATGAGTGATAAGGATGCTTTCGGAGATGCTCCTACCATGACTAAAAGCAAATTGACTAGGAGCAATAATTCCAGTTATCATCCCCATCAATCTAATGGTTAAATATTTTGATATGCATTTATACAAGGTGTTACAGCAAGCAATGGGCCTGAAATCACCAAAAGAGGAAGCAGACAAAGTTTTGGGACCTGAGTGATAATGGTAGCATTAAGCTCTCCAAGAAGGTAGCTAGACTGGAAAAAGTTTTGGACAGCATCAACAAAATCATTTCCAACAATAGACCAAGCCTTCTTAAAGAACCAAGCATTAAAACCATCTGGTCCAGGCGCCTTGTCATTGCCCATAAGAGAGAGAGCCAGAAGAATCTCATCTCTAGACACATCTTTAGAAAGCTCTCTCTGCATCTCACAAGTAAACCCTCCCTCAAAATGGATATTGTTAAAAATATGAGTATCACATTCAGCATCATTAGAAGTGCCAAGAATTTGCTTAAAAAACTTAACACCCTTCCTAGCTATGGCTTCATAACTCTCAAGTACATTGCCCAAAGAGTCATTTATAGTTAATAGCTTATTCCTAGCTAGCTCTTCTGGATTGGATAGATCTATCAAAAAACTTGGTATTAGCATCTCCCAAATTCAGCCATTGAACTCTAGACTTTTGCTTAGATTGAGACTCCTCTTTCTTAGCAAGATTAAAAAAGTTAAGGATAGCATCATTTTCTTCAACCGCAAGCTTTTGGTTGAGGGGGTCACTTTGTAAAGCATCCTGAATCAAATCTAAAGTATGCTTTGCAGTGGCCACTCTATTCCCCAAATCAGTGTTGTTATCCCTAAAAGACTTTTAAAGAGTGGCCTTAACTATTTTAAGTCTCTGAACAAACATAAACGTAGGGCTACCACTGTCAACATTAACAATCCAGCTATCACGAACAATACTCATGAAATTTGGATTAATTATCAGTCCAAAAATTAAAGAACTTAAAGGGTTTAGGGCCTCCCCTTCTCTCTTTACAGATATGAAGAATCATCGGAGAGTGATCTGCAGAGCTTTGAGAAATTTAACTTCAGAATCAGTAAATGTGTTGGTCCACTCAGAGTTAATCAGCACCCTATCCAGTTTTCAGCTCACCCTCTTCCCAAGAGTGTTCTTGTTGGTCTAGGTCAAGTAGCATCCCATGAACCTGCAATCAGTTAAGTCAGTGCTCTATATACAGTTAAAAAAATCAGCAAAGTTCCAAAGTCTAACAGGGACCCCTCCAAGCTTATCCTGAGAATATAGAATAGAGTTGTAGTCTCCCAATAAGAGGAGTGTGAATTCCCATGGCCTTATGAGTGATGAACTCCCAAAGTTGTTTCCTCTTAGAGTGGTCATTACTCCCATATACAATAGAGACATGAAACTTATGCCCCTCTTGAAGTTTAACATTAACACTAATGATTTGTTCTGTTGTGTCAATATTTGTCACAATTGCCAGGTCTTTGTTCCAGCAAAGCCAGATTCTACCTCTAAAGAAATGATTATAGTTATGAGAGATTACCCAATCTTTGCATATGTTGTTAGTGACTCTACTCATACTACACTAATTTATCTTAATTTCGACAAGTCCAAGTAAAACAATTTTGTACTTTTTGATAAAATTTATGAAATCTTTCTGTCTACCCTTATAATTGAGACCCCGCACATTTGATTCCAGCAGAAAATGGTACTCATAAGGCAGGGAAATAGGCCATGAGAGAGAAAACAAAGTTTGGCAAGAATAACTGAGAGATTCTTGTGCAGTTTTGAGTCCAAAAACCATACATGCTACTGCACATTCTTACCCTGAAGTTCTGGCCTGGGATTGTAGGCTTTACGGGAGACCCCATTCTCACCTTTTCTATGATACTAGTAAATCTACAGCAATAGATTATCATCAAAGCATCTGCATGTATCTCAACTAAAGAACAGTTAGAATTTTTAAACTCTTTGTTATGAGTCAAGCTGATGAAGAAGATAGGTTTTGAGCACTTTAGGAGCCTAGCCCAGCTTCAATTCTCAAAACTAGTCACTTTCATTGCTATATACTCAAACAGATGCCAGTGGATATGAAGAGGCCTGATCAACTTATAATAAGCACTCCAGATGCTCAAAATGAGCCTAGTCTAGCTGTGACGCCCAGGCTTTGTAAATAGTATCCTTAGGTTGTAAGAAAGCTTTGTACAAATTTTCATTTATTTTTGTAAATGTTAGCTTAAAAAAATGGGGGAGTACGCTTCGTCTCCACTTTTGATGTTTCCTTTTAGAACTTAGTTGTTTTCTTATTTCCTATATATGTAGAGGACTAGTATCCAATACACCCAAGAAGGAATTTAAGCTTGTAATAGTGCTTTGTAATAGTTGCTGATATATGAATGAAATGATGCATTCAAAGACCCTTTGTACAGTGTTTGTGATGCGTTGAGATTATGTGATACTTTGCGATGTTGTGTTGCTAAATAATTGATAGAGAAGAGTAATTAGGTTTACTTGGGACAGATGTCTCGAGTGCCGCACGTGCCAAGCTTGATTTTAAGTTGGTCCGTGTCAGTTGGTATCAGAGCGATCTAGTTGAAAGCGATCTAGTGACGATGAGGGAGGGTCTGAATGCTACTGACCCCGCCCAGGTCCTTGCCCCGCATGTGGGAGGACCATTCGTTAATCCCCGACCCTTGAATACCCGAACGCGGTTGGACCAATTAGAGGAAAAGATACAAGCTCTAGGGGGGATTATCGATAAAGTGACGACTCTGGAGGAACGATTGGACGGTTTCTCAGACGATCAGGCCCATATGGGCGAATGTCTCGTTACGTTAGAGGGAGTTGTTGAAGAGAATATGGCTACTCTTCTGGATCAGGTGGCTGAACTTTCCTCGAAGGTAAATCTCCTAGTAAAGGTTGTTGGAAATGGAGAACCAGCACCTTTGGGCGGCGGTAAAGACCGACCCAGGATCAAGGTCCCCGAGCCCAAGGCGTACAAAGGAGCGAGGGACGCAAAGGAGGTAGAGAACTTCCTTTTTGATATGGAGACGTACTTCAATGTGGTTAGGCCTGATAGCGAAG
Source organism: Kingdonia uniflora (assembly GCA_014058105.1). Classification (NCBI taxonomy): domain Eukaryota; kingdom Viridiplantae; phylum Streptophyta; class Magnoliopsida; order Ranunculales; family Circaeasteraceae; genus Kingdonia; species Kingdonia uniflora. Next base: position 306,129 of record JACGCM010001723.1, read on the forward strand.
GTGTAAAGGTGTCGATGGCAACCATGTACCTCGCCGGTGATGCTAAACTATGGTAGCGCACCAAGTATGCTGAGATCCAGAGCGGTCACTGTACTATTGGAATATGGGATGACTTGAAGAAAGAACTGAAGAATCAGTTCTTACCCGAGAATGTTGAGTTCATTGCTCGGAGGTGTTTAAGGCAACTGAAGCAGACAGGCAACATCCGTGAGTATGTGAAATGGGTCTCAGCCTTGATGTTAGAGATCCGCGACATGTCTGAAAATGATAAGTTGTTTTGTTTCTTGGAAGGTCTGAAACCATGGATCCAGAATGAATTGCAAAGGCAACGGGTTCAAGATTTAGCTTCCGCAATGGCCTCCGCTGAGCGTATCAATGACTACACCCCTATGCAGGGTGAACGACGACCGACTCAGTCTCAGTTTAGTTCCCAGTCGCAACAAGAGAACGGGATCCTCCAATAATTACAACAAGGGAAAAAATGGAGGGTACCAAGCTAGAAGTGGGGGAGACCAAGGTCATGGCCAGAACAGGAGTGGGGGAGCAAGTACAGGTGGTGCCTCGAGTTCCAATTCTGGGAGGGAGTACCACAGACCGCGTAACAATGGCGGCGCATCCTCGTCGTCCAGGTTTCAAAGACATCCTGGGAACTTAAAGTGTTTTCTTTGTGGAGGGAATCACAAAGCTTATCAGTGTCCTCAGAAGACGGCCCTGAATGCTCTAATGGCGTCGCACGGGGACCGAGCCGATGACACCACTCAGGGAAATGACAGCGGTGAAACTCATATGGGTTCTCTTTACTTGCTCAATGCCGTGACCACTCAGTTGCCAGAGGTTAAGCCGAAGAAGGGACCCATGTATGTGGACCTTAGTATTAATGGACAGAGCACTTTGGCGATGGTTGATACAGGTGCTACCCACAGTTTTATTGCCATCCAAGAGGCAAATCGTCTGGGACTGCGTTTGGTGAAAGATTCTAGCCGGATGAAAGCTGTCAACTCCGCCGCGATGCCGATACATGGTGTTGCAAAGTTGGTTCCAGTTAAGAAGGGACAGTGGAGTGGAAAGGTTAACCTTCTCGCTGTGACATTGGATGATTTTAAGATTATCTTGGGATTTGACTTTCTCTGCTACCACAAGGCAGTGCTGATGCCGTTTCTCAACTCCTTAGGGATTTTTGGTGACAATCCCTCAATCATACAGATATCCACAGAAAGATGAGGGCAGAATATTATCAGCCCTTCAGTTGGAGAAGGGACTGAGGCGAGGGGAGTTGACTTACCTTGCAACCTTACGGTTGAAGCCGGATGATCAGAATCATGATGCCCTGCCGACGGAAGTCTCCCGGGTACTTACAGAATTCAAGGATGTGATGCCGAAAGAATTATCAAAGGTGTTACCTCCACGAAGGCCTATTGATCATCAGATTGAGTTAGTCCCTGGAACTAAGCCTCCTGCGAAAGGACCATATAGAATGAGTCCGCATGAACTAGCAGAGCTTCGGAAATAGCTTGATGGACTACTGGAATCGGGCTTTATTCGCCCCTCAAAGGCGCCATACGGTGCCCCGGTCTTATTTCAGAAGAAGCAAGATGGAAGCTTGCGATTATGTATCGACTATCGAGCCCTGAACAAGGTAACGGTGAAGAACAAGTATCCAATACCGCTCATTGCCGACTTATTTGACCAGCTTACATCTGCGAAGTACTTCTCTAAACTTGATTTGAGATCGGGTTACTATCAGGTCAGGATCATTGCCGGAGATGAACCAAAGACGACTTGTTCCACTCGGTATGGGGCATATGAATTTCTTGTCATGCCATTCAGCCTGACCAATGCTCCTGCAACTTTCTGTACTCTTATGAATGAGCTCTTCCGAAAATATATCGACAAGTTTGTGGTGGTGTACCTGGATGATATTGTCATATACAGCCGCACTATGGAAGAGCACCTTGAACATCTTCGCCTTCTATTCTAAGTCTTGCGACTGAACCAGTTATATGTCAAGTTGGAGAAATGCTCGTTCACGCAGGAAAAAGTTATGTTTCTTGGACATGTTATTGGCGGAGGACAGATCCGTATGGATATGGAAAAGGTCCGCGCTATTGAAGAGTGGAGAGCTCCTACGGAGGTTACAAAAGTGCGTTCCTTTCTTGGCCTCGTAAACTACTACCGCAAGTTCATTTAAGGGTATTCAAAATGCGCGACACCCCTTACAGATCTTCTCAAGAAAGATTTCTCTTGGTCTTGGTCCGAGAAGTGTCAAGCAGCATTTGACGATCTGAAGCATGCGGTGATTAGCAATCCGGTCTTAGCCTTGCCAGATATTACCAAGCCGTTTGAGGTACATACTGATGCGTCTGATTTTGCTATCGGTGGAGTATTGTTACAAGAGGGACATCCGGTGGCATACGAAAGCAGGAAGCTGAATGATACAGAGATGAGGTATTCAGCCCAGCAGAAGGAACTCCTTGCTATTGTACATTGCCTACGAGTATGGCGACATTATCTGTTGGGAATGAAGGTTCTGGTAAAGACCGATAACAGTGCGGCAAGCCATTTCCTTACACAGAAGAAGTTGACCTCAAAGCAGGCTCGTTGGCAAGAGTTTCTAGCCAAGTTTGATTTAGATCTCGAGCACAAGCCAGAAAGGATGAACAATGTGCCGGATGCATTAAGCCGGAAGGCTGAACTTGCGGCCATCTCTACAGCTGCCGAACAGTCTCACTCTTATGTTACCAACGCCCTCCATAATAGGATCCGCGAAGGGTTAGCGGTGGATTCTCAGACCCAGGCCATGATTAACTTGGTGAAACAGAGGAAGACAAGACGGTTCTGGGTGGAAGATGGCCTTTTATACACGAAGGGACAATGACTTTATGTTCCTCGGTTCGCAGGACTAAGGCGGGAGCTGATCAAGGAGTGCCATGATACTCTTTGGGCAGGCCATCCGGGCTGGCGGAGAACACTATCCTTGCTACAAAGGGGGTACTATTGGCCAAATGATCAGAATGAAGTGATAGATTATACGCGGACTTGTCACATTTTCCAGCAAGACAAAGTTGATCGGGATTTGCCACTTGGATTGCTGGAACCACTTCCCGTGCCGACACGACCTTGGGAAAGCGTCTCTATGGACTTTATCTCTGGGTTACCCAAGATGAAAGGGTATGGTTCCATACTCGTGATCATCGACCGATTCTCTAAGTATGCAAGATTCATTCCAACTCCAATTGTTTGTACGGCAGAGAAAACAACGCGTCTCTTTGTGAAGCATGTTGTAAAGTATTGGGGCGTGCCAAAGGACATTGTCAGCGATAGAGATCCGAGATTTACTGAGAAGTTTTGGAGGGAAGTATTTAGATTGCTGGGATCCACTCTCAACTTCTCAACCAGTAACCATCCGCAATCAGATGGTCAGACAGAACGCTTCAATACAATGTTAGAAGAGTACCTCCGACACTTTCTCAGGGTGAACAAGAAGGACTAGGCCAAACTTTTGGATGTAGCACAGTTTTGTTTTAATCTGAAGAAGAGTTCCTCCACCAACAAGAGTCCTTCTGAGATACTGTTAGGACAACAGCCCCTCACGCCGCACATAGTGGCCTCCCATTATAAAGGAAGTGGTCCGAGAGCCTACCAGTTTGCAAAAGAATGGCAGAGAAATACAGATATTGCCCGGGCCTCTCTAGAGAAAGCGTCCGCCAGAATGAAGAAATGGGCCGACCAGAAGAGACGACCAGATTCTTTTCAAGTTGGGGACCTTGTTCTGATCATGGGATCCCATCTCAAGCAGCGAGGTGGTAGAATACACCAAGGGCTAGTATCCAAGTACATTGGCCTGATGCCAATCATTGGTAAAGTTGGGAAGGTTTCCTACCAGCTTCAATTACCTTCCCACCTTCGCTTCATCCATCCAGTGTTTCATGCCAGTACTCTAAAGCCTTACCACCAAGATAAGGAATATCCAAGCATGAGTACCATCAGGCCTCATGTTCCGCTCAAGCCAGCCAGCTCTAGCGAAGTTCCAGAGAGTGTTCTTGCTCATAGAGTGACCCATGTTGACCCAGACACCAAAGAGGAAGTTTATGAGTACCTTGTGAAGTGGAAGGATCTGCCAGATACTGAAGCCAGCTGGAAGCACCAAGATTCTCATCCCCTTCTGGTTTGACTGAGGAAGACTGAGGCCAAGCAAGAGAGGAAAGAGAACAGGCAGATGTGGAAGCAGAAGAAAAATTCGATGAGGGCGTCTCCAAGCTGAGTAGGAAAGAGTGACGCCCAGGCTTTGTAAATAGTATCCTTAGGTTGTAAAAAAGCTTTGTACAAATTTTTATTTATTTTTGTAAAGGTTAGCTTAGGAAAATGGGGGAGTACGCTTCGTCTCCACTTTTGATGTTTCCTTTTAGAACTTAGTTGTTTTCCTATTTCCTATATATATAGAGGACTAGTATCCAATACACCCAAGAAGGAATTTAAGCTTGTAATAGTGCTTTGAAATAGTTGTTGATATATGAATGAAATGATGCCTTCAAAGACCCTTTGTACAGTGTTTGTGATGCGTTGAGATTATGTGATACTTTGCAATGTTGTGTTGCTAAATAATTGATAGAGAAGAGTAATTAGGCTTACTTGGGACAGGTGTCTCGAGTGCCGCACGTGCCAAGCTTGATTTTAAGTTGGTCCGTGTCACTAGCTAAGGATCATCATGAGGCTAATGTATAAAGTGGGGAGAAACCTCTCAGTAACCCCAAACCAATACCACACTTCAATATTAGACTTAAAAAAAAGAAACCTAAAACTGATTACTCCCACTATGTAGAAATAAAGGAGCCTAGCCCGGCTAAATTTCTCCATGATGGTGTGCAAATTAAAATCGTTTTTATGAAGGGTCCAATACAAAATCATGAGGAATCTCACAGTGAAGGCAAATCCAAGGAGGTAAGGAGCCTAGCCCAGCTCTGCTCACTCTCAGACTTGGGTTTCAAAGTGATATAACTCCCCTCAAAGCAAAGCCATATCTCAAAGTTTAAGCCCAGTACAACTCTCAAAGAGGAGGGAGTAGGCAAAATAAGAATGTATAAGAACTAAATAAATAGGATCAAGGAGCTTAACCCAGCTTGAATCCCCCTATTCTATTCTAATCCAAACCTTGTCAACCACTTCCCTCTTATAAAGCCAGTTATAACATTTCGTGCTCTGAACATGACTCTTATGACTGTCATGGAGCCTAGCCCAGCTCAAAATAATCTTAGAGTTAGACACAACATAAAGTTTATAGTGGGTACAGTAACAAGTCACAACCAACTCCAGAACAAAAATCCAAGAAAACTTAACACTCTGCATACTCTTAAGATAATTAAGACTATTGTAGACTATTACTTTAACTTTGGACAAATCCAAACCTGCACTCAAAAAATTAGTGTTCACCAAAAACACTCTTGAGTTGTTGATGATAATAGACTATCTCAGGCCCATAGAACCCCACACTCTTGGAATAACAAGTTTTTGGTAGTTATATGTGGTGGTACACTACAAGAAAAAACTCATCTAATAGCATTTGAAAACCGCTATGAAAAGCTACGATAACATTTTTCATCCACTCTATTATGCGATGTTATCCTTTTTACAATAGCATTATTTTGAACGCCATTAAATAATAACATTTGATGAACTTTATCAATTTATTTTAAATGACGTTTAGAGAATGTCATCGTTGACTTTCTATGATGTTTTTTCCCCGTTGTTTTTCTTTTTAACATAGCAAGGCTATAATGCTATTTTTTGTGCCTACCATAACATTCATGCAATGTCTTTATTTACATGACATAGCTAATAGTAAACGCTATCTATTATTTTTCCATAACATTTGTCTAATGCTATCTATTATCTTTTCCATAGCATTTGTCTAATGTTATCTATTATCTTTTCCATAACATTTATCTAATACTATTTATTATTTGTGCCATAGCATTTATCTAATACTGTCTATTATCTGTACCATATCATTTTATAAAAAGCTATCATTTCTTGAATGTTAACATAACATCTTCAAATGCTATATTTGCTCAACAAGTTAATAGTGCAAAACAGTTACAATGTTCAATAAACGCTATCATTAACACTTTCTAAATTACAAAAATAAAATTAATATTTCATCAAATAAATAAAAGTCACAACACTTTACTGTAAAAAGGACTCTGATACAATAAAAGTTGATCTTATAATCATGATATTCAGGTCTTCAACAAAAAAGAAAAAAGAAAAAAACAAATCCCTTCTTATCTATGTACAATGGCCAAACATTGTAAGAAGTCATTTTCAACTGCGACTCCATCTTTATAAACTGCAAAGATACGAAAAAGAGTATAAGCAAATTAAATTATAAATACTAAAACAATCATACCATATCTAATCCAAAAATGAACACCAATCATGAATCTTACTTTAATTTTTCCTATACAAAGATTAGCTAGGTCTGCTAATGTATAAGAATTGGATTATATAAGGATGTAGTTACGGAGAATAAATAGTTTAAGTTATAAGGGTTTAGTATAACTGAATCATTTATCCTTCATAACCACGTATTTCTTGGGTCATGCAATAAAACTCTTTAAAGCACCACCAATTGTATTTGCATCATCAGTCACCCTCCATAACAGGAATAAAGGGATTACGACATTCGTAACAGTAACTTTGTATACATTAGGCCCAAGAATTTGATTATGCAACATGTATTCAGGATCTTTTGTCACCCACTGTGCATCAGCAACAATAACCTTAAAGCCCTTCCAACTTAACAATTTACGATTGGTGTCTTTAACCTTTCTTTTACATTGTGCCTGGAAAGAAAAATCAAGATTATATTTGCAATTATATATATATTATATGGTTATATAAACTTGGAAGTGCTAAGATTTTAACTATATTATATACAGTGGTCTCTCTCAAGAGAAATTAGTGCTAAATATTTCATGGAGAAGGCTAGTATAGATTCTATTAGAAAATGTGTTACAGAGGCAATGCTAGCTCTAGTCTTACTCTTTAATATTATTTTCAATTATCTAATAAAAAAGCAAGCCCAAAAAGAAAAGGATTTACTTGGGGGGTAGACGTTTGTGTCAGTAATACTTCATCATCTGCTACACTTCGTACCTCCGATACACTTTGCGCCTGTAAAATGACAAATGAAAGAAATGAGAAATATGTGAAAAAATTAATAATAGTATATATTTACAAGAGATCACTTTGTTCTCACATTATAATTTCCTTGGGAGAGTGAATGAGGTGTATGTGAAGACAGCAAATCTCCCGTACTTTGACCCTGAAGTTTACATAAAAGACATGAAAATATCGAGAATAAATAATATTATGTCAACTGCTATTCATCCATTTGTTTCAAAGAGAAGCACTGCCTTGTATAACTGCATGTTTCTATAACTGCTCTTAGAAACATCAATTATGAATCCATCTGTTTAAAATACATTAGTCTTCCGTAACAGCTGCATAATACATTAGGCCCAAAAATTTGATTATACAGATGAATCCATCTGTATGATCCCGTAAAAATTTGATTATGAATAGCATATGTATGATTCAAACAGATAAATCCATATGTTGATTATACAAGGCAGTGCTTCTCTTTCAAACAAATGAATGCTTCTATAACTTTGTATACATATATTAGTCTCCCGTAACAGCAAATTTTGAATAGTAGCAGAAAGCCTAAATGAACATCATTTATTCCTAGTATGACTGCATGTTTCTATAACTACTCTTAGTTTTGCTCTTGTAATAAAAATGGTACAACTCCCACATCCGTCTGTAAAAGTTGTACCGATAATGTTATCACATAAGTTCTTTTCTTTATGCATCACGTCTAAGTTGTGACGCAGAAGAAAATGCTACAAAATAACAATAATAAATGCTCATAAAATTTTTAATTAATTAAATTTATGTTAAAAAGTATAATAAACCCAGGAATGTTAAGTAATTATTACCTCCCAATATGGTAGTGTGAAGAAAATTGACTTCTTCTTCCACATTTTCATAACTTGCGGCTTCCCCTTATTATTAACTTGTGAGTTCTCGGTATTACCAACATGCGACTTTCAATCAGTACTGTTTGACACCTCTCTCTTCTTACTCTTCTTATTAACTTGCGATTTTCCCTTTTTATTATTTTTATCTTTTTTTCCCCAATCATTTTCTATATGCCTAATCTCATTGAAGATTTCTGAACTAGACATTATATGAGGATTTTCGCCACGCTCATGTTTTCCATCAAACAAACTTTTCTTTGATCGATACTTATGATCAGGAGAAAGAAAACACCTTTGATCGATACATTAAAGGCAGTACCAATACCACATACTGGGCATCTGTTATATCCCTTTGTCATGCATCCAGCCAAATTTCCGTATACCAGAAAATCATTTATCATCAACATTAGAACTGCCTTTAATGTAAAGTCAATCTTACTGAAACCGTCATATATTGTCACCCCATCATTCCATAGTTTTTGAAAATCATTTATAAGTGATTGTAAATACACGTCGATGTCATTACCTGGCTGCCTAGTCCCTAGAATTAATAAAGTTAACATCAAATTATCTTCTTTCATTCATAACCATGGAGGGAGGTTATATGTAGCCAACATTACCGACCAACAGTTGTATGTGGAACTCATATCACGAAAAGGATTAACTCCATTACTGGAGAGAGCGAGTCTAAGATTTCTTGACTCATATGAAAAGGATGGTCAATTATTATCAATGATTTTCCATGCTAAAAAATCTACAGGGTATCTCATATTCTTATCTTCACTCTTATTGTTATAATGCCACCTTAGTTGTTCTGCCAATTTTGGTGACTGAAACATCCTTCGAAATCTTGAAATTATTGGAAAGTACCTCAACCACCTTGCGAGGACTCCTTTCTTAATCTTCTTAGTATACAATTTACCTTCCAACGAGATGATCCGTATTTTGGACAACTCTCCGCACTCTTTAGATTGTTTCTAAACAAACAATAGCTATTCATACAAGTGTCTATCCTTTCGTAGTCGAGGTCAAAAGGCGTAAGAAGCTTATTTGTGAAGTATGTGGAATCAAGAAGAATATTATCTTTTAGGAGAATATCATGGAATATTTCTAGAAACTTGTCAAAACCCTTATCAGATAATCCATGACTAACTTTTCTTGTACAAGCTTATAGTCGCTGACAATTTATTGTACTTTGTGCAACCTAGATATAATGGAGTTTCAACATCTTTCAAGAATTTCATAAATTCATCACTGGTCCTTTCTTCAACAACTTCGGGTATTTCAACATCTGGCACATATGCAGACCTACATAGCTTGTATATCTTTGATGTATCAGCATCAAGATTCGGCGTACTCAATTGTTCTCCATGCCAAACCCATGTTGTATATGTCAAATCCATCCCATTCATGAGCAAGTGTTGAAAAACTAACGTTAAATCTTGGGAGCACAAGTTTCTGCATAATTTGCATAGGCACCTAATAAAGTATTTATTATCCACATTTTCAGAAGCAATTAAATTCTACGAACTTTGATACTCCGTTTTGGTACTCAGGTGAAAGTCTTCAGATGAAAATGCAATTTTTTTTACTTACTTTATATAAAGTTAATTAACATTATCTAAACATGCTTATTGTAGGGTGTAAATTCGACACCTGTTATCAAGATGTACCTAAGATTTATCAATCATGATGATGATACTTGCTTTAAGCCTGGCGAAACAAAGTTACGCATTTAGTTCAAGTTTGAAAAAAAAAATCTAATAAGCATATACATAAAGTTCGACTATGTTTTAATTTGGAGAAGTTCAATTAGATTCTTTGTGTTTATTTTTAATGGAGAAATTTTATGCTCTTTAATATTAGTTCTTATTCATATAATATGAGGGAATAGTTGTAGGGTAGACCCAATACAATATTATACCCGTATAGAAATTGCAATATACCCAAGACTTAAAAATCATATCTAAATTCGAATAATACAATCAATGAGATCAACATGCATTATTGGACAATATTATTGAGAGAAAGAGAGATAAAATCTTCTAATAAATGGCATTATATCCACAATATCTTCTGCCGAAAATGTTATTCTGAACACAAGCTTTCTGCATCTCAAACAAACAAAAATCATGATCGGTCAGACCAGGGATGGCATTCACATCTTTACAGTTAATGGATCCAGATGTGTGCCTCGGGTTGAGAGTATACTGTACTTAAACTGAAATGGTGAAGCAAGGCTTTCCTTGCAAAGGAAAAACAAAGATTAGTAATTATAATAATGTGATTTGGGAATGATGCATTGCGCTGGAAAATCTACACCCCCTTTACTAGATTGTAATATCCTTTATTTTTTTGCCAAAATAATGAACTACATTATAATCACTAGAATAACATTTATTATATAAATAAAAAAACATAATAACCTCTTATTGGCGGGTCAATATCACTTTCTATACTAGTAAATTAGTGAACTTTATTCTTGTGTTTTACCAACTTAGGTTATATTATATGTTAAATGAATAACCGCATGAAGCAACCTCAACCATCCAGCATAAGGATTTGGTGTACGTTAATCATATTCTTTACTACCATTGGGCAACAACAATTAGTACCTCTGAAACACATCTCATGTAGAGAAATGGTTTCGAAAACTATGTACAAAACATTCAAGTGTACTTTGTAGAAGGACTTGGAATATACCTAAGATACTACTACTTAGTGCTTAGAGTTAGTTGTAGCATCTACTGGATCTCGCAGGTCTAGTACAGTAGTTACTGTTCCTTGTGATGAAATTTTCCTAGTGTAGGAGACATCTCAATTTGATGAGCTTCCAGCCCATCCACCACCAGTTAGTCACCTTGTTAGAACTGTGTTATAAAAAGTAGAATATATTTTTAGGTGCATGAATCAATTCACCTAGTGAGTGTAACACGTTTGGCAGGAAGGCTTCTAAAGAATGAAAGGAAATTGATGAAAAGGAAAGGCATATAAGGCTAAAGAAGCATAAAAAAAATAATAGAGGATCGATTTTACAAAGAGATGACTTTATTCTTCACTACAATAAGATTTGGGGTTCTTGCTTGTTCTGGCTGTAAGTTGTTTATGTTTTGAGCTATGGTTTCATTTTGAGTGAACGTAGCTCTTGAGAGTGTTGTGTACCGGTGTCAGGTTCTTTACCTTTCGTTTGGAGGTTGGGGAAATGTTATCCCCATCTTCATATCCTCCTCGACCCCGACTCACACTTATAAAATAGATATATGTAATTACTCTTAGTGTATATTAAAAAACAAAGGGAAAAAAAGAGTTATCTGAAGTTGACGGTTCCGATAACTTATTAAATGATTTTAGCTTAATATACCCCTCAGTTGGAGTCAATGTCAAAAATCTAACTACATAAAGCTTGTGCATACAAGAATAAATTATGTACCACCTTGGCAGAAAGAAACTAAATGTTACCTTTAGAGTGTCGCACTTAAAATGAGCATTGAAGTTGGCATGAAGAACACGGTCCTTCCCTTCCAAACTTAACTACAAGTCAGGAAATCAATCATAAGACAACCTTTTAATTAGGATGAATCAATGAGAGCAAACATATCGTCAGAAGTATTGATTTTTATTTATCAATCTGAAATTATTATTCTGCGTTAATGGATTTGCTTCATACCGAAGTGGTCTAAATCTGGTCATACATGGATTATTGTAATTCGCAAATCAACATAAACAAATTTATGCCATATTCGAATTTAGTCCACTCGAAATATCAATAATAAGGTAAGAACAATTCCCAATACAAAATACTCCATATGCAAATTTAAACAAAGATCCAGAAATACACAATTTTTTGAGAAATTCTACACATTCTGATTCAACTCCTATCATCTTGAAACAGGGAAAATCTATTTTTTTTACTTACAAATTGGATCAGGCTCATAGAGATAAACTGCTCATCAAAATTTGAACTTCTGATTTATTTAATATTTTTTATTTTTTATTTTTTTGCAGATGGCAAGTAACAAATTTTTAATAATGAGAAGTACAAGAACAAGGCAAAGGAAGCTGACAAATCACAAAAGGAAAGCATTGCTTCTCTTATGTAATGGTTTATGGTATTATTTAGTATCCATGCTTTCTTACAATGGAAAATTTAAAATAACTAAATAATGATTATGTGGAAAATCATAAGTAATAGATAGAATTAAAATTTTACTAACATAATGAGTAGATTTTCTAAATACAGAAACTCTTGTCAAAAAACTTAAAGTTAAGAGCCATATTCAGAAAGTAGAGAGATATAGTTGGAATATAATCTAGGAGATGGATTCAAGGAGAACAATTAGGAAACTTTGAGGAAAATTTTACTATGTAGGAGAACATTGGAAATATAATAATGCTTAGGAGATATTATAGGCTAGAAATCAAGATAATACTGAAGATTTTTGAAAATCTCAGTGGGGGCAGTCGTCCCCGCTGGTTCCTATGTGGCTTCGCCACTGACTCATACCCACCTTTAAAGCCTAATTTGGGGCCATTATTCAAGTATATATCATTATTCCATTTGCATCACAACATGTACTTTCCATATAGATTATTCAGAGTGTCATAGTTGGTTTTATTTACTGTTTCAAATATAAGACGTACTCCTTTTATTTTGTTAACTTCGATTAAAACTTCCATTTTGGAGGAAAGGACCACCAGATTTGACTAAAACCTATATATAGTGGTGAAACTTTTAGGGGTATTACTATGGTTGAAATATGAGATCAAATCCGAAGTTGAAAAATAATACAACCAGGAGCTATAGTTAAAGGGAAGCTACTAATTTGTTTAGAACAAGATTAAAGACTAATTGTATAGAGTTAGACCAATTTATTGTACTTGACGCTACATGTGGTTTAGTTATTATGAAATAGGAGAAGCTAAATGTGGTTCCGTGAGTGTGATTTAGCTTTACTCTCATTCTCCCTACTCTCTTTGTTATTATCTCAGTATTCATGACATGTAACTTTATATAATTTAAACTAGAAAATCAAGTCAAGGATACATGGAATGAGAAAAATGTCAGGGCCAGTATTGCTGTGAGCATCCTAGATCTCAAATAACCATTTAGATTTCATAAACAATAAGCATGAACCTCATGTGCATAGAACCCCTTAATAGTATAAATAGATTTAATAGCCAAAAAACATAAGTATAATACTAATAGTGATTGATACAATTATAGAATGATTTGGAGGATTGGTGTTAAATTTACCTCCTAATTTGAGCCTTTAAAGTGAATGATTTATGTATAATTTTTTTTTTCGAAGACTAGAATTCCATAATTGTACAACCCAAACAAAACATGAGATCAAATCATAAATTTGGAGAGAGAGGAGATGCATTACCAGCACATAAAACACAACCCAAACAAGACCCTAATGAAAATCAAATCAGAATTGGGTATGCTCTGTAAGGATTCCGTACTAATTTTTGAATTGGGTATGCTTGATTCTAAAAATGCTCAACTCAAACCAAACCCTAACGAAATTCAAATCATAATTTGCATGATTATACGCAAACAATACCATAACTGAGAGTAAGAGAGAGATAGAGAGAAAGTACTATGGTTAGGTGGAAAGAAGACGTGTAGTAGAGTGAGATGTTCTAGAATCGATAATAACAATACACAGTTCTCGAGAGTAGGAGACTTCAGCGCCAAAATATTATTTACGCGATTTTTTTAAAATGTCTATTAGAGCAATCACAGAAGCTGATAATGGTTACGCTGTTTTAAACATGATTTTAGTGGGAAAAAAATAGGCTACGATAGCATTCATGTAAAATAAGCTATAAATGTTAATTTTTAATAGCATTCAATATATATGCTATAAAATTTGGTGCTATTAAAAATACTTTTTCTTATAGTGGTACTCTCTCTCAACTACAATCTGAAACCAACAGTACACATCTAAAACCTTCAGGATTTAGGGTTGTTCTGCCCCCTAGTAGCTTGGTTAGGAAGACCTTGTCTTATTTTAGCCGCTGCCTTCTTTAGCTCCTCCTCAGTCAGTGTATATTTCTCTCTTGATGGAGCTTGTTCCTTGGATTTGGAGTCTCTCTCACCTTGTGTGTGTTTTTTCCTTTGTGCTGCTCTTTCTTTTTATTAATTCCCTGAAGCTCATTAAATTTGCTAGTAATTTTGTTGTTACTCTGTCCCTTTTGTGCCATAGTTTTTTTGCTCATCTCATGAGCAGTGATAATTTTTAACTTAATTACGCCATAATGAGCAAAGGCACCCCATAAAGCTTACCACCAATCATAGACAAGGCCGGTGCTAGGGTAAGGCCACCAAAGCGGTTGTTTTGAGCCCCAACTTCGGAGGGGTATCAAAATTTTGTTTAACTTCTCGATCTCAAATTTCTAATTTTTAGGGGAGGTTTCACGGAGAAAAAAAAAGAGTCCAGAGCTAAAAAGAAATCCTTGAAAAGAGGGATTATAGAGTTTGTTTCACAAATTAAGTAAGTTGCAATCGAATCACTAAACAGAGAATTATTATTTTACACAACTCTTTAACTGTAATGTAAGGAAAACTTGCAGCTACAAAAACTCCCTCATAGTAATAATCTCAATTGTATATCTCTAGGTAAGCCTCACCTCCCACTGAATTATCTTGCTCCATCTCTTTCATTAGAAAACAAACTTTTAATGAAATTTTAGGTTTTCAAAACCAAGTTTGCAAAGAGCTTCTTAAATCTGTTTCCTCAGTCATAATCAGGCATTTCTATATTTATCGAAATATAGACTCTGTTTTCCTCATCTGCATGCCTGTCCTTAGGTACTTTCTTCCCTACTTTTTTGGGGTAATATAGGGCCTCACTATTAAGGTTGACTTTAGGCCACCAAAACCCTAGCAGCGGCCCTGATAGTAGACTTTCCATGTCTTATCAAAGCTTTAGAGGCACTGATCCTTCTTTTATGCACGCTCCAAATCTTATCATAAGCTTTAGGCTTCACTTGGGACTGATCACAAACATTTCCAGTGATTTCGACAGCTGCTAACAATTAGATTAACGTATGAAAAAAAAAAAATATAGTTAGTGCAAAGATCAGCATTATACCCTTTGGGGTTACTGGTTTATACTTCCATAAATATTTCTGATCACAAACATCTCCGCTGTAATAAATGGTGCATATGCGTAGTAATATTGTCCCCACTTAACTATTGCGGATTTTCAGCAATGTAGGATTTTTATTCCTAAAAAAATACCTCGATGACATGTAGAGTACACCCGACATGATCTTAAGCTACGTGAGACTAAAACACTTATGCAACTATCACACTTATTTGGTTAGACGTCTCTCCAATACCCACTCAACCGGGGAGTTACAGTCCTCCACCTTTAAGATCGTGTCGTCCCAAAGTTCATATTCTAATTTTTCATGCCCCAAAGTTCATATTCCAAGACTTATTAGAGCGTGAATCTCAAGGCTGTGATCAGGACAGGCATCCCAACATTGATATATAGCAAAATGTTATGGATCAAAATTAGCTTTTGGATTTGGACCCAAAAAAGTCCGGCCTTTCAAACGGCACTTGACTAGATCCACTTTCTTTCAAAATTTCACATGACAGTGACATGTTAAAACAGGGTTTTCTTAAATCTCTCTACTCAGTCAACTCGGAAGCTTAAGCTTGGCGAAAAAGAACTAAAATGGCGAAACCTTCTCTACTGAGTCGACTCGTTCTTCTCTTCTTCCTTGTGAGTGCTACAGCAGCAACCACAACAATGGGTGGGAAGAGGAGAGGTATGGGGAGGCCTGGGTTTCTTTACACAAGAACCAGAGGAAGTTGCACTCCACAGTAAGATTTCCAACTCATTTTACTTTATTTACCCCAAAGAATGCTTTAGTTAATGGTTAAAACCCAGTATTGGGTAGTCCTAATTTACATTTGGAGGTGACCCCAGAACACCCATTTGTTAGATAGTTGGTATTGTGTCAAATTGAATTGATTTGATACTAATGTGAACTTGCCGCTTGGAGCGAAGCGCCTTGAAGGAGACCTGATGGGTCTGTATTGAGACAAGGGTGGGTTTTGTTAGGTGTTCTGCTAGGGGTGTAACGTGGAAAGGGCGAGATGAAGTAAGGCGATGTCCGGGAGTTGTCTCCTCCGGGTGGCTTGTGGATTCCGAGTTATTTTCGTAAGGATGGGTAATTCGATTTAATTCGTAGAATTCTTCTTGAATGTAGGATTTTGTGAATGTTAGTATGATTTGGTATGAGACCAATGTAGGAAATGTGTAAAGTTGAAGTCTTGAAGAAAGGATAGAGGGGGAATGGTGTGGTTGACGTTAAGGATTAGTCGCCAATGGTGTAGATTCATCCCTGCAAGGGATTTGTCTATAGGGCCGAAAGATGTTCGAAAATTACAGTAGCAATGTTAGACTTCACCCCCTAAGTGTCAGGGGTAAATGCTGAAAAGGGGGTGCTCTAAAGTGTAAGACTTTGGTTGTCAAACTTAAAAAGGTCGCTATTTTTGAGAATATAGTCCCACATTGGACAAATCGAGCCTTGCACCTCAAACTATTAGTTCCAGGGACTAGTCCTCTCATTGCCAATTGGTTTTGAGATGGAACCTCCGGTTCTAATAGCTTATCTTTAAGGAAAACTTGACAGAAATTGGTGTTGCAGGTATTGGAGCAGCCGAAGAGAGTCATGGCCTAGGATGATCCCACAAACATCTTCTGTATCTAAAGTGTTTGGTTCAAGAGCTTTGGAACGATATACAATGGACTTGACGCTTTTACAAGCGACGGAGAGGAATGATGACATCAATAACGCCTTTTCTAGCTTGCTGAAGCAATCAAGTGCGGCACTTCTCAACTCATATGCCAGAAAGGAATTTCCTTACTCTGCTTGGGAAGTCAAAACTCTCCTCATTCAAGCGCTTGTGTCGGAGGAAGCTGCAACTCTTCAAGCCAAAAGTTTTTCACTCGCAAATGAGGCTTGTAATTAACTAAAGGTAACATTTATTTCAACTTTAACATATTTTGATATTCTGGCTAATTTATGTTTTGAAGAGTTTCTACTCTAGGTTAATTGCTATGAATGTCAAGTACCTAACGTTTTGTTATCATATATTTCATTGGTATGCTCTTTTGTAGTATTTATAAGGATCTCCAATTTCTTCGAATCCTCAGGTATCTTACTAGCGCAATATGTGTTGCTAAAGTGTCAATTCCGATATTCTTTAAACTTTGATAAACCCAAATTTAAAACATACATAAGCAAGTAAATTATTTCTATCCAATTCCTTATCAACTCTTCATATCCCACAAATTTAGTCTTGTGGACCTCTGAGTATTCACTGTGGCCCATTCTGTTTTTTATTTTTATGAGTTTAAGTAATATGCATGGGAAGTGGAAATAAGAACAGAAGAGAGAACATACCAAGGCTTTTCAAGACGAATAAGGAATGGGTCACACAAACTAACCATGACACGAAAATCTCAAACACCAAATAGACTTCCAAAATATGAACTAGCCAAAATCAAACTCTCAAAGTCAATCACCGCTTCGCAAACAACAAAATATGAAAGATTTGATCGATACAATAATATCAATGGATTTTTTAGACAAATACCCTAACATTTATATTTATAGGTATATTTGAGAAACACCCCACGGTTTTGTTGGAGTATATGTGTGCATCTACACATATACTAGTATAGTCCCACATAGAGTAAGAATAGAAGTAGTTTAGAGATCTCCTATTATATAAAGGGAGTCTAAGATGCAATCTAATTATCAACTTAAGAATGAATAATATTTCTCATCTTATTTATTTTTACAAGTTTATCATATATTTGACAAACACCCCACATTTGCAGTTTGACTGTAGTTAAATGCACTTGACTTTGTAGTTTGACTGCAGCTGACCTCTTTGACTACAGTCAATATGAAATAATTTTTTCAAAAATTTAAAACTGCCCTTGTGTTAATATTCAAATTTTAGGGGGAAATACAAAAAAAATAAAAAATAAAAAAATAAAAAAATCTCAAGACTATGACGAATGTGTTAGTCTTTGGATTTTTTTTATTTTTTTTATAACAAAAAGTCACGTGTATTTCACGTGGTTATAGTAATGGTACTTTGAGTTTTAGGCCCTATTTGTTTTTTGGTCAAGAGTGAAAAGAGGTGAGATGTTTTAAAAACTTCTCAACATGTTTGTTTTTTTTATAAAAGTTAGAAAATTTCCAAAAAGTTAGGTTAGAAGTTTGGCCTCACTTATAACCTCAAAACTTCACACACACACACATACACATAACCCCCCCCCCCCCCCCCCCCCCCCCCTCCTCCGTGAAGTTTTTTGGGTTGACTTCTAATCCCTTTAACTGTTCGTTTTTCCTCTACACCGGTTTAAGTGAGGGTATTTTGGGGTTTTCAACCGAAAAAAACTTAAATATGCCAAATTAAAACCCACCCCAACGTTTTCCCCCTCTCTTTATTTTTCCCTCCCCTCTCTCCCACCTTTTTTTTTTCTCTCTCTCTTTCTCCCTCCCATCTCTCTCTCTCTCCATCCCCTCTTTTTCCCACCCTCATACAACTCTCTCCCTTATCTCTCTACCTCTCTCTCTCTCTCCCTTATCTTTCTACCTCTCTCTCTCCCTTTCTCCCTCCCCTCTATCTCTCCCTTATCTTTCTACCTCACTCTCTATCCTCTCTCTCTCCATCCCCTCTCTCTCACCCTCATACAACTCTCTCTCTCTCTTATCTCTCTACCTCTCTCTATCCCCCCTCTCTCCCACCCTCAAACAACTCTCACTCCCTTATCTCTCTACCCCCCTCTCTCTCTCCCTTATCTTTCTACCTCTCTCTCTCCCTTATCTATCTACCTCTCCTCTATCTCTCCCTTGTCTATCTACCTCTCCCTCTCACCTCTCTCTCTCTCTCCCCCTTCTCCCTCCCCTCTTTCTCCCCCTTATCTCTTTGCATCTCCATATCACCTCTCTTTCCCACCCCTCTCTCTCTCTTCCACCCTCATATCTCTCCCTTTCTCTCTACCTCTACTTTTCTCTCTTCCCTTCATCCCTCTCTCTCTCCTAAGTCATCTCTATCTTTCTCTACAATAGTTATTTCTCCATCTTTCTCTCTATGTGGGTATGTTGAACCATGTTCCCCATATATTTGGTATGCGATTTGCACGTTTTAATTTTGTTTTTGCCTTAAACCATCATTTTAATTATGTTTTTGCATTAATATATGATGAATTATAGAGGAAAATGTGGTTTATACATGTGTTTTTGATGTTTTTGTGAAAAAAATTCTAATTTGTGGTCAGAATAGATGGTTTAGCTAAACAGACTAGTGAGATATTAAAGTTAGAAGTCAGGATTTTAAGTAGAACTTCTAACGTTTTGCCAAATGCACGCGAGTTTTTTTCAATCTTCTAACCTCAATCTTCTATGCTCTTCTCACCTCTTCTTAACTCTTCTCACCCCCAAAAAACAAGCATGGCCTTATGTTAAGTCACGTGTGAATTACTGCAGTCAACTGTAATCAATTGCAGTTGACTACAGTGACACTGCAAATGTGGGGTGTTTGCCAAATATGTGATAAACTGTGGGGTTTTTCTCAAATATGCTTATAAATGTTGGGGTATTTGTGTAAAAAACTCTAATATCAATCCGTAACTTCTCCTTCCCTTCAGATTTATTTGCATTCATTCAACTTTCAAGCTTATCGTCCAAATACAATACAAACATGGAATCCATTGAAAATGTAACTGAGCGTGGTTGTTGTCTTCTTGTGTTGGCATTTGTTTTTTGTTTTTTGTTTTACTTTCTGCTGTGAGTTTCCTCCTTGGTTCCTTATCATGCGTGCCCTTGTTGATCTCTAGGAAGCTTCATCTCTTGCATCTTTAATCTTTACTTATTTATCTAGACATGGTTCTTCCCTTGACCCAGCTTAGGGAGCAATTTCTTTTTATAAAAAAGATGAGTAATAAGAAAAAGAAAACACCTTAGAGTAAAAACAACTGATTTCATTTTGATGTTAATTTAGTGCAGCTGATGATCTTTTAGATGCGAATACTATCTTCACCCCAGTCCATGTTAATAAACTGTCTGCACACACTATTGTTGAACCATACTAGACTAAGCGTTTCCTTTTTCGAAGTAGATGTAAAAATAGGTGGTAGAATATGATAGAATTAGATAACTCTAAATTGTAATCTCTGGGTGCTTTGCGACACACATCTACATGGAGGACATAGAACTTTCGTGAATATAATGTGCCAAATTAGGGAATGGACTTGTTCATGAAAAGAAGGGGCCGACTGGCGGACCACCATTTTATAGTTTTTAGGAGCTAGATCCATGTTTTAGGTTGACGTACTGATACTTTTATTTTTTTCTTGGGACTAAGTAGCTTTGCACATGATTAACTGGCCGGCTCATATGCTTGGGATTTTGTAGGCTGTTATCATACGATTAAGAATGAGACGTATTTTGAACTAGAAAGAAGGGGTTTGATCATGATAAACATATCTTGAAAGCATTTTAAGGTAAAAAATACTTGATGTCACTCATTAATTGTAATCTCGATCTTGTTATATGGTTTCTCTTAAGATTATATAAAAAAAAGGTAGAAATAGAAGTCACCACATGCATGCAAACATCTCATTACTAGCTGCCCGCAAGGTCGAGATTTCTTTACTTACTCTAGACACCTTTACACAAATAGGTTAGGCTGTAATGTGAAGATGCATAGTTTATTTAAGACAACCTCTTACATAACTCATAGAAAAGTTTACGACCAAGCTCTACATAGAGCTTTATTCCTCAACTAAACCTATTATTCTCCTTATGCTACATGGTAGATTCAAGCTTCTGCCCTTCCCTGTGACCTAGACCTTGGGCTAAGAACTATCAACTCCTGTCCTCTGTTGTTCTTCAACTGCATCGCCTCCTGCTTAGAAATCTTGAATGCGTTGGTCAACACATCAACAGACATTGCTCGAATAGCCGATGTTCTTCCAGCTAGTGGGCTGATCATCCCATTGTCATTTGTCTTGAATGAAACCCACTCAAATCAGTTGTCTCCTGCCTGTTTCACCACTGCAAAGTTTTGTGGAACGATCAATATCTGACCTTGACGGAGTTCTCCTTTGAAGACAGGCGAATCATAGTTTCCAACGATTTGAATTTGAGCGTTTTCCCTAAGAACGTAGATCACACTGTGGGCGTTTAAGATCCAGTGCGGCGTGAGGAGAGCATTCTGCAGTGACATTTATGTTAAGTGGACTGACGTAAACATATTTGATGAATCATTTTGGATGTACTAGTATTCTTTAACTGGTTATAAATGGTTTAAACATAATTGAGAATTGAGATTTTTCTTTTAATAAGCCTGTAAAGACTATTAAAGTGAGATTGGGATTTTACTTTCTGTAAAGTGTTACGTAAAGTTAAGGAGTAATATGCCAATCTTTCCCTGTAGAGAACTCCTCTCTCGGCACTCATTTGCAGGTAATTGAGTATTGGGAGCTTCTGGCTGTTAAGGCTACTGATTCGTCCACCGTTGGGTGAGTATATGTCAGCACGTGAGGGTCTACCAATGTTCTCTCTTAGCCTCGTGTTGCAAAGTGTCTCTTCTAAACCGTTGGTTGACATCCACTGTTGTCGTTCCTGCTCTTCCTCCGATCCTCTTGGTGGTTGTATAAATTGAAGTCCATTTTCGACACGGATAATGTGTCCTCTCTGGTCATTCTTGTTCTGTAACTTCCTTGCAGTCTCTGTGCTTACACCAAAAGCCTCTGCCAGTGTCTGAACATCTAAGCCACTGAAAATGTTTCTTTTTGAGCTCTGCTGACTGGTGGATTCCTATTGTGATTGTGAGCCGGTTTGTCTTTGCTGTGCAGTACAGCCTGTGCTCCAGCAATTTGGAATCTCTAGAAAGTTCAAGAACATTAAGAAAAAAAGAGTTAGTATGAAAAAAGAATCTGTAAGTACGCAATTCAACTCTTACATATCTCAAGATCTTATCACGGAGACGAGATTCCTCTGTTCTTGTATCTCTAGAAATGTTAAGATCGATAGTAAAAGGATGTTATGAATACTTACTCTAAGATTCCTATCTAGTTGGTTGGCCTGGTTGCTCGTGTCAAGAACGTTGATAGAAATAAGCTCGGTGTCACCATCATTGTAGCTTCAGTGCGCTACTCCAGCTGGCAATGCAATAATATCTCCTTGTTTGAAATGGCGAACCTTCTGATGTTGATATTTGATCCTCTGGCTTTTATCTTGAGATTGGATCAACTGGAAAGTTTCTGGGCAACCAGGGATGATTACGCCGATGTATCCCCTACCTGTTCATATAAATTCCTAATTAGTATCATCTAAGTTGTAGAAGAATTAAAATTTTGAAAGAAATATACACGTCTCTGGAGACGCGAGTACATAAATTTTGTCCCCCTTTATGTCGTATTGTAATCGAAATACGAAATGATATTGTATTTCCCTGACTTTAAACAACCTCAAGAATGAATACAAGTAACGTTTAAAATGCTTAAGAGGTGTAGCTGGCCTTGAACGATGTAAATGAGCCTAGGTGCATTGGTGAATTCGGCCAAGAGAAGTCCTCTAGGTTGGATAGTATTGCGAGTTGCAGCGACATCAGCGCGCTCGAACTGCTCATTTTTCTCGTCCCAGAATTCGGTCACACCACCCTCGGACTCAATGCGCGAGTTGGGCTCCACGGCATTGATTCTTTCAACACAACACTCGTTCTGTTATCCCTGGAACTGACGCCCCGACTGCCACTGATGACCTTGTACTCCCTGACTTTGCCATGTTGCCAAACCAACACCAGCATGAAATAAAACAAGGAAATAAAGAGATAGAGAAAGCAAAGAAGATTTAACCATAGCCATGTACCAAAGAGATTATTACTCTACTCTTGTTTTATGGTTATGCGGAGACGGGATTGGAATTTATAGGAGAAGATCGTGAGTTTGTGTTTTACACATACGTGGTTAGTTAAGGATCTTTGGACACTCTTCATTTTGCATGGCTCCGTAAACCCTAATTAGGACTTGTGGCATTTAACTTAGAGAAATGAAACAGATTTATCTGTCCTTATCGAACTATTTCGTTTTATTTTTTCTGATTGTATCTGCACCGTACTGTCTTACAGGTTCATTAATCATTACTGAATTTAGCTTGTTTTCGAGTTTACCCATGCTTGAAAATTTTGTTTAAACATACTTTTTAATTATTTGCAAAGATTCACAAGATGATGTGTTTGTGATTGCAGGGTGTCCCTATTTGCTGGCAGGGAAAATACCTGAAGCATATGCAGTTGATGGATACCGTAAATATCTGAGAATGATGCGATGAATATTTTGGCCTGTCTGATTTGTAGATTTTCATGATATTAGTGTATTATAGTACCTGATAAATATGTGCTTCATGTTCAACGATTGTAGTAGAGTTTGTATGCAATCTTATCCTTTCAATGTTGTAATGCAAAAGTAGTAGAATGCATACATATGGTTTCATCTGCACTTTTATAATATTATCGTGGTTATGCTATGAATCTCTTAAGATTTTGTTGTTGAGATCGGTGGATTAAGGTTAGTTCTATGTCACATTGGGTAGATGTAGTTCACACAAGTATATAAGGAGATAATGACTATTAAATTGTATAGAGGCCTTTTAAGAATAAAACCCTACACCTAGTCCGACCTAACTAGGTGGTAAAGGTGGGGGGACAATACCAGTGCAGGGGATTCGGGGGCCCCAACAAGTGGGTATTAGAGCCGAACCATCGGCTGGGAGCATCGGCATGTCTCTCTAATCGTTTGAGGTGGAACTTATGTTCTCTCTTCGTAAAGCTCAAAATGAACGATTGTCTGACATAGAAGTGCGGTGGTGGTTGGATAGAATTCTTTACAACTTAGATTTCATCTCTAAGTTCCCCGACCGCAAAGTCAGGCATCTAGAGAGGATTTGCTCTGATCACTTGCCCATGTTGTTATCCTTTGATGACGATGGATACAAGGGACCTAGACCCTCCAGATTTTTGAGAATGTGGTGTTTTCATAGTAACTTTTTACAAGTGGTGGAGCAATGTGGTGTCTTCATAGTAACTATTTACAAGTGGTGGAGCAAAGTTGGCCTTCTTTTATGTACAAATTAAAATTGGTCAGGAAAGCCCTCAAGCAATGGAATACCAAAGTCTTTGGCAACCTATTTAGAAACCTTTCTAGTATCTCTGACAACATCACACATCTTGAGCATG
The DNA here is from genome assembly GCA_014058105.1 of Kingdonia uniflora. NCBI lineage: Eukaryota > Viridiplantae > Streptophyta > Magnoliopsida > Ranunculales > Circaeasteraceae > Kingdonia > Kingdonia uniflora. The sequence continues at coordinate 330,453 of JACGCM010001723.1, forward strand.
CTCTTCAACAGGGATGGGATGCATGACACCAGTCATAAGCTTTTTTTAGCTAAAGAGCAGCATTGTTTGCTTCTTCAGCAGGAAGAGGTTTATTGGAGAGAGAAGTCAAGAATTAAGTGGTTTGAAGCAGGGGATCAAAACACTTCTTTCTTCCACAAGGTGACTTTGGTGAATAGAAAGTATGCTTCTATAAATCCTCTGACTCTACCAAATGGGACATCTACTGATAAAATTGAACTTATTCATGAAGCTGTTGTCGAATACTATAAAGATATCTTTTCTGCCTCTGATGTGTCTACTGATATAGATTTACTCAATTGCATCCCTAGCCTAGTTTCTTCTGCTGATAATGAGATGTTATCTACCATTCCTACACTTGATGAGATTTATGATAGCCTCCACTCAATCCCGATGGATAGTGCTCTAGGAATGATGGTTTCTGTTGATAATCGAGGTAGCTAATCTCTCTTCTACGACAAGGACGATAAGCGGAATATGGCAATCAATAAATCTAAGAAACACAAAACAATAAATGACACAAAGTTTCCCAGAAGAGGGAAGTGGAAAACCCTTGTGGATAAAAAACCACTCCCCGAACAATCCACTATGTTAATCAAACGGGTTACAACGATCTCTCCAAGCTTATTAAGTTTTAATGGAGTCTCTCAAATTCTAGGTCTAGAATTAAACTCATGTAGAAAAATATTGACTAACAAAATAGCCCAAGTCCTCTTTATATACTAGATGACTAAATACAAGTATAATGGATCTTGAGGCAGAACTCAACGTCTCAGAAGAACTCACAAAGGCAACCAGGCAAATCTCATTCGAACGAAACACAAAGTCGTTCGAACGACATTAACGATAAGAGATTTCAGCCCTAGAAAACATACAGGTCGTTCGAACGAAATCTCATCTCGTTTGAACGACTTCTTCAGTCTTTGACTTCAAAACGTAACATTTGACAATCTCGTTCGAACGAGCTCCATTCTCCTTCGAACGACTTCGACCTACTTTCAACTCTTTTTCAGCAACTCGAACAGAACCAGCTCGAGTCTTCAGTCAACATAACTAGTTCGAACTCTAGGTAACTTCACCAGTTCGAATCTTCAGGATACTTAACCAGCTCGAACTTCTGTCAATTTTAACCAGTTCGAATCTGAATATTGAAAATCTCATTAACAATCTGTCTCAATCCGTCTTCAATCCTTGAACTGAAATAACTCAAACTAAAACAACCTCTAACATAATTCGAGTTCATACCTTAACAATTTCTCTTCAGCTTTCTTTGTTTCTTGTTGGGAAATTGTTAAAGATTATATTCTGTGTGCTGCCAAAGAGTTTTTTCAGGGTGCCACTTTGCCACTTCCTTATTCTACCTCTGTTATTACCTTGGTTTCCAAAGTGGAAATGCCTTCAACCTTGAATGACTATAGACTCATCAGCCTTTGTCCGGTTATATACAAGATTTTTAGAAAAAATATATCCACCAGCTCAGTGTGATTTTGCCTAAGCTCATATCCAAGCAACTAGGCGCTTATGTGCAAGGAACTGATCAGTGAAAGTATATGTATTGCTTAGGAGCTTGTAACTGATATGTACAAGAAAGTTACCTGGAGCTTGTAACTCATATCCAAGCAACTAGAGGTCATAACGTCATGCTCAAGACATGATTGATATGTCCAAGGCATACGATAGAATGGATTGGAAGTTCATTAGAATCGTCTTACTCAAGTTTAGGTTACTTATTAGGTAGACATTGTGGAAAAACTGTTTTGAAGGTCCTTGGTTGTCTGCTGTTCTTCGAGGTGTGTACAAAGGTTTCTTCAAGTTTACTAGAGATCTCAGGCAAGGAGATCCTCTATCCCCTCATATTTTCATCCTTGCTGAAGAAATCTTATGTAAAGGGCTTTCTAAGTGCTTTGAAGAAGGAAAGATTGGCTACTTCAAGTCTTGCAGAAACTCGCTTCCTCATACTTACCTATTATATGCTAATGACTTCATTGTATTTCTAAATGGTTCAGTCTTCTTTAAAAGATTTGCTCAATTTTTTGCACATATATGAGGATTGTTCTGGCCAGCTTATCAACAAAGACAAGAGTGACATCTATGTCCATCACTCTATGCCTATTTACAGAAAACACATCATTCCACAAGTCTCCGGTTTTCATCTTAAAGCTTTCCCCATTGTGTACTTAGGTACTCCTATTGATTATGGTAAGATCAAGATCAGATCCTTCTCTAGTCTCATCAACAAAGTTTAGAAATAAAATTGTCGGTTGGCAAGGGAAGTTGTTGTCAAGTGGAGGAAAGCTTATTTTGCTCAAGCATGTATTGAACTCCATGCATGCCAATCCACCTGCTATCTTCCCTTACTGTTCCCAAAAAGGTGATAAAGCATCTTGAAAAATTGTTTACTGATTTTTTCTGGGGTTGCTACGATGGCAAACCTAAGAAAAATTGATCGCTTGGGATAAGCTTTGTAAGCTGAAGCTTGAAGGTGCCATTGGTACTAGAAGCATCCAGGATATAAAAAAATAGCTTATTGCTTAAGAAAATTTGGAATATCTATCACAAGGAGTGCATTTGGACAGATTTCATGAAAAGGAAGTACCACGCAGGCAATATTCCTTCTCTTGGCCTCTATTATGCCTCTAAGCTATGGAAAGATATGTTACTTGATCTTAGCACGGTTTCAAGCAACACTGCCTATATCCTTAGAGAAGGTAAAATTTCTTTCTAGCATTCTAATTGGGCCGGTTTGGGTGCTTTGGCTATTTCTTCTCGATTAGAAATTAACCAGCAACTTCAAGTTAGAGATGTCATTGATGAGCAAAGGATCTGGCATTGGGACATACTAGACGTGGTGTTACCTTCCTTCTGGACGGAGTTTCTTTCCAAGAATTTCTTCCTTAATTCGAATGTTGACAAATTTGTTTGGTCCCCTACTTTGAGTGGGGCTTTTTCTATTAAGTCAGCTTGGAACTTGATTCATATTTTTTCTCCCGTGCTTGAGTATTTGGACTGGATTTGGCTTCTTTGCATTCCTACCAAATTCAAGTGTTCATGTGGAAACTCTGGATGAATGTTGTTGCAGTTAACATGATGGTCCAGAAAGCTTTCATTGCTCTTGTGTCTAAGTTGTAAGCTTATTAGCTTTTCTAAACACAAACAAGATAGAGAAGGATAGAAAGATGAGATAATTCTTGATTAGAATTACTTGATTACAAACCCACACTTACACCCCTTTATATAGTAGAGGTGAAGACTCAAAACATTAAATACAAAACTATTCATATTTGAAACTCACACCATTAATCTATCATTACATAAGTAACTCCCATTAACTAATATGAAGAGTCTTACTCTTAATGTGCTCTTAATGTGCATTATTTCAACATAAGTGTGTTTGTTGTGATGGCATGAATGTTTCGTGTGATATAGTGATCACCTTTTTAGTCTAAGCTCTATTGCGATCGTTGTTTGGAAACATTTTAGTTGCTGGTGTGGTGTTCAATTCCTTAGCGCTCATGGTGTGTATTTAAGGTTTTAGACATGGAACGACGCCACTCACAAATCCACTCACACGGGCTCATTCCCTCTCTCATTTGTTGGGAAGTGTGGAAAGCTAGGTGTGCCAAGAACTATGACAACATTGATATGAGCTCTATGGTAATTATTGGTAAGATTCCGAAATGGCTTAAGGATCTTGCCATCAAATTCAAAGTCTCAAAGTCTTCGCCCTATCTTAACACTCTTTCCTTGAATACCATGGGTCTTCATGCCAAAATTCCTACTTTTAGAGTTTCTAAGGTTGTCATGTGGCCAAAACGTCCTTTCGGGTATTACGATCTTAATACGGATGGGTCTGCCTAATCCACAATCGAATTGAGATTAACCTAATCGAAGAAATTAATGCAAAAAACACTAAAATTGGTGGGTAAAAAAGAGTTTCAATTGCACAAATCGATTAAAATAAATAAATTCCTCTCTTGATTTTTCTCTGGATCTTTGGATCCCTTTAACATTGCCTAACCTTGCCCTCTTAAAGGTTTCAAGTTCCTAGTTAAAACCTAGAACATAAATGACCTTGAAATGCCTAAAATAATAAAGGAAACATGATGGTCGTTCGAACGATCGGATCAAATAAGCCTAGAAATTGAGGTAGCTAAAATTGGAATTTCTGGGAACCTAGTCATTCGAACGACTCCAAATGTCGTTTGAACGACATACCAATCTATGTATAAAAATTGAGGTAACCGAAATTGGTCTTTTGGAACCCAGTCGTTAGAACAACTCCAAATGTCATTCGAATGACTTGCCAATTTTTGCCTAGAAAACGAGACAATCATAATTGTTCTTTTGTTCCTTCAAACTCTTTCGAACAACTCCAAGTCTCGTTCGAACGACATGACATCTTTTGAAGAGGTTGAATGTTTAGATCCTCCTCGATCATGGCTCCCCCCTTTAGGAGACTTGAGCTTCTACTTAAGATAAAACTGGAGGGGAGGGAATGCGGCCGTGCCCATTGCTCTATTGTAGTACTTCAACTTACTAGTTAGTTGACCTTTCTTTCTAACTCGGAATGACTCGATACTACCCCATCTTGTAGCATGAACTTTCCTCTCTAGAATATTATTCTTCTACAATGGATCTTCTCTTTCCATCCATAAGTTATTAACTGACAGTAGGCGAGTGTCGATTGTAGAGTCTTCATCTAAAAGAGACAGCTCAAACAACTTCAAATGCTCGGCATGAATCATCGAATAGATTTTCATAAATGGTGGCAAATTCAATTAAAATGCGTTGTCACCAATTTTCTTGAGTATTGTAAATGGACCATAGCGGATAGGCTTAAGTGTCTTACCTTCTCTCTTTAGTCGTTCCTTACCCAAATATAACCAAACTAGGTCATCCTCTTGAAAAGTACATTCAACCCGATGCTTGTCGTGTCAAGCCCTATACTTCACTTGAGTCTTCCTCAATTGTACTTCAACCATCTCATGAACCTTGCTTATCTTCTCAATGAAACGCTGAGCTTTAACTTGTTCATCTTCCTCCTTCCTTGACATCGTCTTGTCACAAAGACTAAAAGCCATATCAAAGGGGCTTTGAGGCAAGTATCCAAGACAAACTTCAAATTGAGACTTCAAAGTGGAACCATGAATTGCCTGGTTAAAAGAAAAATGAAGATATGATAAACTCTCTTCCCAAGGCTTAGGATACTAAGAATAGAATTCCCACAATAAATAAACCAAAGTGTGATTAACTACCCATGTTTACTTGCCAGTCTGCGGATGAAAGGCGGTACATCTCTTTTAACTTAGTATTCATCATCCCCCATAGCGATCTTCAGAAATACCCAAAAAAGTGGCTATCTCTATAAAAAAAAAAATAGAAGAAGGGAGCTTGAAATACCTCCAGACGTCTTTGAAAAATAATTGCGTTGCTCCTTCCCCAGTGACCGTCTTCTGGCATGGAATAAGAACTATCATCTTACAGAATCGATCTACCACCACAAACAAATAATCATTCTTGCATTTGGTCATGGACAAACTACTCATAAAATCCATTAAAATGTTCTTTCAAGGTCGGCTAGGAACTGGTAATGGTAAGTACAGTCCTAACTTATGATTTGAAGGCTTTGGTGCATTGTATAAAATATAACCACAAACCACATGAGCAACATCCACCTGCATCTTCGGCTAATAGACATAGCACCACAAATTTAAAAGAGTCTTCTCAACCCCGAAATGACCTGCCACCTAAGAACAATGTGCCACTCTAATCTAATACAAATGGTCTCCACCTTCAGGAATACATAGTAGACTGCCCCTGTAAATCAAATCATCCTTCAATACATACTCACATGTCTTACCTTACAACAACTTCTAGTGAATCACACTGAGTTCATTGTCGTCGTCATACCCTGCAACATATTTAGATGAAACAATTGGCTATATCTGTATAACTACCAACAAAGTAAAAATAGTTGGTAATGAGGGTCGAGATAAAATATCAGCCATTTTATTGTCCACTCCTTTCTTATACTTAATAATTAAGGTCAATTGTTATAGGTACGATATCCACTTCATATGGTGAGCTTGTTGCAACTTGGACTGCGTAGATAAGAACTGTAATAGTTTATGGTTGGAATATACCATAACATCTTTCCCCAATAAGTAATTTTGTCAATGTTTAACTGATTGATATAATGTGTACAAAGAACTCTCGTAAGTAGGATAGTTGTTACTGCTCCTGCAAACATCTTAGAGTGGTAGGCAACCGGCTTCCCATCTTGTAATAAAATTGCCCCTAAATGCATAGTCTGACACATCTGTTTTGACCTTAAAATGCCGCTACAAATTTAGCAACGCTAACACTAGCGCATCTGTAATCTTGCACTTCAGTAACTAAAAAGTCTTCTCATTGTACACAAACTTCATACCGCTTTGTCAAGGAATGCAACGGTGCGGCAATCTGTGAAAAATGCCAAATAAACTTCTGTAAATACTGACAAGAGCCCATAAAGTTTCTCACTTCCATCACTATACGGGCCTAGGCTAATCAGTAATGACCGAGACCTTCTCTGGATCTACCTTAAGCTCACCTCTACCAACAATAAATCCCAAGTATACTAGCTCCGTCTTCTCAGACTCGCACTTCTTCCCATTTAGAAAAAGTTATTGTGATCACAATGCGCCCAGCACTTTATGGATATACACGAGGTGCTCCTCTCATGTTTGACTATATATCAAGATATCATCTAAATACATAATCACAAAATCATCAATAAAAGCACGAAGTACCTCAATAATCAATTACATAAATGTCGTTGGAGCGTTGCATAACCCAAAAGGCATTACCAACCACTCGAATAGTCTTTGTTTGGTCATGAAAGTCGTCTTCTATGTATCTTCTTCCCAGATTTTAACTTGATGGTAACCCGACTTAAGATCCAGCTTGGTAAAAAATTGGGCCTTCTGCAACTTCTCTAAAAGCTCATCAATCTGCAGAAGCGGATAACGATTCTTCATAGTAATCTTGTTTAGCGCCGGATAATCCACACACATTCTCCAAGACTCATCCTTATTCGGCACCAATAACACCGTTGAACCACAAGGTGAACAACTCGGATTAATAACCCCTTGCTCGAGGAGCTCTTGTACATGTTTCTTGATCCCATCCGACTCGGTTATTAAAGTCCAATACAACCTAATGTTGGGCAGTGGCGCATCATTCACCAATGTGATATCATGTTCTACATCCCACTTGCACGGCATCCCTTCAATGCCTAGAAATAAGTCTTTATACTCCTCTTTACTACTAGAAAATGGACCAACAACCACGGTCTATATTAGCTTTAGTCACGGTAACAACAGTAGCTAAATGCTACAAACCTAATCGTGGCCAAACCCCATAATTCGTGGCTAAAGCCATATACCTATTTGGTTTTGGTGGCACTAATTCTAATTCATGGCAAAACTGTGGCGAATGACTAGCTAAAACACGGGATACAAAATTCAGATTTTTATTTCTCTCTACTTCTAAACTTTCTCATCCCACACTTTGTATTTTAAGATTTGTGAAGGAAATTTCTCCCAAAATTCTTCGATCATATCTCTCTCCGAATCTCCAATCTCATAAGTTTTAATTTCTGATTTCCAATCTCCAATCTCTGAATCTCCACTTTGTGCTTCCAATCCTAAAAACCTTTTTGATTTCAATTTCTGATCTCCACCTTTAGATTTTCAATCCCAAAAATCTTCAGATCATCCACTTTGTGTTTTAAGATCCATAACATCTCTCTCTATGGGAGCAGCTACCTAATCTCTGTGAAAGAAGTTAAAGTAGTTGCACAAACACCGACTGAGAAAGCCCCAAAATTTTACCCAGCTCGATCAGGTTCAATTTTTGAGAGATTTAGTTGCTTTTGATGTTGGTTTATTTTTGTTTGATTTGATTTTGATGTTTGTGGTTGTTTTTGTGTGAAATTAGAGCAAATATTGCATGTCTTATGCTTATGTTACTATTTTTTTTTATTTTGTTAATGAGAGTAGAATTGAATTGTAAAGTATTTATGTTTAGGCCTTATAAAGCGTTGAAATGGTTATGAGTTATGTTTTAATATTTTAGTATGCGATTGTTTGCAAATTGAGATTTTTCATTTATGTTTATAGTAAATGTCTAGATATATCCCCCACCCATTCACCGTAACCCTGTCCTACCTCTCCATCCGTCGACCCCATAGTGGCGAGTGTAGGTTTATTGGACGAAGTATTACACCTGTCATTAATATAGTTCCTGTCATTGCTATAGTTATAGCGCTTTGGTTTTTTCATTACCGGGTTCCCCAACGCATTTATGAGTCGGTTTGTTAACAACGCGTACACGAGGAGAAATGAAGCCTACAACGTACGCACACATGAAGAATAACTAATCCACAATACGATTGAGAAGCTTTTAGTTAGTAGAGAAACACGAAGAACACCAATTGGTTTGGAAAATAGAGAATTTGATTACTAAAACGCAGTAATTACAAAGAGAATCTCTCAAACCCTAGGTTTTTCTCAAAACACTTTTAAGATCTAACATCACCTAGAAAATAACCTAAGTTCCCGTAATATACTAAGGAAATCAAAAAATTATAAAGAACGGATCTCGAGGCAAAATAACGCCTGAGATTCCAAAACAACCCCAAAGTCGTTCAAACGAACTAGGGAGTCGTTCGAACGACTTTACGCCTAATTAGTCTAAACCCTAGAAAAGCAGACCAACTCATTCGAATGACACTCAACTTCGTTCGAACGACATATGGCTCTGGGCCAAATTTCCAGAGGGCATGTCAACTCGTTTGAACGACGCTCAACTTCGTTCGAACGAAAAAGAAGCTCTGGGCCAAATTTCCAGAGGACATGTCAACTCATTCGAACGACACTCAACTCTGTTCGAACGACTTTTACAAATCTTCAAATAACTCTAGATCCTACTGGATCATAAACGAAGAACGCACACACGACTTGCTTATGGAGAAACGAAGCCTTTTAATAGCATAGTTTTAGAGGACCCGCAAGCATTGACAATAGTTCGAGACGCAAATAAAAACGAAAGACAATCCATACAGATGGCATTAACTGATTGTCTTTCATTTTCATTGGGCCAAGGTAAGGGGTCAATGAATAGACTCAACTTCCCAGAGCACAATGTGAGCATCTTTTTTTTAAACACAAGAGTTTAAAGTAGTTAGAGGTGGAGCTAGGCAAAAAGTGTAGCTTTAAATAGACAATGGAAAAGGGGATCATAAACTACAAAATAGCTAGAAATAAGGATCCTACAAGTAGTTTAGAGCCAGAAATTGGGTTGAGTGCATTTGGCTCTATGGTTACCTTTTTTGCAGACCAGACCAAAGGTAATAATGTTTTTTAGCGAATTCCCAAACTACCGGGTCTTTCTTCGAATCCAAACAAGAAAATTCTTTTCTATAGTAGAAGGCATAAGAATTCTTTTCATACGAATGTAAGAGAGTACAAATAGAAATTGCTTACGATGAAACCTGATCCGATCTACCACGAGAATAGCCTGCTAGTGATATCAAGGCCACCGTCGAAATGCATCTTTCTACGTGGCGGCACTTCTTTGTTCAGCTAGGCACTAGAAAGCAAAAAAGCACCAGTATTTAAACAGTCTTCATGGGGTTGGTTTTTATTTAGCATTGTGAGCTATTTGCAAAACAGAGGTCTTTCGATCATTACTAGTCCTCTTTTCCACTGTAGGTTTTGCTCAAAACTTCTAGCACTACATCTTACCCTTTTAAGATTTGAAAAGCATAAGATTTGACATTTAGGATTTGCCTGACTTAGGTCAGGCTTATGACTTCCATCCAAGGCTTGACAATTTCAGTTTGATTGAAACAATATGTAATATGTAGCCAATGGTATAATTATATTCTTATATGGTATGAACTATTATATACAATAGGCTGGTTTTGCTTTGTGAGCTTCGTTGGGACTCTAATTTTTCAATAGACATTAGATACTCCACAAGTTGGAACATGTCTACTGGTATATATAGGTCTGCTTTCGGATCGGATTAGATCAGATCGAAAATAGAGGGGGTCAGAATTTTTCTAATTTTTTTTGGAACTATAAAATCTATTTCGATCTGATCCGATTTTTTTCAAAACTGTAAAAAAAAATCTGAATTAAGAAATTTTAGAAATTTTGGAAATTTTGGAATTCGGAATCAATTTCAGAATTAATTTCGGAATCAATTTCAGAATAAATTCGGAATAAATTTCGGAATAACAGAGTTCTCACTTCTTCAAATCAAACCATAATAGCAGAGTTCTCACTTCTCCAAGAATCAAAGATTCAAAATTAAAGTCAGAGGAGAACTGAAGCCAGAGAAGAGATTTAACTTTTCTTCTATGCTGCAAATCAAAATCGAGGCAGTGGAGAATAGAGAATGGAGAATGGAGGCAGTGGAGATTTAACTTAAGAGTAGAGGGAGTGGAGGCGGTAGAGATTTAAGTTAAGAGTGAAGGGCAGTGGAGAATGGAGGCAGTAGAGAATGCCCTAGGTTAAGAATATTAAGGTTTAATGTTTTATGTTTCAATTCAAGTTATTCAGAATTAAATCGGATTAGAGTGATATTCTAAATATTTTTTGGAATAATCAGATCGGAGGGTATTCAAAATAATCGAATTGGATGGTTTTCGGAATAATCGGATTGGAAAATTTAGAATAATCGGATTGGAATAATTCGGAATAATCAGATCAAAATAATTTAGAATAATCGGATCGGAAAATTCATAATTTCGAAATTACACACAACTATCCGATTCCGATCTGAATTTTTTTGGAAAAATTCGAAAATTGGATTTTCAGAAATCGGAATTGCAAAATATGGTTCCAAAAGTTACAGCCCTAAGAATATATATTTTCTTGCTTAACCACTTGAACTTGAAAAAGCCCTCTCCATGTATATGATTATGTGGTTAAAAAAGATGAAACACAACCAAATTTTCAGCTACACAAACCATTTGAGATGGAATACTATTTGTATAGATTGTGAACATGTCCAGTAGTATTGTAATTGTTCGTTAGATACTACAGATAGCATCTTCCCTACATCTACTTCGACAACCAGGTCGGCAAATGTCAGGATCCTCCATCTTCTATATACTAGAGCTTGTAAAAAGCCATATTTCATGCCCCTCTTGTATATAAAACCCTCAGCCCCAAAACCTATCATCTTTTACTCACATTTATTCACCTAGCACAAGGAGAATCTGGAGATGATGCAGTAATCTGTTTGAAGCTTTGTATAGTCCTCTTTGAACAAGTTTTGTAAGATTGAGATCAATGAAGTATTATAAAGGCTCACCAAGGGCTTGTAGCAACTTCAAAAATCACAACACATATAATAGTTTGGCTGCCCCCTCTTGTGTTTATAATATTTATGTTAGTTCTTTTACTGCTAATGCTAATGCTGGCTTGTTTCCAGTTTCTTTGTCTTTTCCCCTTCTTATCATGTACCTTCTTACTATTTCCCTTTCTTTTATAGAAGAAAACAAAGGCACGAAAAGCTCTTGTGTGTTTTTGTTGTGCAATATATACTTTAGAAGCTCGTTCCATGGATAAGAGTTGGACAAACCTTCGAATTTATAAAAGGCATGTACACCTTTATAGATTTTGCACGGAAGCACTTTCCTAATACTGGAACCATTATATGTCTATGTAAGTACTGCAAAAACAAAATGATTCCAATTTCTTATGACGATGTTATTATACATTTAGTCAGAGATGGATTCACAGAAACCTATAAGGTTTGGTATGCGCACGGCGAAAAAGAAATTTATGAGGATATTGGGCATGTAGAATTGTTTGAGCAACATCAAAATGAGATATTCATGGATGACTCGAGTAATAATATAGATAACCCAGTACTTCCAGACATTGGTGATATGGTAAATCCAATTTTAAAAGGTGGGGCAGCCAACGTATCGAGTGAATATCAAGAACCAAGTGAAAACGAATCCACTGCAGAGCTTAAGAAAATGTGTTAGAGGCCATGGCAGCATTATATCCTGGATGTGAAGGTTTTACCGTGTTAACTTTCATCATAAAATTATACAAGTTATAAGTTAAACAAAATTGGTCTGCAACCAGTTTTACAGATCTCCTTAATTTATTTCAAGAAGTACTACCAGCAGTAAACAAAACCCCGACCAATAGCTATCGTGCTAGTAAGATAATATCTCAAGTCGGTCTTAATTTTGAAAATATCGATGCTTGTCCTAATGATTATATTTTATACTGGAGAGAAAATGCTTTGAAGACTAATTGCCCAACATGTGGTACCTTTAGATATAAAGAAGGCACAAAAGTTTCTTTTAAGATACTGCGGTATTTTCCAATAACACCGAGGCTACAAAGGATGTATAGGTATGATTTTTTTTTTTATAGTTTTATTTATTAAAATTAATTAATTAGTTATAATACAAAAATTGTAATACATGCAATTTGTGTCTCCCCCCCCCCCCCCCCCCCCCCCCCCCCTCTTTTGTAGTGTACCACGGGTAGCAAAAGACTTAACTTGGCATTTAACTAGAAGATTACCATATGGAAAAATGCGGCATTCTGCATATTCTATAACATGGAAGGCCTTAGATAGAAAGTATAAAGATTTCTCCGCTGAACATCAAAATCTTCGATTAGGGCTAGCAACAGATGGTGTTTGTCCGTTTGGTATGTTCAGGTCGCCACATAGTTGTTGGCCCGTCATGTGTGTGACATACAATCTCTCTTCAAATTTAAGCATGAAACCACAGTACATAATGTTGAGCTTCCTAATACCCAGTCCCCGACAACCAGTAAATGACATCAATGTGTACCTGCAACCATTAGTTGCTGAATTAAAACAATTGTGGAAAGAAGGGTCTATGACATATGATGCATTTACACGTAAAAAGTTTAACATGCGTGCAATATTGTTATGGACAATCCACGATTGTCCTGCATATGGAAATATCTCCAGTTGTAAGACAATGTGATACTAATTATGGTCTGCTAATGCCTTCACAAGGATAAATCGATTTGAAAGATGAACTCCAATTATACTACAATTGGAGTATAATTATGGTATGTTCGGGTCGCCACATAGTTGTTGGCCCGTCATGTGTGTGACATACAATCTCCCTCCAAATTTATGCATGAAACCACAGTTTATAATGTTGAGCTTGCTAATATCCGATCCCCGACAACCAGTAAATGACATCAATGTGTACCTGCAACCATTAGTTGTTGAATTAAAATAATTGTGGAAAGAAGGGCATATGACATATGATGCATTATTTAAGTTTTGGTTAACTTTGTGCATGATTGGTTTAGACACAGGGACTTGTCACTAAAGCGAGAAATAATATTGAGCTACCAGCTACGCCTTTTACGAGTGGCTTTGGTCCAGGAGAGATATAGGGGCCAGTCTCCTTGAAGTGGTAAGGCTATTTTAAAAAGAAAATGTATCAAAAAAGTTTCATCCTCTTGTTTTCTCTCATTTAGTTTGTTTGACTAGGTGGTTAATCTTAGTGATGGTTGTACTTCTCCACCTAAAGAAAAGTCATGGGTTCGGAACCTCATGGGGTTACGGATTCCTATATAAAACTGGCTTGCCTTGCCAAAAAAAACAAAAAAACTAGGCGGTCATAAATTGTCTTGAGCACTAAATTTTTACATAATTATTTTTTGTGATTCTCATGAACCAATATTTACAGATAAAAAAAGTTAAGCCTCACGTACTTCTAGGTCTATCTGGAGATGGTGATATCTTTACTAAGGAGGTAAGGACAACCCACTTGTGACATATCTACATGATATTTGTTTTTCCTTTGATGCATAACAGATAAGTAACTGATTTTGCCGTTCTCATTTTTATCTTTGACATGGTGTTAAACAGGTACTTAAGGTAATGCAAGAGTCAGATTATGTGAGGCCTGCAATATTTGCTATGCCAAAGGGGTAATAATGATTTTCTCTAGAGTTTCAATTTTTTTTCTTCTCATGATCTTTAAATTATCTTTACATGTGTGTGGATTGTATCTTTTTATTTCTCTAGGGATCTTCAACGCAATATATCCGGGCTACTCCACCATATATACGAACAGAAATCCTTATAATTATTGTTTCTTGGGCATTGGGGTTTGTTGTTGACAAAGATATTCTAGAACATATATGCTACAAATTTTTAGATACACAGATGATGGAGCTACTTTGTCCTTCTTTGGAAGAAACATTTGTGATACAAAACCAACAGGTGCCTATCATGTTTATATGTTCTTGTCGAGGTTTTTGATTTGGGTGTTGCTATATCTACGCTGTAAAGCCTGTATATAAAATGTAACCCTTGTGGAATCATGTCATCTGGTCTTTGCCACTATGTACAATGGGATTTTCTTAGTATGGATATGGTAGAGAGTAAGCTAAAATGAGTATTAAATGAGCTTAATTAAAATAGGTATGTTGCCTCCCCATTCTTAGTTTTTTAAAGATCTTTTGTTTCTTGTGATTGTTTGTTCACGATGCTCACTCTGTGATGATAGTAGATGAGCTCAATTACAATGATTATGTGCTTCCCATGGTGTTGTAGGTTGCATTGGATTATATTGGCAAAAGAGGATCAACTGTGGGCGTTACAAAAGAAAAGAGAATTAAGTATGTGTTGTAAACCTTTTTTGTTTGTTATTGTTTGTCTTTTGTTATTTGCCAAATATATTCTCAAAAAGAACCACTGCATTGTCTCCTGTGCAGATATGTGAAAGAGATACTTCAAAGGGAAATGCTTCCTCATATGGGCGTGGGGAAGTATTGTGAAACCAAGAAAGCTTACTACTTTGGGTAAGTAATTTTCCTTTAGGTAATAAGCTTTGTGATAAAATTAAAAAATAAAATCAAAAACTTGTTTAAACGTTCTTTTACTTCTGTTGCTTTTGCTAGATATATCATCCATCAGCTTTTGCTTTGTGCACTTGACTGAAGGCCTGAAGACGACAGGGACCATTACGACAATAAGAAACTGGATCTTACTAGTCCTTTACTTGGTGGTCTCTTCTGAATGGTTTGTTATCTCGAGTTTTTCATGGACACTTTCTTTTAGTTCATTGTGCTCTATCTATATTTGTGATTATTACTTCATGTATGCAGCAATTTAGAAAGTTATAAAGCGATGTGAGAGCAAGAGTTCAAAAGGTTCACCTACCACTTAGTCTAAATTTTTATTATATTTTGTTTAATGGTTCATGTCATGGTTGATCATTTTCCCATGTGGAACAGTGTGTTGATAATGGACAAGCTGTGAACTTGTATAACGTAATTATTGCAAAGAAAATTACGAATGGCCTTAAATATTTCCTTGCTACCGGAAATTGGGGATAAGCAAATGCAGCAGGTACACGAGCTGGAGTTTCATAGGTATGCGAGTTGATTGCTGATGTTAACAAGCAAATGCATCTACTCTGTCCCACTTGAGAAGGTTAAACTCACCCATAGGCCATGAAGGTAAAATTTTGTCTACTCACATGATATCTTGTTTCAATAAGTTCTATTTTGTACATTCATTGCCCTATTTTACTCTCTCTTTTTTTTTTCTCTTCGACTAGGGAAATTAGCAAAACCTCGTTAGCTGCATAATTGACAGTGGGGAATGATGTGCCCTGTGGAGACACCAGAAGGACATTCGAGCTCTACAGCAAAGGGTATTATGCTTTACTACCTCATATAGGTTTAGTTATTTTGTTTATAGTTTCCCAACCGTCTTTCTTTCTTTTGTAGGAGTCACCCAATGAAGGTGGTTGGCCCAAGCTTGTCACTAATGGGTATATAGAATACGTTGATACAGAAGAAGAGGAAGCTACTATATATGATTTTAGGTCAGCAATATTTCTTTCCAGGCTCTTCTTACAACTTTTGCTTCAGTCAATCATGTTTATAGTGTTTACATCAAATGTTATGTAAGCGCCAAGTCTTAAGTTTTTCATTTCAGGTTTGCAAAAGGTTTTCACAAACTTCAGCTAACGTTTCTTTACAAATTAACAACAAGGCCAACTCCAACAAGGTAAGTCTGGATTGTAGCTATGACTACTTTGAAACAACTTGTATAATAGGTCCAATTGAACCAATGATTTTTTTTACAATTAGGAGATAATCATCATGGGGAAGGCCAGTTGAAGAATCTCAACGAACAGGTGTTAAGAACATGGATTTTCTTTCAATAGTAAATTTTTTGTTCTTTTGGTTAAACCTATTTTCTTAGTGCAACTTGTTCATTAATAAGAATTTCACTGTTTAGGCAGCTTCTAAGGTAGAATAGCTTTTGACATTGATGATCTTCAGACACGCTACAAAGTATGTTCATCTTCCTTTAGTTATGCGACTAAGAAGAAACTTTATATTTTGTTGTGAAGCTTGACATCGTTATGATAAATATTTTATTCAGTACATTTTCATATTTCTAAAAAGTCACATTTCACCTTATTTGTTTGATAGTCCTTATGCATTATTATTAATTAAAAATATAGTTGATTTTACTTTTATATTCAAGGGTTTTGGTAGTGGTTGCTCTTAAATGGCTCTGATTCATGACAACCGCTGTATGGTCATTGGATTCCTTAAGAACACTCTAAATTCCAAGTAAGACCATGTTCTTTAATCTTTTTATGATATTGTCTTTTTTAGTCTAACTAAAATGCTAACTGTTATATCTACTAATAGCTATGATTTGGCCAAGGTTTAACATAACTACCCAAGTGTTTCGTACCACCCTCTGAAGCTAAGAGTAGCGCTACATTATTAACATCACAGAGGTTAGTCAGGCATATTAATCAAAACTATTTTGAGCTATTACACAGTCTTCTCTTGCAGTACGCTTTCTCTAGGTCACTTGAAGAATTCTTCGTTCATCAAATCTTGAGAGTTATTACACGAGAGAGTGTTTTATTTCCCTCGAAGACACATTGAACAAGTAAGTTTGTAAGATTTTTGTGTGTTTTTGCATGATTACACTCTATTTGCTTTGAAAATGAGTTTTATTTATTTTATTTTATTTTTGGCTTTATTTAGGAGTTTTTGAGGGTTTTGATTTAGAAAGTTTTAGTATTTCTATTTTAGGAATTTGTCAGTAAAGAATTTATGATTTGATACATTTTTATTTATTTTGATATTGATTTTGATTATTGTGTGGTTTGATCCAGGGTAAGGCATCAACTAATCAGGTTGTGGAGAAGCAGATGCTGGTTTACCAGCTTTCGTCAAAGATTCTCTGTCGCGTAATTGTCGTACAGTTGAAGGTAGTATTTCATCTCGTTGATTAGGTTTTATTTTAGGGTTGTTTATCTATTGAACAGTTAGGGTTTTAGGTGTTGATTTTGAAATTGGGTGTTTCATTGTAGGCTGAGGCAGACACGGATAAGGTATTTGCGCAAGTGACTTTACTACCTGAATCAAATATATGAATCTGTCTTCTTTGGGTGTTTGTTGTCTTGGGTTTTGGGCTTCGAATGATTGTAATGACAGTACAAATGTGAAATATATATATATTATGGTGGTGATTAACAGTTATTAGCCACGAGACATTTCGCAGGAAAGTTCGTAGCCAATGAAGCCATTTGCCACAGTTTATAATGTATCCAATGTGCATTAATAGCCTCGGTACTACCCGTTGCTATATCTGATTCATTAGCTACAACCAAGTTCGTGCTTGAGCATTGACTACACCACCGGTTGACACGACCCTGGGCATGGGTATACCTGTGGCGAATGGTATTAGCCATGGCCAGTGCAGTGGCCATTGACGCTGATTCTAGTAGTGCTTATTTCCCCATTTCAGTTTGTTGCTTATAAGACATTGCCAAAGTAGACAACACCTTAGCCGATGGACCCCATTGAACTGGTCGCACCAACAACAATACAAACTTTTCGTTCACATTAACCAACCTCTTCACCTGAGTCACCATTACTAAATTATTGGTGGTGACATGTTCTTTACAAGGATTGATATGAAACTCCTTCCCCTCCTTCACAAGACGATACTTGCAAGCTCTATAGTAAAGAATTGTATCTTGGTCACAAAGATATGAGCTACCCAAGATGACTTGACACACATCTAAATGAGCCACCTCATACGTCACTTCGTCAATAAACTTTTCAGTAATCTCAAACTTGAATGTGTACTGCTTCGTGATCTTCAACTTCGTGTCTTTCTGAATCCAATCCAAGCCATACGGCTTAGGATGAGCCATAGTAGCAAAACCCATCTTCTTCACCACCACCTCATAAATCAAATTCTTCTAACTACCCGGATCAATAATAGCCTTTACTAAGCTCTGCTTCACCTGAATACTGACATAAAAAAGTTCTTCCCGACTCCCTTCCTCGGTAGCCATAGTTTGCTTAAACATAAGGGTAAGTTTAGGATTTGGCTTATCTAAATCTGGAAGATCAACAATCGTTACGGTTAGTGCACGTTTCTTTCTCTTGTTCTTCACCTTCTTTGGCCTAAGCTCCGGGTGAAGTTTCTAACATTTATCTGAAATGTGCCCATTTGCCTTATAATGACTATAGTAATTCTTCTTGGATGAAGACTCCCCTTCTTTGGACTCCCTTTTGTGTTCATTCTTCCAACTAGACTTGTACCCCGACTTGTTCTTGTCATCTTTCTTGTCACTTTTTAAGTATTTGCCTTTAATAGCAATTGCTTTTACGGTAGAATCTTTGATATTTTTCATAGTAAAGAGCTTCAATTCCTTTCTAATGGACTCCGAAACCCCCCTATACTTCATGAATACCTCATACTCGTCCACATCAATGCCCAAAACCAAAGCTTAGTTATAAAACTTTGTAGTGAACTCTTGTATGGATTGCCCATATATTTGGCGTAAATAATACCATTTGAATTATTTTTCTTGCTCAAACCCAATAGGATAAAATTACTTCCCCGCCAGCACCTTGAACTCCTTCCAACTCAAACTTTCTACTTCGTGACATTTCCTATAAGACTTCCACCACGTGAGTGCATGACTTGCAAATTTTAATGTAGAAAAGTATATTATCTGAGCATTTGAATATTCATAAACTGAAAAATAGGTCTCTAACCTATCTAACCAATTATCCAATTTTTCAGCATCGATTGAACCGTCAAATACTGGAATTTCAATTTTAAAATCGATACTATGATTACGCATAGGATTCATGGACTTAATAACTAATTTCTTCTTGACAGATTCAGCATCACTAGAATCTCTATCTTCCTCCTCGTTACCCTTGTCTCTCTCCTCCTCCGCAACTCCTTTTTTCTACGTGCGCATATGCTGTTTCATCGAAGCGGATGTTGTCGTGAGGTTCACGAGACGTAATTGCTCTACCAATTCCCCTAGAGTAGTAGTTAGGTCAGAAACTTTCATTTCCAACTTTGTGAGCCTATCTTTGAAATCGCCCATCTCTTAATTTGCCTTCTTCTTTGAGTTAGGCGTTCGGCAAATTTTTAACGGACTCACAAGAATCTTATTTGTTTGCTTGAGTCGGTCACGTGTAGAGACCATAAACCACAACCCCCGAGAATCGTTACTTGAAAATCTAATACCACTTAATCCACAATCGAATTGAGATTAACCCAATCGAAGAAATTAATGCAAAGAATACTAAAATTGGTGGGTAAAAACTTCCCAAAAAGGGTTTCAATTGCTCAAATCGATTGCAATGAATTCCTATCTTGATCTCTCTCTCTGAGCCCCTTTTACATTGTCCAGCCTTGCCCTCTGAAAGGTTACAAGTTCCTAGTTATAACCTATGGGTCATTCAAACGATTGGCTCAATAAAGCCTAAAAATCGAGGCAGCTGGAATTGGCCTTTCTGGGAACCTTGTTGTTTAAACAACTCCAAATGTCGTTCTAACGACATGCCAATTTATGCCTAAAAATAAAAGCAATTAGAATTGGTCTGTGATCCAGGAGGATCTAAGCCTTTTTTTTTACTTTTTAAAAAGTCTACCCTTTCCTATTCGAATAGAGTCATATTCCTATTCGAATAAACAGGTGTCTGAGTGTTCTGCTCGAACAGACTTTTAGTCTGTTCGAATACACTTCTTTTCTATTCGAATAGACCTTTATTTTTATTCGAATAAACACTTGTTTGAGTGTTTTGTTCGAATACACTATTTCTGTTCGAACAAAGGCTTATTCTGTTCTAACAGAGGTGTAATTCAGCCTATAGTTTTAGGCTTTTAAGGGCATATTTGTCATATTTTGTAACTAGGAACTTGTAACCCGTATAAAAGGGCAAGACTAGGTAAGAGAAAATCATGTTAAATCAATAGAAATTCTAGGATAGAAACTTAGGGTTTGAGAGGAATTCAATTATAATTGATTTCGATTAAGCAATTGAAGCTCTAAAAAGATTTTCCCAACCAATTGGTTTATTCTTCGTACTTTTCTGCTAATTAGGGTTTCTCAATTCGTAATGTGAATTAAGTGGTATCAGTTTTCCAGTTATGATTCTCGGGGGTGATTGTGGTTTATGGTCTTAACACGTGTCCGTCTCAAGCAAATGAAGGAGAAGCTAGTAAGTCTGTTGAAGATTCTCCAAAAACCTAACTCGAAGAAGAAGGATAATTTGGAGATGGGCGATTCCGAAAATTGACTCATGACTTTGGAAATAAAAGTTTATAATCTGACTACTACTCTAGGGGAGTTGGTAGAACAATTGCATCTCACAAACCTCGCGAAGGCTTCCGCTTCGATGAAACGGCGAGGTCGCTCGAATAAAAAATAGGTTGTGGAGGTGGATGGAGACGAGGGTACGGAGGAGATAGATAGCGATTCTAGTGATGCCGAATCCGTCAAGGAGCGCTCAGATATTGGCAAGTTGATGAATCCTATGCGTAATCTTCGTATTGAATTTAAAATTGAAATTCTAATTTTTAATGATTCAATCGATGCCGAGAAGTTGGATAATTGGTTAGATAGGTTAGAGACCTATTTTTTTGTTTACGAATATTCCAATACTCAGAAAATTTGTTTATATATATTGAAATTCACAAGTCATGCACTCACGTGGTGAGAGTCGTATCGGAAACGCCACGAAGTAGGAAGTTTGAGTTGGAAAGAATTCAAGGTGTTAGTGAGGAAACAATTCTATCCAATTGGGTATGAACAAGAACGTTGGTACAAATAACACAATTTGCGCCAAAGTTTGGGCAACTACCAAAAAATGAGTTTTCAGCGATAAAACATCTTACCATTTAGCAACAACAATACTCGGTCACCAGTTAGTGATGTTACTATAACGTCGCTAAACTTAAAACCAGTGTCGCTAATTCCTATATTTATTTTCTTTTTTAATTAATATTTTTTAACAAAATAAGGACAGACGGAATGTGTCGTAAATTGTATGTTGGTCTAGATTATTGGATGGAAGCCGTCGTCTTCGGTTAGACGTCGCTAATTCAGAAAACCAACTGGCGATTTGTTTTATAGCCCTCTGTCTCTATTCACAATCTCTTTCTTTCTCACGTCTCCTACTAATCCTCTCTCTAATAGCTAGAATGAAATCACGATCTCCTTCCCGCCTTGGTTTGGCGCTAAAAATCCATTGAATCTCTCTATTTCTTTTTTTACTTTAAAATTGGTAGCGAAATTCCTTCTCTCTCACCCTGCAAGCTCTCCTTATCTCTCAGCCTGTAACTTCTCCTTCTCTCTTTAATTATGTTTTCTCAGATTTAGCTTCACAATCAGATTTTGTTTGGGTGTTCAAAGAAGGGGGGAGACCGGAGAGGGAAAAAGAGGGATTCCTTGGAAGACTGAAGACGGCCACAAGTAAGTGATTTTGTTAAAAGAAAATGATTCCTTTCCTTGTTGGTTCCATGGTCATTGAGATAATCTAGTTTCATAATTGCGAAAATCTGACCGGAGCTTGGTAAGCCACCATTATTTCCACTTTCTAGTTGATATGGGAAATTGAAAGTATACTGCTGCACAGGAGATCATAAGATGATGCATCCATTTCTAACAATTAAAAACCCACTATCACCTAGATTAATGGCATGAATACCCTTGTCTGTCAGTACTATGATGCACGCCGAGGAGGACCCCTTGGATTTTGTACTGGAGTGAGCTTTCTTTAAAAGTCTCACTGGGTCAATCGAACCTTTGGGCTCCTCTTCAATTGCCAATACAAAATTAGACATAAGCTCTCGTGCATAAATTCTTGCATCAATACCCTGATCTGCCCAACCTTCAACACCCTCTGCCACCCCAATTGCTTGCATAGGCGTGAGTACTTTTTTTAGATTTTTGTTTTTGTTTTTGATGTTTTAGGGTTTTGATTTTGATGTGTTTGAGTTGTTTTTTGCTCAGGTATGAGTTGGCGGAAGAATGCACGGATGATGATGATGCGAAGACTGCGATTTGCGAGTTGAGGAATGAAGTTGTGGAGGAGCTTTGAATGCATGATTCTTTCGTAGAAATAAGTTTAGGACCGGTTAATTAGTTTGAAGTTTTTTGTTTGATCTTTCGATTAGAAGTAGTATTTATGGTTCAGTAATAGTAATTATCGGAAAGATTAGAGTTAGTTTGAATAATCAAGAAATGTGGCAATTTGTTAGTGAGTTCTTTCTTACAAGAACCAGCAAGAGTCTAATTTGGGAGGGTTTGAATCAGACTAGTTAGGATTAGTGAGTTTTTTCTACCCATTTTCTCTCTTTAATTACCTTATCATTTTCAATACTTTATCTCTCGAGAGAGATGGGTTAACATAGCCACCACTTATGTGTTCAATGCCAAACTTCAAAAGTAGGTTTGAAACCTAGAGTAAAAATAGTATCCACCTTTACCAGCATATAGGTATTTGAAACACCATCTTTGGCTTTAATTACGTAAACCTAATTGCTCCTTTCCAAATATCACAAAATGTCAAAAATTTAACAAAGTAGTAGGGATAAGGTCATTTCTCACAAAGAAGTTCTGTATTTCTCATGCCAGAAGGTGTTGGAAGTAAGGGACATAAAACTATGGTTAATGGAAAAATCTTGAGTGCCACCACACTCTGATATTTTTGCTACATTTCATCTAAATTGGCTAATAGAGTTCACTGAGGTGTCATTGCGAAGAAGATTAAAACTGTTTAGCTTTACAACCATTCCATGTCATCTTCCCAGAGCTTAGATCCTAGAGGACACATGTATTAAGATTGTGACGCTGCAATTTAGTCCCTGACGTATTTGAGGCTGGTAGGATGATGAAGATAAGCTATGAACAGCTCTAGAACTTGCCAATGAATTGGAAGAGCATTTCCTCTTAGCTACATCCAATAAACTATACAGGTTACCCCCGTACATGGTTCTTGATTTCTCAAAGTCATGCATTTATCTACAGTTCTGATGTTGTAGGAAATACTATCTGCACTCGTGGAGCTTGATGGGATATTTTTTTTCAAAGTCACTATCTTGATATCTGACTATTCGTGAATTTTAAACATTTTTTGTGTTGTATTACTAATCATGTTTATATACTACAGATTAGGAATCACAGCACTCGTGGAGCTTTATAGGATATTTTTGTTCAAAGTCACACTATCTTATCTGACTATTCGATCATGAATTTTAAACATTTTTTGTGTTGTATTACTAATCATGTTTACATACTTCAGATTAGGAATCACATGATTATATGCTTTGGGTGACTTGGAGGCATCTTACCCTTCTTTTTAACCTTTTTCTCTGTACTTATTATTTCCCTTTTAGTAGAAAAACATATCCTATTCAGAAAGGCAGTTTGCATGTTTGGAAATGTGTAAATGAGAGTTTCTCGTGACTGATAATTTTAGAGTTTTATTGGGTGCACATTGCAAACCATGTTATGTCTCTTCTGGACAATGGATGATCCCAAGCGCAAAGTGTTCTGTTTTTTTTCTTCTTTTTGCATTTCTTGTTATGTTTGATTAATTTTCTCATTCTAATGGTTTATTTTAAATTTTCCATAGGAATCTCTCAACAGAGAAATACACAGTGAGGCGAAAAGGGGCCATCCGGTGATTGATATTCTTGAGATCAATCGATTGCGAAGGCAGTTACTCTCCCATTCATATATCTGGGACCATCGCCTCATATGCGTAGCTAATTTACATAGAAACAATCCTGAAAAAGGGCTTAGTAGCTCGATATCATTATGTCAGGAGAAACCACTTAATTCTATAGAGAAGATTGTTGAGAAGGAATCAATCTCTAAGCAAAATCGAGGGATTGGAAGTTCTGACTCTATTGATGTGGGCTCAAAGTCTAACATAACTTTCAATGATGTTGGAAATCCCCATGCAATTTTTCAGGTGCTTTAAATTTCTCACACAATGCTAGTAAGGGGGTACCATTATGAACCTCCTATGAGTGGGAAATTATGAACTTTCTATGAGTGACAAGTCTACAAGTAAGTCACTTTCAGTTTTTTATTCTTGAGATGTAGACAAACGCGGGGAAGAGATGGCTCCTTATGCTCTTGGATTTTGTCAAAACCTGGTAATTTACTTTTAATTGCATTCTTCTTTTCTTATCTTTTCAGTTTAACTATTCATTACTTCAATGTTTCCTTCATGTTTAAACAGAATATCAAAAAGATTTTGAGTTATCTCCTAGGAAATAAGGAGAGGGAAATAGAAACAAAGGGAAACAATCTAAGGAAGAAGAAGGGAGAATTAGGAGAGGCTAGCAATACTGAGGCGAGATTGCCGAATTGATGTTTTGAATATCCACTGCTGAGGCTGTCTTGAGCATGCCAAAAATACTCGAGCTACGTGCAGGAAATGCAACAATCTAACTTTTAAGATAACTGTGAGATTTGGTATAACTTTCAAGGCCAATAGAAGCACTGTATGGTATCACCATGCTTGCTTCTCTAAGAAGTTTCTGATGCTTGCTGGCGTGGAGAATATATTTAGTTTTAATTCGCTCGAGAGTAGTAATCAGGAAGCTCTAAGAACTTTTGTGGCGAAATATCAACAAGGTCTGAACAAGGGCTTGGATGGAGAGACAAAGGGGGCTGAAGGAGGCGAGGATTAGGGTCTAGGGGTCTTCAGAGTTAGTAAAAGAGAGCAAAATTTGACAGAGGAACTCGAAGAAGGTGATTCAAAGAAGTTTAAGTTGTTTGGAATGGACATCGAGATGGGAAGTGTGTTTCGTAGTTCTGATGTCAGAAATAAGTATAAGGATTCTCTGTTATTGCCAAAATGGAAAGCTTTCCAAACAGTCATTTGCATAGAAGAGGATGAAGGTCTTAAGGATTCGGACAAAATTGTTGCATTTGATTTTTATGGCTGTCTTGTAAATACATCTTCTGAAGGAGATGGTCAAGATATATGGTCACTTATGTATCCATCGATACCGGCGAAGCTGAAAGGGTTATACAATAATGGCTACAAGATGGTAATTTGTACGAATGATTTCAGCATCGACCGTTTCAAGTACAATGAAAGGCAAACAGCTATTGACTCTAAGATTGGGCGCCTCAACAATTTCATTAAGTACATTAACGTTCCCATTCAGGTCCTTGTAGCTTGTTGTGGAGTAGATAAGGTTGAAAGTAATACTGAAGATTCTAATCGCAAACCCGAACTTCAATATCGACCGTTTCAAGTACAATGAAGGCAAGCAGCTATTGACTATAAGATTGGGCGCCTTATCAATTTCATTAGGTCCTTGTAGCTTGTGGAGTAGATAAGGCTGAAAGTGATACTGAAGATTCTAATCGCAAACCTGAACTAGGGATGTGGAGTTTGATGACACAAGACTTTAACTTTAAAATCGCTGTTGACATGAAGCAATCCTTTTATGTTGGCAGTACAGCTGGGAAGGAAACTGATGTCTCAGTGATGTAGATATCAAATTTACAAAGGCCATTGGGTTGTAGTTTCTTGTCCTTGAGGAATTCTTTGGCGCATAGAAATTTTGTTGGACTACATATCCTGGTTGTATTCTAGATGTTAGTCATCTTAGTCATTTTGCCGATACATGGAAATGTATGAACACTGCAAATGCTTATAACAAAGTTGTTGATCCCGATGCTCTAGTTGCTATTGGTTGTTTACGTGCTATTATCACTCTTCTTGAATCTGTAAGTCAGCTGCTACATCTTTTTCTCGACATTGAGAGCACTTCGTTACCTATAATGCGTCGGATGTTGACCACGGATGGGCAAGGTATATTGAAGAGTCCATACTCTGATATAATTTTACTTTTGATATTACTGTTTTAATGTTTTTTTCATCTAAATTGATTACTAGCCTAAACATATTGCAGCGGGTGCAATTTATTTTAACTAAAACATGCAATTTTCAGCTACTTCAAATTTTGAGCACATGGCTAGTAAGGGGTGCCATATGAAACTCCCACCCACCTATATGTCATGTTCTAGTGTTAATATGTTTTAGTTACCACCATAGCAAACTTCACAGTTTTTTCTTGATGAAGTGATACTGGTAAGAACTTTGTGAAATTCTTCTATGCAGAACCTTGTCTGCGAAAAAGATCTGGTGATAGACAAGAGCGCGATTAGATCAATGCAACATTTCATCTATATTGAAAATCAGTATTTTCTCGGAACATCTTATGCGTGGCCATCTTACAAGGATACAGGTACTATATCTTCATAGATTTTCTCTTCCATATTATCTGTAGAAAATCAGTTCCAATGCTAAGAGCGCAGGTTATCTTTCATTGAAGAGAAATGGATATTGAACAACACAGTAGCAATATGTGCTCTCAGAATGTTCTACTTGCTTGCCAAGTCTTTCTTACTAGGCTCCCTATACTCTGACATTTGCAAAAGTAGAGATCCAAACCAAAAAATTTATCCATAGTGAGTGCTACATCAAACAGTGCTCCTTCAAAGAGTGTAGTTACTTTTTTTTTAAACCGGTGATTATGATATGCTTTAATTATTCTATTGCAAAATAATCATGACGGTGCCCTTTCAATGGGTGCTGCATCTGCCTCCCGACTCCATCCAAAGGGTACTAAATAGTTGGAGAGTTGTAGTAATGAGCCCTT
Organism: Kingdonia uniflora; assembly: GCA_014058105.1. Taxonomy (NCBI): domain Eukaryota; kingdom Viridiplantae; phylum Streptophyta; class Magnoliopsida; order Ranunculales; family Circaeasteraceae; genus Kingdonia; species Kingdonia uniflora. The sequence goes on from JACGCM010001723.1 coordinate 357,534, forward strand.
TGAGGCTACTTTTAGCAAACATTGACATGATTATTGTAAAGATGCTCTAAACCTCATTGGTTTTGTATTGATCTTTTGACTAAACAACCCTCATATATACTTTTAAGTCCAAATGACAGACCCTATTAAACAAATCTCAACTTTTATGATGAACAGGTGTTGATAATTTGATCCCGATGGAGTTAGCGTTGAAGATTGTCGATAAAATAAGAACAAATGAAAGATTTGTTGTTTATGCAGTTGCACCAATGGGCCCGAGGGTGTTCTAAGTTCTGCCTCTATACAAGAAATTCTCTTTTGGCAGGTAATTAAGCTTGCTAAAACCTTTAGGTGTAAGAAAATATGAATTCCCAAGTTCCGCCTCTGTATATAATATGGTTTTTTCTCTTTTTCTTGTAAAGCTTTATGGACTAACATAGTATTATGCTTTCCTTGTCAGTTTGAAAACATTTGCGGAGTTCTTCACATTGGTTGCTAATTTTTTTGCATGGGCATCTTCTTCTTCAAGGACACAAGTGTATGTTATTTTTCATAAACATACTTCTAGGACTTCCCTTACCATTGCTATCATCATTGACATTCTCATATATATACTGCATGGTGTGAATAAGGAAAATGAAGGCAAGTCATATGTTAAGATTTTATGACATCCACTTCTGCTTCATAATGCCCATAATGCCTTTATTGCTACTTGGGCAGAGCACATTATTGAGAGATGCGCACAATTATAAGATATTTCATCAAGTAATTCTCTTTACCTCGGTGGTTATTTATCAACTTTGTACATGCTAGATACAGTAAGGACTATTGGGAAACAATGCACGAGCATACGATTATTGGAAGATGGATGTAAAATGCAAATTCAACCTTATAAATGAAGGATTCAGTGCTTTAGAGTTTCATGAGACAAATGTCATGTAAATTTTTTTATACAAGTACGGCTTGGATTTCCCTTTTATAATAGAAGTATATTTCTCATTTATTTGCAAAATTATTTTTGTTACAATGTTTATTTTAAGCATATAATATGTCGTGATTGTTTTCGACGACATTAAGCGACGAAAGTTTGTCCCCATAGATGGTGACGCAAAAAATTTAGCGACAAAAGTTATTATTGTTAGGAGTTGGGTCTAAGCCCAAGTTAGGAACCCAACAGGGTTGCGGTGTTCTATACAGACTCTTAGCAAACCCATAGGCCTATTAGGGTTATGGGGAGAGTTAGAGTAGAATAGGGAATCCTTCTAGGTTGTCTATAAATAGAACTATACCATGTACAGAGAACACGGTTATGGTAATCAATAAATCTCTTTCTCTATTTCTCTTTTGTTCATGCTTTACTATTATTCTGCTCTAGATTGATTATATTCCAACAATTATCTCAATTGTGGGCGACACAAACAGTTTAGTGACGAAAGTTACTGTCACAATAAATGGTGATGCAAAAAAAAATAGCGACAAATATTATCATCACAATAGATGGCGAATCAAAACATTTAGCGATGAAAATAACCATCACAATAGATGGTGACGCAAAAAGATTTAACGACGAAAGTGACAGTCACAATAGAATGCATCACAAAAAATTCAGCGACAAAAGTTACCATCACAAATAAGAGACAAATAACGATAAAAAATAATTGTCGCGGAACTTATGCTCTTTGGTGACGGGTTTGTCTGACCCCAAACTTTTGTTGACCCCACCATCAAGGACAACATTTTGACTCTTAAAACCTGTCGCTAAATGGCTTTTGCGAAAGTTAAAAACTGTCGTAGAAAGCCTTTTTTGTAATGGCAATCCGTACAACAATTTACTACGGAGTTTCATAACCAAACGTTGGTTTTGGACGTTAATGTGAATGAGTATGAGGTGTTCATGAAATATATGGGGGGGTTTATTGGAGTCCATTAGAAGAGAATTAAAGTTCTTTAATGTGGAAAATATCAAAGATGTTACCGTTAAAGCAAATGTTATTGAAGACAAGTACTTGAAGAGTGACAAGAAAGACGACAAGAGCAAGTCGGGGTACAAGTCTGGTTGGAAGAATGAGAATAAATGGGAGTCCAAATGAGAAGGGTATTCATCCAAGGGGAATTATTATAATTATTGTAAAGCAGATGGGCATATTTCAAATAAGTGTTGGAATCTTCACCCGGAGCTTAGGCCGAAGGAGGAGTGGAGCAAGAAAGAGAAACGCGCACTAGCCGCAGCGATTGTGGATCTTTCGAATTTAGATAAGCCAAATTCTAAGCTTACTAAATCCTAAGCTTACTCTAATGTTCAAACAACCTATAGCTATCAATAAGGCGAGTCGAGAAGAATTTTTTCATGTCAGCATTCAAGTGAAGCCGAGCTTAGTCGAGGCCATTATTGATCCGGGTAGTCATAAGAATTTAATTTTTGAGGTGGTGGTGAAGAAGATGGGTTTGGTTACGGTGGCTTATCCTAAGTCGTATGGTTTGGGTTGGATTAAGAAAGACGCGAAGTTGAAGATCACTAAGCAGTGTACGTTCAATTTTACGATTACTGAGAAGTAGCAGGGACTCAGGCAAAGAGGTTGGTTAATGCGAGCGGCAAGTTTGTATTGCTGTTGGTGCGACCAGTTCAAGAGGGTTCGTTGGCTAAGGTGTTATCTATTTTGGCAATGTCTCCTAAGCAACAAATCGATATAGGGAAGATGCAAGAGGAGTATGAAGACTTATTTCTGGGCATAGAAGGGAGGCCGCGCAAGAGGGATGTGAAGCATAATATCACCTTGGTGAATGGTGAGCCACTACCCAATATTGGGTTGTATCGCACTTCTGTTACAGAGTCTGATGAGATCAAGAAACAGGTACAGGAACTCCTGGAGTAAAGAGTTATTAATCTAAGTTGCTCACCTTGTGGTTCACCGGTGTTATTAATGTTGAAAAAGGATGAGTCTTGGAGAATGTGTGTGGATTATCGAGTGCTGAACAAGATTATTATGAAGAATCGTTATCCGCTTCCACGGATAGACGAGCTTTTAGATGAGTTGCAGACGGTTCAATTTTTTCACCAAGCTGGATCTTAAGTCGGGTTACCATCAAGTTAGAATCTGGGAAGAAGATACTTGAAAGACAATGTTCAAGACCAAACTGGGCCTCTTTGAGTGGTTAATGATGCCCTTTGGGTTATGCAATGCTCCGACAACATTTATGCATTTAATGAATGAGGTACTTCATACTTTTATTGATAATTTCGTGATTGTATATTTCGATGACATCTTAATATATAATCGAACATGGGAGGAGCACATTATGCATTTACGCAAAGTGTTGGGCTTTTTGCGATCACAACAACTTTTCTAAATGGGAAGAAGTGCGAGTTTGGGATGAAGGAGCTAGTCTATTTGGGATTTATTGTTGGTGGCGGCGAGCTTAAGGTCGATCCAAAGAAGGTCTCGGTCATTACTAATTGGCCTCGACCCCGTACAGTGACGGAAGTGAGGAGTTTTATGGATTCTTGTTAATACTTACGGAAGTTTATTCGACATTTTTCACGAATAGCCACACCGTTACATTCTTTGACAAAGACCGGGGTACAGTTTGTGCGGAAAGATCACCATGAGAAGACTTTTCTGTTACTGAAGCGTAAGATTATAGATGCACCAGTGCTAGCGTTGCCCAATTTACAGCGGCCTTTTGAGGTCGAGACAGATGCGTCAGACTATGCATTGGGGTGATTCTTTTACAGGATGGGAAGTCGGTTGCCTACCATTATGAGATGTTTATAGGAGCAGTACGCAACTATCCTACCTACGATAAGGAGTTCTACGCATTATATCAATCAGTGAAACATTGGCGGAGTTACTTATTGGGGAAGGAGGTTGTGGTTCATTCTGATCACAGTAGTCCAAGTTACAACAAGCTTGCCATATGAAGGCAATGTCGTATCTACAGCAGTTTACCTTATTAATTAAGTATAAGAAATGAGTGGACAACAAAATGGTTGATATGTTATCTCGACCTCCATTACCAACTATTTATGCATTGTTGGTAGCTATGCAGAAACAACCTATTGTTCCTTCTAAATACGTTACAGGGTATGACGATGACAAGGAGCTCATTGTGATTAATGAGAAGCTGCTGCAATGCAAGACTTGCGAGTATTTATTGAAGGATGGTTTGATTTACAGGGGCAATTTACTATGCATTCCAGAGGGTAGAGACCGTTTGCATTGGATTTGAGACGCATATTATTCCCAGGTTGCAGGTCATTTCGGGGTTGAGAAGACTCTTTTAAATTTGTGGCGTTATGTCTATTCGTCGAAGATGAAGGTAGATGTTGCTCGTGTGGTTCGTAGTTGCGTGCTACGCAACACATCGAAGCCTTCCAATAAGAAGATAAGACTGTACTTACTATTACCAGTTCCTAGCCAACCTTGGGAGAACATTTCGATGAATTTTATGGGTGGTTTGCCCATAACCAAGTGACTATTTGTTTGTGGTGGTGGATTGATTCAGCAAGATGATTATTTTTATGCCATGCCAATAGATGGTCACTGGTTCAGAGACGTCTGGAGGTATTTCGGGCTCCCTTATTCTATTATTTCTGATAAGGATAGCCGCTTTTTGAGGCATTTATGTAGATCGTTATGGGGGATGATGGACACCAAGTTGAAGAGAAGTACCGTTTTCATTCGCAAACTGACGGGCAAACAGAGGTAGTTAATCGCACTTTGGTACATTTACTACGGGGATTCCATTCTAAGCATCATAAGACTTGGGATGAGAGTTTACCGTATCTTTAGTTTGCGTTTAATCTGGCGATTCATGGTTCCACTTTGAAGTCTCCATTTAAAGTTTGTTTGGTGTACTTGCCTCAAAGCCCTTTTAATTTGGCTTTAAGTCTTGGCGACAAGACGTTGTCAGGGAAGGAGGAAGAGTAACAAGTTAAAGCTTAGCGTTTCATTAAGAAGATCAGCAAGGTTCATGAGGCGGTTGAAGCTCAGTTGAAGAAGACTCAAGCGAAGTATAAGGCTCGCCACGACAAGCATCGGGTTGAGTGTACTTTTCTTGAGGGTGACCTCATTTGGTTGCATTTGGGTAAGGAACGGCGTAAGGGGGAAGGTAAGAAGCTCAAACCTATCCGTTATGGTTCATTTTTTATACTCAAGAAGATTGATGATAATGCATTCCAGTTGGATTTGCCACCTTTCATGAAGATGTATTCGGTGATTAATGCCGAGCATTTAAAGCTGTTCGAGCCGTCTCTTTTTGACAAAGACTCTGCAATCGATACTCACCTACCGTCAGTTGATGACTTATCGATGGAAAGAGAAAAGCCGTTGCCGGAGGATGGTATTTTAGGGATGAAGGTTCATACTATAAGACGGGGTGGTATTGAATCGTTCCAAGTTGGGAAGAAAGGTCAGCTACCCAGTAAGTCGAAGTGGTGCAACAGGGAAATTGGCATCGCCGCATTCTCACTTCTCCAGTTCTAGCTTGAGCAGGAGCTCAAGGCTCCTAAAGGGGGGAGCCATGATCCAGGAGGATCTGAGCCTTTTCTTTTTACTTTTTAAAAAGTCTATTCGAACATACTAAAAAGTCTGTTCGAATACACCCTTTCCTGTTCGAATATAGTCTTATTCCTATTCGAATAAATAGGTGTCTGAGTGTTCTGTTCGAATATACTTCTTTTCTATTCGAATAGACCATTATTTTTATTCGAATATATACCTGTATGAGTGTTCTGTTTGAATACAGTTTTTTTTAACAGAGGATTGTTCTTTTGGAACAGAGGCGCGATTCAGCCTATAATTTTGGGCGTTTAAGGGCATATTTGTCCTATTATATAACTAAGAACTTATAACCCTTATAAAGGGGCAAGACTAAACAAGAGAAGATCATGTTAGATTAATGGAAATTCCAGGAGAGAGACATAGGGTTTGAGAGGAATTCGATTGTAATTAATTTCGATTAAGCAATTTAAGCTCTAAAGGGATTTTTCCCAACCAAATGGTTTGTTCTTTGTACTTTAATTAGGGTTTCTTAATTCATATTGTGGATTAGTTTGTTGGGAATCCAGTCGTTCAAACGACTCCAAATGTCGCTCGAACAACTTGCCAATTTATGCCTAGAAAATGAAGTAGTCATAATTGGTTTTTTGTTCCTTCAAACTCGTTCGAAAGGTTATAAGGCTCGTTCGAACGACAAAACATCTTTTGAAGAGGTTGAATGTTTAGATCCTCCTGGATCACTGCCCGTGCCAATCCTGGTCAAAATGGAGGAGGAGTTGTTAGGGATCACTTAGGTAACTTAGTTTTTGCTTTCTCCATGGATCTTGGTTTGGGCTCAAGAATGGTTGCCAAAATGGATACGTGACTTCTTGGGCTCCACTATTGTCATCATTACAACTTCCTTCATCTTGTTGTTGAAATGGATTCTCTTGTTATTATCAACTGGTATAACAATGGATCTGAAGTACCTTGGGCTCTTGCTAACACTTGGGCATAAGTTTTAAGAATGGGCAAGCTCTTGGGCATCTCCCTTTCTCACAATTACAGGGAGGGCAATTGCCCTTCTAATTTGCTTTCCAAACAAGGAAGTAACTTGGTTCATTGTTTGTATTTTTGCATCAAAGATTTTCCTCGCAATGTGAAACCTGCTCTCCTTATGGACAAATGGGGATTCATTTTTCTTCGGCGGTAATCTTGTTTTCTTTTATTGGGCAATGTCTAGTCCTCTCATTTGTATATGGTTTCTTGCTTTCAATGAATAGGTAGGGGTCGACCTAATCCCCACCATCTATGGTGCTTAATTTGAAAAAATAAATTAATAGATATGTGGTGGTGGTGGATGGCTATCGTTCGAGGTGCTGAGAATTGAGGTAGCTACTCTCTTTTCTCTGGCAAGAACGGTACGCAGAATATGCCAATCAGTCAAACTAAGAAACACAAAACAATAAAGAACAAAAGGTTTTCAGAGGAGAGAAGTGGAAAACCCTTGCGGATAATAAACCACTCCCCGAACAATCCACTATGTTAATCAAATGGGTTACAACGATCTCTCCAAGCTTCTCAAGCTTTAATGGAGGCTCTTAAATTCTAGGTCCCTAGAATTAAACTCACAGGGAAAAGATAGGCTAACAAAATAACTTAGGTCCTCTTTATATACTAGAAGACTAAATACAAGTAGAACGGATCTCGAGGTAGAACTTAACGTCTCAGAAGAACTCATAAAGACAACCAGGCATATCTCATTCGAACAAAGCACAAAGTCATTCAAACGACTTAAGCGATTAGAGGTTCCAGCCCTAAAAAACATACAGGTCGTTCGAACAAAATCTCATCTCGTTCAAACGACTTCTTCGGTCTTTGAATGCAAAACGTAACATTTAACAATCTCGTTCGAACGGGATCTATTCTCGTTCGAACGACTTCGACCTCCTTTAAGTTCTTCTACAACAACTCAAACAGAACCAACTCGAGTCTACAGGCAACATAACCAGTTTGATCTCCAGGTAACTTAACCAGTTCGAATCTTCAGGATACTTAACTAGCTCGAACTTCTGTCGATCTTAACCAGTTCGAATCTGAACATTGAAAATCTCATTTTTAATCCATCTTCAATCCTTGAACTGAAACAATTCGAACTAAACCGATCTCAAACATAATTCGAGTTCATACGTTAACAATCTTCCACTTGAAATCGAATCTATCATAACCAATTCCCAGTTCTCCAAATGAATTGCCCGAACTACCCAGACCTTCAATCTTGAAGACCCACAGAAGTTGTGCATGTTGAAAACTTCTGAAAAGTCACCACCTTCTTAAACATATCGGCCGAATTTACATCGGTATGAATCTTCACGAGCTTCAGCACACCGTCCTCGAAGAGCGAGCGAATATAATTATATCAAATATCAATGTGCTTGGTCCCGGAGTGAAAAGTCGAATTCTTTGCTAAGTGTATAGCGCTTTGACTATTACTATACAACTTTGGAGTAGGAGAATGTTGTTCTTTACCAAGCTCTTTCATCAACCCTTTAAGCCAAATCATATATTTGTAAGCTTTTGTTGCTACAACATATTCCGCCTCCGTCGTAGACAAAACTACGATCTTCTGTAGCCTAGAAACCCATGTAACTGCACCGTTTCCCAATGTAAAAATGAAACCATTAGTACTCTTCCGCCTATCAATGTCTCCCGCCATATCAGAATCAACAAAACCATGTAAGCATATCAGAGAACCCCCATAACATAATGTCATATCTTGAGTCCCCTTTATATACCTCAGTATCTATTTCGCATCTCTCCAATGCACCTTGCCTGGATTACTCATATACCTCCTAACAACTCCCACTGCTTGGGCAATATCTGGTCTCGTACAAATCATAGCGTACATTAGGCTACCAACCGTGGATTGATAAGGAACCTTCCGCATCTCATCACGACCCTTTTGCGTCTTCGGACAACAATCCTTTAATAATTTGAATTGAGCTCTCAATGGTGTACTAACAACTTTAGAACCATCCATATTAAACAGCTTCAGTACTTTGTCGATGCACTCAGCTTGAGACAACTTCAATTCTCGCCGCTTTTTATCCCTTGTAATAAGCATACCAATAACTTGTTTTGCTACACCCAAGTCCTTCATAGAAAACTTCTGGGATAACTGTTCCTTTAACTTGACAATTTCTCCCATGTCAGCACTTGCTACCAACATATCATCTATGTACAAAAGTATAATAATATACGAGTTCCACGTATTCTTGATAAAACAACAATGATCCGCATTGTTCTTCGAATAACCATTTTTAGACATGAATTGTTCAAACTACAAATACCATTGTCTCAGCGCTTGCTTCAAACCATATAAGCTCTTCGTGAGCCTACACACAAGATCCTCTTTCCCTTTCACATAGTACCTTTCTGGCTAATTCATATAAATTTATTTATCGAGGTTGCCGTGAAGAAATGTTGTCTTGACATCTTGTTGCTCATGATGCAAATCATCAACTGCAACTATATTCATCACAACCCGAATTGTAGACATCTTTACAACAGGAGTAAAGATCTCACCGAAATCAACGCATTCTTTCTGTTGAAAGCCCTTCACCACAAGTCTAGCCTTGAATCTCCTTGAACCGTCAGATTCTTGCTTTAATATGTATACCCACTTGTTGTGTAATGCTATCTTCCCTTTTGGTAATCGAACTAAATCCTTAGTTTGATTTACTGCTAATGACTGCATCTCATCATCCATAGCAAGCTCTCACTTGCTCTTGGCTTCCACATCTAAAGCCTCTTTGTAACTTTCAGGTTCACCACTATCTGTAAGTAACAAGTAATTTAGGGAGTTAACGTACCTAGCCAGAATTCTTGCAACTCTTGGCTCCTTTCAAAGTGCTATTGGAATGTCTAGATCATTAGGTTCCTCGTTTTGATCTGGTGCATCAGACTCAACAACGACTTCTTCATCAACCTCTCGAGAAAGTTCAAATTCAATGTCGGCACTTTCCGCTGCTTCACTTCGTTTCCTTTCTACAGGTACTTTGAAATCTTTATACAAGACTTCCTCATTGAATGTAACGTTACGGCTCCGAATAACTTTCAAATTCTTCGCATCCCAAAATTGGTACCCAAACTCATCACCACCGTATCCAATGAATATGCACTTCGTCGACTTCGTATCTAACTTGGTCCTTGTATCTAAATTATCAAAAACATATGAGGTACAACCGAAAATACGCAAGTGATTAAGGTTTACCTCTTTACTGGTCCATGATTCTTCAGGAAGTCTAAAATCTAAAGCCGTTGAAGGCCCTCTGATAATCAAGTGCGTCGCCGTACTAACCGCATCCGCCCAAAAGTACTTTGGCAATCCAACACAGAGCCTCATACTCCTGGCTCTTTCATTTATTATTCAGTTCATGCGTTCTGCAATACCATTTTGTTGTGGTATTCTGGGAATAGTCTTCTGTCTCCTAATCCCGTTTGATGCGAAAAAATCTTCAAACCCGTCACTACAGTATTCTCCCCCGTTATCCGACCTGAGATACTTCAGTTTTTAACCGGTTTCATTTTCAATAAGAGCCCTCCACCTCTTGAATTTACGAGTAACATCATCAATAAAAGTAACGTAATAATGAGAACCACCAAGAGAAGATACCTTGGTTAGCCCCAAACATCCGTGTGTACAAGATCCAGCTTTCCAGGTTTCCTTGATCTTCAAGATAATTTAAAACTTACCTTCATCTATTTTGTAAGAACACACTCTTCATAAAACTTGAGATCAACCTCAGCAAGATCCTCTAGCTTTCCCTTTGTTACCATTATCTTTATCCCATTTTTTCTCATGTGACCGAACTGTTTGTGTCACGTACTTATATCAATCCCCGGAGTGGCCGTACAAATAGTGGAAATTGTGCTTTGCAATGTATACAATGTTCCTTATCGCAAGCCTCGAGCTACCAACATAGTTCCCTATGTAACCTTCCATAAGATTGTACCAAAGGTACTCACATATCCGCCATCATTCGCCAATTTGTTAATCGATATAAGGTTACACCCCAATTTAGGTACAAGTCGCACATTCCGTAAAACCAATGTTCCCCGTGAAGGCAACAACAACCTAGCGTTTCCCTTTCCAGTAATATTGCGTGTATTCTTATCTGCAAGAAAGACTGTACCGAAGTCGCCTTTAACAATATTAGTTAGAAAACCTACGTTTGTAGCATGGAAATAGGCACTCGAATCAACTATCCAAGAAACATTTACATCGTCACATGACAGTAGTAGAGTCTCGTTAGAACTAACCTCCTTAGTAAGGTTCATTGTATCTTTATCTTCATCATCAATCTTCTTAGAAGAAGAAGAGTTATAATCTCGCCTGAAGTAACCATTATTTCCACAAGTCCAACACGCACCGGGCGGCTTAGACTTTCTTCTTGACTATGATCGACCCCTTCTAAATTTCAGCCCTTTTTTGTAAGACCTCCCTCTTTCCTCGACGTTCAACATACTGCCGTTTAAACTCGAAGAGGGTTCAGATGTTTTACGTCTATTATCTTCACTCATAATCAACGAGACTATAATATCAAATTTGATGTCTTCCTTCCTCGATGAGTTGCTCACAGCTGTAATGAACCATTCCAAGCTTTTAGGCATCTGCCCTAAAAGAGCCCACACTCTTACCTCCTCGGTAAAGTAATTTTAGCAGATTCTAGTTGAGCATGTATGGTATTGAACTCACTGATATGAGCTTGCACACTGCCATTATCCTTCATCTTCAAAGTAAACAAGCACCGTAAAAGGTGTACCTTGTTTGCCCCGGACGGTTCCGAGTACATAGCGGACAACGTCTTCATCAAACCCTTCGTTGTCTTAACTTTGGAGATCATGTGTAGAAATTGAGATGACGCGCTAACCTAACGGTTTCAAGCGCCTTGCGATCCAATCGCACCCACTTAGCAGTATCGTATTCTGCTAGCATCATCTCAACTCTATCCCGTGGTAAATTAAGATCCTTTTGATAGAGGTAATCTTCTATCTGCATCTTCCACACTCTAAAATTAGATCCATTGAACTTTGTGATCTTCAACTTCTCCTGATCGGCCTTCGCTCTTCACCACACAAGCCCTGTAACACTTACTCTGACACCAATTATTGAGATTTGAAGAAGCTACGCTCTCCTCTCTGACAAGAACGATGCGCAGAATATACTAATCAATCAAACTAAAAAACACAGAATAATAAAGAATACAAGGTTTTCAGATGAGGGAAGTGGAAAACCCTTGTGGATAAAAAACCCCTCCCCGAACAATCTATTATGTTAATCAAACGGGTTACAACGATCTCTCCAAGCTTTAATAGAGTCTCTCAAATTCTAGGTCTCTAGAATTAAACTCACATGGAAAAGATAGGCTAACAAAATAACTTAAGTCCTCTTTATATACTAGAGGATTAAATACAAGTAGAACGGATCTCGAGGCAGAATTTAACGTCTCAGAAGAACTCACAAAGGCAACCAGGCAAACCTCGTTCGAACGAAGAACAAAGTCGTTCGAACGACTTAAGCGATTAGAGGTTCCACCCTAGAAATCATACAGGTCGTTCGAACGAAATCCCATCTCGTTCGAACGACTTCTTCGATCTTTGAATGCAAAACGTAAAATTTGACAATCTCGTTCGAGCGAGCTTCATTCTCGTTCGAACGACTTCAACCTCTTTTTAGTTCTTCTACAGCAACTCGAACAGAACTAGCTCGAGTCTTCAAGCAGCATAACTAGTTCGAACTCCAGGTAACTTAATCAGTTCAAATCTTCAGGATATTTAACCAGCTCGAACTTCTGTCGATCTTAACTAGTTCAAATCTGAACATTGAAAATCTCATTTTCAATCCATTTCAATCCGTCTTCAATCCTTGAACTGAAATAACTCGAACTATAACGACCTCGAACATAATTCGAGTTCATGCCTTAACACAAGGTGAAGTTCATGTTCGCTTCTGTGAAGCTCAAAATGGACGGTTGTCGACTAACTTTGATCCAAGGTGGAGATTGTTAAGATCGGTGGGTCAAAGTTAGTCCCACATCGGGTAGAAGATATAGTTCATACAAGAATATAACGATATACAAACGATTAAATTACACCGAAGCCTTTTAAGAACAAAACCCCACGTCTAGTTTACCCCAACTAGGTGGTATAAAGGTGGGGACATTATCGGTGCTAATATTTATTTTTATTGTCCTCGTATAAAATGATGAGCATAGTATACTAAAAGTTTTAAACATGGAAATTAGGCCAAGGCATTTTATTACTAGATATCGACAAAAGCCGCATTACACTTCTCTTACATCTCCGTTTTATTATTACTACATTTTCTCAGAGGCAGAGAACTCTATACATACTGTACTCGAAAACATATTTAAGAGGAGGAAGTAAAACTAGGAGGCAAGAGAACAGTGTGTTGCTCCCTGTTGTATTTCAGATCCTGGGCTTCGCGGATTGAGATTTGGTATGAGTTTGTGAGCACGTCTAGCGGCAATGCCTTGAACACTGAAGTGCGACCTACCAAAGGACTTCTCATTGGTAAGCTTGAGGTCTTGAAGGATACCCAATCGACACCATTACTTCCGGCTTTCATAGTTGCAACAAAGTGTTGAGGGACTACAAAGATGTCACCTTGGCGCACCTTGTCGTTAAGTACAGCCTGCCCGTTGCTTCCAACCACCTGAGCTTGTGCCTCACCACGTATGATGTAGATGATGCTGTGCGAGTTTATTGACCAGGAAGGCGCATATATAGCTTTCTGCAAAACACAAAGTACATATGTTTAAGAAGCGTCCATTTTTTTAAAATTTATTAACCATGGTAGCCTGGTTCTTATTAATCCCAGGGTGTGTGCAATACCCCATGGATTAATCAGTTCCTGGCCAATAGCTAGGATTTCTTAGCTAGTTGTCTGGAACAATTTGCGACTAGCCAAGATTCTTTGACTAGCTTCGGTGGCTAGTCGCCAACACTATTGTTTTTGTTAGTTTGAGTAGAAAGTTACCGGGTAGAGGCTGCCCTTTTCGGCGCTCATGTCCAAGTAACGAAGGATGGGGAGCTTTTGCTGGTTCACAAGGTTGAGTCTTCCAGCTTGCCTATTGTAAACATCGGCTTCCCTTGGGTTGTCCAAGTACGCCCTGACTCTCATATTGCACGCAACTTCCTCTAGTCCATTCTGACCCTCTTCATATGACTCCTCTTCATCGGGACTAATCACGTCCATCCCTTCTTTAACTTTAACAATGAGTCCTCTTTCGTCGTCTCTCTGCATTTTCCTCACAATGTCAACGGGAATGTTCAAGGCCTCAGACATCAAGTTTTCATCGAAGGGACGGAACACATTCTGGAACCTGTTTGATTGTCTTTCATCTTGCTGTTTCTGTTGCTGACCTTGGGAAGATTGTTCGCCTTGCCCACCGGCGAGGTAAAACCCCTGCATCAATAAATATAGGTCCGTAAAAAATGTACATACATGATACATTAGGGGAACCCCTAACGAGATTAAGTTATAATCACGTACTCTCATTTGTTGGTCGAGTTGGTTTTGTTGGTTGTTTAAGTCAGTGACGGAAACAGCGATGAGCTCTTCTTTACCATCATTGAAGCACCAATGTGCCACGCCTGCAGGAAGAGCGACAATATCTCCTTGTTCAATTCTACGGATCTTCTGGTGTAGATCTCCACGACTTCTCTGTCGTCCTTGTTGTTGTTCTTCTTCTTCTTGTTCGTGTCCTTGTTGTTGTTGGCCTGAAGAGTGGAATGTCTCTGGGCAACCGGGGAACGTTATCCCTAGCAACCCTTTACCTGCACAAAATAATAAAATCCAAAATCTTACGACCTTTTTCAAATATCCGCCAAAAAAATAATAACAAGTGCAAACCTTGTTGAATGTAGACGAGGCGAGGAGAGGGATGGAAGTTAGGCAGAGATAGAGAGTTCGGCTGAATCCGGTTCTTTATAGCTGCAACACCAGCACATTGGAACTGGTCCTCGTTCTCATCCCACAACTCCGTAACACCTCCCTCAGACTGAATCTGCTGTGAGGGTTGGCTCGACTGGATCCTTTTCAGACGGCACTGACGAGCCTCACTCTGCCGTGATTGAGAATCGGCATTTGCAACGACAACCAAAGCGAAAAATAGAGCTAATGGAACTAAAGAAGCAAGTTTCTTGATTGAGGCCATGGCTTCAAGATGTATTGCTATGAAATTTGTTGGGTTTGGAGGCCTATATTTATAGGGTGGTAATGGGTAAGGCTATGCGGCGCTTCGTTTGGACTGGTTTGCATGCATGGGTCTGTCTTGATGCTAACAAACATGGGCACCTTGCACTCATAAATAATTTATGTGTGAGTTGCTAACACCTCTTTGTATTTAAACACCACTTGGCCAATTATTTTTATCGAAAATCCGAGTCGGAATGGTCGTGGCAAGCTCGAACGGTTACTCACTATGACCCGGAAATATTTGACGCCGCTACCGGATTGGGTTTACTCACCATCTAACTTAGTAGCTTTGTAAGTTAAGTTTTTCTTTCAACAATTTAGCAAGTGCAAGTAAGAAAAATAAAATAAAAATTAAGTACAATTTTTTTTCCGGGTTTTTACTGTGAAATTACTTGGTAAAGGAATTGTGTATTTTATTATGCATGCTTCATGTAATATTAGTATAAATACAAATCTACGTTATTTATTTATTTTTCTATCGTAAGAGCATCTCTAGCAGCCAGTTGTAGTTTGGGTGTGGGCTCTGACAGGGGCCCACTAAAAACCTAACTCACACTCGGCCTCTCCCAGCAGCCAGTTGCAGTTGGTGACGTGTATTTTATTTTATTTTTTATTTGGAAGAGATCAAAGCACCGCGCGGTGTTCCTTTTACCACGCGGTACCGCTGCTTGCATTGTTAACCCCAAATCAAACCCAACTCGAGTTTATAACAGTTTTTCCTCCTCTCTCTCTCTCAAATTGAAGGTATACCTAAAAATTTCTCAATTTTTTTTAAAACACAATGCATATGCCAGAGGATGACCCACACCCCAGTACATTACCTAAGTTTAGAGTGACAAGAGATCCAGAGCGAGCCGTAACTTGGTCGAGATCCGGAAGGAAGAAAAAACGAGTAGAATTTGAAGATGTCCAACAACCTATACCAAACCCACCCGAAGAAAACTACCCGTAGAGGTTTATTACCCAACTTCCATACGGCGTCACTCATATCTATTACACTGGCAAGGAACTCACGGTAAGTTTTAGTGTAATTGTGAATTTGTTATTTCCATAAATCAAGTGTTTGACAAAATGCTCCAATGAACAGAATCGGAATTCGATGCGTGTGCACAGTACATTTCACTACGGTGATCAAAGTGTGGAAGAAAATTTCCATAATTCTACCTGTAAGGGATGCCGTGGTGAATATATTTGGGCAGTTTATGAATATACGCTTGGGCAATTTTGATAATCAACTAATTTAGGCGTTTATAGAGCGTTGGTGGCCGATCACGCACACGTTTCTATTCCCGTGTGCGGAGATAGGGGTCACTCCTCTCAATTTCCAGATGCTGACATCATTGTCAATCGACCGATATCTGACACAGGTGCCGTATGACGATGCATGGAGTGTTTTATCCAATGCGAGGCAATTTCTCCCCAACATTGATTCCAACCATATAAAGAGTGGGAACGTCAGCATTTCACATTTGAGGACATACTTGACCATCGCACCTGATCGGGAGGATGATATTACTATTGCTCGTGCTTTTATCCTCTTCATGAAGGGACATTTGTGGTTCCAAACGGCCAGTGACACCATCCCGCTTTGATATCTCACAGCCGTGGCCGATTTGGACGAGGCTGCCCAATATGACTGGGGTTCTGCTATTCTTGCTTCCCTGTACCATGGTTTGGATACCGCAGTCACGACCGGGGTGCCATCACTGGATTTTCCCAACTTCTGACGGTACACTAACACTTTTTCCTTTTACAAATCAAATATCATCCAATAAATGTCTTAAATATATTTTCTAATTGTTGTTTATGTTGTTATGAAATGCAGTATTGGTTATACAAGTATTGTGGGGTTGGTTACCCTATTGTCAGGGAAGATGCTAAGTTCTCGGTCTATCTGTGCCTCAGAGCATGGGAGAGGGGGAACAGGAAGAAAACAAATGATCAGGCAAACAATTTGTTTATTCTAGGCAGATACCACATTGACCACCAGACTATTGAGACGATCACCTGGCGACCTTGGTTGGAATCTGCGGTGTCTGAGTTAGATGACGTACGGAGAGCGTTGCTCCTGTCCCGTACGAGGATGCCACTTCAAGTCCCAAATGGAAACTGCGAGTATTACTTGGGGGATAGATGTTGGAGGCAGTTGACTGGCACTGCAGGTATTCCTTTGGATCCTCCTCTTAGCATGTCACCACATCTTAGTCCAGCAGATTTACAGGCAATGAGACAGACCGACTTTGTTGACTGTGAGCAGTTTGTAATAGGGGAGGAGCGAGAAACTTACGCTTTATACTGGGCCAACCAAACTGCGGAGGTAGGCCCCCTGTTGACAGATTCCTAGAGGATGGAGAATATAGATCTGTTCGGACCCTCTGAACTCAGGGCTAGTATTACACCCGTGGTGGTGACGTCAGCGTCGATTCATAGCTTATCTCAAGACTTCAGTTTTCCTGGCGAGCGCGATGGGCCAGACTCGGGGTGGCACATGGAGTGGACAGGGAGGCATGAACTACTCTCTATCCACCGTTTGAGGGACCCACCAGAGATGTCTGTCTCCTGCGGCGCAAAGGAGCTGTGGAAATTGACTCATGGTATGCGGCGACTTTGTCTTACAGAGTATGCGTGGGATGCCCAGAGGATGCAGGAGTTGACTAATGAGGTAGCTACTCCGAGGAGGCACTTGGACAGTGTAGACGACCAGCTATATGCGCATGTACGTAATTTATTTATGTATTTATTTATATTTATTTTTCTTAATGTCAAATTTATTTTGTCAAAATATTTATAAATTTTATTTGTCATGTTCAGGACCTACATCTGAGGATGGGGCGTGACGTACAGGTGGTGTCGCTATCACCTAGAGGTAGCGCGATGACGATGCAGCGAGGATCTGGTCCGCTCACCAGGGGAGGCGGTACTAGCCGCAGGAAGAGGGGTACTGAAGATGATTTTGACCCGTCTCAGTAGATATATGTGTTTTTGATGTTTTTGTAGACGTAATCTTTTATTGTAAATATCAGTGTTGAACAAATTCTATTATTAATTTTGGGTTTGTTTCTCTATATCAGTACTTGTACGACTTGATGTCACATTTCTTTATATAAATCAATATTAATCAATTTATTTTGAGTCTTGAATTTAAATAGAAATGCAATTACAATTCCTGAAATAGTAGTTCTACGCACGAAATATAACTCAAAACTGATACAATTAAATTTAATTCATCGTTCGCGTCTGATGTAAGGAAGTCCATAGTTTTCTAGACGATAATTTTCAGGAGGATCAGGCGGGACGTAGTTTCGCTAAAAAAATATCGTATAGAGTCTCGAACAGGAAAGGTTGGTTGTATTTGTCATACTATTCATCTCTAGCTTCGCGGAGAATATATGCTAGTGAAACACCTTTGCCCCATATATCAGTACTCAACCGTATCTCATAAAACTCATCACACTTAGCTTTAATAACATTCCAGCTATTGTATAAATCTTCAGGAGGGTATCGAAGTTCAGTGTACATCATGAATTGGACATGAATTCTATTCCATAACTGATTAAAGTTGAGTTGTCAGAGAGATAGATTATTAACAAAATACTGCCAGGACGCGGCCAGGGAGCAGTCTTCATTCTAGCCAAATACCACCAAAGAATCATGTGTTAGAGCGGAAAAACTTGACATTGTTGAGTTTAAGCAGATAAGTATTGTTATAGCATCTCCGGCCAACATATATACAAAGCAAAAAGTAGCCGTTGTGATCCAAAATAAGCTGTTGTGATTCAAAATAAGTAACCCGTTGTGAAGGACCCATTAGAGGAAGTAGTCGTTGTTGTTTGAGTCTTGAATTTAAAAATGAATTTTTTCAATGTCTAATCAAACAGAATATTTGTCTGTTCGAACAAACCCCTTTTAATTCAAACAAATTTTCCACCTGAGCAGTTTTATTCGAATAGACCTAAAGTCTGTTCGAACAGATTTTGGCCTGAGCTGTTTTATTCGAACATACCTTATGTTTATCCGCGCGGTATTCTTTTCACCGCCAAATCCCTGATTTTCCAAACCCATATCTCTTTCTTCCCCCTTTTACACTTCTCTCTTCAATTAGAAACTTATTCCCCATCTGGTATTATAACCTTCTCTCAACTCCACAGCCTCAAATATCTTCTTCATTATCTGATTAATCCATTGGTGATCCTCCATGTATATCGTCGTCGTTCTCTGACGATCTTATCTTTGATTGTGCGGCGGCAATTTGCGTTCTGCACCAAACTGCAATAAACCTAGTAGTACATGATCCAACTTCGAGTCACGGCGGGAGTGTCATGGGCCGTGAGGATAAGAGAAAGAAGCAAGATCACCCATTGGGGCATTACAACCTTATACAGGACTACTTAAAAGCCGAATTGCACATATGAGCCATGGGAATTTCGGCGACGTTTTTATATAAGTAGAAACATGTTTATGCGTATATTCGATGCAGTCGTTGCACATGATCATTACTTTGTCCAAAAACCCAACAACACTGGTACTATGGGGCTATCACCATACCAAAATATAGTCGCAGCACTAGGTTTCCTAAGCTACGGTGTTGCGGCAGATCTTTTTGACGAGTATATCCAAATAAGAGAAAGCACAACCTTGTTACGTGTGGAAATATTTTGTGTTGCGGTTATACAAATTTTTGGCGATGAATATCTTCGAGCACCAAAGGCGGCCGACGTCGAAAGGTTAAAAACGATCGGAGAGTCACGGGGATTTCCCGACATGTTAGGAAGCCTTGATTGCATGCATTGGATATGGAAAAATTATCTCATAACTTGGCACGGTCAATTTATTGGCCATTACCCCAAGGCGACACTGATTCTTGAAGTGGTAGTTTCACACGATCTTTGGAATTATCTGATTAAATTGATATTAATGTCCTGCAATAATCACATCATTTCACCTTTGGAATTATCTGATTATTCTTGAAGATTTCCCCAGGGTCTAACAATGATATCAATGTCCTGTAATAATCACATCATTTCACTGACCTAGTCGATTGTATCGTCCCACATTGCAATTATACAATTGCCGGAAAAGCTTACGATATGGGGTATTACCTAGCGGATGACATATACCCCAAATGAGGAACACTTGTCCAAACCATATCTAATCCGGTTACAGCGAAACAAAATTGTTTTGCTCAACAACAAGAAAGTTGCCAAAAAGACGTAGAATGGACGTTTGGGATTTTACAATCTCGGTTCAATGTTGTAAAAATTTTGGTTAAATTGTGGAAACCCGAGGTTTTGAACAATGTCATGAAGGCGTGCGTGATAATGCACAATATAATCATCGAAGAGGAACGAGGTTCATTCCCATCATACTTAGACTACAATCCGGCCGATCCCTCAACTATCGAAGGCGAACGGTTTAATATTGTACGCGAACGCAGAACAATAGAATCTTTTATATCGAAAATGAACCGCATTCGAAGTTGAGAACTGCACTTTGATCTAAAGGATGATCTAATCGAGCATTTGTAGGCCGTGAAAGGAAATCTTCAAACCTAATACTCCATTTCTTGTATTATCTTATTGTTCTTCATATAATTTAATGCTCCTTATCGTACAAATTTATTAAACGAGTTTTTAATATTGCATTAATCTTGTATTTGTTTTAACGCAATATTATCAAAAATAAATATTTCGAAAACAAGATTGCATTCTTCAATAGTAAAGTACATTATTCAAACGATTATATTATTGGAAGGTAAACTATATTTTTGGAAAGAAAACTTCTATATACAGCAAAGTTAAATTACATTTCATCACCACTTTAAGTACCTGGTCCGCCCATCTTGGCCAGGCGTTCTATGACCTCAGCTTGCCTTTACAGATAGTATTACAATACAGGTCCAGAAAGATTACTCAGGTCTTTATCCATAATTTTACGATCTTCCTTTGCTTGTTCCAAATCTAATTTGGTTTGTCATTGTTGATTTGCTTCCGTTCTTCTTTCCTTTTCTTCTTTCGTTTATCTCTTCTCCAACCGTAGTTCATCCAGCATTATTTGGATACCGCTACCAGATGTAATAATACCATCCAATGCCTTTTGTGTTGCAATTCTTTTTAAAGAGTTTTTGGCCGATGGGCCTGCTTCCACCCTCATACAACAAACCATCTAATTCAAAATTTGGGTATGTGGATTAAGGTGTAGGTGGGCCGTCGGGGTCCTCCGATAGATTGTTTGATCCGACTAAGTTCCCTAGAGAAGAATTGTTCGATGTTCTCCTGGCTATATTTCTTGGTACATTCCCCCATTGGTTCAACTCATCATCCCTTAGGTTGACCCATCATGGTTCTCGCACCAAAATATTATACGCTTCACGGTGTTTAAAGTCATTATCGCCATTCAAGCCTTGATAGATCTTGTGTGCATCGTTTTCCTACAATTCACAAAATTACCAAATACAAATAAATAACGTGTATATCCGCGAGAAATAAACGAAATTGAGTTAAAAGAAATTAGAACGTACCCGGTCTTCTTCTGTTTTCCCGTTGTTATTCCTAAATCGTTCTTAAGCAACTATCCCCTTGTACGCCACACATTATGAATTAAGGGTATACCACTGAGATTTGGTTGACCCACTTGATCGTCGTGTGGGGCACTCGGGGTCACTGTTAAAGGCAATGTTGACCTTTTGATAAAAAGTAAAACTCTTTGAGTTGACCACTGTTTGGACAGAAGCTGTTACCCACGCCTTTGCGAGACACGTAAAGTCTGCTTTCATCCAATGCAGTCCAGCATCATCCGTCTCGTCCAAAAACTCAGTATCTTCTGGCACTTCATGCTTTGTCTTTGCTTTGGGGGTATTCTTTTCTTTCGTCCTTTTCTTTTTTCTTTCTAGGGCGCCGCCGCTTCAACAGTTATTGACGCATTTGCGTCACTTTGACTGTGCTGAGTAGATTCACCATGTAATAGGTAATTTTAAAAGTAATTTGGAGGTTGAAAACCTTGAGGTTGAGTGAACGGATAGGGTTGATAGTACGGGCTAAACGCCTGAGGTTGCGGTTGAGAGAGTGTAAATAGATTTTGATATTGTCCATAACTGGGATCCCCTTGCAACATGGTAAACGGAGGTGGGGTCTGCGATTGGAATTGCGATGGGTTGTGCTAGAGGTATGGAGTGAATTGTGATGATGGGTGTTGAGCGAATGGTGTTGAAGGTGGGTTATGAGAGGATGGGGTCGATGATGTAGAGTTATTACTACTGGTGCCGGAGTTCGCTATTTGGAGAGAGCGTAGAGGTTCTCATCTAAGTTCTGTAATTGGTTTTGGGGGAGAAGAAGTAGTCAGTGAGTGATTTAGAGAAATAATTGAGATTGGAGGAATTTGGATTACCTCACGGTGTTCCTTTTACCGCGCGGAAAATCTGAGCGGTAGAAGGAACACCGCGCGGTAATCCAAACACCGCCAAACTCATTTTTTTTTTTTAGTTTGAGCTCCTAACACTCGGTTTGGTTCTGACATGTACACCTCAGCAAACCCACACCTGTTTTTTCACTGATGGAAGGCTCAAAGTGTGAGTTTGAGTTTGGGTTTGCAAACCCAACCCAAACTTCCACCCTGCTGGATATGCTCTAACAATGACATCATAAGATATATATATATATATTCTCTATATCTTTTCTTAGTGGCACGAAAATGTTTTTTTGTGCTTAACTTTCAAGCATAGCTTATAACCTTTTTACGTTACAAGTTATAAAGCAAAAATTCCTTGTTGTCCACAATGAAGAAAATAAAGAGTCTTCCTTCCCTAACATAGTCTAAAGGCGTAGAGAAGACTCAAGAATGAAGAGGACTTATTATTAGCGGTATGCAAACATGGGTTGATTTTCTTTTTCTTGATATTGATGTATGATAATCCCAGAATCTCCAATTTGTAGTTGAGATGCTTCATTTGACTGTTACTCTCTAAGATTTATCCTGACTTACCGGGCATGTGTGTCTGAGGGATCTCACGTGCCCCGAAGATTAGTTGGGCAAATGGTGATAAATTATGAACCCAGATCACCCTCATCACCAAAAAAAATAAAAATAAAAATGCTTTATTTAACTACTTAGACATGGAAGAGATATATCTACATCTTATTTAAGTCTCACTAAAAGTTATTTTAAGGGTGATAAACCCTGACGGAAAATTTATTGTTTGTGTAAACTTAGCTAGAGCCTAGAAGATTAATATATAACAAGCCTGCCTAACCTTCGTTCATTGTTTACGATGGACAAATTCTCGCTTACGAGTTAAGTCCCGAGGAAAATGATAGGGTGAAACATTTGTGTGGTAAGTGATAACCTTGCATCCACAACAGTTAAGAGGGTGGATTGGATGAATTTTGGGGTGAATCCAATCCATCCCATAACAGTTTTCAATCCACCCAGGGTGAATTAAACCCAACGCACTTCTGAACCGCGTGCTAGATGAAACCCAACGCAATTATGAACTGCGCTTAACAGGAAACATTGATCTTGGGACACGTGTCATCATCTTAGGCCTGAAGTGTTGCCGTGCACTTCTGAACCACGCGCTATGTATGCAGCGCACTTCAGAACCGCGCGGCTCTCAATCCACCCTCAGGGTGGATTTTCCACCCAAATCCACCTTTGGATGGATTTTTGAATTGCCACATCAGGATTCACTTAACTGCTGGGAAGGATTTGGGGTGGAAAAGATGGTGAATTGGGAATTCACCCTGCCACACGTCAGGGTATACCTAGCTCCTGTGGGTGCTCTAATCAATATTTTTTAAGAAAGTAAGTATAAGGGAAAGAAGAACATTCCGAAAAGCAACATTAGCTTAAGGCCTAAGCTAACAAAGACACAATAAAGTTCTTAAAATCACTTCATCCCCATTCCTCATTTCTCCGTCTCCTCTATCCTCTATCGTCTAGAGAACGATATAGGGTTCATGTCTCGGTCCAACGTAGCCAAAAAACTCTACCCTGTTAGAAAGGCGTGGAAGATCTTTGCTTCGAGTTTTAAGAAGAAACTGCACAAGTTGAAGACATCAAAGACAATCAACAAGACAACCAAACATCTAAACACCACAATATTCCGTGTAGTTCGTCGCAAGAAAGTGGCACTCTCTAGGCCAAAACATGTTCTTTGCGTTCAAAATCGCAGCCACCCTAAGACAAGTTTTGCACCAGTTTACATTGATGATCTCTTCAACACTCCGAAGCCCGACCTTGTGGAGCCCAAACCTAAGGAGTTTGCTCTAAAGGCCACACCAAGTACACCCCTTGGTGAAACGGGCTCTAGTTTTCGCAAAATGGAGCACAGGCTTGTTAGTCGGCCACAAACATCGTCAGATATACCGACATGTACTTCCATGATGGAGATACAAGAGATGGGAGACGTTGACAAGAGGGCGGAGGAGTTCATCAATAAATTTAAGGCGGATATGAGGCTTCAGAGGCAGAGATCATTCGGGGAGTATCATGATATGTTGGCAAGGGCTATCTAGTATCTAGCTTGTATGCGTTTACTAGCATCGTGCATAAAAATCTAGCAAGTATTTGGACATTTTACTTCATCAGTATTCTTGTAAAGTATCGCAGAAATCAAGTGTAATATGTGTGGATTTTAATAGTGATGTGAGATATTGGTTGATATAATGAAAAACCATCCTCTGTTTGATTATTTCCTTTTCATTTGAAAAGCTTCGATATTTAGTGCAGTTTTTATAAGACGCTAAAATATCATGTTCAACAGATTCAGGCATAGCAAAAAAATAGCTAAATTGTTCGAATCAAACGGTGAGTCAGGGGATGGGCAAACTGAGACCCTGTATGATGTTGTATCACTTGCATTCTGTTGGCACCAAGTTAGTTGGTTGGATAATATGTCATGTAAGCGGACCAGTCCGGGTAAAATGACAACACCTATTCGATTAATCAGTTCAGATTGGTCCTCTTACGCATCCAACACAACAAAAAAATTTCAACCAAAAGAGATTTTTGGTCCAAATTGGAGTTCCTCCAACAAAAAAGACGGAAACCTCAAAAAGATTAGCATGATAATAGCAATCATCGTAAAATTACAAGAATCTTCATTTTAAGTGAATCACGGTCTATCATAAGAAATATTAGAAATACAGGGTTTAAGGTTATAGCGAACAATATGTACTTTTATTAATTTATGGTTAGAAGAATACATGTATGTCATTGTAACTCTTCCAACTTGCATTTCTTAATCCTTCCCTAAGCCATGCAAGTATTACTAGCTCTAGCTCTAGCTCTAGTTCTATACAAAAAAGTTTCTCGCAAGTCATGATCAAGCTCCCTTAATCCCCGGTCGAAACAAAGTATTCATTCTTCTTTTTCTTCTTTTTTTTCGCGAAAATGCTGAAAAACATGCTTATGTTTCCTTAATTTCAATGTTTTGGATCGTCCCTAGTTGTCTAAAACTGAAACCCACTCGGTTTTGCTTAAAATTCAACTAAGTCTTGTACCTCGCCCGCCTTTATGAAAAGGTTGTACCAATAGTCCATGCTTTCATCGACATTGAAACCGTAGTCCGTAGACACAGGGGAGAAAGGATTTTGAAATTGTAGGTCTGCTGAGGATGCTGAAAAGTTCTCCATGGAAGAAACGTCGGGCCAGAAATCTTCACCGAGTTCAGGGTAATTCTCCGAGGAGTCTATGTTCTTAACACTTGCGTCACGATTATCTACAGTTCCAAACGAAGATGACTCTGTGTTTGAGGAGAAATCACTGGACGACTGTTGAGGGGACGCTGGAGTAATGCTTGGGCTAGTCAATATTGTAGTGTTCTCTTCGAATTTCGACATTTCTTCAACCAAGGAGTGTTGTTTAGTACTTGTTGACGACGGGCTTTGTTTGTTGAGTCTCTTCTTAAGGTGTGTGTGCCACACATTTTTAATCTCGTTATCAGTCCTTCCTGGTAATCTTGCCGCGATCGCGGACCATCTGCAAATTTAGACAAAAGGGTATGTAAGAAACTTGGGATCCAATGCTTAATGTGTAGCAAAGGCGTGATATCAAATAATGAAACAGTTTTTTGGCCTAAACATAAACTTAAATTTCTTTAGCTAGTTTGAGATCAACTCACCTATTTCCAAGTATTTCATGTAGATTGATGATAGTTTCCTCTTCTTCATTACTAAAATTCCCGCGCTTTATATCGGGTCTCAAGTAATTAGTCCATCGCAATCTGCAACTCTTCCCACACCTCAATAAACCTGAAACATCAAGATTAAAGTAAGAAACACAACTCAAAACTTCTCAGTATCAAAACCCCATATTTCTAGTATTAACACAACCCCTTACCGGCTAGTTTTGGGAGTGCACGCCAGTTCCCGTGACCGTAACGCTGAATATAACACATTAGAGTTTGGTCTTCTTCATGAGTCCATGGACCTTTCTTCAATCCCATCTTCTCACAACAAGGAGCTCTCACCATCTTTGTTCTCTCTTCAACTATTCTTCTACGGGTGATGAAGATGTTTCAAGGCCTTGAATGTGTACTTATACTTATATAGATCCTCAATCAAACTGTGAACTTTAATAGTCAAAAAGTTTGTTTCACATTTCAAACATGGCTTGCAAGTTCATGGAAAGAGAGGCCATCTTAAATATGTCTAAAAATTATAAAAGAAATGTTCAAATGAGTACAGTAACATAATAGAGACATATATATCAAATAGGGACCTTAAGTCATAGCTCTTACCTGTGTTTTGTCTTGTCTACAAACCTTAAGTCATCTTCATTGTATCAAAGCATGATGATATATTTGCTCATGATCTCTTAGAGTTTCATTGGTCAACAAAAATACAATCAAACTATATTTAAGATTTTAAGAACATTGGAATTTTATTTCTATTAAGCTATAATACAAAATACTACACTGTATGTACATGAATAATTTTTTTGCCGTCGTAAACGTCCAAAATGTCTTGATTATTGGATGGAAAAAGAAAAAAAAAACAGCCCACGTTTGTTCTATCCCTTATGATGGCTGAACCGTGATGAATACAGATTAAACTTCTTAGTTCATTATTTTCTATTATGTTGCCCTATGGTTTACGTAACAAAAACAAAACCTTTTAACTTTCGCTCTTCTTTCATAGACGTGTAACGATCTTTTACCAAAAATGTTTGTCACATTATTATATCGCTTGGAATTTTTTTAATTTTTTTTTGTAGTCTAATGGCTTAGACCGTTTACGTTATAATCGACGTTAGTTCAAGGTCTATAGGGAGATTAAAGGCGTTGTGGGGGACATCTAGGGTTGTGGGAAGGTTGCAAGAAAAGGGGTGTAAGATTTCACATTTGTTTTGGAAATTTTGATTAGCTTTCAAATGTATGAGTTTAGTCAAAGAAAGAGGCTTGTGCTCTTTGGCCTATCTTTTGGAAATGACTCTATGAAATTGTGGCATAGCTTTCATAAATTCCTTTAATACATCATTACCATTGGAGATTAGCCTTGGCCTTATTAGTCAAATAAAACTTACTTTAGTCGGGTTAATCGTACTTTAGTGTCAAGTGGTGACTGGTGGGTTAATTAACATAAATTCAAGTTGATAGGGTTTGATATGACGCTAGCTATGTGTTTGTATTTGTGACACATACATACTACTTGTCAAGTGGAACACATATGGGTCCATCCATCCATCCATCCTCCATCGCCCTTTTAATGTATTTAGGAAAATAAAAAATATTGCAAGGAACAAATAATAAAAAGAGAAATTTTATTAAACTTGATTGAATGCATCTCTCAATTATTGTATGCCTATTTATAATAGAGCTAGAGGATTCTATATTAGAAGGATCTTATTATTTAGACCTAAGTTTAGTCTTGAAATAAAGAAAGCTATAAATAAAATAAAACCTAATAAATTTAGAAGTATGATATTCCCCCATAGTTGTAAATATTTTGATTTATTGTTTGGACTTCAAAGCACCCTAGGAGAAGGGATGAGATTAAAATCATTCAAGATGTGGCTTAATCATTTAAAGGCCTGCATCATGCTCCTATTGTGGAAAAGAACTCGCCCACGAGTTCTCAAAAAGAAGGGAATCATGTGTGTCATCATAATAAGGAGAAATGTCCGTCACATAGACGAGATGTTGTAACCTTCGGGTAAGGAGATGACGTATGCATTATCACTAATCTTCTTAAGCACTTCACATGGCCCAATCTTTTTCATCTTTAATTTATTGTAAGTGCCAACCGGAAAACGTTCCATTCTCAAATAGGCCATGACAAGATCACCAACTTCAAAAGTTTGAACACGCCGATGTGCATCGGCCAAAGCTTTGTACTTGGCGTTTGAAGCTTCAATATTTTTTGTAGCCATCTCATGAATTTTGGCAACTTGATAGAGGAAATCATTAGACAATGAATTCATACCCAAAACTTTAGAAAGATTCACTAGATCGAGGGGGTGCTTAGGAATCGTGGAATAAACAATCCAAAAAGGAGAAAAATTGGTAGTTCTACTCGTGGAAGCATTATAGGCGAATTTCTCATGAGGAAGATATAAATCCCATTGCCTTGGCTTTGCACCGGATAAAACACAAACTAAATTTCCTAAAGTGCGATTAACTACTTTCGTTTGGCCATCGGTTTGCGGGTGAGTGATGCTACTAAACTTTAAAGATGTATCCAAACGTTGTTAAGGTATGAACTCAAATTTTGTTCCAGGTCATTTTAGTTTGAGTTATTTCAGTTCAAGGATTGAAGTCGGATTGAAAATAAAATTTTTAATGTTTAGATTCGAACTGGTTATGATCGACAGAAGTTCGAGTTGGTTAATTTACCTAAAGATTCGAGTTGGTTATGTTCGAGTTGGTTATGTTCTAGTATATAAAGAAGACTTAAGTTATTTTGTTAGCCGATCCTTCCTACGTGAGTTTAATTCCAGAGACTTAGAATTTGAGAGACTCCATTAAAGCTTGAGAAGCTTGGAAAGATCGTTGTAACCTGTTTGATCATCTTAGTGGATTGTTCGGGGAGTGGTTTTTTATCTGCAAGGTTTTTTCACTTCCCATCTCAAGGAATTCTTGTGTGCTTATTATTCTTGTTTGATTGCTTCTTATGCTAGGCTAATTCGGTGTATCATTCTTATCGTGGAAGAGAGATTAACTACTTTGATTCTCAATAATTGGTATCAGAACAAGTGTTATAAGGCTTGTACGATGAAGAGCGATGGCCGATCAGGAGAAGTTGAAGATCACGAAGTTCAATAGATCAAATTTTAGAGTGTGGAAGATGCAGATAGATAATTACCTCTATCAGAAGGATCTTAATTTACCACAGGGTAGAGTTGAGATAAAGCTAGCAGATCTTGATGCTGCTAAATGGGTACGATTGGATTGCAAGGTGCTTGAAACTGTTAGGTTAGCGCTGTCATCTCAGATTGTACACATGATTTCCAAAGTTACGACAACGAAGGGTTTGATGGAGACGTTGTCCGTTATGTACTCAGAACCGTCCGGGGTAAACAAAGCATACCTTTTACGGTGTTTGTTTACTTTGAAGATGAAGGATAATGGTAGTGTGCAAGCTCACATAAGTGAGTTCAATACCATTCATGCTCAACTGTTAAAATCACTTTTACCGAGGAGGTGAGAACGTGAGCTCTTTTAGGGCAGATACCTGAGAGCTGGAAAAGGTTCATTATAGCATTGAGCAACTCATCGGGGAAGAAAGACTTCAAATTTGACACTATAGTTTCTTTGATTATGAGTGAAGATAATAGACGTAAAACATCTAAACCCTCTTCGAGTTCAAACGGCAGTATGTTGAACGTCGAGGAAATAAGAAGGTCTTACAGAAAAGGGTCGAAATTTGGAAGGGGTCGACTACAGTCAAGAGGAAAGTCTAAGCCGCCCGGTGCGTGTTGGACTTGTGGAAAGAATGGTCACTTCTGGCAAGATTGCAATTCTTCTTCTAAGAGAGATAATAATGAGGAGAAAGATACAATGAACCTTACTCAGGAGGTTAGTTCTGACGAGGCTCTATTACTTTCGTGCGACGATGTTAACGAATCTTGGATAGTTGATTCAGGTGCTTCTTTCCATGCTATTGCAAACGTAGGTTTTCTAACTAATATTGTTAAAGGAAACTTCGGTACGGTCTTTCTTGCAGATAAGAGTGCACACAATATTACTAGAATGGGAAACGCTAGGTTGTTGTTACCTTCAGGCGGAACGCTAGCTTTTTACAGAATGTGCGACTTGTACCCAAATTCGGGCATAACCTTATATCGGTTAGCAAAATGGTGGATGATGGCGAATATGTGAGTACCTTTGGTACAACCTTCTGGAAGGTTACAAAGTGAGCTATGGTAGTAGCTCGAGGCTTACGATAAGGAACGTTGTATACAATGCAAAGCATAATTTCCACTATTTGTGCGGCCACTTCGGGGATTGATACAAGTACATGGCTCAAATGACTCGGTCACATGAGTGAAAAGAGGATGAAGATAATGGTAACAAAGGGAAAGTTAGAGGGTCTTGCTGAGGTTGATCTCAAGTTTTGTGAAGAGTGTGTTATTGTAAAACATAAGAAGGTCAGTTTTAGAATAACTGGAAGATCAAGAAAACCTGGAAAGCTGGATCTTGTACACAAAGATGTCTGGGGGCCAACCAAGGTGCCTTATCTTGGTAGTTCTCATTATTATGATACCTTTATTGATGATGCTACTCGTAAACTGTGGGTCTACTTCGTGAAGAAGAAATCAGATGTGTTCGATAAATTCAAGAGGTAGAAGATTCTAGTTGAAAATGAAATTAGTTTGAAACTGAAGTATCTCAGGTCAGATATTGGGGGCAAATAATGTAGTGATGAGTTTAAAGACTTTTGCGCATCAAACGAGATTAGGAGACAAATGACTATTCCTGGAACACCGTAACAAAATAGTGTTGTAGAACTCATAAACCGAACAATAAACGAAAGAACGAGAAGTATGGGACTCAATGTTGGATTGCCAAAATGTTTTTGGGCAGATATGATTAGTACGACGGCGTACTTGATTAATAGAGGGCCTTCAACGGCTTTAGATTTTGGACTTCCTGAAGAACCATGGACCAGTAAAGAGGTAAACCTAAATTATTATCTTCGGTTGTACCTCATATGTGCTTGATAATTCATATACAAGGACAAAGCTAAATGCAAAGTCGATTATGTGTATATTCATTGGATACGGTGGTGATGAGTTTGGGTACCGATTTTGGGATGCGAAGAATCGAAAAGTTATCCGGAACTGTAATATTACATTTAATGAGAAAGTCTTACATAAAGACTTTAAAGTACCTTTGAAAAAGAATCGAAGTGAAGCAGCGGAAAGTATTGACATTGATGATAAACCCTCTCGAGAGGTTTATAAAGAAGTCGTCGTTGAGTCTGATACACCGGATCAAAGCGAGGAACCTAATGATCTAGACATTCTAATAACACTTTGAAAGAAGCTGAAAGTTATAAGAATTCTGGCAATAAACGTTAACTCCCTAAATTACTTGTTACTACCAGAAGGTGGTGAACCTGAAAGTTATAAAGAGGCTTTAGATGCAAAAGCCAAGAGCAAGTGGAAGCTTGCTATGGATGATAAGATGCAGTCATTGTCAGTTAATTAAACTTGGGATTTAGTTCGATTGTCGAAAGGGAAAAGAACATTGCACAGCAAGTGGGTATATAGACTAAAGCAAGAATCTAACGGTTCAAGGAGATTCAAGGCTTGACTTGTGGTGAAGGGCTTTCAACAGAAAGAAGGCGTTAATTTCGGTGAGATCTTTGCTCCTGTTGTGAAGATGTCTATAATTCGGGTTGTGATGAATATAGTGGTTGTTGAAGATTTACATCTTGAGCAACTTGATGTCAAGATAGCATTTCTTCACGATATCCTTGATGAAGAAATTTATATGAAGCAGCCAGAAGGGTACTCTACGAAAGGAAAAGAAGATCTTGTGTGTAGGCTCACGAAGAGCTTATTTTGTTTGAAATAAGCACTGAGACAGTGGTATTTGAAGTTCACAAAATTCATGTCCAGAAATGGTTATTTGAAGAGCAATATGGATCACTTTTGTTTTATCAAAAATACGGGAAACTTGTATATTATCCTTCTTTTGTATGTAGATGATATATTGGTAGCAAGTACCGACATGAGAGAGATTTTCAAGTTGAAGGAATAGTTAGCCTGAGAGTTTTTTATGAAAGACTTGGGTGCAGCAAAATAAGTTTTTGGCATGCATGTTACAATGGACAAAAAGTAGTGAGAATTGAAGTTATCTCAAGGTGAGTACATCGGCAAAGTACTTAAGCAGTTCAATATGCATGGTTCTAAAGTTGTTAGTGCACCATTGGGAGGTCACTTCAAATTATCAAAGGATTATTGTCTGGAGACGTAGAAGGATCGCGATGAGATGCGAAAGGTTCCTTATCAATCCACGGTTGGTAACCTAATGTATGTTATGATTTGTACGAGACCGGACATTGCCCAAGCAGTGGGAGTTGCTAGTAGGTATATGAGTAATCCAGGTAAAGAGCATTGGAGAGCTGTGAAATGGATACTGAGGTATCAAAGGGGACTTATGATATGGCATTATGTTATGGGGGTTCTCAAATATGCTTACAAGGTTTTGTTGATTATGATATGGTGGGTGACATTGATAGGCGGAAGAGTACTAGTGGTTTTGTACTTACATTGGGAAGCGGTGCGGTTACATAGGTTTTTAGTCTATAAAAGATTGTAGCTTTGTCTACGATGAAGGCAGAATATGTTACAGCTAGAGAAGCTTGCAAAGATATGGTTTGGTTTAAAGGGATGATAAAAGAGCTCGGTAAAGAACAATATTCTCCTAAGCTGTATAGTGATAGTCAAAATGTTATACACTTAGCGAAGAATTCAGCTTTTCATTCTAGGACCAAGCACATTGATATTTGATATCATTATATTCGCTCACTCCACGAGGACAGTGTCTTGAAGCTCGTGAAGATTCATTTTGATGTGAATCCGGCCGATATGATTACGAAGGTGGTGACTTTTCAAAAGTTGACGACATGTACAATTTTTGTGGGCCTTCAAAATTGAAGGTCCGAGTAGTGCAAGCAAATCATTTGGAGATCTGGAGATGGGTTATGATAGATTCGATTTCAAGTGGGAGATTGTTAAGGTATGAATTTGAATTATGTTCGAGGTCATTTTAGTTCAAGTTATTTTAGTTCAAGGATTGAAGTTGGATTAAAACGGATTAAAAATGAGATTTTTAATGTTTAAAGTCGAACTGGTTATGATCAATAGAAGTTTGAGCTGGTAAAGTTACCTGAAGATTCAAGCTGATTCTGTTCAAGTTGTTGAAGATGAACTCAAAGTAGGTCGAAGTCGTTCAAAAGAGAATGGAGCTCGTTCGAACGAGTTGTCAAATTTTGTATTTTGGATTTAAAGACTGAAGAAGTCGTTCGAACGAGATTAGATTTCGCTCGAACGACATGTATATTTTCTAGGTTGAAACCTTTAATCGTTAAAGTCGTTCGAACGACTTTGTGTTTCGTTCGAACGAGTTGTGCTAAGAGTTGCCTTTGGGAGTTCTTCTGGGATGTTGAGTTTGCATTGAGATCTATTCTGCTTATATTTAGTCCTCTAGTATATAAAGAGGACTTAGGTTATTTTGTTAGTTTGTTAGCCGATCCTTCCTACGTGAGTTTAATTCTAGAGACCTAGAATTTGAGAGACTCCATCAAAGCTTGAGAAGCTTAGAGAGATCATTGTAACCTATTTGATCATCTTAGTGGATTGTTCGGGGAGTAGTTTTTATACGCAAGGGTTTTCCACTTCCTTCCTCTGGGAATTCTTGTGTCCTTATTGTTCTTGCTTGATTGTTTCTTTGTTTAGGCTAATTTTGCGTATCGTTCATGTCGTGGAAGAGAGATTAACTACCTCGATTCTCAACAAATGTCGCCAATGAGTTTTCCAAAATTAGCTTAAAAATTTACTATCGTGACCAGAAGTAATAGATTTAGGAATACCATGAAGGAAAACAATTTCTCGAAAGAATAAATTTGTGATTTGAACCGCATCATGAGTTTTTTTTGCAAGGGATGAAGTGTGTTATCATTGAGTAGCGATTGACTACCATAAAAATTTAATCAACTCCTCTTTGAGTCTGAGAGAGTCCTAATACAAAATCCATATATAAAAATATCGATTCAAGGTGAGTTGGGAACTGGAAGAGGGGTCTAGAGGCTCATATTTTGAGCATAATTGCATAAAAAACATTTGTGAACGAAATCTGCAACATCTTTCTTTAAAGAAGGCCAAAATATAATTCTTCTACCAAAATAATTGTTTTAACACGACCTAAATGTTCACCACGACCTCCTCCATGTAGTTTTTTTAATAACATACTCTCGTAAAGAACCTTGGTGAATACAAAGACGAGTACCATGAAAAAGAAAACCATCGTGAAGAAAGTCGGTCGAGCCTCGATTATTGTTGCATTTTCCCCACATCTCCAAAAAATTCGCTTCATCGACAAAGAGTTCTTTAAGATAATCAAAAGCAACGATAGATGTACGAACGGTAACAACTAAAAATGAATGCACGTCAAATCAAGGCATACAAAACTTTATTTTGCTTCCCTGATTTGTGCTTAATAAAAAAATTAAATTGTTGAATCTCGGCGATCCAACGATATGCATTCGATTAATGTTAGTATTACTTTGAATGTACTTGAGGGCTTCATGATCGGTAAATAATAGAAATTCCTTTTGAAGCAAATATTGTTTACAATACTTAAGAGTTTGTACAATCGAATAAAATTCCAACTCATAAGTATTCCAAGTACGGCGAGCTTCAAATAACTTTTCACTATAATACGCAATTGGTCTTCCTTCTTGAGATAATACGACACCAATACCACGGGCAGAGGTATCACAATCCATCTCAAATAATTTAGTGAAATCGGGCATAAAAAGAACCGGTGTCGAAGATAGTTTTTCTTTGAGTACGGCAAAACTTTGTTCAGCTTTGGGACTCCAAGTAATGCAAGAATATTTTAACAAATGGTAAAAATAGCCGTTATAATAGAAAATTTTCACACAAAACGGCGTTAAAGAGATGCCAAGCCATGAAATAATTGAACATAAAAAATAGTTTTTAGAGTAGGTCACTCACGAATAGCTTTAACTTTGTCTTCGTCAACATAAATACCATCAGCAAAAATGACAAATCCCAAGAAAATAAGTTTAGCTTGCATAAATGTACACTTCTTGAGTTGAATTTGGAGAGAGGTACATTGAAATACTGCTTGAAATACTTGCCAAATATGGTGAAGATGCTCCTTCACATCTTTGCTATAAATGAGAATATCATCGAAATAAACGACGACAAACTTGTTCAAGAAAGGCTTTAAAACCTCATTCATAAGCCTCATAAATGTACTAGGAGCATTTGACAAACCAAATAGCATAACAAGCCATTCATATAATTCTTATTTAGTTTTGAAAGCCGTTTTTCATTCATCTCCGGGACGGATTCAAATTTAGTGATAGCCAATTTTAAGATCAATTTTAGAGAAGATTTTTTAATCGGATAGGATATCCAACATATCATCAAGGCGAGGAATCGAAAAATGATAACTTACCGTGATCTTGTTAATTACTCGACTATCAACATACATGCGCCACGAGTCATCTTTCTTTGGGACTAGGAGTGTCAGAACTGCACACGGGCTCATTGATGGACAAATAAGGCCTTTGGAAAGTAGGTCTTGTAGTTGCTCTTGTAAAATCACATGGCCTTTTGGTAGCATACGGAAATGTGGTAAGTTTGGCAAGCTTACACCTGGAACAAGATCAATACGATGTTGAATATGCCTCATAGGAGGTAGAGAATCCAGAAACTCGGTAGGCAGATTGCTAGAAAATTTATGTAAAAGAGCTTTAACTTCTTGAGGCATGTCATTAGGATTGGAGATAACACCTTTAGAAACAAGAAAAAAAATAGTTTCAACCTCTTGAACATCTTTCTCTACTTCACTGGAAAGCAATAAAAGTATTTTTGCGATCGGAGGTAATTTAGGCTTCATGGGAGTAAACATATACTTGAGATCACCTTTTGTAAATATGTGCATATTGTTACATCCAAGGGCGAAGTCAGGACTTGAGTACAGTGGGGTTAAAAACAAAACAATGGGGTTCGAGGGCATCGCCCCCGAAAAATAAATCTGGGTATTTTAGTACTGCTTATATTAGATCTTATGCCAAGTTAAGAAAAAAACAATTTTAGAAGATAGACCACAATCTAAAAGTATAGTCTGAATCATATAATGATGAAGCTTGATAAAATGGTGGTTGTTGGGACTTGAACCCTTGTTCAGGTAGTTAAAATAAACATCATTGACCATTATACCAGTAAGAATTATACAATTAAAGTTGAGTGGTATCAAATATATACAAAATACTAATATATGTATTATTTTCGACAATTTATTAAGCGATTTTCGGCATTTGACCCCATTGGTACCCTTAGCTTCGCCCCTGGTTGCGTCCCTTACTATCAACATCTAAATCAAACAGCCAAGGTCATCTAAGAAGATTATGACAAGCATCCATGTCAACGACATCGCACAACTTCTCCTCACTATATTTACCAATAGTAAAAGTAACCCGACATTGAATTGTAACCATAGAAACACAAGTATCCTTGATCCAATAAATATGATAAGGATCCGGATGCAAACAAAGAGCTAAACCAAGCTTCGAAACCAGCAATTTAGAAATAATATTTTTGCTTGAACCACCATAAATGATAAATTTGGTGAGTTTACCATTAATTAAGCATTAAGAGTAAAATATGTTCTTGCGTTGGGAAGTATCTCCTTGCTGTGTAAAGGGAAGTTTACAAAAAGTACAACAT
Source organism: Kingdonia uniflora (assembly GCA_014058105.1). NCBI lineage: Eukaryota > Viridiplantae > Streptophyta > Magnoliopsida > Ranunculales > Circaeasteraceae > Kingdonia > Kingdonia uniflora. The sequence goes on from JACGCM010001723.1 coordinate 394,197, forward strand.
CATTCATCTTCTTTGCCGCATCCATCAAGAACTTCTTCAATATCCGACGTCGGCTTAAATAAAATTGAATCATAAAGAGTCAAAATGGATGAATACTCATGAACCATACTATCAACAATGACCTCCTCATTATGATGTGTTAAATTAACTCAAGGGTTTGCATTGTTTTGAGATTGGCAAATATTGGTTGTATGACCATGTTGGTTACAACGATAACAATAATTTTGTTTATGGTGGGCATAAGGGTCGGTGGGGTGTTCAAACATAGGTTTAGGGTCGGAGGATCGGTTATTTTGGTATTGGTTAGGAGGGCAATTGTGGGGTTGCGGGAAACGGATGTTTGTGGTAAAGTTATGGGTTTGTGGAGAATTGTTTAAGTTGGATGAAAGGGTATTTATAGTGGATGTGTTGGGTGTAAAACAGTTAGTTTGAGGAGATGAGGATGATGAATACCCTCAGTTTTGTGGTCGCCCATTATTGGAAAATCGTTCGCCTTTATCAAGAAATTGTTCCGCTCGTTGAGCTAACTTAATAGCGATATTCATAGAAGAGATATGCAACGTCGACATCTTCTCTTAAATCTCAAAAGATAAACCTCCAACGAAACAACTAAGTTGCTTGACCTCGTTCTCTCTCATACCATTACACACTGATAAACTGTAAAAATCTTCAAGATATTTGGTAACGGGGTGAGTACCTTGTTTTAAATTTTGAAGTTGGTCATAAAGAATTACTTCGTAGTTAGTATTGAGCCGCGCCGCGGAGGCTGAACTTCGATTCGATCCGATTAAGTATGAATAAGCTAAAGGAATACACAACCAAAACCAATAACAAGGATTTAAGGTGGTTAGGCAATTGCTTACATTCACACACGAGAAAGAGAGAGAGAGAGAGAAAGAGAGATAGATAGAGGGAGAGAGAAAGTTTATTTATGGTCCAAGGTTATAATCTCACAAATCAATTAGAGGTTTTTTTCTCAAGAATTCCTCTCTAAAAAGATCTCACCAACGGTGGCTTCTAAAAAACCTAACTCTCCCTTATATACTTGGGAGAGTACATATAATCACTCAGATCTCTAGGCAAAATAAAGGCTCAAACAAAACTTAAAATTAACTTTTCTCGATGTCTGTTTGAACAGACTTTGTTTTGTTCAAACAGACTCAAAGTTTATTCGAACAAAAAATAGGGTAGCCTCACAATTCTCCACCTCGGTGAAGATTTCCCCAACCAAACGAATTGAAATCTGAGCCGAACATAGCCGCCAACCAAATGAACCAAAAAATGAGATCCTTTCTCACCAAATGTCTCCAAGGTCCTAAGCAAAGAAATGTCCCAAAAAGCCCAGCAAACCAACGTCCCGAAGGACTAAAATTGACTGTACCAAATTAATGGTTGCCTACGTAGTGTTGATCAAGTCACCTGTAGTTCCCAAAAATCTAATCAATCAATATAAAGAATTTGAACCAAGTCTAAACAATGATTGAACTTAATTCCCGAAATAACTTTCGTAAACATATCCGCCAGGTTATCATTGGTATAAATCTTATTCAACAGAATCTCACCCTCTTCTAGGATTTCTCTGACAAAGTGATAACGCACATCAATATGCTTCGTGCGTTAATGATGAACATGATCTTTTGCCGAGAAGATAACACTCTGACTATCATAAAAAAAATATAAGGATGATTCATCTTAGTGCTCAAATTGCGCAGAAAACCCTTCATCCAAATAGATTCTTTGATCACCTCAGTCACCACCATATACTCTGCCTCAGTAATAGATAAGGCCACCGTTGACTGTTGCGTAGATCTCTAACTTACGGGTCCTCCACCCAATATTAAAACATACCCAGTAGTAGATCACCGTTTATCCAAATCACTCATATAGTCAAAATCCACTAACCCACACAAAAACGATCAATCAAATCTTGTTTTTGAAATTCCAAACCAATATCCACAATACCTTTGATATACCGTATAATCTATTTCACAGCTCAATGACCTCTACCTAGATCATGTATGTATCGACTAACCATACCAACCACTTGTGAAATATTTGCCCGAGTACATACCATAGCATACATCAAGCTATTAACAGCGCTAACATAAGGAACTTGACTCATATAATCACATTCCTCATCGATGTTTGGAGATATAGAAGCCTTAAGCTTAAAATAAGGAGCAAGAGGCATACTTACAAATTTTATGTTCTTATCAATACCAAATCTCTGAAGTATTTTCCTCATGTACGTCGTCTGAGAGAGACACACCATTCCCTTCTCTCTATCTTTATGAATCTCCATACCAAGAATCTTTTTTGCATCACCAAGATCCTTCATTTCAAATTCTTGAACCATTTGCTTATTTAACTTGTCAATCTTACTTTTGTACTTACTCGCAATAAATATATCATCCATATAGAAAATCAAGTAAATAAAGGACCCATCACGTAACTTGCATAAGTAGACACGGTGGTCATAATGACTCCGCTAGTACTTCTGCCCAATCATAAACTGATCAAACCATTTATACTATTGTCTTGGAGACTGCTTCAAACCGTACAATGATCTTTTCAGCTTACACACATAGTCTTCCTTCCCCACAACTTTAAAACCACTCGGCAGAGTCATATAAATCTCTTTTTTCAAATTCTCATGTAAGAACGTTGTGTTAACATTGAATTATTGCAACTCCAAATCATATTGCGTTGCCAAGGCCAATAGGATACGAATGGAAGAGTGTTTCACCACCGGAGAAAAAACTTTACTATAATCAATCTCCTCCCTTTGAGCATAGCCTTTGGCTATGAGTCTTGCTTTAAAGCGTATATCATCATCAAGAAATTTTTCTTTCTTCGTGTAGACCTATTTACAACCAATCGCCTTTTTTCCCTTAGGCAATTTCAAAAGTACCCAAGTTTCATTCTTGAAAAGAGAATACATCTCTTCCTTCATCGCTCTATCCCAATGTAAGCCTCGAAACTGTAAATAGCTCCCTTATAAGTAGAAGGAAAATCTTCTTCAATGACCGGTAGTGCATAGGCTACCATGACCTTCGCTCATGGAAATACCATATTCTCAGCTTACTTACATCTCTCTTTGGTTTACTCATTGTAATTGACTCCACCATAGGAGTCTCTTCATCCGTACTACTAAATGTTCTACCTTCGTCTGTGTCTTTATCATTTAGAACATGAACTAATAGCTCATCACCCATTGTGACACCGGTAGATAATACCCCATTTAGTACAGAAATCTCTAGCTCATATGAAGACGCGTCAATCTCCACCTGCTACAAAACCTCACTTGTCATCTTCTCTGTATGCTCAGAGACATATGACTTTATCATAGAAGCCTCATCAAAAGTGATATCTCTGCTCAGAATGATCTTCCAGTCTCTCATATCGTATAACTTGTAGCCTTTCACACCCTTCTTCTTACCCCAAAAAATGATCTTCCTTGCTCGAGGATCCAACTTACCATCTTTGACATGATAGTATGCCGGACACCAAAAAATACGAAGAGTATCATAATCTGTAGCAGGTTCTCCTGACCAAGCTTCCATTGATATTTTACCCTCAATTACAGCTAAAGGCAACCTATTAACAAGGTAGTATGCACATATCAATGCCTCATCCCAGAACGCTTTGCCCAATCCAGAATTGGACAACATATATTGTACCTTCTCTAGCAAAGTACGATTCATGTACTCAGCTACCCCATTTTGTTGCGGTGTTTCTCTAACTGTGAAATATCGAATGATCCTCTCATCTTGACATACTTGCAGGAATGGATAGTATACTCCCCACCATTATCCGAATGCAGCAACTTGATCTTTTTACCAATCTGAGTTTCAATCAACTTTTTCCACGTCATAAAAATTTTTAGGACTTCATCATTTCTTCTCATAGTATATACCCATACACACCTAGAAAAGTCATTCACAAACGACACAAAGTAATATTTACCCCAAAGTGATGCATTCGTGGAGGGTCTCCAAACATCTGAGTGAACATAATCAAGGGTTCTACGAGTACGGTGGATAGTAGTGCCAAACTTTACCCTTATTTGCTTGCCCAACACATAATATTTATAGAATTCTAATTTGCATACCTTAGCACCTTTCAATAGCCCTTGGTTTGCGAGAACTCTTAAGGACTTTTCCCTTACATGCACCAAACGCATATATCATAGCCGAGTGGTATCTCTGGAAATTATCTCCCCACTTCCCGTGGTAGTAACCTCACCAAGAACAGCTGCACCATCTAAATAGTACAAGTTGTTACTTTTTCTTTGGCCCTTCAACACAATCATGACTTCCTAAAGAATATTCTTTACCCTATTCTCAAACACGACCTTGTAGCCTTTCGCTTCAAGTAAACCCATTCAGATAATGTTCTTCTTCATCGTCAGAATATACTGAACCTTCTCAATCTCTTTAACCAACCCATTGTACAACTTTAGACGAATGGTGCCTATCCCCATTATGCGATAATGATCATTATTTCCCATTAACACAACTCCACTTTCTAGCCTTTTTAAGCTAGAAAAACATCTTTCGGGACAAATATGATAAGTAGCACCCGAATCCAAAATCCATTCTTTTGAATCAACAAAACATGTACTCGATCATATAGTTAAAGAAAAATTAGAATTTTTACCTCTATTTGTCGGGTCTTAAGCAATATTTACTGAAGAGCCCGATTTCCTACCTTTCATCTTCTTAAGAAGCGCGGGACACTCATTCTTCCAATAACTCGTCTCTTTAGAAAATACACATTGGTCATTTCCCAAATTGTTACGATCTATACAATGACCTCTCGACTTCGATCAACATTTGTTACCACCTGACTTCCTTTTGTCCAAAAACTTTCCTCTAACTATCAATACCTCAGACGTTAGCTTATCAGACTCGCACTTTTTCTTCCTCCGATACTCATGGTTCATAACCGTTGTAGTTACATCTAAGTATTTTAATAAACTATTCTTGTACATTATCGTCGTAACAAAATGCTCAAACTCTTTGGGAAGCGAGTTCAAGAACAAAAGTACTTTATCTTCATCGCCAACAATCTCCTCTAGGTTTGCCAAGTCAGCTAATAACTTGGTAAAATTATTCAAGTGATCGTAAAGCGGTAAAAATTTCTCTTTAAATGAAGTCAATTTTGGATGTTTTTCAGCCGAGGTTTTATTCATTACAATGTACTAAATGTCTTGAGCAAGGTATGAGCGAATTTGACCACAAGCCTTCTTATTTATCTTCTTCCAAACACTCTCCTCTATATCCTCTGGTTTGTCCTTCAACACCTTGTCAATGTCTTGTTGACTTAGGGCATCAATAACCTCGCATCACCACATACCGAAGTTATTGGTGTCGTTGAATTTCTCAAATTTTATTTTTGCATTGTTAAACATCACCGTTATATTCCGTTTAGGGGCTGAGGAACTAGGTTCATCTCCTTCTACCATGGTACCCCCAATTTTCATATACTAACCAAAATTGAAAACCCAAATAAAATTGAGATAAGTCGACGTTACCTTAATTCCGAGCACCACCGAGGAAATAACCTCGCTCTGATACCAATTATTGAGCTGCACCGTGGAAGCTAAACTCCGATTCAATCTGATTAAGTATGAGCAAGCTAAAGGAATATACAACCAAAAACAATAATAAGGATTTATGGTGGTTCTATAATTGCCTATATCTACACACGAGAGAGAGAGAGAGAGAGAGAGAGAGAGAAAAAAAAAAAAAAAAATGTTTATTCAAGATCTAAGGTTACAATCTTACAAATCAATTAGAGTTGTTGTCTTAAGAATCCCTCTCCAAAAAGATCTCACCAAGGGTGGCTTCTAAAAAACCTAACTTGGAGAATAAGATCAAAGAATATATTGCATCCAAGATCCTTGAAGATATTTTTTTTGCTTCCCTCTCTTCTTTTCTTCTTCCCTTCTTCTCCCTTTTTTTTAGAAAAATAAAATAAGAACTAAGACTTTATTTCTTTTAAACTTGCTCCAATATGAGATGCCCAATTACAATGGGGGGAGGGTTCCTTTTATAGGAGAAGGAACCCAAATTTAGAAACTATACATTAAATTGTAAAGAATATTTTAACAAATAATATCTTCTAATTTTACAACCAATCACTTAAGATTCTTGCATATAATTCCCTTTAAGTGATGCAGAGATCTTTCTTGATAGAAACTCTTGCATATATCTTCAATATAAAATATCTTCAAGGATCTTGGATGCAATATATTATTTGATCTTATTCTCCAAGAATATTTGAGTAAATATTTCTTCAATCTTGAGACCAAATATATTGTGCCTTTGACATTTTGTGTTATGAACTGCTAGAGACATTTTTACTTGATTTTAATAGCTTGGTTTCAAATATCCATCTCCAGTAGCTACAATCAAACAAATGCACATAAGTACCCAAAATTAAATATAATGAACGACTAAAATACATGTTCGGGTATATTAAAAATGTCATAATTACGCGCTTATCATAAACTTGGGAGAACACATACAATTACTTAAATCTTGAGGCAAAACAATGGCTCAAACAAAACTTAAAATTGACGTCTCTTTTTTTATTCGAATAAACACCCAAAGTGTATTCGAAGAAAATGGGTTCTGAGTAAATTGGTCAAACATACTCAATGTTTGTTCGAACAGACTCAAAGTCTATTCGAACATAAAACAAGACAGCCTCATAGTTAAAAGGTAGAAAACGATGTCGTAGATATTTTTTTATTTGCGCCCAATCACAAATATGTAATTTTCCATCTTTACAACGAGCCTCGACAATATTATTGCCCCAAGCGTTAGCACTACCCTTGAGTTTGTATGTTACGAGCGAAGTTTTCTTTTCCTCCGGAATATGCATGTAAGCAAAATAATTCTTCACCGTTGAAAGCCAATCGATAAAATCTTCGATATGAAGATGACCATTAAAGGCCGAAAGATCGACCTTCATCTTGTACTCAAATGGAAGGGGTTGTGTTTGATGAGGTGTAAGATATGGATCGATCATGAATATATGAATCGAGAGGTCATCCATGTACGCTATCAACAAGAGCCATATCATTCATAGATAATTTATAATCATGGCTTTTCGTTGGGATTGGAAATCGGGTGGGTAGTTTTGGTGGTTATTGGTCTTTTATGGAGTGTGGTGGTGTTGTATAATTTCATGTTGGTGGTAGTGGTTTGGGGAAGAGGCAAAAGAGATGGATTGGTGAGGGTTGCCTAGATCATTGTAGTCATTTAGGGTTATATCAACATGGGTATTATAAAACAATGGGTTTTTGGATTGTGATAATATGTAAATGGTATTAGGGTTTTGATAAGTTGAGATAATTTGAGGTTTGTATTATATTGGGTTATTTTGGTGGGGGTTTCATGGGTGTTGGGGGTGAGTGTAAGGTCAAAATTTCAAGAAGTGAAGGGTGAGGTAGATATAGGTAAAGTTGTGGATGGTAAAAAAGGTATGGAAGTAACGTGGGTAGAGGAGGGTGATAGCTTACTTACTTGTATAGTAAATTCGATGATGGTTGCGGTGAGTTGTTGAACTTGTCGACTGGAAGCTTCGATTTTATCCTCCAAACAATTAAGTTTTTCGGTGAATTCTTCCCTCGTCACAAGGTTTCCAAGATTTATGTCTTGGGCACGGTCTTCATTTTCATTGTTCACCATCTTGGCACAAGCCTACGACTAAATCTGATACCACTTAATAGAAAAATGTAGCGGAATCGATTTGAATCGAGAAAATAAAAGAGATTGTAAGGAACAAATAATAAAAAGAAAATTTGTATTGATCTTGATTGAATGCATTTCTCAACTATTGCATAGAGCTAGAGGATTCCCATACTAGAAGAATCCTATTATTTAGACCTAAGTTTAATCTATAAACAAAGAAAACTAGAAAGAAAATAAAACCTAATAAATTTAAAAGTATGATAGTCCCCCATAGTTGTAAATACTTTGATTTATTGCAGGACTTCAAAACACCCTAGGAGAGGGATGAGATTAAAATCATCCAAGCCTTTGGACTTAATCATTTAAAGACCCTACATCAGTTTATGATCGATGTTCATGCTTTGCATGGTCGGGGTGCTTATTCCTAGCCTCTTGTTTGTAATATGCACGAGGCAGCGAAAAACCTTATTGGCACTGAAGTTTCTTCTTTGCCCTGGTTGGCTTAAATATATTTTATTTTGCTTAAGAGAAAACAAAAACAATGTATATATGGTGTCGTAAATCTCCCATAATATATCAAAATTAACCTTTGACATCCCACTCAAAGTACAGTAGAAATACCCGTAAATCATTTTGAGATTACAAGTACACCTTGAAAAGATTTTTGTGACGTCAAAATTTTCCAGGAAACGTGCATAAAATTCAGTCACAAATGCGCAAGTATATCACGAGCATTGTGCTTGGTGTAAATGTTGAGAATCAATGCAGTTAATCTCTTTTCTACGACAAGAACAAAACGTAGAAATCGCCAAACGAGAAATTAACGAAACAAAGAATAAATAACAAAGACAAGATTTGCCCAAATGAGGGAGTGGAAAATCCTTTCGGATGAGAAACCACTCCTCACGAACAAAACACTAAATCAAATAGGTTACAATCGATCTCTCAAGCTTCCTCGAAGCTTCAATGAATCTCTCAAACCCTAGTTTCTCTCTAGGATTAAACTCACATAAGATTACCTAAGAAATACTCTAAGTATCATTTATGTACTTGGGAGGGAATTATATGAATTAGAGCTCAAAGTACAAATCACGAGGCAAACAAATGACCACAGTTTTAACTTCTAAAACTGAGAATACAAGATCTATTCGAACAGAGACTAAAGTGTATTCGAGCAGACCTCTCTCTGAGACCTCTGTTCGAATAGAAACTAAAGTTTATTCGAGCAGGCCTCTGTCTGAGACTTCTATTCGAATAAAGACTAAAATCTATTCGAGCAGAGATGTCTCTGCCTCTTCTGTTCGAACAGAAGACCAAAAAATCACCTGAATGATCTTTTCCTTCATCTTCGACTCTCGTTCGTCCCACGAACTCCAATGAACATCCACAAACATAATTCAAGTTCATTACTCAACAGTAAATTAACAATCCTTAGCCCTTGAGTTTGGCGCTTTCTGATAAAATATTTATTTGAAGTTTTCAATGAAAGCTAAAGTGTATCTAAAGTATCACTTGAAGTTGTACCATAATAAGTCATGATGTAATGTCCATATCATTAGCTAAATATTAGGTAACTTGTAAGTGAAACTAATAGAAGTCCTCTTCGTCGTCGAGTGGTTACTTATGTAAGCTTGACATCATCACTAGCTAGTACATAAAACTAAGAAGTATTCATGGTTTCACATTTGCGTAAAGATCGATTCAAACAAGGAATTTGTCACGTAGAAGAGTATCATCTATGGAATTCCGATTTTTAATTTTTCTAAAAGATGTGAATTTTGTGCGGGGGTTTCGCTGTAAAACATATTTTTTTATGTTAAATAATACCTTATTGTCGAGCCAGAGATTGCCCGAGTCCTTTCCTATAAGAGTTGTTTTTACTAGAATAAAAAAACAACTCATATGTCGTATTTACGTGTGGAGCTTACATACTAGAACCCCTAGAGGTATGCATGAGAGGAGCGAGTGGGAGAGATGAGGGACAGAAACGGACAATATTGTTATCACAAAAACACATGATAACACGATCGAGTAGACATGTTAAATACCTAGTAATTTTGAATAGTAAGATAAAGTGCAATTCAACAATTCTATTCTCATGATTACAAATATCCTAAAGAGTCACGATTGACGAAATTCTCTTTTTGAATAATAAAACAAAGATAATCCTACACTACTTTCAACAGTGAAGTGGGCTTTATGTAAGTACACAAAAGAAGCAAGTCAATCCCACTAAGGCACTGCCACTAATCATCCCCTGACCTTACCGACATCCTAAACACTATTGAGTTTGAAACCCTACAAATATATATCTCATGCATGCGTATTTGATTTTTTTATATTTAAATACAAACTCTTTGCTTTTCACACCACAAGTAGCCTTTTAATTAATTGTTAATGATCACGTTTATATCGTTTTATTTTCCGTGTTTACGTGAAAAACTTAGATTTGGAGTTTGGTTTCAGCTTTTGGGATTTGGATTATTGGATTAGAAGCAATATATCTTTTTTCTTTACAAGATTGGGTATGATGAAAAGCAAAATCTTGGTGCTTTGAAAACCTAGAGGTGGGGATCAATTTTCATCACAAGTAGTTTGCGTTTCCAAGAAAATAAAATAGATTCATCTATGAGAGGAAAGCTTGACTGATCCCATCCTCGGGTAGTCAGCAGCTGCTAAATCACAATAAATGTTGATCACCCATATTTTTGATGTAACAAGAAGAGTCACAATTTGCATACGACCGTGCATATAGAGATGTCTTAGAGTATACAATGTAGATTACATATACTTTTAGCTAGTGGTATGACGTGGATATAAGATTTGAATGTCATGTAAAAACCAAACTCCTCAAAATAACAAGTTTAATAGATGATGTGTCATAAATTTATTGGGTAAAAGTAGTTTTAACTTTTCTACGTATTAATTTTAGTTAAAAAAAAGTTTTTTACCAACAAAGTTGTCTTCGGGTGGCTACCCAAAATTTCTTTCTCTAATATAACTTAGCTGAGGCTAAAAACTTGATTTTTAGCACTTTCTCTTTATTTTAATTATAGGGAGTTTACACTAGATGCTCTTGCAGTCTTATACCTTTTGTATGGGTACCAAAAAAATTAAAAAATTCCTATGACCCATTACTTTCCTGTACATTTTTTTGGTAATGATCATGCTAAATATCATGCAGCGAGGGCACGATCATGACATGTCAAATGATTGAATTAGACAAAGATAAAAACAATGGACTTTGGCTATGCTTATTAATAATCTTTTTCGACTAAACTATGATTAATCTTTTGTAATGGAATGTTTGGCTAAAACCAACTTGGCTTGGAGGATTATATAGGTAGGATTTTTTCCCATGAAAGGAACATGCATGCACTTATTTATTATTTAAGTTAGACGACTCAATTAAAATGGATTAATCACTAATTATCTACTTAGTTTTTTAATGAGTTGAAATCTTGACTAACGCAAAAGATCTTTATGGATTAGCTCAAGAACTTAAGAAAAAACTCCTCTGTTTTCTTGACTAAGCAATATCAGCTCTATGCGTTTCATATTTTTTTAACCATGAATTGACTTTCACAAGCTTTTAAGCCTTTTAAAACCCCACTTATTAGTCTGTATTTTAGGCAGAAGTCGAATTAGATGGCTACTTTTCATATAGACTGTTATCTATCATCATGGTAACTGGAGGTTTAAAGTCCAGTCGCAAATTCTTATTCATCGGTTGTTGTTTGATCATAAATGCATTGAAACTTTTCAGTACAAAATATGTATTTGATTTAGTTATAAGTTGAAATTTTGGGCTACATTTAGAACCCGATTTTCAACTTTTCATAGCTTTATTTTGTTTTGTATTCTAGTTTTGACTGATTTGAGTACTTTGATGTTTTGGCTTTGAATCTGAGTCTAGGTTTAAAACGACCAATTTGTACTATAAGGGCGTGTTCACCCATCTTCATCTCCCTAGTTCTTTTGCTTTATTCAGGTTATACTGCACGAAGACATTGTGGTATCTTTTTTTTGACGGCGTATTATAGGGCTTACATAGCAAACTCATTCTTACTCACTTAGGCCTAGTTAATTTTTATATATACCTGTTTTTGTAAAGTTATTGCTGAGTGTTAATTTGTGGATTGTGGGCTTAATTCTGTAAGATTATTTGGACCCGAATACAAGGTGCATTGATATGCTGAGATAGAAAATCATACCTACGCTGCTGCTTCAGTACCAGAAATCTGGTTGGTAATTTTTTTATTTTTTGTTGACCAGGATGATCCAGGTTCATAATTTATCACGGTTTGCCTGACTAATCCCAGGGGACGTGAAATTCCCGTGGGCATACCTTCTTTTGTAAATAAAGACAAATCCTCGTGCTGGTATTCATGCAAACGACATGCCTCAACTCCAACCTATCAATGAAGAAGACAATATAGTCTGTGGACTCCTGCTCAAGGAAAATACAATGTAGCTGATACTTATGAAGCCATGAGGACTAAAAGGCATGTGTGTAAGTGGTATAATCTGATGTAAACTGATTACGCGGAAGCCAATAATCAAGAATAACACCAGTTTTAATAAACGGAAATTAGGTTCGTGAAGAACCTTAATTTTATTAATTAGAACTTTGTTCTGAACAAGACTACTTTAACTGAATTAACTGAAAAACTAATAACCTAGACCACCCTTTTTATAGAACACGAGAGGGCTAGAATTAGGAACCCTAATTCTAATTGAAAATAGAATTATACTTAAATTAGGGAATTGCTAATAACCTCAATTGGACCTCTCCAACAGAGCTTAAGCTAAAACATAAAATATAAAACATTAAATAAACATAGGTCACACGGCAGGTAGACGACCCTATGAGGGATGCGCCGCATCAAAACCTCTGTTTGAGAAGATTTTGTCCACGAAATCAAGAGGTCGGTGCTCCAGAGGACTCACGTATATAAGTAGTGTGTATCCCGGTCTCTCCTTCATCCTCGTCCTACATAACACGCTGAACTGGGCTATCACACTCTCACGCATACCATCCACGATGAGGCTGGCTTTCCTCGCAAATGCAGGACAATCACGTTTCTGGTGCCCTGGTTTGCCACATCCATAACAGTTACCTAAGATAAAGGTACGTGGTGCAGTGGCTACTGGAATAACTGAGGTGTAGTGTCCCAAATTTTTATTTTATTTTTATTTATTTTTCTTCTTCATGCATCCACTCATATCATTATGCATCATGCATCTTCTATTTCTGCATTGCATCTCTTTTCTCTTATTAGAACTTGGAGTTCTCCTTTTCTTCCTTTATGGGTTTCGGTGGTTGTTGGCGGAGGAGGTGTGTTGTGGTTTCGGGGAGCCCGTTGTTGGCTTGGAGGTTTGTTGTCGTGGTTGTGTTTGTGGTGGGGTGTGATCCGGGAGGGATCCGTGGTCTTTTCCTGAGTTTCCGTCAGTTTTCCTTGGAAATCAATATTTTTGGGTGTTCTGGGTACATTTTGTCCCATTCTATTCAAACAGACCTTATTTCTGCTCGAATACATCTTCCTTCTGTTCGAATATATTTCAATCTGGTTCATTTTATTCGAACAACATCATTTCTATTCGAATACATTCCTTCTTGTTTCTTTCTGTTCGAATAGATGTCTGTTCTTTGGATTTCCACCAGTTCCAGTTTTATTCGAACATCTTTTCTGTTCGAATAAACTTTTACCTGTCTTGTTCTGTTCGAATAGAAATGTATTCTATTCGAGCAGAGGCGTGTTTGAACGACCAGGTTGGGTCTTTTTTTGCGATTCTTGGCCGTAGGATCGCCTCGAGTGGAGTGTGGGATCTTAGGGTTTTAATTACTCATTTCCTTTTTATTTTCTCTCTTCACTCTCTCACTTACTCTCCTAATTAGAATCTTCCTCTCCCTCGCTCCTCGTTTGCGATCGATTGTTGGGATTGATCTCGCGGCTTCTCCGGTGTTGGATTGTTGGTGTTGGTTATTGTTTGCGGTGGTGTCGAGGTTGATTGTTGCCCTGTCGTTTGTTGGATTCGTGGCTTACTCTTTTATCAAGCGAGTGTCCCTTCATTGCTAAACACCTTTACTAGTTTAACATGTGTTAGTTAGAGCATGCATTTGACATTGAGGCATTTTGATTGGTTTTAGACTATATTGTCTCGTCTGTTGTAGTTGTTGATTCAGGGTTGTTGTTTCCTATGGTTAGGCATGTAGGGTGTGTCCCCTTTTGTCTTTTAGGAAGTTGTGTATTGTGTGGCATTCTCAGGTGTTGTCCTTGACTGCTGTATTCCAGTCTTGTAGGGACTGACGATGGTTGGATGTTGTAACTGGGTATATTAGCCACTATTTGCATCTGTGTTAGGATTGTTGGCCATCCTCTGAGGCCGGTGGTTATCATAAGTATGTGTTGGCCAGGGTGTGGCTGTTAGGTTAGGATTGTCTACCATTCTCTAAGGCAGATAGTTATCCTATGTGTGTTGGCCGAGTTTGGCGGCTGTGTTGTTCTGATCCTTGGGATCTGTTACAGTGTGGGTTTTTATGTTCTTTTAACTTAGCAGGGTCGGATACATAACAAAGCTTCACACTGCTGACCCCCGTTAGGATTTGGGATTCCTACATCGGGCTAAAATAGCTGGGTGATTTTGGGATAAGTACTATCATATCTATTCACCCATCCGGGAGTGTGGATGGCATGAGACAGTTTTCCTTTGGTACCCATCTTAGTCCTCCGTGAGGTTGAAATCCCTTGGAATGTGAAATAAAGTTCGGACGTTGGCTCTTTGGGTTGCAAAGCCCAGAACACTCTGATCAAGTGATAAATCCTAAGCTTGGTCGAGCTTGCTACTAATCGTACCCATTGTATCCAACTGAGACCTCTTTAAGGTTATTATGCATTAGCGGTTGATCAGCCCAATAGATTGTATTGTAGAGTCTAGTCTTTGGGTTCGTAGCATCACAAGACATTCATCTTAAGACAATTCTAAAATCATACCATACCACATCACATCATATCATATCACTTAGCTATTGGGATAATTATGAGATTATCCTAGTTCATCACGTCACATCTCATTAATAACATATTATCATCATCACAACACATTCTGCATATCTCTATTCCTCATATCTTCTATTTTCTTTTTCTATTCCTTTTGCACTTTAAATTTCTGCACTTATATGTATCACTGCACTTTATAACACTCCTTATCTCATTCACCTCTTCTCCTTCTCTGCACCTGTTATTTTAGTATGTTGTTTAGCCTTGTTGGGCATTAGTGAGCTGTGGTTTTGCTCACTCTCGCTTTGTTCCCTCATTTTAGAGGTGGAGTAGTTGCAGGGTTTGGCTGAGAGTTTCAGTTGTTGGTTCCGGTGTTGCAGCTGCTGTTCCTACTCCGGTTTTAGTATTTTCTTGTATGATATCTCAGCTTTTGGCGCTGTACCCTATTCGAGACATTGTATTTACGTTTTCAGTTGATATGTATATATATTTTGCTTCCGCTTTACTCTTTTACTCTGATGATATTGCTATAGTCAATGACTGAGCCTGAACTTGTCTATGGCTCGGCCGTTTGTGGGGGCAAATCGATTAGAATCCCCGACCTGCACACCCCGAATTATAGTAATTGGTCTAGCTACCGATTATTGGATTTTGGGGCGTGACATGAGGCTGTTGGTGTTACTGTTGGAATCGAAGGGCGATACTGTGCATGTAACTCATTCGCCTGTTTGGCCAACTGTACAATTTCAGCAAGATAAAAGATAGGTTGAAGTATTGTTGCCTCTTGGAGTTTCTTCGTTAAACCAGATTTGTACCTACTAACCCGTTGTTGCTCAGTTTCATGGAGTCGTGCTCTTGCCTCAAGTAGATATTACTGGTCTGTATAATCATTAAAGGAAGAAAGATCCATTTTGAGAGACTGAAGTGCCCCAAACGCAATCTCGCCATAGTTCATAGGAATGAACCTCTCCTTCAGGTCTCTCCGCATTTTCTACCATTCTAAAATAAAATGGTAACCCGCTGTACGTCTTGCATGTTGAACACTGTTTCACCAAGTGAGAGCAAAACCAGTAAGGCGGGACTCAACAATCATCACTTGTTTTGGATCCCCATATTTCTTGTTGTTGAATATACGCTCAACCTTATCCAACCATTCGATAAAGGTGTCCTTGTCAGACTTTTCAGTGAATTCTGGTTCTTTGAGGTGAACGTCATGTGTCTGCTCTAAGATAGCTCTGGCTAAGGCTTCAATGTCATTACCCCTACCCTTTATGCGCGGTTGTGGTCTTTGTTCCTCCCCATAATCAAAACTATACCCATCGTCTTGCCAAGTCTTAGCGTACGGATGTCTTGGTGGACGAGGTGGTGAACCAAGCGGACGCTGCTGATAACGGTCACGTAAATGGGTGTCAATCGGGGGTTGAGAACCACAGCCTCGGTCTTGATTGCTGAATTGCTTCTCTCTCTCTCCAACTTGCATATAATGATAACCCATAGACTTGCATCTCTCCTTTGATCAACACTGATCATATCTTCATTACGTAGCTCCCATCCGTCGCTATAAGGCGTTCGATATTCACAACCAAATATAGGATTTGTCTTCGGCGGAGCTCGTTTGGCGGTGTCGGATTGGACGTGATAACGGTTCAGATCTGTCGTAAAAGGGAGAGACGTCCCAAGGTTATTTAATGGGTCAATCCCTGGTGACTGTTTCACTCGGTCACCAACTAGAGGTGGCTGATTTGTTGCGATGCTCGGTGGTGTTCTTAGTACCCTCGGTGTTAGCTCGGGGTTTGGTAACCCGAGACCCACGGGAAGGAGGTCCTCTCTCGCCCGAGCTCCTTAATCGTCGTCAAAACTGTTGGGAGAGTGATTGGATAAAGCTTTGCTCGCCGGCGTTCGTTGTTGCCATCATCAATAGCCATACTATTAATGGGGTTGAGGATGCCTTCAAAGTCTAGACCTGTTGGTGAAGAAGGAAGCCCGGTCTTGTTCTCAGTTGGACCTGGGTAGTTTTCTAGGGTCAGGCCTAATAGATATTAGACCGGGTTAGGAAAAAAAGGACAACCAAATTGTTGTTGGGCTTGGGCTTGCTATTTCGCGGCCCAGGTCAAGAAATCTGTTTTACTTAGCATAATCGGGGCTGTTGTCGTAGTAGCTTTTGTAAGAGCTGATGCCGACAATACCTGACTCTTTGCTACGTTTTATTGTGCGCATTACTTGTGTGAAGGTTGGTTAACATGGACGTATCCTTAACGTCATTTTGAATATCAATCTCTCCCCTTTCGTAAACCTCAGTTTCGGCGTTAAATTTTGCAAAAGGGTTGTTTAGGTCGTCGCTCTTCGTGGCGATGCTTCCTTCTAGAGAGATATCATCAATTACGCCCAACGGAGGTAGTTGGGGGGAGGGGGAGGCTCCTCTACCTAAAGCCTCTATAAGCTTATCCCCTATCATTGTTACGTCTTGAGCTAGGGTAGGTTTCTTCATCCCGGTTTTTCCACGAGGCATCTTTGCTCTTGAAACTGTCTATTCTTAGATCTAACGCAGCTCTGGTACTACTTCGATGTAAACTGATTACGTGGAAGCCAATAATCAAGAATAACATCAGTTTTAATAAATGAAAATTAGGTTTGTGAGGAATCCTAATTTTATTAGTTAGAACATTGTTATAAACAAGACTACTTTAACTGAATCAACTGCATTAACTGAAAAACTAATAACCTAGACCACCTCTTTTATAGAACACAAAAGGGTTAGAATTAGGAACCATAATTCTAATTGAAAATAAAATTTTACTTAAATTAGGAAATTGCTAATAACCTCAGTTGGACCTCTCCAACAGAGCTTAAGCTAAAACATAAAATAAACAGGTCACACGCTAGGTAGACGACCCTATGAGGGCCACATCATAATCTGTGTTGGAGTAAGTATACAATTCCTAACCAGGGTTTTATTGCTTGGAAATTGCTTAAGGGTTGCATTGAGACTCAAGACCATCTCATGAGAAGAAGAGTTTTGGGCTCTTCGTTGTGAAACTAGTCAGGAAAGCATCAGTCATCTTTCCATGGAGTATGTTGTTGCCAGAACTCTTTGGGTTAATATTCTCAGAAGGTGTGGGGTGTCTAAAACTGTTAGCTTTTTAGAAAATGAGGTAGATTGGCTCTGCTCTCTAAAAAAATACTGATGTACTCTCTATGGTTTTTTCTTCTGCTTTTGCTGCCTTTGTCTACCATGTATGGAAGACTAGGAACCATATTATTTTCAGGAATCAACTGAGTCCCATCATCCTGGTCTACAACAACATTTGTGGGGATGCCCTTTGTAGGCTCAAGGGGTATTTGAAAGAGGTTCTGTACTCTGATAGATCAAGGAGTATCTACTTTTATTGGGGTCTTGCATCTATGTTTCAGCTTCCAATTATCAAGTATTGTTCATGGGAACCCCCACCACCTAACATATAACATATGGCTTCTAAATACATATGGGTCTCTTAGTGAAGAGTTTGGTGGTATATATAGGAGGGTTGCTTAGAGATGAAGTTGGGAGAAGTCTCTTTGCTTACAGTGGTAAATGTAAACCAGTCTCAGTGATTTATCATGAAATGGAAGCCATTTTTGAGGGATTGGAGAAACGCATTAGTAAGGGTAAGAAAAAGATATATATGGGTGGCTACGGACTCCATGCTTATGGTCTACTGTTTCAAGGACAATGTAGAGCCCCTCATGGAACGGCATGATACTTTGGAAAGCTACCAGAAATCTAATTGCTAGGATTGAAGTCTTCAGGGAGGCAAACTCTTGTGCTGATTATTTATCCACTTACTGTATCTTTTTTGGTTATTTAGTTCTCACTCCTACTGCTTATCCCATTGACCTGCGTGTTAAAATGGAAAAGGACACTAGTAAGTAAAATTATCTTAGGATGCGTAACCTGTTATTCATTGGTCCACGGGCACCTAGACCAACTTGCCTAGCAATAAAAATAAAATAAAAATTCCTCGAGAGTGGCTCCTACGGACCCCTCTTGCATACTCGTCTTTACTAACGAATGGAGGTAGGGGATCTTTGTCTATAACAAGATCTGATATGTCAAATTTGGATAAGGCTCAAAAATTGGCCCATAACACGTAAATATACACGTTTTCAAAACGTATTAAACGCCGTACGTATACACCGACTCCCGTAACTTTCAACACGTGCCAAGGTCGCGTTCTAACTACGCTAAACCCCACAATGAATCTCAACCGTCGAAAACAAAAAAATCTGAAATTTGAGCGAACCGTTGTGTCTTTTTTGGCGCGATGACCTAAAGTTGGCGAATCTTTCGTCACTATCGTGCGAAAGTTTAACAAGGATAAAGTGAGATTCTTTGTTATCTTCTCAACTTTAAACCCTAATTTCTACTTTTCTTCCCCAATTTCTTCTTCTCTCTTGGTGCTTCGTTAAGGAGGAGTGATTGATTGTGTGTTTTTCGATCATCACAATGTCTTTCAGAATGGTAACAATCACTACTAACCCCCAATCTCTCATTTTGAGTTTTTTTTTTTCAATTTGATTCATGGTTTGTTTATGTTTCTATTAATTGATTAGGGTTTCAGTTATTTATTTATTAGATTAAATTGTAATATTTTTGAGTGTTTAAATACTAGTTGATGTGATCACTTGTTATTAAAATGTTTTGGCTTTTAGAGCAACTCCAGAGTTTATAAATGATTGATAAGGTGAAATTTTGTTTTAGCATTTTGAGGCCAAAATATCGGTTGCTAGTGCTAAAGTTTACCATGATAAATGGCGTATAATTACCCAAACCCTGATCAAATTTGTGAGAAAGGACGAATGGTAAAATAGATGCACATTTATTATGTGTTAGTTTTTGTTTCTTATTGAGATTTGTATTCGCTGGTTAGTTATTTACGTAAATTAAAACGATGTGAATGTAGCTTGTTGGGTAAATGGCAATGCTAAAGTAACTTGCGGCCTGTTGTTTAGCCCACGGTAATCAACTTGTAACCTTTAAAGGGGTATTGATTACCTAATCTTTGGACGGAGGAGAGGGTTGAAGATGAGCTGATGAAGATGAGGAAGGAGATGAATTTTTTTTAAGTCTACAGACACGTTAATGTATGATTACTTGCAAGGGCGGGTCTGTAGTTGTACTAAGATTAATGAGTAAATAAGAGACAGGTGCAAGTGAGAAATAAGTGGGGTTGCTTTTGCATTTATTTTTTCTTTGGAATAGTGAAAGCTAAATGTGGCACCTAGTTTACAAGGTTATCCCATTGGGGCTATTTATGTTTTTTTTTTTTAATTATCTATTTTGCTTTTACGTTGGTATTCTCAACATTGTTTTCTTGTATAAATATCTATTTACCCTGACACCCAAAAACCATCATGTTTTGTAGTCAAATGCTTCTTCAGGCATGGGAGTTTCTGACCAAAGCAAGAATGCATTTATGGAGCTTCAGAGGAAGAAAGTGCACCGCTATGTGATTTTTAAGATTGACGAGAAGAAAAAAGAGGTTCTGGTTGAGAAAACTGGAGGTCCAGCTGAGAATTACGATGATTTCACAGCATCTTTGCCGGAGAATGATTGTCGATATGCAGTCTATGACTTTGATTTTGTGACATCCGAGAACTGCCAAAAGAGCAAAATCTTTTTCATTGCATGGTGAGCCTTTCACTTCAATTCCTTATAGCATTTAATTGAGTTCAATTGGTTTATCTAACATAATTTGCAACATTTATTCATTTCCATCATTTTTCGGTAGATAGTTACAAGTTACAACTAAAAAGCACACAAGTTTTAAGCATTAAAAACAATGTATTACAAACACATTTAAATAGATCTATGACATAGCAAAGATAAAAAAAAACGCATTGTTTGTTGCAATCTCCAGTTCGAACATCCTTATTCTTCACTAGAAACCCCCGCAACATTAGTTCCTTTTTATATCAAGTTTTCGTCTGATTCATCATTACTGATAACTTGTTTCTTCTCATTGGCTTGCTTTCCAGATCTAAGATACTCAAGGTACTACCAAGTTTATAACAATGCGTTAAAAAAATGCGATAATACTAATTATTAATTTGAAGTGTGTCGGTAATAATTTTTTTGAAAAGTAGTGTGTCGGTAATAACATTTAAGAGTTGAGACAAATCAAAGTTTGAGCACGTGATTGCTAGTCCCGACACAACTTTATGTGCTATAGACAAGTTTCTTGTTCTTCTCTGCTGAACTTCTCCCTAAAAATCTCGATGCTTGTGATTTTTTCAGGTCTCCTTCAGTCTCTAGAATCCGAGCCAAGATGTTGTATGCTACTTCCAAGGACAGGTTTAGGCGTGAGCTTAATGGTATCCATTACGAGATTCAAGCCACCGACCCTACTGAGATGGACCTCGAAGTTATCAAGGAACGTGCAAACTAACCAAATTCGAACAAGAGACTTCCTGGCTCAGTTACTAAGATGGCTGATAGGATATCCCTTGTGTATGATATTTGATTGTTGTGTGCACTTCGGATGCCCTTCATGATGTTTCTTAGGTGAAAATGAATTTGGTTAGGCCTATATATGAAAAGTATGATATAATGTAAAACCGTTATGTGTTATCCTCTTCTATTTCAGAAGATGTTTTAACTGTGGAATTTAAATTTAGGAGAATGGAAGTATGAAGTTTGACTGAAATTGCTGAATGGTCCCATGCTTCTTACACATGCATACTACAGTTCATATGTATCATTGCTCCGTCTTTTGAATCCCCGTTTGCACTTTTATTGTAATATGTGATTATTTACTAGATTGTCTGGATTATTTTCCAGAAGCAGGCAAATGCTTTCATTGCTTTGTTGGTTTAGAGATGGCCGGATCCACAATTCAGCATCTTTAAACCAACATTTTTTTTTGATAACAATTGCATGCTTCAGGGAAATAATCCTGGGGATATTGAAAATGATAACAAATGCAGTATACTTTAAACAGGTGTCAAGGATATGAAGGAGGTCGTATTATTACGAGTGTTAGTCTTAATTTGTTGTGTTTGATTGATCTTATTTGTGATTTGTTTCTATACAGAGTATTTGGGCGGTATGTCTTGGCAGAGCTATGTTATATGTACAGTTTCTCTGATAGTTTATGTTAATATGTACACTTGAATGTTTGATAGCTATTCCTTGAAGTTCTCGTGTGTGTTTGTCTGCATCTTCCATAGGGTGCATTGCATCCTGGCATTGGCATGCCATTTTAGGCATGTTTGTGCTGCATTCTTGTGACATGTGGTTAAATTCATAATTTTAAAAGTTTTGTAATATATTATATGTATCATTATAGAAGTTTTAGGCATCTCTCCTCCCCCATACTCTAAAAAAGTAAAAGAATAAATAGAAAGAAATGTTTGTTTAGTTTAGGGTTTTGAATCACATAATAGGTAATTTGATGCTTATTTATTGTTTAATTATATTTGATTTTATAAACATTAATCTTGTAATAGGTAGTTTGAATCACGTAAATTTTGTGGTGAATTCTTTAAAAAATATGAGCAATTTATTAATACCCTATGATTTTTGTAAGCAAGCCTGGATTGTATAGTGTTTGAAGGGAGGCATGTGTAGATTGTATAGTGTTTGAGGGGAGGTTGGAGAAACTTCAAGGGAACCAGGTAAAAGTCAAAAAAGTTACTAAAAAACGTTTTTGGCATGTGGGAAAAAATTCGTGCCAGTTACCCTAATCTTCTTCTCTCCCTCTTTATATAAATTCAGCTGGACCACCACCACCGCCCCATTGTGCACGTTCGAGGAGATCATAATATTGGAGTCATAAGACATAATTGTACCTTGGCATATGGTGTTGTTGCCCATGTGAATCACCGCGGGTTTGACAGAGACAATGAGATGGAGGTGTAAGGTTTCTTTGGAAGTTGGTTGATCTGGTTTTGAACTTTAGTTACAGAGCAGAAGTTGAACAGAGGACATACTGGTGGTTGTGTTAATGTAGAGAAAGAATGCAATGCAATAAGTTCCTAGATAAGATTTGTTTTACAGAAACAGTGTAAATGAAATATCTAACTTTGGTTTTTGACTTTATTGATTGATAGGTGGCATGTTATTTAATATGAATATGTTGGTATAGATTAGAAGTTTTCTTATTATTTTATGATATCATGAATTAAATAATATCTATTTGTGTCATTTAGACCCAAATTATTTAACATGATATCTTGTCAACTTCATCTTAGATCTTTCTGCTGGAAATAAAATAAAATTGTTTTCTTAGATTCAAGTTATTTCAAGGCTTTGATGTATTTTTTTTTTTCCTTTTTCTTTCTTCTAGTTAGGTAAGACTGAATTCCACAATTGATTCCTAATTTTGAAAATTTTATTTTTGGGAATTTCTCAAACATGGTTATGTAGCAGTATTAAGTCTTTTGATTTGTTTTTCTTTAAGGTTTTTATAAGCCACAGAAGGAAAATATTTCTGTCAGATAAAAAAAATAAAATGAAATTTGGTGGTTTTGTTTAGGATCTTATTTATGATATAAAAGGATAATTGGGTTTGTAAGAAATTTTCAGAAGGAACAGATTGGGTTTTGTTTGGATGATTCCTGATAAACAGTGGAGTGAAAGATCGATATTCTGGAATTAGATTTTCTTTCTTCATGGTAAATATGAGTGGCACATCTAGAACCATAGTTTGGTTTAGGAGGGACCTTAGGATTGAAGATAACCAAGCCTTGGCTGTGGCTGCTAAGGAAGGGTGTGTGCTTCCTGTTTATATATGGTGCCCGGAAGAAGAAGCACAATTTTACCCTGGCCGTGCTTCAAGGTGGTGGCTGAAAGAGTCTCTGGCTCACTTGGATCACTCCTTGAAATCACTCGGCTCTTCGCTTGTGTTAATTAGAACTGAGAACACTTTTGCAGCGCTGTTGCAATGCATCCAAGCTGTTGGTGCTACCAAAGTTGTATTCAACCATCTCTATGGTACACTTCTGAATTCTTACTTCCTTTATTTTTGAATAAGTATTTTGAGTTATGAGATTCACAGGAATAATAGTAAGTGATAATTTTTAGGACTGCGAAAATCATATTTTGGGAGATTAAATTAAACGTTGCAATGATAAAGAACTATTGGAAGGAAAGGAAACTTAAACCTCGCGAAAACCACAAGTTTCTGCTTGAATTGAAAGTCTTGATCACATTCCCATAAAAGCCTGGAACTTTCGTAAAAAAAAATTGTACTGAGATTGTTCGATTAAATGGTTTCTCAGAAAATATTTTTGAAAAAACGTACAAGACATTACCTAAATGTGAAACCAACCAACGTTGAAGAAATATATGTCTTAGTAATAAATTTATTTATATGATTTCTTTGGAAGTTCTAATCAAATGCTGAACGGTACATTTTAGTTTCATTTACCAGTATTTAGTTATTATCCTTCCTTTCGGAAAGTTACTTGGCTGCATGCTATTATGTTATTTATTAATTTTCATCATTAAAGCTCTGAAATTTGATTACCCCAGATCCTGTTTCCCTACTCCGCGATCACAACATCAAACAGAAGCTGGCTGTGCATGGAATTTGTGTTCAAAGCTTTAATGGCGATCTATTATACGAACCATGGGAAGTATATGATGAATCTGGACATGCTTTTACAACTTTCAATGCATACTGGAACAAGTGCTTGTCCATGCCAATGGAGTCTGCTTCACTTCTTCCCCCATGGAAATTGGTTCCGCCAGCAGGTTTGTAAGTCTTGGTTGATATTGTTTAGGAACTAAGTTCTGTCTATTCTAGAAAACAATAGTTACTAGTGACTTCTGGAAAGTAGCTGGTCTTGGGTCCTGCCTTAACCCAGCTTGCCTAGCAAAAAAAAAAGAGCATCTAAACGGCATCTTACAGTTCATGAAAACGTAGTAAGCCAATTTAAAAGTATATACTTGTTAATGACAGGAACGGTTGATAGCTGTCAGATGGAGGAATTGGGTCTCGAGGAAGAAGTAGAAAA
Source organism: Kingdonia uniflora (assembly GCA_014058105.1). Taxonomy (NCBI): domain Eukaryota; kingdom Viridiplantae; phylum Streptophyta; class Magnoliopsida; order Ranunculales; family Circaeasteraceae; genus Kingdonia; species Kingdonia uniflora. The sequence goes on from JACGCM010001723.1 coordinate 418,897, forward strand.
GTCTAGCAATGCCTTGTTAGCAAGAGGATGGTCTCCAGGGTGGAGCAATGCTGATAAAGCTCTAAAGGACTTCATAGATCACCATCTGGTTAATTATTCAAAAAATATGGTGAAATTGGAGGGAACCTCCACATCACTCTTATCCCCTCATCTACATTTTGGAGAGTTAAGCATTAAGAAAGTTTTCCAGTGTATACGAAGGAAACAAATACTCTGGACGAAGGAAGGGAACGTTGTTGGTGAAATGAGCTTGAACCACTTTCTTAAGTCTCTTGGGCTCAGAGAATACTCACGTTACATTTGTTTTAACTTTCCATTTACTCACGAGAGATCGTTGTTGGGGAACTTGAGATATTTTCCTTGGTCCTCAAATCAAGTTCATTTTAAGGCCTGGAGACAAGGTAGGACTGGGTACCCATTGGTAGATGCGGGTATGAGAGAGCTTTGGGCAACGGGTTGGACACATAATAGGATAAGAGTTATTGTTTCAAGTTTCTTTGTGAAGTTCTTGTTGCTTCCATGGACTTGGGGGATGAAGTATTTTTGGGACACACTTTTGGATGCGGACTTGGAAAGCGATATCCTTGGTTGGCAGTATATCTCAGGGAGCTTACCAGATGGCCACGAACTTGACCGCATGGATAGCCCAGAGGTTTGATCACTCTCAACTTCATTAGCCTTTGATAGATTCACTTTCATGTAATATATCCCATCTTATGCTTATAGATTTTATCACATTCTACTAATAAAGCATTTAGGATTCTACTCTGAAAACGTAATTTTTTGCATTTCATATTTTTTATGTCAAGCTACCTGATGTGTGTTTGATACTGTACTCTTATTCTTCTCGTATCTTAATGATAATCTGCTTACGCTACAAAAAGAAGAAGAAGATAGCTTAATCCTTGAGTATAGCTAGCTGTTGTGTTCTTATATGCAACAAATGGAACTTGTGCAGAAAAGAAAAGAAGAATTTCTCCATTTTATGAAACCATAAAATTTTCTCTCAAGATATTCTCTAGATTTTTATTATCTAAATTTTCATAATCCATATATTCCGTCTATAGGTAATCTCCATCCAAATTTTCTTTCTTAAAGATATATCTCAAGTGTTTCTCATTCCAAATATTTTCTTTCGATATTTTCCTACCCTTGATTCTCCCAATCCAAGTTTTCGATCTAGATTCTGCCCGTTCTACTTGACTTTTTATATCCTCTCAATTTTTTATCTCTAGATTTTCAGATGATCTAGATTTCACTGCTTCAATTCTTATTTTAGTTTTCTATATCTGGACCATCTTAAATGAAAACCCAATTGTTTTTCTTCTATAGATGTATTTTTCGGCAGAATACTTTATATTATTGGAAATTGGTTATTGATTTCCTGGGCCGTTTTCCACAAATCAAGCACATACACTGAGCGTATTTGTGGGTTTTCAAGGATGTTAGAGCATGGGCAGCAGGCTCGTATCGCTAATATAGCGATCCAAATCTTGCAAAAACTCCTTTTTCAGGATCACCTTGCTCAAATAGCGCTCTGATTCATAAAATCGATGGTTATATGTGGCGATGTTGTTGTAATCAGAGTTTGTCAATTGGTCCACAATTTAATATTTGTTAATTTGGTTTTGTGAGTATATACTATTTTTTTTATTTAATAAAAATATGTTGTGTGCCAATTCAATTGGTGCGGTTTTTACTATTATATAATAATAATAATAATAATAATAATAATAATAATAATAATTATTTTAAATAAAAAAAAAAACAAAAAACTATGACATATGCTGATGTAAACTGATTACGTGGAAGCCAATAATAAAGAAGAACACCAGTTTTAACAAAATGAATTAGGTTCGTGAGGAACCCTAATTTTATTAACTAGAGCCTTTGTTCTGAACAATGCTAACTTAACTGAATTAACTGTATTAACTAACTAAGAAACAAATAACCTAGACCTCCCATTTTATAAAACACAAGGGGGGGGGGGGTTAGAATTAGGAACCCTAATTCTAATTTAAATAAAATTCTACTTAAACTGGAAACTGCTAATAACCTAGGTTGGACCTCTCCAACAAAGCTTAAGCTAAAAACTAAAATACAAAGTATTAAAACCATTAAATAAACATAGGTGGTACGGTGGGTAGACGACCCTATGAGGGATGCGCCACATCAAACCCTCCGTTTGAAAAGATTTCATCCACGAAATCAAGGGGGTGGTGCTCCAGAGGACTCACGCACGTATATGCATCCCAGTCTCTTTGTCTTTATCTCGTAGAACGTGCACAAAATTTGTACGGTGGAACTCTTCTAGAAATTTTGAAGTCTTCCACGAAATTTTCCGTACCCAGAGATTGTACCCAAGAGCGGGGGTACGATGTCGTCGCCGACATCCCTACGTCCATTGACGTCTGAAATTAAAAGCTGAAAAAATACTGTGGTCCGCTCCTCGAAACCTGTTACGAAGCTTTCCCAAAGCGGATCAACATTCGGAAATATGGTCGTTGTTGGTAGGTCATATATTAGACCTTCCAAGACGGTTGGCGTCTCCTTGCTTGTCGTATCAAACATTGGGGTTCTTCCCGGTATTGTTGGTGATTGGGAAATGTGTCCCAATCGTGTCTCGGTATGAGGTTCTCAAGGTTGGTCGGTGTGTGTAGTGGCCAGACCTTTTCCCTTAGACCTTATCCCGATTTCATCAACATCATGGGTTTCGCTCTCGACTTCGAGACTTGCAAACGGGTTGTCAATTTCCTCATTCCTCGCGATGACGCTTCCCTCTAAAGAGAAAGTTTCGGTTACTCCCAACGAGGGGGGCGGAAAAAGGCTCCTCTACCCAAAGCCTCGATAAGCTTATCAAGCTTATCCTCTATCTTGCTACATCTTGAGCTAGAGTAGGTTTCTTCGTGCGGTTCTTCCACGAGACATCTTTGCTTTTGAAACTGACTACACTTATATCTCACGCAGCTCTGGTATCACTTTGATGTAAACTAATTACGCGGAAGCCAATAATCAAGAAGAACACCAGTTTTAACAAAAGGAATTAGGTTCGTGAGGAACCCTAATTTTATTAACTAGAACCCTTGCTCTGAACAAAGCTAACTTAACTAAATTAACTGTATTAACTAACTAAGAAACAAATAACCTAGACCTCCCCTTTTATAGAACACAAGGGGGGTTAGAATTAGGAACCTTAATTCTAATTGAAATAGAATTCTACTTAAACTGGAAACTGCTAATAACCTAGGTTGGACTAATAAGGCACAAACGAGTGATCCAGTCTAACACAGTTACACAGGTGTCACTAGCCCCAATCTTCATGGAACAAACTCATAGGTGTCCTCAGTTAATCCCTCCTTCTGTGTATTAGACTTAGAGTATATTTCATAGCATATTCTCATGTAGTTCCTCAATAAATACTCATGTCACATAATGGAATAATTAAGATAGTTTACAACTTTCATCTTCAATCTCTAATCTTCTTTATGGTGTCAGAGCTATAAAGCTCCAATGAGTTCTTTTCGATCCTACTTTCTCAACTCAGGAACAATGGCTGCAACACCTCTGAAATATCCTTATCCATCCAATCTAAATATAGCAAACTTTGTATCGCTCAAGCTCAAATCCACAAATTATTTATTGTGGGAAACACATGTACTATCATTGATTGAAAGTCAAGATTTACTTGGTTTCATCACTGGAAAAACAACCCAACCGGAAGCTGAAATCGACGACGACAATGGCGAAAAAAATTATGAATCCAGATTTATTAGCATGGGTTCGCACCGACAGGCTAGTGAAAGCGTGTATCACAGCTACAATCTCGGAAGAAGCTCTTGGTACTGTGATCGGCATCATAACATCCAACGATGTGTGGAATGCCTTAGCTAATGCATACTCTTAAAATTCGCAAGCTCGCGAATTTGAGCTTCTTTTTAAGCTCCAAGAGAATAAATCGGATTCGACTCCACTTTATGTGTATTTAACGGAGTTCAAATCAACCTGTGATCAACTCAACGCAATCGGAAAACCCGTACCTGACCCAAACAAGGTATTTTGGCTTTTAAGCGGTCTCGGACCACGGTATGAATCTTTCTTTACTGCTATACTCAAACCCCCTGTCCCTTCTTATATTGATCTAATTCCACTTTTACAAAGTCATGACTTGCGTCAAAAATCTCATGTTTTTGAACCCGCAAATCCTACACTCGCTTTCGTTTCTCAACAATCAACCTAACGGTTCAGCCCAAAGTATAACTCACCCCAACCTTTTACCTCACGAGGTCGTGGCTTTTCTCAATCAAGCTCGAGACTCTCATACAACCATCGACAATATCACAACTCTATATCCCAAAAACCTCATTCAAACCAAAGTCGATCACCCTCCATATGCCAAGTATGCAAGCGTCGAGGTCATGAAGCTTTGAAATGTTGGCACAGGTTCGACAATAGCTATCAAGATGAAGATACTCCACAAGCCTTGGCAGCTATCCATCTTAACGAGCCTGAGGTGGGAGAGTAGTTACCGGACACCGGTGCTACAGCACGTATCACAGACAAGACAATCCATGTACTCTCTCAAACATAAAACCTTATTATGGGTCTGACTATCTTATGGTGGGTAACGACAATCGATTGCCCATCGCACATATGGGTGAAACAAGAATAGCAAACTCAAAACTTCATCTCCACAATGTTCTTGTTGTCCCTGATATAAAGAAAAACTTAATATCAGTGTCACAACTTACCGATAGTTATCCATGTGATTTTATGTTTAATGCTAGTGGTTTTGTCATTAAGGATCAAACGATAAATCAGGTGATGGCATCGGGGAATAAGAAAGCCGGGTTATATGTCCTGGAGAACGCAAAATCTATGGCCCTATTCTCCAATAGATTTCGCGTGGTAGATGAAGATACTTGGCATTGTCGGCTAGGGCATCCTCAAATAAGAGCTTTGAATTTTTTGCAGCAAAATAAAGCTATCTTAGTGAATAAAAAGACTTTCAATTTATGTAAGAGTTGTGCCATGAGTAAAAGCTCTAAACTTCCATTTTTCCCTTCCAATAATAGAACATCTGAACCTATCAACAAGATACATTGTGATTTATGGGGTCCGGCGCCGATTTTATCAAATCAAGGTTTTCGTTACTATGTCATATTTGTTGATGACTTTTCTCGCTTCTCATGGCTCTATCCGATCAAAAAGAAATCCGAATTTTATAAAGTGTTCTTATTATTTCAGGCGATGGTTGAAAAGCAATTCAACAAAGAAATTCGAATATTCCAATCCGATAATGGTGGTAAATTTTTAAAGCAGGAATTTATTGATCACCTCTTAAAAAAAGGGATTCGTCATCAATTATCATGCCCTGGAACTCCAAAACAAAATAGTGTGGCTGAACTTAAACATCGTCACGTCGTGGAATTAGGATTGGCTATGATGCTAAATGCATCAATGCCAAATCTATACTGGGTGGAAGCATTTCTTACATCAACCTCTCTCATAAATAAATTACCTTCCCCTTCCCTTCATATGAAAACACCATACCATCTCCTACATGGCAAGCCTCATACCTATGATTTCTTACGTGTATTCGGCAGTCAATGTTACCCCTACCTCCGCCAATACACTAAAGACAAACTTGAACCATGCTCGCTTCCACGTGTCTTCATGGGATACAATGATAAGCATAAAGGATATCAGTGTCTCCACCTTCGAACTGGCCGTGTTTACATATCTCGACACGTTGTGTTTGATGAGGGTTGCTTCCCCTTTCACAAACCTACCCCATCCTCGTCTCTACCCGCCAATAATACATCCTTAACTAACTGGCTGCAACCTACCCGATTAATCACTTCACAAACACCACATTTAACTGACGATTCCACCATCAACCAAAATCATGCACGACTATTTAATGGTGAGACGACTACCCCCTCTCAATTTGATCAAGTACCTCAATACATGATTCACACCACCACCTCAACACCTACAGAACAACTACCTCTACCTCATGAATCGCCTCCATCACAACCTACCGTTATCCCTAGCTCTACTTCCTTGTACTCTCTTCTAATTATTAGCCCAATCCAACAACCCTATCCTGTTCCTATTCCAACACACACCATGACTACAAGAGGCAAAGGTGGGATAACCAAACCTAATCCCAAGTATGCTATGACTGCACTTATCCCTTCTACTCCACCTGAACCTAAATCTGTCAAAGGTGCTCTAAACCATCCAGGGTGGCACTCGGCCATGATTGATGAAGTACAAGCTCTCCGATAAAATCTCACTTGGGTTCTTGTTCCACGAAAACCTCAAATGAATGTCATCGGATGTCGCTGGATTTTCAAAACAAAACTCAAATCTGATGGGTCATTGGATCGGCTAAAGGCGCGACTCGTGGCTAAAGGTTACGGCCAACGGGAAGGAATTGACTATAAAGAAACCTTTAGCCCGGTTATCAAACCCGCAACTATCAGAATCGTTCTTACTGTTGCTATGGTTAAGGACTGGAATCTCCGCCAACTCGATGCTAAAAATGCCTTCCTTCATGGGCACCTCGATACTCCGGTATTTATGGAACAACCATCGGGGTTTGTCAACGTTCATATGTCGAACCATGTCTGCTAACTTCAGAAAGCCTTGTACGGCCTTAAGCAAGCCCCTCGTGCGTGGTTTGATCGTTTTAGTTTATTTCTAATAAATTATGGCTTTCGTTGCAGCTCTGCGGATTCATCTCTTTTTGTGTTCAATGATGAACATCAGATTATGATACTTCTCATCTATGTTGATGACATAATCCTCACGGGCAACAGTAATCTACTATTGGATGATTTAGTCGCTCAATTGGAAGGCGAGTTCTCTATGAAGGATTTAGTTGAGTTGAACTATTTTTTGGGTGTTCAAGTTAAGCCATTTAAAGGAGGAATGTTTCTATCTCAAATGAAGTATATGAATGACCTTCTTCACAATACTCAAATGGTTGAATGCAAGCCAATCAACACTCCTATGGCATCTAAGCCCACAATCGTATCAAATGGCGATGCTCCTTATGAAGATATCACCGAATATAGAAGAATTGTGGGCACACTTCAGTATCTAACTCTAACTCGGCCGGATCTTTGTTACACCGTTAATCAGGTATGCCAACATATGCACGCTCCCACCAACACTAACTTTCAGATGGTGAAAAGGATCTTGCGATACATCAAAGGAACCCTTTTCTAGGGGCTTCACATTTTTAAGAATAGCAGTTTAGATCTTTATGCTTTCTCGGATGCAGATTGGGCAGGATGCCCCATTACGAGACGTTCCACCATGGGCTATTGCACGTTTTTGGGTTCTAACTGTATCTCTTGGAGTGTTAAAAAGCAACATACAGTCTCTCGCTCCAGTACAAAAGCGGAATATCGGGCTATGGCATCAACAACTGCCGAGTTAACATGGTTGTCCTTTATACTTCGAGATATTGGAGTCTATCAAGAGAAAGCACAAGTTTTATTCTGCGACAACCTATCCGCTCTTCACATGTCCGTGAATCCAGTGTTTCATGCACGCGCAATACACATTGGTATTGTTATCACTTTGTGCGTGAAAGAGTTGCTCTTGGTACACTCACCACAAGGTTTGTTCCATCGTCTAAACAGTTAGCTGATATCTTCACAAAGCCGCTCTCCAAAGCAACTTTTGATGACCTTAAGCGCAAACTTGGCCTTTGTATCGACCTAACGCCAAGCTTGAAGGGGCGTAATAAGGCACAAACGAATGATCCAGTCTAACACAGTTACACAGGTGTCACTAGCCCCAATCTTCATGGAACAAACTCATAGGTGCCCTCAGTTAATCCCTCCTTCTGTGTAACAAACTTAGAGTATATTTCATAGCATATTCTCATGTAGTTCCTTAATAAAAACTCATGTAACCTAATGGAATAATTAAGATAGTTTACAGCCTTCATCTTCAATCTCTAATCTTCTTTATGGACCTCTCCAACAAAGCTTAAGCTAAAGACTAAAATACAAAGTATTAAAAACATTAAATAAACATAGGTGGTACAGTGGGTAGACGACCCTATGAGGGATGCGCCACATCATATGCATCCCCACCTTGAAGAAGATTACTTTTCTACCCCTCACTACATGTCATATTTTTTTTTGATTTAAGCCTACGTGGTTGGCTAATTTAGCCAGCCGCAGTGCTGCGGCTGATGCTCTTAGAGAGTTGAATATAGTCTTACAAGCACTTGTTGAGTATATCGATAGGTGGTTGCCATCTTATAAAACTGTTACTTATATTTAGAGTATATCTGTATTAGAAATATTTGCCTTATGCATTAAATTGGGCATATGGACAACTAAAGTTACATCCTGTTAAGGCTAAAAGTGGCTATAATAGGACATCATCTTCTATCAGCACAGATTTTGCTTATGGAGATGTCACAATCAACCTTTTGCCAAACAACCCACATAGAAATAACAGTTCTTAAACATTCATGCATATCAACTATAAACCATGCTAGAAAAGCTTATCCTAAGTGATGTTTTAGTTTTAGATACTATTAACTGAAAAATGCTATAAACTCTGTTACTTAATACACTTGAATGAATATTCTATTTTTGAAAAAAAAAAAAAATCTTCGCTTTTTGTATCAGGTTCATGGCTATAAATTTGATCCTGAAGGTGAATATGTGAGACATTGGCTACCAGAGCTTGCAAGAGTGCCCGCCGAGTGGATCCATCATCCGTGGGATGCTCCTCCAAATTTGCTTAGAGCTGCAGGGGTGGAACTAGGGGTAAATTATCCTAAGCCCATTGTCGATATAGATTCCGCTAGGGAATATTTAACAAAGGCTGTATCCATGATGTGGACATCGCAACCGGCGTTCAGAGCTTCAAATGAGAATGGGACAACAGAGGTTGTCATGGACAACTTGGACAATAGAACTAAAGATTCGTGGATTCCAAGGGTCATTATAAGAGAAAACGTTCCTCGCACTACTAGCCCATCTCACGATCAAAGAGTTCCCTCTATTCAAAATTTGAAAAACAATTCATCCGAGCGGAAGCGATCAAGATGTTTGGAAGAGGAGAGATCGTCTCATAAAAATTTGCACACTGATGACTGTGAGCCTGAGACCTCAAAGACTGATAAAGACTTGTGCTCAACTGCAGAGTCTTCTTCGGTTAAAAAACACTGTAGTGGTGAGAATCACTTCTACGCTCCACCTATGAGTTCTTCATCAAACCATAAACCTTCCAGTGGCTATGAGTATCCGGACCTAACACAGCCACGACATGGATAGGGATTCAAATGAAGAAGGTAATTTGTGTTATTCTACTTATCATTTATGTTTGCTATTAGTGAATGCACTTTCCTATATTTCCAGCCGTCGGAAAATCTGTTCTGAGATTCAATCATATAATATATGGGATTTGCAGATGTTTTGTTGTTGTTGTCGTTGTTTTCTTTTCTTGGTGTGAACTGTGAATTATCTTCAACATATCGCTCAAGTTGTGTTAGCTATTTTTTGAGCGATGAAGGGAAAACTAATGTTGTATAAACTTAAATGCAGGGGAACACGGGTGAGACATGTCTGAAGCCTGGCAAGAGAATACTCTTGTGAATACATGTAACTAGACGGTCATTGTGAATACATGTAACTAGACGGTCATTGTGAATACTGGTTGAGACTTGAGACTTGAGACTTAGGCTTAAAGCTCCTTTTAGCATGTGGTGCTTGGTCATTCAGTATTTCGGTGTATTTCGAGCATTCATGGATTGAGAATTTGGGATCCAAGATTCCAAGAATGGGGATTGGCGTGTGGCATCTAGTGGCGTCACATGTAAGAAGTATATCAGATTTCTCTTACCGTAACAGTATTGCTGCAGTGGGTACATGTAAGGAATGTCATCCTGAACACGGCTAACTTTGGGAGGAGACGCATTTTTGAGGTGTAAATATTCACGGTGGTCGAGTGGAAGCTTGGCATGGCTCTTGTACAAGATGGACCCGTGGACTACGCCCATTTTGTAAAATATATCGGTTGTAAAATACCATTAGCCGTGGTTCTACAATTACTGCTTAAAAAACCGAATGACATTAACAAATGATCATTTGGATTACTCGTAAAAATCATAAATTCTGAAAAGTTTCTCTGTTTTAAGAAACATTGGTCGATATATCCCTGTCTTCATTTCCTTTGGATAGTGTTGCTTTGGTTGTCCATAAATATGGGTTTTCAACTTTTCATCCATCTGATACAACATTTGCAGAAACACTGGAATGATGTGACATTCATACAATGGGTGCTGATTTCAATGAGCTTATGGAGCGTAATTGTGTATACATCACCGACCACAAGTGCGGCTTTCATAACGTATACACATCAAATAGTACAATAAGGTATGTCACATCACCATTTACCGAATTCTTCATTGGTACAACCTCAGACCTTACAAATAAAAATAATTCGTAGGGTGTACATGGATTCCCATTGTGAGGTTGTTTAACGGCAAAGAGATGACAGACATCACATCTGGTAAGCCCCTAATAGCATATCTTTGGGCATGTGAGATCCCTACCATCACACCTGCATGCATAACTTCCTTAACTGCACATTTTAATGTAGTAACGATCCAATATGTGGATTTCATGAAAATGTGGTCCAGTTTATACTTGTAACACCTTGGATACATTTCTCAGATCTGGAAAACCTTGGTTTGTTTGTTCTGGATAGTTTAAGCAAAGAATCTTTCATGGATTCCTCTGAACAACTTCTTTCAAGAAAGAAACTACTTAGGCCATTAGTAGTAACCTGTGATGAAGAAGAAGGAAATCCCTCTAACGACAAAGAGATTATAGATGAGCAGCCCTTAAGTCCAGCATTTCTCGTATTTCATGAGCCTCAGTTAAACTGCTATGTTGTTGCCATTATAGGATCCAAAACGAGGTTGAACCCTGACGTTATTAAAGCCGGATTAGAGAGAACATTGCTTAACCATCCTCATTTATCTAGTATTCAAGTATTTAGACTTATTTTCTTATTGTGAGAAGTTTGTAGTTAATTTTCGAGTACTAAAACTAATATATAAAATCAGGTAACAGATGATACTAAACATGGGGAGCTGAAGTTTGTAAGAACGAAGGTAGATTTAGAGAACCATGTCTACATTCCTGATATTGATCCCAATATGGACTCACCTGAAAAGTTCATTGAAGACTACTTGTACAATATTCCTAAAAATACCATGATTTGTTAAAACCGTTATGGGAGCTCCACCTTCTTAATCTAAAAACTGCAGAAGTAGAGGGAACATCAATTTTTCGTATTCATCACTCACTTGGTGATGGACCAGCTCTAATTAATCTATTGCTAGCTTGCTGTCGTAAAACTGAGGATCCAAATGCATTGCCTACAATTCCTTTGAAGAAGAAAAGTTCGATCCCTAAGAAATCCAGAGCATTTATTTCGTTCTTTGTATCCATATGGGCATTCTTCATGCTGTTGTGGAATACTGTGGCAGACGACTGATGTTTGTGGCGACTATACTATTCTTACAAGATACAGAGACCCCTCTTTGAAATAACTAGTCCCATTGAGACTAACCAATTACGATTGTTTTAAGTATAAATCGATAGGTCCTAAATTCTTTGAATTAATGGTCAAAGCTTAACCTAGTTCAAGTCGATATGATTATCTAATGTCAAGCAAACAATGGAAATTAAAGACAAAACAAAGATTTTTAACTCTGTGGGAAACCTTTCTTAGGAGAAAAACTCACAGGTCGCTGTCGAATCACCCGACAGCTAAACAATCCAATATTGAAATCAAAAGTACGCCCCTTTTCTTTAATACTTGAAAGGCTTCTACTTCTAAGTGCATGGGAGTTAAAGATAGAAGACGACTTGCGTACGGTGATGCTGGAGTTGTGGTTGTGGTCGTAATGTATATTTTAGGCAACCACAACCACAACCACTAGAGTTAAAGCAAAGGAGCGTTTAGAGCTATTTTTTCACTGTACGCAAGTTTATTCAATTACTTACAGACTCGATAAACACATCCCGTGGTTACCTCTCTTCTAATTGAACTCCTCGCAATCAATTCCTCGTTCTCGCAACGTCTCGCTCCAATCTCACGTCGAAGCTCCTAATCTTGAATCGCTCAAGTTCTTCAATCCAGTTCTTCAATGAATGAATTAGGTTTCTTGATCAATTGATTAATTCAAGATTTGAGTGATTTGATTCTCTCTTAAATCTCTTAAAGATCGATCTCTCTTCACTCTAAAAAGCAAGCCCGCAAAAAAATAAGTTTTCAAGAAGTGAGCATTTGACAAAGACAAGTATGTCTTAAATAGGAAAATAGGAAACACGGGCACTGTTCGAATAAAAATCAATCTATTCGAACAGAAGTCTATCTGGTGAAGGTTATTCGAACAACAGTTATTCTATTCGAACAGAGAAGTAACTGTTGAAAGTTATTCTAACAACAAACAGTCTATTCGAATATAAATACAACTGTTGAAAGTTATTCGAACAGAAGTAATTCTATTCGAATACAATTCTATCTGTTGCAACATATTCGAACAACATTAAAGGTTATTCGAATAAACCTTTTGTTTTCTGTAAATAGACATTCTTATTACTTTTTTATACTCTGTAAAATATAGAGGCTTGACTTTTTAAAACAAAGAGTTAGAAACCCACTTACCTGTTCAGTGTCAGTCTAGCTGTAGTCGTTCAAGGTACAATCTCTGACGACGAGTAACCACGAGATTGCACTGACATCTAAACTAGATACGGAATGAAACAAACTCCAAATATGGATATTTCAATCTCCCCCTTTGGTTCATTTCGTGTCAAAACCAGAACTAACTATAAGAAATAAAAATACAACTCGATGGACTGACTCAATCACTGAACATCCATACTCAAAGCTCCACTTTCATCTTATAACATATATTATGGAATCCTTGCACACTAAACAAGATACATTACGTAACTGTTCAAATTAAAATAAGGGATTCAGAACAAAGAGCATAACTTACCTGGCTTACCTGTCACGAACAAAGAACATAACTTACCTGACTTATCTGTCAGGATCATCTCTCCCCCTTTTTAGCACAGATGACCAAATGGTAAATAGCCCATAAGAGGATAAACAAACAAGAAGATCAAAGTGTAGTTAGGAAAAATAGTAAAAACACAAATATCCGAAAATAAAATCCATCTCCCCCTCAAAATAATATACATCTCCCTCTCAAAATAATTGTAACCCCCGTAAAATAAGAGAAAATGAAAAACACACATGGGGAGCGCCTCTGAAATAAGTAAGCACAAGAAGACAACACTCCCCCTAAACACAAGGCATGATAGAAAGACAATGAATATAAAATATCCTATAAAGACCAAGACATTGCCAAAGTGTTATATAACAATCACTAAATAAATTACTTCGTGTGTGTGAGTGCATAGTTAAAGAGTTACCCAGTTTTCAACGTATTACTCAGCCGCAGTTAGAATACTATATTGAAAAATTATTTCAACTTAGACCTTTCATGGTGGTCACTCAAAATCACTGAGAATTGACTAGCAAACACTGTGTGAAATATGAATATGAGTATGTAAATAGAAAAATTCAAATTTCATCAAATAAATGGTGCACTGTAAATTGAAAGATCTCACGGATAGAAAATCAGGTGTAATAGATGGTGTCAAGTTAACTAACATAGAATCCCTATCTCTCATCTCCACTAAACTGACTATGCTAAACTCAAGATCAAACAGGTCTTAAAAATGTTATAATGTAGGTAAGGGAAGGGACGTGACGGATTGGGTATTTTGCTGGCATTCTGAGACTAACAGTTACACTAACTCCCCACCTTATGAAGTACACATGGAATAAAACACTTCTTCCCCTCCTTCATTTTGACCTCACCTTCTTTCCCTAATTTCTTTAGTGAGTAACAATTACTGATACTTCTTCATTTTTGGTTCACCTCCCTTTATTATTTTCATGCAACGAGTACAAATAGACTATGATGTACCATAAAATCATTGGAAAAACCCTCTTTTTATATCCATCTCCACCACTAAAAGCACATTGGGAATACAAACTCTATTCTCATATTCATCTTTCTCCAAAAAATCACTTCCCTCCTTATTTTTTTCTTTTCCATTTTTTTTTTTACTGAAAAGTCTCAGAACAAATGGGTAAACTAGTAAAGGATTTGGGTAGAAAAATGAACGGCATATTTTAAGGCACAAAGGGCTGCAAGCGGATAAAATTTTGGGTAAGCATAGACGAAGGCCAAAAGGTGTAACAATAAAATGCTTATTATCATATCTTCGGTCTCACATAGTGTCTTTTTCGTCTCGAATCAAGTATAGGGACAGTTCTATTAGACTAACTTGAACTTGGAGTTACCATCGACAATTGATTATAAAAATGAGATCGAAAAAGAAAATGCTGAATCTGGAAAGAATTTATGCAATAACACTTGAAGCTTGTAAAAAAGCTAGATCCTCACATAGCGTTAGGTACGAAGTCTCTACAGTTATCCTCACGTGGTTCTAGTCACGATGAGCTTTTAGTTTAAACAAGAGAATCAATGACTATTGTGAAATGTAATTTTACCAAATAATTATCTCATGAAAGAAGATAGCACAAAAGCCAAGTCCAAGTCTAGCAAGATTATTCTACATACAAATGCTCCTAAAGTGCAAAGTGTAAAAAAAAAAAAACCGATACCCTAATGCCCAAAAGAAATAAAAGCGAAAAAAAAACAAAATAAATAAATAAACATAGACAGTGTAAGAAACGCACCTAATCAATAGAGTATACTTTAACCCTTCTCAGTTTTGATTCATTACCTTATTTGTAGCGACAAGTCATCCTTTTGTATCCAAACTGCCCGAATCACTTTTTGAGGTAATATTTTTGGAGCAACCCACCTACTCAAGTTCTCACTTTTCACATTATAAACATTCACATATGACTTATATCTATATCCATTGAAAGGGCGAACATATGGTTGATAGGGTTCAACAAATCTACAATAAGATGTAATATGACCATTTCGACCACATATACTACAATAATAAATATGAGAGTAAGATACCCGTTTGGAGTGATTATGAGTAGTATAAATCATGTTTTGTTCAGGTACAGAAGTAGATGCAGTTGCTTTCACAAACTTTGTGATTTGAGGAGTCTTAGATTTAGGAAAATGTTTATCATATCCTAGACCCCTTTTATCACTATCCGTCTTTTCCATACATAACATTTTATCAATGTTCTTGGCCCCATGACAGAACTTCTCAAGTTTCTGCTAAGATAAAACTACATCAAGCTTGGCCGAACTAAGTTCGTCCAAAGTTGATTTCATTTTATCCTTCGCATCATTAACTTCTTTTTCTAAAGAAACAACTTTGTCATGAAGGCCAAGTTTCTCATTCTCAAGAACCTCTATCTCGTGACTTGTATTCTCAGATTTGTCTTGAAGTTCGTACTTAAGTGTATTAACTTTCTCTTTCAAGACTTTGTTAAGTTTACCGAGTTTCATACACTTGGCAAGAGTCTGAGCATACAAGTCCTCTAGATTTAGGTCTTCAAACTCATTATGTTCTTGATCACTTTGTTTTTCAACAGAATTTTCAAGAGCAAAATCGTCATAGTTATCATTATCACAATTTAAAATAACAGGATAGGCACAATATGATCTATTTTTAACTATTTGGGGATTACTCTCATATTTATCATGTTCATCATCATTGTCATCCCATGTAATACAGATATTCATAGCTTTATGAGTTGTTTCAGATTTCTTATTAGGACATCTATGGGCATAATGACCAAGCTTATGACACTTATAACATTCATTTTAACTTAGGTTAGTGTCAATGTTAGTCTGCTGATTATTCACTTTATGTTGATCACGAGTTCGCGACTTATGATTCACCGATTGCCCTTATTTTTGAAATTGGCGTTGCTTCATCAGGTTTTTAAGCTGGTGACTTATCGAGGCAATCTGTGAATCCATATCGGACCCATTATCATTATCAGAATCAGATGAATTATCAGCTTCTATGGGACCCTTAGAAGAAGAAAAGTAAGATGAAGACTTAAAAGCAATACTCTTGTTCTTCTCGGGGTTTTCCATTTTCATCTCGAGTTCAAACGTTCGTAATTTACCAGCTAATGTATATGGTTTCATTTTCTTAAGATCCTGAGCTTCCTCTATAACATCACGTCTGGATCTAAAGATATTAGGAAGGGATCTTAGAACCTTACGAACTATTTAAACATCGGAGTACGCTGCTCCTAATGCGGCACTAGTATTTACAATATCACTTAGTCTTGCATAGAACTCGTCAAAAGGTTCGTTTTCACTCATTCTGATATTTTCAAATTGCGAAGTAAGTATTTAAAGCTTATTTTCTTTGACTGCATCATTGCCTTCATGAGTTCGAACTAAGATGTCCCAAGCTTCTTTAGAAGTGGTACATGCAGAGATATGTCGAAACTCACTTCGACTCACAGCCGTAAAGATCGCATTGAGGCCTTTAGAATTATAACCAACAATATCCTTTTCTTCTTTTGACCATTGGTTCCTAGGTTTAAGGACCTCTTTAACACTCCCTGGTTGACCTTGCATCACTGTAGGGGGTGTCCATCCATCCTCAACAACAATCCATATATCTTCTCCAATTGACTAAGTAAGCAATCATTCGAACTTTCCAGTATGGGTATTCTTTGCCATCAAAGGCTGGAGGGCGATTTATATGACCTCCAAGCTTCTCGGAATTTATTATTCTCAAACGAACTATCCGGGATCCACGCTTAGGTTGTTAAACCTTGAAACGTGACCGCTCTGATACCAATTAAAATAACTAGTCGCCTTGAGACTAACCAATTACGATTGTTTTAGATCTAAATCGATAGGTCCTAAATCCTCTGAATTAATGGTCAAAGCTTAACCTTGTTCAAGTCGATATGATTATCTAATGTCAAGCAAGCAATGATAATTAAATACAAAATAAAGATTTTTAACCCTGTGGGAAACCTTTCTCAGGAGAAAAACTCACAGGTCACTGTCGAATCACCCGACAGCTATACAATCCAATATTGAAATCAAAAGTACAAGTATTCAATTACTTACAGACTCGATAAGCACATCCCGTGGTTACCTCTCCTCTAATTGAACTCCTTACAATCAATTTTGCGTTCTCGCAACGCCTCGCTCCAATCTCACGTCGAAGCTCCTAATCTTGAATCGCTCAAGTTCATCAATCCAGTTCTTCAATGCATGAATTAGGTTTCTTGATCAATTGATCGATTCAAGATTTGAGTGATTTGATTCTCTCTTAAATCTCTCAAAGATCGATCTCTCTTCACTCTAAAATGCAAGCCCTCAAAAAAGTTGGTTTTCAAGAAGTGAGCATTTGACAAAGGCAAGTATGTCTTAAATAGGAAAATAGAAAACACGGGCACTATTCAAATAAAAATCAATATATTCGAACAAAAGTCTATCTGGTGAAGGTTATTCGAACAACAATTATTCTATTCGAACAGAGAAGTAACTGTTGAAAGTTATTCGAATAACAAGCAGTCTATTCGAATATAAATGTAACTGTTGAAAGTTATTCGAATAGAAGTAATTATATTCGAATACAATTCTATCTGTTGCAACATATTCGAACAACATTAAAGGTTTTTTGAATAAACCTCATGTTTTTTGTTAATGGACATTCTTATTACTTTTTTATACTCTGTAAAATATAAAGGATTAACTTTTTAAAACAAAGAGTTAGAAACCTACTTACCTGTTCAGTATCAGTCCAGTTGTAGTCGCTCAAAGTGCAATCTCTGACGACGACTAACCACGAGATTGTGCTGACATCTAAACTAGACACGAAATGAAACAAACTCCAAATATGGATGTTTCACTCTCAAAGGTACACCGGGTGTTGAGTTCAGCCTGAAATACATTGTCCATCGAACTGTTAGTCTTGATGATATAAGGCTTATTAAGAATGCCACGGATTTGGTAAGTTGCAACAAATTACATTAATCTGACCGCCAAAACCATCTCAGGTTAAAATTCCCCGTAGTGTGGAATTTTTCCCTCCTTTCCCACTATTTGCTATTGCTTGAATCAGAAGTTGCAGGGAAAAAATGATCCAAATATCTTCAAATGCTTGAGATGATTTTAAGACATTTAATTATGTTTTGCTATTGTGACTATTTGACAGACCATGAACGATGTTGTTGTGGGTTTCTCAGTTCCAGCCCTCTCTCGTTACATAAACAGGAGATATGGGAAGTTTTCTTCATTTCCATGTTTTTCTTCTTCTTTTCTATCGATGCTTTCTACATTTAAGGTTCAAACTGATATAGGTGACTCTAAGGATGGAGCTACAGAGAAGATGAATAATCTCCCAAGAAATGTTTGAGTTAAAGCATTTATTTAAGTAAATCTCAGAGTTTCCGGGAATACGGTGCAAGTGAGTATTTTTTCTTTTTTGCTAAACAATGTGATCTAAACCATTATTTTATTACAATATGGCTCGAGTACTAATGAATCCAAAAATAATTTAGGATATGGCTGATAATGGCTCTGCCCAAGTACTCTTAAGGTCCTGTGCAAAAATATAAAAATGACCTAATTTTTGTTTTGTTTTGTTAGGGGCTCGAACACTTAACCTCTTACTCAAGAGACAAAACACCAACCAACTAAGCTAAATCTTCATCATATATATTGTTCACAATTTTTTATTATTTTTTCTTCTAACCCTTGAGCAAAATTTTTTTTGGGCCTTTTTATTCTTGGGCCCTGTGCGGTCTCCCATCTCACACACCCTCAGGGCCGACCCTGTCTAAAGTGAAGACGAACAATGTGTTGAGCAATAAGCAAGGCCACTTTTTCTTCTCTTTTAAGATTGTGTTACGAAACAATATCTTGGATTATGTTTGTGAAGCGAAATCCACCATAGACCGAAGGAAGAACTCTTATGGAGTTGTTTGCACCGGTTCCATTTTTGCCTTGATTTACAAGATATTTGGTTTCATGGTAAGTGAACTCTTCTTTGTAATACCTAAAACACCCCTGGATCAAAAACCCAGATCTGGCCCTCCCATCTCACAACTAATATAGATACTCTCTTTTATAGGCAACATACAGTGAAACCTATCTAAATGCACACTCTTGGGACCAATTAAAAGCGTTCTTTTACAAAGGTTGCGAGTTTATGGAGCCTAATCTTTGTGTATTCTATAGATTATGGGACCAAAGCAAAAATGTGTGATTAGACAGGTTGTGTGTTTATAAAGTGTGCATTTAGATAGGTTTCATTGTAGAACTTCTCATACCCCTTGAGATTTATGATGTAAGATTATTTCCCCCAAACTGTGTAGGCAACCGCTGCTCTCTTTTATAAATGTCTCTCACGTACGACAGTGTGTTTCTCGAACCTTGTTGGACCGCTCGAACATTTCAGCTTCTGTGGGCACCCTATTAGTTACATTTTTCCTACTAGTTATGGCCATCCAGAAGTAAGTTACATTTACAAACCGCTTGCAATAGTTCTTTGGTTAATTGTTGAATATCTGCTACAGGTTTTGAAGGTAGAATTTCTTTTGAGAGGGTGAGAGCTATTAGTTGATAATGACCCTTCAAAAGGGCGTCAGTCAGATGAAGCACTCAGTTATGAGTACAAAATACTACTTTCAACATACTGTTTTTCTTTCTTTTTACAGGCCGTTATGATTCATTATTTCAGTTACGTGAACAAGATGACTATAATTCTTGCGGTTGATGAAGACGTCATTCCTGATCCTTATCAGTTATTTGATGACATTGAAGAATCTCTGAAGCTAATGAAGAATGATGTTTTAGCAGGAGAATGAGAGGTGATCATAATGATGTATGTTTTCTTTATTTTTATTTCCAAGCACTAATATGTATTAACAATAATTACAACTTGTAATCGAACATTAAGTTAAGTTTATGGTTTATGTGATGCCGTCAACTAATAATATTTAAAGTAGATAGTTTTATTTGAGTAGACTGTATACGGGGTTTTGTTTATGTTAGGAATCAGGGTAGCTAATCCCAATCCCTCGCCCAAGAACGATAAACGGAAACGCCAATTGAGAAATTATATGAAATACAGAACTCAATAATTTACCCGGAGGGAAGTGGAAAACCCTTATAGATTAAAAAAACTACTCCCTGAGAACAATCTACTATAATCAAGCAGGTTACAACGATCACTCCAAGCTTCTCAAGCTTTAATGGTATCTATCAAATTCTAGGTCTCTAGAATTAAACTCACAGTGAAAAAATTAGCTAACAAAATAACCTAAGTCTTCTTTATATACTAGAGGACTAAATACAAGTAGAACGGATCTCGAGGCAAAACTTGACATCTCAGAAGAACTCATAAAGGCGACCTAGTACAAGTTCGTTCAAACGACTTTAGCGATTAAGGTTCCAGCCCTATAAAACATACAGGTCGTTTGAACGAAATCCCATCTAGTTCGAACGACTTCTTCGGTCTTTGAATGCAAAACGTAACATTTGATAATCTCGTTCGAACGAGCTCCATTCTCGTTCGAATGACTTCGACCTCCTTTGAGTTCCTCTTTTGCAATTCGAACAGAACTAGTTCGAGTCTTCAGGTAACATAACCAGTTCGAACTCTAGGTAACTTCGCCAGTTCGAATCTTCAGGGTAC
This sequence comes from Kingdonia uniflora, assembly GCA_014058105.1. Classification (NCBI taxonomy): domain Eukaryota; kingdom Viridiplantae; phylum Streptophyta; class Magnoliopsida; order Ranunculales; family Circaeasteraceae; genus Kingdonia; species Kingdonia uniflora. The sequence goes on from JACGCM010001723.1 coordinate 439,641, forward strand.
TTAACCAGCTTGAACTTCTGTCGACCTTAATCAGTTCGAATCTGAACATTGAAAATCTCATTTTCAATCCGTTTCAATCTGACTTCAATCCTTAAACTGAAATAACTCGAACTAAAATGACCTCGAACATAATTCGAGTTCATACCTTAACAATCTTCCACTTGAAATCGAATCTATCATAACCCATCTCTAGATCAACAAATGAATTGCTCGAACTACCCAGACCTTCAATCATGAAGACCCATTTACGAAATTTTAGAATCTTCAACAAATCTCCTACTTGAAATTTGAAATGTGAGGTTCCCGTAACTCCACCTATCTTCAAAGTAACCGCATTTATAATAGTGTCAAACCGAACTCTTCACACCAAAAGCTACCGTACCACACAAACTTTTAAAGCTGCATTGTACTTATGCCTTTGAAATCAGTGATGCAATTAACCATTGTCATCTCGATACCCAAGAGGCTTCAGTATAATACCACGAAACTGTAGTTCTTTCCATGTCACTAACGTACTTCGCCATCACAAGTAAACACAACCCTGTAAGCTGAACAAGAAATACTCCATAGCTATGTGCTACAACCGAGTCTTCTTTGAATACATAATATTCATTATCAATGTCTCACAACCCCCACTTCATGAGAAAACTCTGGTCTCATGTAAACAATAACATACATTAGCAAATAAATCATCAATGAGTTTAGACATACCTCGATCTATACTCATTTCACATTTTATAGCCAAACAAACACGTGTCTTAAACCCGAAGTAACAACAAATGGTGTGCTACCAAATAACATTCCAACTAGTCTCAATGTACTATGTCAATAACAACTTCTGCTTCACGTTCTTCATGTTGTATTATACCACATGCCAAGGATTAGCCAATCCATCAGTCCAACCCTTTATTGAAATAACTGTTCCCACGACTCTTCAATCTTACCCATGCTAGAACTTGCATACGTAACTAGCATATCATCCATACTTTAAGAACGGATGATTCATGAGTTCTTAAAAAACTCATAACATCAACAATGATCTCTGTGGTATTTTAAAAAAATCTACCAATGATATAAACATATCCAACATCGAGCCCCATCGTTTCGGTGTATATCTCGAATACACATATGAAGTTCTCATGTATGAGCCTCCATTATACAATTTCACCCAGTAATTATGTAGCCGACTTATAAAACCATCTTTAATAAGATCAATCATGAAGAATTTTTCATTCCATATCAAGAATCACTCAATCCGAAAAACAAAGCCGCCATAATTCTAGCTTCACAACCGGTGAACCAAAATATCTTGACATAAACACCCGTTTCTTCTTGAAATCACTTTACCAAAAATTTCACCTTGAACCGCTTGAACAACTTGTTCTTGTTTAACTTGTAAACTAACTTGTGAAGTAAAATTTTTTACCATCGGTAATAGGATTACATCCTATACTCGATTTGATGATTGAGATCCCATCTCATCATCATCCATGACAAGCTCCCACTTGCCCATGACCTCACCATGTAAAGCCACCTTGTAGTCATCACCAATATCGGCTAACCACAAATAATATCGAGAGAAATGATAATAGGCCGCAGGTCTCAAAACCTTGGTTCTTCTTTTTATTACAATCAGAGGAGTATACGGTTCTCGTTGGACCTTTGGTTGAAAAGGTCCAACGAGAATGATGTTTTAGCAGGAGAATGAGAGAAGATCATCAAATAACTGATAAGGATCAGGAATGACGTCTTCACCAACCGCAAGAATTATAGTCATCTTGTTCACGTAACTGAAATAATGAATCATAACGGTCTGTACTTTCTGATTGTAATGACCCTTTTTTGATGACATTGAAGAATCTCTGAAGCTAATGAAGAATCATGTTTTAGCAGGAGAATGAGAGGAGATCATAATGACGTATGCTTTCTTTATTTTTATTTCCAAGCACTAATATGTATTAACAATAATTACAGCTTGTAATCGAACATTAAGTTAAGTTTATGGTTTATGTGATGCCGTCAACTAACAATATTTAAAGTAGATAGTTTTATTTGAGTAGACTATATACGGGGTTTTGTTTATGTTAGGAATTAGGGTAGCTAATCCTAATCCCTCGCCCAAGAACGATAAATGGAAATGCCAATTGAGAAATTATACAAAATATAGAACGCAATAATTTACCCGGAGGAAGAAAGTAGAAAACCCTTACGGATAAAAAAAAACATTCCCCGAGAACAATCCACTATAATCAAACAGGTTACAACGATCTCTCCAAGCTTCTCAAGCTTTAATGGAGTCTTTCAAATTCTAGGTATCTAGAATTACACTCATAGTAAAAAGATTAGCTAACAAAATAACCTAAGTCCTCTTTATATACTAAAAGACTAAATACAAGTGGAACAGATCTCGAGGCAAAACTTAACGTCTCAGAAGAACTTACAAAGGCAACCTAACATAATCTCGTTCGATCGAAGCACAAGGTCATTAGAACGACTTTAGCGATTAAGGTTTCAGCCCTAGAAAACATACAGGTTGATCGAACTAAATCCCATCTCGTTTAAATGACTTCTTCGGTCTTTGAATGCAAAGCGTAACATTTGACAATCTCGTAATATAATAAGGGTAAGCAGAGATCGAATCTACGGGGAGTAAACGTATTAAAAATATAATTTCCTAATTAACTAATAAATGAATTTAAACTAATTTTGATAAAAAAGTTTTAAACTAAGACAGAAATCTAAATTACTAACTTTCGGTACGATTATAAGGAAAAGAACCTAGGTTTTAGATCACCTCTGACTTAGTTTACTAAAATGATATGAAAACGGTAGCTTCTATCCACACGTAATAGCCATGGCTAGGTCTATTTGGGTCTAAGATCTAGGGTTTGTTGCTAAAACCCTAAGTAAGAACTTCGTTGTTCATGGACAATCGGATCTAGGGTATATAAACTCTTTTCCATGGCTAGGTAAAGAGTATTAACTCTAGTGATATAGAATTCTCTTTAAGCGTGAAAACAACCAAATATGGATAATTCGGGATCTTCCTCATATCCGTTGTAACTTAGAGTTGTCATGGCTAGATCAACTCTTTGTAACTACAAATTGGAGAATTGAAGATTAATTATAGATCTAAATTACTATTAATATCAATTTAGCTCACTTCATCGGAGGTTCAATCCTTAACCTAAGCTAAGGAGACTAGCTCTCCATTAATGGTGTTGATCACAATTTAAATTAAACGCATAAAAAGAGAGAGAGAGAGAGATACTGTAAAATGTAAGCTTTATTCCTTCCTGAGATTGAGATACGAAAAATATATAAAACTGCTCTCCTATTTATTGCAGATAGGAAAGACTTGTTTACAATTTTGAAACTCTATCCCTAAGTAAAGATAAAACCTATCTTAAATAAATCCTTGTAGAGTCCTTCATCATCTTTATTCCATGGAGAAAATCTACAAGTACATTGAATGCAGACATCTTCCTTGTGCCTGAGATACTGCTGGAGATGCTTCAGCTCTTTATACCTTCTATTAGATGTCTTTTTTAATTTATTAGCTCCAACAGTGATAAGTGCCTGAAAATAAGAAAATGTTACTAATTCACATTAGAAAATAATAAATCGGAATTAACAAAATGATACTTTTAGGCGTATTAATCCTACGTATTTCTACGTCTATCAAATACCCCCAAACTTACCATTTTGCTCGTCCCGAGTGAAATAAAGAAATAAAATTAAACTAATAAAGGAAGCCACTTTCGCAGGACTCGCGATTGCATTTATCATATGCAACAAGTCGTTAAACCCTTAAGTGTCCCTGGTGGACGAGTATTGTCTCGTGAGGGTTTACAGTGACTATACCCACAAAAGTTAATAATGTCAGTATGGCAATTCTAAATGACAAGAGACTCATTTCCTGTCAATTTATTATTATTTAGTTATGACAAAAATATACAAGCAGGAAATTCCTTAAAACCTATTATTCTCCAAGTATACCATATAATATATTGTACTTATCCGAAACTAGAGATACTACCTCATGATTAGAAAGAAATGCAAGTATTTTACCAGATATATCTGAGTGTATTGTGAAGATAGTTTTATTGCTTAATACATTGTCTAAAATTATTGAGTCAGTGTATGGTAGTCAAGTACTTACTGGAATAAATTCAACAGTCAGTTTGACAAGTGTCTTAGTCAATTTTACTACCCGGTATCTTATTTTTCATAGCCTTTTTGAGTACATTATTAGTGAAGCCTCCGTAACAAGGAGTTTTCGGTCGACAATCCCCGCTAGTTGGCAATGGTTGCCGAGATTTGGTGCCCCTTTGTGACCTAGACTCTTGATTCTCACAAGTAACATTTTTGTGCTCCTTTCACATAGTTCATGGTCATACTCGAGATTGGTGATAATTTTTCCTCTTTCAGTTCTTAATCATGCGAGTAGCCTTGCGGCGTGAATTTTTTTTACAACTTTGTTTGTTTTTTATATATACTTTAGGAAATGAACTTATTCTTAGGCAGTTGTCTCTCTTGGAGCGAATTATTCCTAAGATAAATACTGGATTTTCCTAAAACTGGTCAATAATCTATTAAATGTATCAATTACAAAACAATAGTGAAGTACAGGTTTTTAAAATATGCCACGTTAACTTGAATTAATCGCTAATTAAAAGATAGTACATCTAACTTAAGATGGTGTGCAAAATATTTTAGTGTATACTTGTAAACTTTTAAGTTCTTGGTTTCTTTTTAGATTTATTCAGGTTTCCCAACCAATATTTATGTTAAAATAAATTCAGTCTAAATGTTAGAAATTTATCAAAAGTACGTTATAAATTGCCAAGAGTGTCATTATTTCATTTTTCTTCAAAAAATATTTTAAAAAATAATTTTCCTACCCCTAAATTTAAATGAAATATTGTCCCTAATATTGAAGAATAAAAAATAAAAATAAAAAGGAAAATTAGAATTTCTCACCTGAATGTGCCGTGGGTTACCTCTCAGAAAGTTCTAAGTTTATCGCCTTCAGCCAGACAAAACTCCCGTACCCCCAAATTTATGTGAAGTCAAAGAATAATTCGGAGATGGGTAGTTCCCTGTATCCGGGCACGTAAAGATCTATATCATTGAAATTTTCTAAAAGGATTATTTCGAGATAAGGCTTAAGACGTTGGCCATTGACGTTGAAAGTTTTCTCAGTATAATTTTTTTTTAGTGCCCTGCCATTTTGATGTATTTTTACGACTTTGAACGGGCCATGCCAACGGGTTTGTAATTTTCTAGGAAAAAGACGTAGCTTTGAGTTAAACAATAAGACTTTTTGTCCAGGTATAAAGATTTTTTGGACTATATGTTTATCATGATATGTTTTGGTCCGATCCTTATATATTTTAGGATTGTCATACGCCTCTTGTCTTATTTCTTCTAACTCACTTAGTTGAAGTTTTCAATGAAGTCATGCTGCGTCTATTTGATGATTAAATCTCTTAATTACCCAGTTAGCTTTATGTTCCAATTCTACAAGTAAGTGACAAGCTTTGCACAAAATACATCTATAATGTGACATTCTAATTGGGGTTTTATAAGCAGTCTGATACGCCCAAAGAACATCATTAAGACGGGTGGACCAATCTTTACGATCTGGTCGGACAGTTTTCTCTCAAATTCTTTTTATCTCCCGATTTGAAACCTCTACTTGCCCACCTGCCTGTGGATGATATGGGATATCAACTTTATGAGTAATGCCATATTTGTCCATAAGGCTTTTAAAATAACGATTACAAAATTGAGTTCTACCGTCACTTATAATTGTACGAGATGTATCAAATCAGACTGAAATGGTATCGTTTAAAAAGTTAATTACGACAGCGTGATCATATGTCCGACATGATACAAATTTTACCCATTTAGAAACATTGTCAACTACTACTAAGATCCACAAATAACCATTAGACATCGGAAAAGGGACCATAAAGTCAATGCCCCAGACATTAAAATTTTCAACCTCTAAAATGTTGTTAAGAGACATTTCATCCCGACGACCCATGTTGCTAACCCTTTAACAGCGGTCACATCATGAACAATGATCGTAAGTATCTTTAAATAATGTAAGCCAATAGAAACCACATTGATGTACTTTATTAGCCGTTCTATGGGGACCAAAGTGATCACCATTATCATGAAGACTTTTTAAAATTTGTGGAATGTCATTTTCAGGGACACAACGACAAATCACTAGCTCAGCGCCAACTTTAAATAAATAGGGATCCTCCCAGATAAATCGTCTAGAGATTGTTTCAAATCTCTTTATATCTTGTTTGCTCAAATCTGGTAATATGTACCCAGCGGCTAAATAAATTGCAATGTTGGCGAACCAAGGTGCTCTATTAATATTCATTAACTGTTCATCGGGAAAATGCTCAGGAATAGGATGGTCTTCGTTAATGTGGTCAACTATCAAACGCGACAAATGGTCGGCAACAACATTTTCTTTTTCTTTTTTATCACGTATTTTGAGATCAAATTCTTAGAGTAAAATGATCCAACAAATAAGACGTGGTTTAACATTCTTTTTATTAAGAAGATATCGAAGGGCTGAATGGTCAGAGTACACAATGTTTTTTGACCCTAAAATGTATGACCAAAATTTTTCTAACGTAAAGACGATGGCTAATATCTATTTTATAGTCATCGTATAATTAATTTGGGCATAATTCAGTATTTTACTTGCATAGCAAATGACATGGGGTGCTTTTTCAAAGCGTTGTCCTAACACGGCACCCACGGCATAATTTGAAACGTCGCACATAATGTTGAAGGGTAAGGTCCAATCGGGTGGTTGGATAATCGGTGATGTGGTCAATAAGAACTTAAGTGTTTTAAAAAACTTGTGACATTTATCGTTAAAATCAAAATAGATGTCTTTAGCAAGTAAATTGCATAAAGGTCGTAAGATTTTGCTAAAGTCTCTAATGAATCGTCGATAAAAACCTGCGTGTCCAAGGAATGCACGAACGTCCTTCACTGTTTTTGGAGGAGGTAAAGAAATAATCAAATCAATTTTCGCTTTATCAACTTCTACCCCTTAGATGATATCAAATGGTCGAGTACTATTCCTTAATTTACTATAAAATGACATTTTTCCCAATTTAGGACTAGGTTTATCTCTTTACACCAGATTAAGACAAATTCTAAGTGTAGATGATATTCATCAAATGTGGAGCCATAAATGGAAATGTCATCTATGAAGACCTCTAAGAAGTTTTCTGCCATATCTGAGAAAATACTTAACATACACCGTTGAAAGGTCACAGGTGTATTGCATAGGCTAAAAGACATGCGACGATAGGCAAAAGTTCTAAATGGGCAAGTAAAAGTGGTTTTATCTTGGTCTTCGGGGGTTACTAAAATTTGGTTGTATCCTGAATAACCATCTAGGAAACAGTAAAATAAATGACCAGCTAAACGTTATAATATTTGATCTAAGAATGGTATTGGGAAATGGTCTTTTCGAGTAGACGCGTTCAACTTTGGGTAATCAATGCAAACTCGCCATCCTGTCTGAGTACGGGTGGGTACTAGTTCATTGTCTACATTCTTGACGACAGTAATACCTGATTTCTTAGGTACCACTTAGACTGGGCTAACCCAAGAGCTGCCGGAGATGGAATAAATAATACTCGTATTAAGAAGCTTCATAACTTCTGCCTTTACTACCTTATTTATTGGAGGGTTCACACGTCGTTGTGGTTCTCGAGTTGTTTTGGATCCTTCCTCTAAGTGTATCCTATGCATAACCACTGATGGGACCATCTAATTGCTTCTTTGTGGGTGTCTAGTACTGCAAGGAGTTTATTTTCTTGATCTAAGTCCAATGAAGATAAAATGATAACGGGAAGAGTTTTGTTAGGCCTGAGGAGCCAATATCCTAGATTATCTAGAAATACTTTAATATGAAGCTTTGGTGGTGATACAATAGAAGAAACTAGGGGGTTACAAGACATAGGGAGTGACTCAAATTTGGGAGTATACCGATGAGGAGGAGTATATGCAGGAAGATTATTTTCAAGAACAGCTGAAATGTCTTTTAGGATTGACTCGTGAATACCAACGATGTTATCCTCCAGACAATCTTCTAAGAGGTCGTCCCTAGAATATTCAGAGACAATGGTACCTATCATATTACACTCTTCTGCGGAATCCTGATATTGCCTCATGGCGTTAAAAATGTTCAGTTCCAAGGTCATGTTACCGAATACTAGGTTAATTATTCTATTTCTATAATTGATTATAACGCTGGAAGTAGTTAGGAAAGGTCGACCTAAAATTATGGGGATTTGGCCATGGACATTCGAAATCGGTGGTGTATCAAGGACTACAAAATGTACTGGAAAGTAAAATTTGTTTACCTTAATTATGACATCCTCAACAATACCCCTAGCAGTTTTGGTGGATCTATCAACGAGTTGAAGTTGTATCCTGGTAGGCTTAAGTTCTCCTAAATTGAGGCCCTCATAAACACAAAATAGAAAAAGGTTTACACTAGCCCCAAGATCAATAAGGGCCTGCTGGAGATAGTGTTTTCCTATTACTAAGGGAATGGTGTGACATCCTAGGTCCTTTTGTTTGATGGGTGTAATAACTTATTTGGTATCTCAGACTCAAACTTCGTCCTCGATCTCATCAGCATACAGGAAGTATGATCAAAGACATAACTAATTCTACTCAGCTTGAGACGTAACTTTTGACCTCTATACGTAACCAACTCTACTCAGTTCGAGACGTCACTTTCAACCTCTGCACCAACGGTTCGACCTACACGAAGCACTCAATCAGCAATAGAGCCGTTGAACAATAGTTAACATCAGAACATTACACAACCTGGTCAAAGAATATCTCACACTCACTTTGTAACGTCCATCATTAAGGAACTATATGGTCATCAAACGGTCATATCAGAGGACCTATAAAAAGACTTAGGGAACTATAAATGAGGGGCGGGACATTCAACACAGAAAGGATTCCTATTCCACTATCTTACATTCTCAGAATACTCATTGTAATAGATTAACAATCTCAATAAGATCACCGTCACTTTCTCAAAATCCTCAAAAGAGGTCGTGGTTTTTAATCTATTCAAAGGTTCTCCACGATAAACCATCTTGTTGTTTGTTATCTATTGCGCTTGAACGTTCTGAGTATATCTGGTGTAAAAGGATAAGTTGATTCAACATATATATAAAATCTAAACTTTTTCTAAAATAAAAATAAAATAGCATTCGCAACAAAAGATGACAGATTTAAACTTCATTCTCATTTTATTTTTTTTGGTAATTATTCAAACCTATATAATTACAATTGCATATACTCATACCGCTCCTATATAAATTCACTTTATTATCATTATACTCTCGTCACAATTCACTTCCTCATATATAATTACACCTAAAACATCCCTGATGTCCTGAGGAACCACATCCGATCAATTTGCCTCCAGCAATCCTCACATCTTCCAATTTGATCTCTTCTTTATCAATCAGTCTCACAACATCATTTCAAGCTATATGCTCCACCATCACTTCCCAGAATAGCTCCTCATAGAAATTTCATTCATATTCAAGTTGCCTACCCATCCAATCTAAACCTTCAAATTGACACTCCCTCACAGGCAGTTCAGCATCATAGTCCAACAAGCCAAAAATCAGCTCCCGCACTTCAGCTATCTTTATCGCCAGCCGCCCCTCAGCAGTATAACGAATTCTCTCAGATCAAGTCCGTACCATTTCTATTTCTTTTACCTGTTTAAAGCCCATTTCCCCTTATTTTATACAATTTTCTAGATTGTTGCTGATCCCCCACAGTTTGTAATATTATCTCATTCTTTCATAACAAAAAACCCTAGTATCTTGAGAAAAGTTATTTGAACATATCTCTCCCTATCGACCTCTGTTATTTTAGCCTATTCCATATCGAGTTTATACTTTCCAAATCTAATTTTTCGAAATGACCTCTCTGAGCTCAAATTTCCCATCCTAAACCTTCTATAATTTTCTCTCTCCCCCAATAAATCTCAGCCACTCAGGTCAAACATAATTGCTTACGCATATTTCATGTTACGAGATATATTTTTACAGTTCGATTATTGTAAACAGATTGTAAAGTTCTAATCTCATACATAACATTTCATCCTCTATTTTATAAATTATCTAATAACTCGATTTCAAGAGTTATTCTATACATATATTAACGCAAAGTTTGGATAACAAATTTTATTAAGCTTGAATATATTATCGGTACTTTACAGATAACAAATCTTTCTGGTACTTTGCAGATAATTAGTCTTTCAAGTACTCCAAAGTTAAGTACTTTATAGATAACAAGTTTTTCAAGTGTTTTACAGATAATAAGTTTTTCAGGCACTCCGAACCATCAAATCCTTCAGTTCATCTGACTTCAGTGATATTTCACTCCAAGAATCCTCTGATGCAAGGCAGGCATTGGAAAATACTGAAAAATTCTCCTTCTCATGAGTTTGGTCGAAGTCTGGATATGGAGTCGAGCTTCAAATGGAAACTATAGAAGAATGGAAATCCGTGCTTGAACCAACTCTTCAAACAAAAGGTTTTCTCTGCACTAAGAAACAATGGAAGTACAGAAGTAGACTTCCATTCTTTGTCTCCCTTCCCCACTACCACCGTCGCCTCCTCTATAACGACCACCTCTGCAGAGTTGGTAGAGATGAAAAGGGCTTGACCTTAGAATCCAATCCTGCGCAAGGCATCGGTAAAACTGCCTCATAGTTACGCCAACCCCCACATCTATCTCCTCAACCTTGTCTTCCGCAAGGATGCGGAGACACCTCCAACGTTGCTCGCCTATTAAGACAACGTGATAAAATCTTCACATACAATAAAAATCTTTCTCAGCTTCAGTCGCTTCTTCTTCCGACATACCATGATACGTCGGTAGAATGGGAACGGGGGTAGGCATCTCCAAGGACTGATCACCGAAATATCTCAACTTCAACTTCTGCATCTCAACAGAAATCCTCTCTTTGTGAACCATTCTCCGGATTTTCACCATCATTATTAAGACTTCCAGGAAATTTTATAACAAATAGCGTACTTTGCTGCAATCCTCGATATCGATACTATTTATATAACCCCAATATTTAATGTGCATGTACATTTCCCCAAGCGTCATCACTCAATACAGACAAAACTCTCAAAACCATAACCGTCGCGTACATCAATATTCCCATCATCATTCAATGCACAAACACCCCCCATAAAAAAAATGTGTATTTTCCATGCAGTTAAATCCACATCATTATTCCTTTATTTTCAAAACTTCCAAAACCCTAATACCCATATACCCGCAAATTCTTTCTCAACCAAAGCCACTCGTGACTTCGGCTGTGAGAGGGCAATTTTAGGGACCTATCCCTTGATCTAACCCAATTCGAGCTAATTCCAGTTCGAAATACCTCCATGTCAGACTCAGGCATTCTACACGTGACATCAACAGTCAGCATTAACATCTTCTTCACGAATTGATAAAAAGCGTAGGTCGAGCTCAAATAGAAAAACATGAACAAGTTAAAGACACCTATTTCTTACAAACTCAATAGTTACTCAGTCAACCGCCACTAACCATATTATTCGGAGAACATGCTTCAGCACGATGAAGAACTGCAGGGAAGGCCTATATAAATAAAATGTTCCGAAAGAAACAAGGACCAGAAAAATATACGAAAAATTACCAAGAAAACTACATTTTCTAGATTCTCAAAACATCAAACTTCTTATTCATAAGATCAAGTATTTCTAAGTCGAGATATCACTTCTAATAAGATATCAACCTCAAACAATAAAAGTCACTATTATAAAAAACCTTAACTCGAGGAAATGGTTTTTTACCTATTCAGAGGTTTTTCATGCTAAATCACCTATGTCATTTCTTATTTTATGTTAATTTTTGTCACAGGAACATTAGTGTAAGAGCTAATTCCAAGCCATCTCAAGTTTACGAAATTATGCCATTATATTAACGAATACGAAACACTCATTCATGGACTCGACCTCGTACTTGAGCTCGGCATCCCAAAGCTCTTAGTCTACCCAGATTCTCTACTTATCATCCACCATTACTTTGAGCAATACAAGATGAATGGCAAGATGATTGAATATGTAGCCTTCGTTATGGATAAGATGAGCCAGTTTGTGAAAGCAACTCTCGATTATCTTCCTTAAGATTAAAACAAACACGCCGATTACTTAGCTTATCTAGCCAGGGCCTTGGGTATAGAAGCTAGATATCTCCAGATCAAAGTGATATCAACCCCAGCATTGATCGCTATTCTGTATGCACGATCAACACTAGGGGCGATAAAGAGGAAGATAACGATTGGCGAAAGCTCTTCATTACCTATCCTACCACCGAGAACGAATGTAAATGATCCCCTCCAACAGATCCGAAAGAGAACCGGCAGTTGATCAAAAATTCAAAGTGCTACATAAATCAAAATAGTTTTTTATATCGTCGCTCAATCACAGGGCTTTACCTCAAGTGTCTCTCCAAAAAGAAAGCTGACAAAATAGAGATTTGCATGAAGGGACTTGTGGCTCCCATACTGTAGGTCTATCACTCGCTAACAGAACAATTACACAAGGAGTATTCTGGCCAGGCATGCGCAATCAAGAAGAAGAGTACTCACGCAAATGTGATACAAGTTAATGACATGGACACATGATCTGCACCCCTACACTCGAGCTACTTACAAACAAGGTATTCTGGCCATTCAAGCGGCGAATGCTCGATCCCATCGGGGAATTTCTTAGTACTCTAGGTAATTTACGATACCTACTTGTAGTTATAGATTAATTTTCAAAATGGGTAGTAGTAGTTATACTCTGTCGAACTAGAGAAGAGGAGGTCATCTCTTTTATCTGAGAATACATCATCACTCGGTTTAGATGCCCCTACCTAATTTGAATCGATAATGGGCCACAATTTGCTAGAGAGAAAGTCGTAGCTTTCCTCAACAATCACAACATCATCCACTCACCATCCAATCCCTACTACCCTCAAAGAAATGGTCAAGCTAAAATCACCAACAAAACCATTGTGGATGGACTAAAAAAAAAGGCTTCACTAAAAAAAATGGGAACTGGATACGAGAGCTTCCTCATATCTTATGGGCATACCGTACCACTCCACGTCAGTCAACCAACTGTACCACATTCCTCTTCGTATATGGCACCGAAGTCGTCATTCTAACAGAATATCACCATCTAGTCAAAGATCACGAGCTTACTGACGAAGAGAACGAGTTTGAATTGGCTAGCAATATTAATTGGATTGATAAAATTAAGGAACGCGCTATTGCCAACCTAGGTCGATATCACCATATGCTAGCCAGTTTGTACAACAGAAGAGTTTAAAGCTGTATTTTCCAAATTGATGATCTCGTCCTTAGAGAAATCCCTCAACACAGAAAAGAGTCACATGCCAGGAAATTGGCAGAAAATTGGGAGGGTCCATTCCTAATCGCTGGTCAAAATAGTCTGGGATCATATTATCTCATGATAGAATAAGGAGTTCAAATCCCAAATCCATGGACCACTAGGCGACTGAAACTGTACTATCGTTAAGTCCCTCGCTACTTCATTTCAAAATTCTCATTCAAAAAGTTAAATTTTTATCTCCATACAATGTACATTCAATTCTATTCAATGTAAACTTCCATGTTTTTTTCTCCCAACATGACTCTCTTCTCACGTAGACAGTACATAAATTAAAGTAAAGGTAATACTAGCTTTCAATCGACCTCTATTCCGGTTAAAGCAAAGGTAAAACTAACTTTCAACCATACTCTATACATACTCTGCGATTAAAATAAAAGTAATACTAGTTTTCAATCAAAGAACTCTACCTGACATAGATAAAGCAAAGGTAAAACTAGTTTTCATCTCTCAATATGGCTGCGATAATTATATCGGTTAAAGCAAAGGTAAAACTAGCTTTTAATCAAACTCTATACATACTTTGCAATTAAAACAAAGGTAATACTAGTTTTTAATCAAGGAACTCTACCAGATTTAAGATAAAGCAAATGTCAAACTAGCTTTCATCTCTCAAAATGGCTGCAATAATTATACCTGTTAAAGTAAAGGTAAAACTAGCTTTCAATTAAGCTCTATACATACTCTACAATTAAAACAAATGTAATACTTGTTTTTAATCAAAGAACTCTTCCATGCATAAGATAAAGCAAAGGTAAAACTAGCTTTCATCTCTCAATATGTCTGCGACAGATACTGTTATAGGTTACATATATAGCTACTACAAATGATTCTTCTCTGCTAATAGAAGGTTAGCTACGCTTTCCTCTACAATAGGAGGACGATCAGCCATAAAATCTTGAGCTCGAGCGCCTACAGTAACCCTACCTTGCTCTACCAATTCAGGAGGCCGAGAACCTAACTTCGTTTCCATGGAGTTCATACAATTTCCTCGATCTACATCAGCTCTGTAATCCTTTATCCGACAAAAAGTCGTGCAAGGTATCTTTCTCTAACTCGAGCCTTCTCACCTCCTCAACAAAATAGGCAATAACCACCATTAGTATCACTGAACGTGATACCTCAGGCATAACCGCCTTAGAAAAATTCACTCTCACCTTTAGAAGACGTTCTTACTATTCTTGTACCGTACTTCATGCCATTCCATTCAACTATCTGCATGGGACATAAGATTTATATGACCCCTTGCCTTGTCATCAACTTTATCTGACTCATCTTGGAGCATCGCTCTTAATTTTGCCACCAGAGCACAAAGTTCCTCAAGCTCCTTGTCTACACCTTCCCCGGTAGGAGATTTCTTTAACAATTCGTCATTTTTCCTTATCAAAATATCCTTACATCTAATCACCTGCTCTAACTCTTATTCCCTGATGAGAGCAGCATCCAACTTACCTTGGCACTCCCTTAACCGCTTATTTCCTTTTTGTATATGAGCTTGAGTATGGGCTACATCTCCCTCTAGCTCTCTAGTTCGAGCTGATAGGCTAACCACATTCCTTTAAACAATGGAGACACTGGCATCACCTTTATTCTTCCTCAAGCGCTCTCCAGCCTTGGAATTTTTGACACTTTGATTGGCCAGAGCCAAATTGGCCATTAATTGTGCCACCCTCTCATTCAACTCCTCACATTTTCTTTGTACCAACCGGAACTCTATATCTTTAGTAGGTAAAACTGCAGTCAACTACTCAACCACAATTTCAGAGTTAGATAGGTCATCTCGAGCTCCCTTCAGCTCACAATCTTTTTCGATCCTTTTATTCTTCAATCGGTAAAGTTTGCTCCTGGTACTCACTAAATCAGCTTGAGTATGTTCTTGTTCGCTTATTTTGCTAATCACTTGGTCCTTCAGACAGGCCACAAAATGGCATGCCTCTTTCTTTATAGTTTCTAAAGCCTGGATACGGTAGCGAGCCGTGTTCGCCTCCTAACTCTTTACCTTTAACGCATTATTACGGCTTTTGAGCTTCGTTGTTTCTTCCTTCTCCTCTGCGAGCTCTTTTTGCACCTTATCAATTTTGGTATCTTTCCCTTCGATCTGCCGAGTGAGGTCATCAACAGTTTGTGTTACCTCGACGAACTTGAAATGTACCTTTATGTGTTAATCCTCCCTATCATCATTTACCTCTCTCATTCTATCAAACTCTGCCGTAAACTCTTGGTTATACAGGCGCATCTCTTTTTCACTCAAGCAAGCTGACTCTAGTTCGACCTACACATCACAAATACAATACATCAAGTTTGATTTAAGAACACTCAATCGATACATACAAAATCTTATTTCTAGCAAATTTCTATTTTTTTACATATACTGTGTAAAACTGCTTCTAAGCTTAAGGTCGAAGTATGATCCGAGTTCAATGAACAATAACATATACCTCCAATTCCAAGGTGCACATTCTCTATATTTTAACTTTTTTAATACTTTGATATTATCTATAAACAGTTGAGTACCATTGCCCCTAAACCGTTAACAAGTTTTTGGTCTGTCTCTACGCTATAATTTTTACTTTGGAGCTTTAGAGTAATGATGCATACAAGTTAAATATTTTTTGCTCTTTTCTAACATGTAGCTCCGATTGCGAAGTCAACAGGGATGTTGAGGCATCTTTCTCCTTAGCAAGCTCATTCCCTAATTATTTTATTTTAAGGTGCATATCGTTACGTTCCTACAAATGAGGTTTACAAACATAACTTAGCCTACATAAATTTATCCTATAATGATCCATACAATTACAGTTCATAAATCCCTCTTATCACACAACCAAAGAGTCAATAATTTTACTCTTCCTTCTCATTCTCATTCTCTGGGTTTACCATATCATCCACTTGGTTCTCTCGCTCAGTTTGGGGAGAGACACCATCCAACCCTCTTACAACTCTAGCCCAATCAGCCTCGTCCTCTTCTTCTTCAACGCAGGTATCTTCCATAATGTCATTCACCTAAGTTTTGGAGTACCCCATTTTGAGAAGATGACGCCCAAGACTATCACGCTGGAGTACCACCTCTTCCAGATACATCCCCGCTTCATATGCCAGTTCCCTAATTTCTACCTCTTGCTCAACCTTCACATAGTTTAACCACTTCCCCTCTCAAACCAAATCAGATTTTAATCGAGCTACCTCCTTCTCAAGCTCTGCCTTCTCACTCTTGAGCTTAACTTTCTCTTCCTCCATGTTGAGGTCGATCCCCTTCATAAAAAAAGTAGCCTACAAAAAACAAATCAAATACATTTTAAGCTCGAATCACTATAAAATTTTTAGAAAACATTCAAATCATCAAAATTACCACTTTGTTCATCTCCACCACACCCTTGCGAGTTACAAGCGTCGCCCTATCTTCCATAGCTTTACCCCAATCAGTTCAGAAGAGGGATCTACCCTTATCTTTTTCGTCTCTCCCTCGACCTCACTACTCCCCGTAGTTCCAGAGGTCGAGCCACGCTTCAACATCTTTTTCTTTAGAAATGTCCAAGCTAGCTTGCTCAACGTGGTAGACTCCAGTACATCCACAAAATTTACTCCAGAGGCCTTTGACAAAGCCATTCGTCTCTTTCTATCAGCTCCCCTCTTCTTGTTGCTGCCAACACCCGTCATAAGTTTCGTTGCTTGAAACTTTTGAACTTTCTCAGACCTGCTGTTAGCACATTTATTTCTATTTATACCGAGGTCTTTCAACACTGCCTCGAGTTCAATCCCTTTTTGAGAAACAATATCTAACAGGGAGTTCTTCTTCACCTTCGACTACGGACTTGTCAAACAACAACACATTATCAATAGTAAAGTAACATTCAATTTTAGCAGTTTAATATTATACGTTATTACACTTACTTTTCTTCACAATTCTATACAGAAGTTCCATGGGTTCTTCATCATTTCTCTGAAGGTAATCACCTTTCACCCAAATAACATTATCATTCCATATTTGGCATGTTGAATTCAGATCGAAGAAAAGAGGTTGAGAAGAGCTCGCAAAGAAGTATTCCCCTTCACCTGTAGAATAATTTTTTACTTCATAAAACTGTAACACATCTTCAGAAGATATTCTCATCTCCACCTTATTCTTTTCCTACAAATTATTCAAACCCTCATATACATTTATTACCTCCCACATGTTCCTGTTTAACTGAAAAAGATATGCCCCTATGATATTTATTATCCCTTTTGCAAGATTGTTAAGAGGTAAACTCAACCCATACTCCAACAGAGACGGGTAACACAGAAAACCCTCATCCAAGTTATTCTGAATATTCCCATCATAATAATCAAAGGAGATCGATTCATCTAAACCTCTTTCTAACTTCTCCTTATCTAAATCAACCAATAGAAAGAAATGCTCATCCTCAGATCCTACTATACAACTTCGAAAATGCCTACTGGCATGTTCTATAAAGTACCCCCATCTTCCCCCTATAAGAGCCTTGGATTTACAAAACTCTTTAAGCACATCAGAGTTTGGAAGGTATGATATCTATTATCCAGGGAAATCTAGAAATTGAACTGCTCATACTTCGTCCTTTTTATCAGATTCTACATTATCAGATTCAACTGAATGACCAAAGGTCGACGTCTCCATCACAGGGGAAGTCCCCATCTCAACTACAAATCTAAGATAATGTTTGATTATACACAAATACTCCTTTTGCTCAACCTATATACAGGTCCAGGTATTCTATCATTATCTTTTCTACATACATCATACATATACGTATATCATTCACATCTCTTTTACACACAAATATCAAACAGATTTTTATAGGTTACAATAAAGAGTAATTTTTTGAAATCTTTTACAAAATTTATATCAACAGTATCACAAAAACATTCTACTAACCTTCAACGTCAAATCTTTCCTTCACAACGCTGCTATACAACCACCTTCGTGACTTAGTCTCTGTAACCTTCTCTCACCTTGACTTTGGATCACTCTGGCCTAATCTCTCAAAAGAATCTCTACTATTTTTTTCTCTTTCCTCTCTCTCTATTTTTTAATTTTTTAGAAGTTGATAAACGTTTCAATGAGGAAGATGAAGTATTATTTATAGTTTTTCTCTCTAACTTCTGGCAGTTATTAGGCCTCGCGTGAGCCGCCATCAGTTTTAGAACCGAGACGTCCCTTCCACAATTAATATAAGACGTTTTATACATTTTTGGTGAAAACACCTTCCCATCATTGCCCCTGCCCTATATTTCATTTTATTCTCATCTCTCTTACCCAAATCCCCCTATGACTTCACCATATTTATAATGACTCAATACTTATACGCAATCAAAGTTTTCCTTTACTAACACAAGAGATAAAAACTTAAAGTTACCTATCTTTACCATTCTTTCTTCTACTACTTATAAAAGTGCTGACATCATTTTTAAAGCTCCCACATTTCAAAAATTCAAATTCTTTATTCAAAACAGTCAAACAACATTTGCAATTAAGAAGGACAAATTCAAAAACTTCATTCTAATTATATTTCCGTGACAGTTATTCGACCTCATACAAATTACTCCCTAACATATAATTACACATGAAATATTCCAGATATCCGGAGGAGCCACACCTAATCAGATTGCCTCTAGCAATCCTCTAATCTTCCAATTCGATCTCTTCTTCAGCAATTAGTCTCACAACCTCTTTTTGAGTTGAATGCTCCACAATCACTTCCTAGAATAACTCCTCATTGAAGTGACGTCCTAACTCAATTTCCCTACCCATCCAATCCAAATATTCAAACTGATACTAAAATACTGGTAAGTCAGTATCATAATCTAGTAAGCCAAAGTTCCACACTCGCACTTCAGCTATCTTAATCGCCAATCGTCCCTCAGCGGCATAGAAAATTCTCTCAGATTGAGTCCACACCATCTTCTATGTTTTATCCTTGTCCATACTCATTTCTCCGTATTTATGCTGTTTTCTAGATTACTTCAAATCTCCTATAATTCGTATTTGTATTATGTTTTTTCACAATAGAAAACCCTAGTATCCTAAGTATAAATTATTTAAACTTTTTTATCCACATCGACCTCAGTGATTTTAGCCTACTTTATCTCGATCCTATTTTTTCCAAATCAAATATTTTAAAGAGATCTCCCTAAGCTCGAATTTCTAATCCCTACTGTAATAACATAATTACGTAAACTCAAAGTGGCTTGGAATTAGCTTTTACACCAATGTACCTGTAACAAAATCTAATTGAAAACAAGAAATAACATAGGTGTTTAGCATAGAAAACTTATGAATAGGTTAAAAAACACGACCTCGGGTTGAGGATTTTTGTAATAGTGACGTTTATTGCTTGAAACTGATATCTTATTACAAGTAATCTCTCGACTTAGGAAAGCTTGAACTTGTGAATAAGAAGTTTGAAGTTTTGGAGAATTTAGAAAGTATAGTCGTCCTTGTGATTTTTCCTATAATCTTCTGGTCTTTGTCTCTTTTGGAACTTTTTCTTTATATAGGCCTTTCCTGTAATTCATTATCGTACTGGAGCACCTTTTCTGAATAATGTGGTTAGTGACGGTTGACTAAATAACTACTAAGTTTGAGAAAGACAAGTGGCTTTGACTTGTTCAGGTTTTTCAATTTGAGCTTGACCCACTTTTCTTGTCAGTTCGTGGAGTATATGGCAATGTTTACTGGCTAATTCATGTGGAGAATACGTAAGTCTGAACTAGAGACAACTCAATTTAGGTAAGATCGAGGGGTAGGCCCTTACAATCGCCCCCTCGTAACCGAAGTCACGAGTGGCTTGGGTTGAGAAATATTTTTTGGGATTTGGGCTAGAAATTTGAATGAAGAAGGAAGTAATGATGGTGTTTGACTGC
Source organism: Kingdonia uniflora (assembly GCA_014058105.1). Lineage (NCBI taxonomy): Eukaryota > Viridiplantae > Streptophyta > Magnoliopsida > Ranunculales > Circaeasteraceae > Kingdonia > Kingdonia uniflora. Next base: position 460,052 of record JACGCM010001723.1, read on the forward strand.
ATAAAGAATATGCGTGTCAATGGGGAAGTGCGTGTATTTATTATTGATGGGAATATTGATGTATGTAACGGTTAGGGTTTGAAGAGTCTTGCCATATTGAATGATGACGCTTAAGAAAATGTACCTGGACAATAAATGTAGGGTTATATAAATAGTACCTGTACCGAGGTTGGTGGCCAAGTACAGTTATTCTGATACAAAATCTTTTACCAGCATTGATGATGGTGTGGACTTGTAGGTTGGTTCTTGAAGAGAGAATCACTTCTGAAATGCAGAGGTTGAAGTTGAAGTTTTTTGGAGATCAGTCCTTTGAGAATCCGACTCCTATTCCTATTCCTCCGACGTATCATGGAATGTCAGAAAATGAAGCAGTTGAAGATGAGGAAGATTTTTACTGTAGATGGAGGTTTCACCACGTTGTCTTGACAGGCGAGCAACGTTGGGTTTGTCTCCACATTCTTGCGAAAGACAAGGTTGGGGAGACAGATGCAGGGATTGACGTAACTACGACACAATTGTGCTAATGTCTTGCGTCGCAGCAGATTATAAGATCGGGCCCTTTTCATCTCTACCAACTCTGAGGGGTTGGTGGTTATAGGGGAGGCAGTGATGGTAGTGGAGGAGGCAAATATTGAATGAAAGTCTACTTCTACATTTCCATCATTACTTTGTGCTGAGAAGACCTTCAGTTTGTAGGGTTGGTTCAAGCATGGAGTCTCCTGTTCCCATAGTTTCTATTTGAAGTTCGTCTAGACTTTGACCAAACTCGGGAGGGAGGATATTCATTATTTACAATGTATGCTTTGCATCAAGGTAAAAAATTACTGAAGCAGGACGAACTGAAGGATTTGAAGCTTCGGAGTGCCTGAAAAACTTGTTAGATGTAAAAGTACTAAAAAACTTGTTATTATATAGTACCTGAAGCTGAGTATTTAACAAAACTTCATCTGTAAAGTACCTGTTGTCGAGTACTTGAAAGACTTGTTATCTGTAAAAGCACTTGTAATATGTTTCAAGATGAATACAATTTGTTATCCAAATTCGTGCTGATATTGAAATAGAAAAACTTTAGAAATTGAACTGTATGAAGAGTTTAAAATATTGTATAAAATGAAATGTATGCGGGCAAAGAGTAAAATACTTGTAATAATCAAACTGGTATAAATTTATTTTTGAATATATGTGTTAAGAGGCGAATAGTATTCAATCTGTGAGCTAGAAATATGGGAGAGAAAAAAATTTAGATCAAGAAAGAATAAGTTCAATCGATAATAGTATGGAATGACAGAGTTTGATAGGAAGATATACGTTCAAATAATTTCTCTCAAGATAATGGGCGTCTGTTACGAGATAAAAAGAAAATAACATGATTTGCGTGAAATTGATAGTAAATATGGATAAATAAGGGTAAAATGATTTCTAAATTTGGGGAAAGAGATAAAAATAATGTGGACTCGAGCCCAGAGAAGGAGGTGAGGAAGAAAGAGGTGTTGATCAATTTCAAGGTTTCGCTGGAAGATTGGTATCCTATCCTCCTCGTTCGGATGCATTCAAAGAGTTTTGTAAAGCCAAGGTTTTTATAGGAGGTAGATGGGGTAATTATATAGATTATACTGGTAGGCAATTTAGGGGTTGTACTGTAGCAACGTGAGAGGAATATTTTTATCTGTTGGCTGATTTGGCGAAGGAAAGATGGGAGAGGGGTATAGAGGAATCGATCTCTTTGGAGTATTTTGATGGGAATGTTCAGAGTAAACTTTGAGAGGCTTTTTTATGCTGTCTGCCTCAGTTGAAGTATAGGTTGAGTCTTCTCCTTTGCAACTTGGCGAAATGGATTATGAATCTCATAGGGGTATGTTCCATTCAGATAAACGAGAACATGTGGGAGGTGATAAATATCTCTGAAATGTTGAATATATGATGGGAAGGAGATGGGAGAAGGATGAGGATAATCTTTGAGGATGTATTACAGTTTTATGGTGTAAAAAATTATTCTGCAAGTGGAGGGGCATATTTCTGTGCGAGTGCAACTCGACCTCACTTCTTCAATCTGAACTCAATAGGTCGACCGCGGAATGATAATGTGATATGGGTGAAAGGTGATTGCCTTTAGAGAGATGACGAAGAACCCATGGAACTTCTCTTTAGAGCTATAAAAAAGTAAGTATAACCATGAAAAATATATTAGATTGATAGTTGAATTTGTATGACAACGAAATGCTCGTTGATGTTAACGTTTTGTATGTTGCAGGTCCTGGATCACAGGTTAAGAGGAAATAATCATTGTTGGATACAGTTGCTCAAGATGAGGCAGAGCTCGAGGTTGTACTTGAAGATCTTGGCATTAGTTGAAAAAAGCGTGTTAATAGTCGAGTTGACAAAGTTTTGAAATCTCAGTCGACAAGGCTAATGACGAGTACGGACGGTAGCAAGAAGAACTTGACTGATGGGGAAAGGCGAGCGAACTTGCCTAAGTCCCTTGGAGTGGAATACACTGGATTACCTGAGTCCGTTACGTCGAACAAATTAGCTCGAACGTTCCCCAAAAGGTAAATGCTGAACCGTCCTTCGGCTTCTGGGACCATGGGAAGTGGCGAGGCCAGGGAAAAAAAGGTGAAGGGTTGAACCTGAAATATTATGGGTGAATGTCGTAGAAGATCGACCTGTGGTGGAAGATGATTGTAAAGAGGTTGAGGAAAAGCCAGGTTGGCAGCTCTCCATTGGGAGGAAGAGATGAGCAGAATGGTATGTTCATAAGCTCGAATACATTTTGTGGTGGATTTTGTATTATGATTCGAGCAAACTGATAAGGTCGAGCTAAAGAGGAACAAGGTCAAGCTCGAAAGGAACGTAACTCGATTAAAATCTGATTTGAGCAAGGAGGGGAAACGGCTGGAGGCCTTGAAGACTTCCCAAGTAGTAGAGATTAATAAGCTTTAGGCAGAGGCGAGAGTAGATTTGGAGGAGGCAGTAGCTGGGCGTGATAGGCTCGGGCGTTACCTTATGTCTAAAGGATATTAAGAAGACGAGGTAAGTGCCATTAGGGCCGACACATATGTGGAGGAGGATGGGATGAAGAGACTGAAGATGCTGCCGCTGGCGTTGTGGAAGGACTGGATGGCTATCTCCCCAGACAGTGAGAGACAACCAAGAAGATGACAGCGAACACCTAAAGTTGGCAAATGAGAAGGTAGGATAGTATTAAAGAACTGTGATTGTATAAATATTTGAGAATGTTTGTAAACTATGGATATACTTTGGATAGAATTCTATAGGCTAAGTTACTTTCGTAAACCTTGCTGTAGAAACTTAAGGACATACGCCTCAGAATAAAAGATTTAGAGGTTGAGCTTGCTATCGAGAGAGAGACCTTAACATCCCTGTTGTCTTCGCAAGCAGAGCTATAGGTTAGAATAGAGCAAGAAATATTTGATTTGTACACTTTATTAATTTAGAGGTACAAAGTAATAAATAAAGTGTATAGACGAACAAAAAACTTGTTACCTATTTAGGTGCAAACAACACTGGAATGGTGCGTCTAAAAGATGTTAGTCTTTATCAAACTAAAATATAAAGAATGTGTACCTTAGACTTGGAAGTATATATTATGGAGCATTCATCCGAGAGTGTACTTCGACCTCAAGTTCAGAAGTAGTTTGTTGAGGAAACACAGACTGCTATCTACCTGATTCGACCGATTAAGGAGATCGATGCCAAAATTATGAAAGGGCAGAAAGAGCTTGAGGAGTTGAAAGAATATGCAGCGAAACTCAAAAGCCAGAGCGATACATTGGTAGTAAAGAGCAGGGAGGCTGACATGGCTCATTACCATATACATGTTCTAGAAAGATCAAAGAAAAGTTTAAATCGGCCGATGGCTAGTTTGAGAAATGATCTGGCCCGAAAAACTAATGATCAAGAGAAAATTTGATATGATCTGGCGAATAGCAAGAGCGAGCTAGGGTGAGCGAAGAAGAAATTAGCTGATAAAGATAATGAGCTAAAGGGAGCTCGAGACGATCTGTTTATGTCTGAAGATACAGCTGAACAATTGACTGCAACTTTCTCTATAAAAGATATGGAGTTTAGGATGGTACAACACAAGTATAACGAGTTGAATGAGAAAATGGCTTAATTGAAAACTGATCTGGCGCAGGCCAATTTGCGTGTCAGAAGCGTTGAGGCTGGCGAGCGCTCGAAGAAGAATAAAAATGATGCCGAAGTTCTTATTCAAGGTGATGTTGTCAGTCTGTCAGTTCAAATAAGAGAGTTGGAGGGGGTACTAATCCAAGGGTATGTGCGTAAAGGAGTTGAGCAATTACGGGAGTAGCAAATAAAGCTGGACGCTGGTCTTATCAGAGAAAAAGGGTTAGAGCATATTATCAGATGAAAGCAGATTGTGATAAAGGATAAAGAGGAATTGCTAAAGTAAATTCCAGATGTGGAAGAATTGAACAAGGAGATCGAGATACTTCGTGCTCAGGTGGTTGATTTGGAGGCGATTAATCGAGCTGAGTTAGCTTAAACTGATGAAAAATATGTAGAGAACATTACTTTTATAGATCTAATAGAAAGAGAACTGACAAGTCAGAAAGCCCGGTACAAGAGGTTAAAAGATCGTCTTCAGAGGTCGAGGACGGTTTTCTCTCACTCAGTTGTAACTCAGGCCCAGCATTCAAAATTGCTAAACTCGGTGATTGCTTATTTTGTAGAAGAAGTTAAAGGACTTGAGTTAGAGAGAAATACCTTATTTGACTATGTGTCAGCAAAGGGATGTATCTGTAAGGTTGATATAGATTGAGGAGATTACACAAGTTCTATAGGGACGGATCTAGGCCCTCAACTTGCTGAAGTGGTAGATCAGGACAGGATCATTGTGATTGCACATGCTCAAGATTTTATGGCTAGTCGACCACCTATCGTAGGGTACTGGTAAGTGTAGCTGGCATCCCAACAGCATACCAGAATCTATTGTAGTGGTTGTATATAAACTTTAAAATAAATAATAAGTTCATAGACATGTTAAGAGATGAAAGTTAGTTTTACCTTTGCTTTATCGTATGTCTGGTTGAGCTCTTAGATTGAAAACTAGTATCACCTTCGTTTTAATCCTGGAGTTGAGTAGAGTCAGTCAAACTGGCATAACCTGAATTTAATTGGTAGAATGTCACTGACATATTGAAAGAGATGAAAGCTAGTTTTACCTTTGCCTTATCTTATGTCTGGTAGAGTCCTTTGATTAAAATCAAGTGCTACCTTATTCTAACCGCAGGGGATTTAGTAGAGTCAGCCAAACCAAGTATATTCTTGATTTAACTAATATGATGTTGCAGACATATTGAATGAGATGAAAGCTAGTTTCACCTTTACCTTATCTTATGTCTCGTAGAGTCCTTTGATTGAAAACAAGTGTTACCTTGTTCTAATCATAGGGGATTTAGTAGAGTTAGCCAAACTAAGTGTATTCTTGATTTAACTGATATGATGTCGCAAACATATTGAAAAAGATGAAAGCTAGTTTTACCTTTGCCTTATCCTATGTTTGGTAGAGTTTTTTGATTGAAAAACAAGTATTACCTTGTTCTAATCGCAGGGGATTTAGTAGAGTCAGCCAAACCAAGTATATTCTTGATTTAACTGAGATGATATCGCAGACATATTAAAAGAGATGAAAACTAGTTTTACCTTTGCTTTATCTTATGTATGGTTGATTCCTTTGATTAAAAATAAGTACTATCTTGTTCTAATTACAGGGGATTTAGTAGAGTAAGCCAAACCAGGTGTATTCTTAATTTAATTGTTATGATGTCAATTGAAAGCTAGTAATATTTATGCCTTAATCTATGTATTGTCTTCAAAGTAGAGAGATGTATGGAGAATAACTTGTAAGTTTCATTAAATTCTGAAAAAGAATTTACATTGGATGGAGATGGGAATCTCACTTTTAAAATAAGAAAGGGTGAAACTAAAATAGGGCAGTGAAGGACTTTAACGATAATATCGTTTCAGTTTCCTAGTGCTCTAAGGACTCGAAATATGGACTCCTTCTGCCATGAGATAATATGATCCCAGGCCTGAGAGACCTGCGATAAGGAATGGACCCTCCCAATTGTCTGCTAGTTTCCCAGCATGAGGCTCTTTGCGATATTGAGGTATTTTTATAAGGACGAGATCGTTGATTTGGAAGGTACGGCTTCTGGATCGTTTATTGTAAGAACTGGCCAACATTTGGTGATATCGACCTAGGTTAGCGATGACGCATTTTCTGGTTTCATCAATCCAATTGAGGTTGCAAGCTAATTCAAACTCATTTTCCTCGTCAGTTAGCTCGTGATCTTTAACTGGATGATAGTATTCAGATGGAATGATGGTTTCGATGCCATAGGCAAGGAGGAATGGAGAGCAGCCTGTCGACTGACGTGGAGTGGTACGATATGCCCATAAAACATAAAGAAGTTCTCGAACCCAATTTTTTTTTTTTTGTGAGTGAAGTCTTTTATTGAGTCCATCCACGATGGTTTTGCTGGTGATTTTGGCTTGGCCATTGCCTTGAGAGTAGTAGGGTAAGGATTAAATGGTGAGTGAATGATATTGCATTGGTTGAGGAAAGCTATGACTTTTTCTCTAATAAATTGGGGCTCGTTATCGATACGAATTAGGTGGGGGAACCTAAACTGGGTGATGATGTGTTTCCAGATAAAAGAGATAACATCTTCTTCTTTGGTTTGACAGAGTGGAACTACTTCTACCCATTTTGTAAAATAATCGGTAACTACGAGTAGGTGGTGGCGATTACCTGGAGAATTTGGAAATTCACCGACAAGATCGAGTGCCCATCTTTTGAATGGCCAAAACACCTTGCTTACATGGAGTTTGAGTGCGGGGGCACGGATCATCTTTCCATGTCGCTGACATGCGTCACATTTGTGTAAGAACTCTTTTGCTTGCTTGTGCATGCCTGAAAAGAATACTCCTTGTGTAATGGCTCTATTTACTAGTGATCGATCTGCGACATGGAAGCCACAAGTCCCTTCATGTAAATCGTAAAGCACCTCGTCCGCTTTCTTTTTGGAGAGGCACTTGAGGTAAGGCCCCATGACTGAACGGCGGTATAATGTACCATTTTGATTGGTGTAGTACTTTGAGTTGTCAATCAGTTGTCGGCGCTCCTTTGGATCTACGGGAAGTGGTCCTTCACATTTGTTATTGATACCGAGATAAACTAAGAAAGGCTTTCGCCAATCATCGTCTCCCCTTTTATCACCCCCAGTGTTGATCATGCATACAAAAATGCGATCAATGTTGGGGGTTGAAATCACTATGATTTGGAGATATCGAGCTTCTGTGCCTAAGACCCCGGCTAGATATGCCAAGGATTCGGCATGTCTATTTTCTCCTCGAGGAAGATAATTGAGAGTTGCTTGCGTGAACTTGCTCATCATATCTGCAATGAGGGTTGCGTATTGGATCATCTTTCCATTCTTCTTGTATTACTCAGAGTAAAGGTGAACGATGACTAGTAAATATGTGTAAACTGAGAACTCAGGGATGCCGAGCTCGAGAGCAAGATCGATTCCGTGAATGAGAGCTTCGTACTCGGTGACATCGTTTGAGCCCTTAAAATTCAAACAGGTTGATTTCTCAATTCTATCGTTGGAAGGGGTAATCAATATGATTCTAATTCCTGACCATGCAGGTCCTTCTGACCCATCTGTAAGAAGTCTCTACCCTTTCCTTATTATTCATTCAGCTCGTTCGTCAAATGCTTTGAGGGGTGGATTTTCTGTAACTTCCTCTACATGGTCAGGATCGTGGTTCTTCCACTCGGGATCTTCCACTGGAAAATCCATGAGGAAATCGGCAATGGCCCGGCCCTTTTCAGAATGATGTTGTTCAAAGTTAATATCATATTCTCCCAAAATGACTGACCATTGTTGCACCCTCCTTGATTTTTATTTTTTGGACAGAACCTCCTGAAGTGGGTAGTTTGTCATGACTTTGACTGAATGAGCTCAGAAGTAGTGCTTTAGCTTCTATGAGGTATAAACAAAAAGGAGAAGAAGTTTCTCAATTTTAGAGTACCTCGTTTCTGCTAGAGTGAGGGTTTTACTAATGAAGTAGACAGGCTTCTCGAATTTTCCTTTAAGTTGAATGAGAATCGAGCTGAGTTAGGTATATGTAACTACTATGTAGATAATCAGTTCCTCATTATCTATTGAGGTGCTCATGATAGGAGATTTCCTCAAATAGGTTTTGAGATCCTGAAAAACTGCTTCGCATTCTGATGTCTATTGAACCTCTGTAATTGGCTAAACTTTTCCTCATTTGTTGCAACTGCAGAGTAATAGGAACAACCAACAATAACAGTCTGAAGATTTTGAAACGAAATGGTTGATAGCGGCAATCTTGCCGACAAGTTTCTGAACATCTTTCATCATTTTTGGAGATAACATGCCGAGGAAAGACCAAATCTGATCTGGATTGGCCTCAATCCCCTTCTTGCTATTGAGGTGGCCTAGAAATCAACATGAATATACTTCGAACTGATACTTATCAGGATTGAGACACATCCTATAAGATCGAAGAATGTTGAATATTGTGCTGAGATCTGAAATGAGGTTGATGGACTATATGCTTTTGCGTAGTCATTAAGCGTTGATATGTTCTACCTGTGTTTTTGAGTCCGAAGGGCAGTAAAGTCCTCTTTTAGTGATAAAAGTGGTATTTTCTTGATCTTCATCCAAGAGTGGAATCTGATTGTATCTCGAAGCAGCGTCCATCATAGATAAGAGTTCATGGCCTGCCGTAGAATTAAGGTTTTGATAAATGTTGGGAAGTGGGAAACTTTCCTTTGGAGTATATTTGTTGAGATCGGTAAAATCTACACAAACTCAGACTTTCCCATTCTTCTTTGGGACAGTAACGATGTTGGATATCCAAACTGGATATTTGGCTTCTTAAATGAATCCCACTTTGATCAATTTCTCAATCTCCATGTTAACTTCATCTCATAGTCACGATGATAGACACCGCTATTTCTGTTGTCTGCTGTGGCATTGATGTTGATGGTCAATTTGTGAATGCCTTGGCCGGATTGACCCTAGGCATTTCTTCGAAAGACCACGCAAAAAATTCTCAATTTAATTGTACGAACTGAATGATAGTGTCTTTTTTATGTTAAACCAATATAGTACCGATGAAAGTACCTCTGCTAGGTCCATCAATGTCGATGTATTCGGTGGGCTCCTCCCTGGAAGGCTAATAATCGGGGTGATCAGCTTTCTATAATTGCTTTGTAGCATATTTGTCTAAGGTATTTAGAATGACAGAGACGGTATTTTTGCAAGCTCGAGAAACCTTTTGACTACCCCTGATCTCGTAGATACCATCATTTTGTTTGAAGGGGAGTGCTTGATGTTAGGTGGAAGTGATTGCTTCCATGTTATGAATCCAGCAACAACCCATAATCCTAAGATAACGATATTTGGCGTTGAACGCATAAAAGATTACATCAATTGTGGCTGGTCCTGCGGTAATAGGCAAGATGATCTTCCCTACTCGTTCATCCTTAGAACCATTAAACCCACTGATATTGGTATCTCTTTGAATAACCTGATCGGCTAAGCCCATTTGGTCGATAGTGCTCTAAAAGAGAATCTCAATACCACTTCCAATATCGATCATCATCGTATGCATGAAAAACTTCTTTATCATGAGCATTATGAATAATGCATCATGATGTAGGAATTGGCATGGCTAGTTTCATAATCTTTGAATGATATCTGGGGCCGGCGATTGCTCTACTCAGGCAAAAGTTTTGCTTCTTTGTCTTGAGGTGTGAGATCGCAGCATTCTAATAATCTCCTTCGCTTGAATCTGTTAGAGTTGGTGATCTGATTGATCTCGATCATGTTTCTATGGTGCATATGGTAGAGATGCTTCTCCTCAGCTTGATCTTCAACCTGGACAACTTCAAGCTGCTTCTTATAGCTGCCATCCTTGTATAATTATAGGTCAACAATTTATTCCAACATTCATCCCTCCATGAAAATGTACTCGAGCAACCTTTGTAAAGTATATCAATTGTTAGTAGAATTATGGTTTACCTTATGATGCATGCAGTACGGTCAACTCTCGATTGGTTCCAATGGTTGGGAGAGACGTTAGAGCTTATCCATTATGAGGATTGGAAATATGCAGATATTCGAACATTCATCTTTGGGAGGACCGGTTTGACTTGTGATCTGTCTTTTCGAGGGCTGCCGATGTTCTCTTGGCACGCTTTTGGTCACCCTCGTCCTCCTTTGGTTCAGTGTTTCAATCTGTAGATGGACCTTTCATGGAAAGGATAGATTTAGTAGATTTATGTCTTTCATACATCATCCTATCATGGTCGACATAACTATTGACCTTGGTAATCATGTCCTCCAAGGTCGCAGGTTTGTTCAGAAAGATGTACTCTTTGGCTTTGCAGTCGAGTTGGAGCGCATTGGTGAAAGCAGTAACAACTATTTTCTGATCGAAATTGTCCACTTTACGCGCGAGCTTCAAGAAATTCTTTGCAAATTCCTTGAGCTTTTCTCTGTGGGATTGTTTGAAACTGATAAGAGAGTACAAATTTTCTTCTTTATCTTTGTTGTGAGCATACGACTTGATGAATTGTTTCTACAGCTGGTCGAATGTGTATATGGAGTCTTCTGGTAGAGAGTAAAACCATCGGAGTGGTTCCTCCTGCAGACTTGTGGCGAAAAAATGGCAATGAATGTGGTTGAGATTAGAGTACAACCCTAATGAATCATAGTATTGTTGAATGTACTCATTTGGATCGGTACCCTTGTATTTGTGAATTTTTGGAGTATGGAAACCTTTCAGAATATCCATATCGAATAGTTCTTTGGCAATTGGACTTCCTTGTAACTTGGTAAGGTCGTCGGCAATGCCCAAAATTTATGCTTCGATCAACTCCTTAATAGGCTGGTCCATATGCTATTATGCGACATAGTGACAGGTCAGTTGAGTGGCTTGATGAGGAGGTGGCGGATTATGAGTACCGGTATCTTCACTGAAACGGTCTCGTACTGGAATTTGAGGCGGAGATCTCTGTTCTTCTTCTTGGTGTATGGAACATCGGTGACCTCGGCTAATCTCAGACTGAATTTCTCCTCCCAAGTAAATGGAGGGTTGAGGTTCATTCCGAATATTCCTGGAAATAGCTTTACTAGTTGCTCCTTGAGGTCCCAATCTTTCCCGTGTAGAAATTCGGGAGGCTTCTGGCACCGGATCGCGGTCTCGTATTGGTAGAGCCTCCTGAGTATTCTGGAAAGCTTGTAATGCAGTCTACATTATTGTTATTTGGTCTTCGTATCGTTTGAGCGCTGTCAAGCGAGCTTGTCATTCGACGTCGAGATCCTTCGTACAGAGCTCTCTGTCACGAGTTAGTTGTCGTTCGAGCTTGTTACTCTTTTCCATTTTAGTGTTGAGATTTGCGCGTAGCTCTGTAAGTTGTTCTGGCTCAGCTGAAAGGTCGAGCTGAATTTCGGTTGCTGGCCGTCTGGAAGTGACCATGATTGAAATTTATAGTAGAGTGACTGAATGCCTTAGGATATTGTGGAAATGATTTTCTTTCCCACAGACGGCACCAAATGTAATGGCCTAATTCTATAAACACGAAGTTGCCTGGAATTAGCTCTTACATCAATATACCTATTACAAAATCTAATTGAAAATAAGAAATGATACAGGTGTTTAGCGTGGAAAACCTATGAATAGGTTAAAAACCACAACCTCGGATTATAAATTTTTGTAATAGTGACGTTTATTGCTTGAGGCTGATATCTTATTACAAGTGATCTCTAGACTTAGAAATGCTTGATATTGTGAATAAGAAGTTTGAAGTTTTGGAGAATTTAGAAAGTATAGTCTTCCTGGTGATTTATCCTATAATTTTTTGGTCCTTGTCTCTTCTGAAACTTTTTCTTTATATAGGCCTTTCCCGCAGTTCTTCATCGTGTTGGAGTATATTCTCCGAACAATGTGGTAAGTGGCAGTTAACTGAGTAGCTGCTAAGTTTGATAGAGACAAGTGGCTTTGACTTGTTTAGGTTTTTTGGTTTGAGCTCGACCCACATTCCTTGTTAGTTCGTAGAGTGTAATGATCCGTATTTAATTATTCCTAATATTCACTCTTAATCCTATTCTTAATCTCATTAGCATATTAGATTCCTTTTCTTCATGTTAAGTTCCACATTTATTTTCCGCATGTACTCTTTCATCCATTCTACTCATCCTTTATGCATCTATTTATTCCTTTTGGTGGTTTAGTATTAGATTCCTTTAGTAATTTTGGGCGGTTCGAAGGTATTTTGGAGTTAGAGATAGTTTTGTGGCCTTGGGAGCCTATAGAAAGTTTGTTAATGGTATTTTTGTGTTGTGTGTGTGATTTGGGGTGGTTCCGGTGAATTATTGGAGTGGCCGGTGGATTTCTGGGGTCGCCCGAGGAAAAGATTCCTTTTTGGGGGCTTAGGCGCTTTGGCTGCCGAGGGGCGGTAGAGGTGGTGTGTTCACCTTGGGGAACCTTGGTTGGGTTTGTAGAAGTGTTTGTGTGTTGGTGGAGGTGGTCCGTGGAGTTCCGGGGTGTCCGGGGTGGTCCTTGGGGTCTCCCGGCAATTCCTTAGCTTTTCTGGTAAGTTCAGTTTCTGAACAGATCAGTTCTATTCGATTATAACCTTTTCTGTTCGAATAGGATGAACAGTGTTTTTTGCACAATTCATTTTTGTTCGAACAAGCTTTTTTCCTATTCGAACAAGCTTTGTTCTGTTCGAAGAGGATCTTCCCTGTTCGAACAGAGACGCGATTTCAGTTGCGTCTGGGTTTATATACTTCATTTCTTCACTCTTCTCTTCACTCCTTCACTCCCTCCTCTCCCTAACCCTTTCTTATCTCTTTCTCACTCCTTATCCAACCTTCCTCTTCGCTCGCGGATTCTTCCTCAGCTTCGCCGCGATCTCTTCTCCTATCCTCGGTAAGTAATTCCCTTATTCCTTTCCGTCAATTCCGCTTGATTTGGCTTAGGGTTTGATTTCTAGGGTTTAGATTTTATTCTTGTTTCCTCTTCGCTCGTGGATTCTTCCTCAGCTTCGCCGCGATCTCTTCTCCTATCCTCGGTAAGTAATTCCCTTATTCCTTTCCGTCAATTCCGTTTGATTTGGCTTAGGGTTTGATTTCTAGGGTTTGGATTTTATTCTTATTTCCTTAAATTGTTGGTTGTTTGTTGTTCCTGATGTGTACTAGATTACCAGGCGTTCCATTTGCTTTTCTGCGGATCGTAGTTGGGTTTCCGGGTTGGTTTTCCGCAGGACTCGGGATTTCCTTCAGGCGAGTTTTCCCTTCATTTCTAAATTCCTCTACAAGCTAATAGATGTTGATTAGATTAGTACTCTGAGCATAGAAGTGTCGTGATCAGTTAAGGTTTATTTTCATATTACTTCTTCGTATAATTTTAAGCCTTTAGTTATTGTTCTAAACTTGGTTAGTATAGTTGCATTGGCCTTGGGATTTGCTAGAAGTTGTTAGTGTAGTTTTACTAGTAGTTGCATTCTTGTTGTTGGGTTCAGTCTTCTAGAGACTAAGGTTGTTTAGTTGTGATGACGGTTAGGTTGCTATTCCATCGGTTTAGATGGTACAACCGAGTCATTGGGCATTTTGTTTTGGATTGTTGCCACGCTCTTCTGTAGGGGGTTATCCTATGTTTGTTTGCTGGGTTCACGGCTGTTACATTGTGATCCTCGGGATCTGTTGCATCTTTTCAAATCATGCAAAACTCTTTTAAGTTAACGAGATCAGATACATAACAAAGCTCTACATCGCTTGACCTCCGTCCTACATCGGGTTGAAATAGTAGGTAGGTCCAGGATGGATACTATCATACCTTATAAACCCATCCGGGAGTGTGGGAAGGTATGAGAAAGTATTTACAATCCAGTACAAGGCTTATCTTTGAGGTTGAAACTCCTCGGAATGAAATACAGTTCAGACATTGGCTCCGTGGGTTGAAAAACCCGGAACACTTTGATCAAGTGAGTATCCACTAGCTTGGTCGAGCTTGACAAAAATCGTACCCGTTGTATCCCTTTAACAGATCTCTTTAAGTCAAAAATGCTAGCGGTTGGTCAACCATTCTTATAATAGGTTTGCATCACTCTTTTAAACATCAATTCATTCAGTATTTAGAACTTAGTTCATCACATCATTAGCATATCATTGCATCATATCCTCATGTTACATTTCCCTCCTTCTCTTATATTCCTTATTCTTACTCTGGTTACTCTTATATTTCCTTTCTGTTCTTACTACTCTGTTACTTGGATCATGAATCTATTAGTTACTATTATTCTACTTTAGCTTACTCTATCTGTTTCACTTCCCTCTCTGTATCTGTATCTGTTTACTAGTATGTTATTTAGACTTGTTAGGTTTTCAGTGAGCCGTGGTTATGCTCACTCTCGCATTGTTTCCCCCCTTTCAGAGGTTGAGTAGTTTGAGTTGCTGAGAGCCTCAGCAGTGTTTGGAGCAGTTGACGCTGCCGACCAGTTTTAGCTTAGACTTTTGTTATTATCTCAGCGTATGTTGTACCTTATTTTGGACATTGTATATATTTATGTCAGATATGTATATATGTTTTTTTGCTTCCGCTATGTTGTTATTTTATTTCTTTACTCTGATGATTATTGCTATATGTGAGTAGCCGAGCCAGAATTTGTCAACAGCTTGGCTATTTGTGGGGTAGAATCTTTGGATTCCTAGACCTACACTACTTAGAATCTAGTAATTGGTCAAGCTGCCGATTACCAAATTTTGGGGCGTGACATGGAGTATGTGGCAATGTTGACTGGTGAAGTCATGTGGAAAATGCGTGAGTCTAACATTGAGGTAGTTCAAACTGGAGACAACTTGATTTAGGTAAGATCGAGGGGTAGGCCCCTACACCTACAAATTCTAAATCTTCTACATTTATCACCCCCAGTAATTCTAAGTTCTTCAGTTCAATTTTTTTTTTTTTACATCTTTTATTTCATATAGACTTTTTTACAGCTCGATTGCTATAATATACTTTATAGGTCTAATCATATATATTTCATTTCATCCACTATTCATAAATCTTTGAATTACTCATAACTTGATTTCAATCACAAGAGTTATTCTATCTATCAACACAGAGTTTGAATAACTATTTTTATTAAGCTCGAATATAAATTACAGGTACTTTACAGATAACAAGTCTTTCAGGTACTTTACAGATTACAAGTCTTTCAGATACTTTATAGATAACAAGTCTTTTAGGTACTCTGAAATAGCAAATCCTTCAGTTTATCTGACTTCAGTGATGTTTCACTCCATGAATCTTATGAAGCAAATCAGGTATTGGAAAATACTGAGCATCCTCCCTCCTTTGAGTTTGGTCAAAGTTTAGACATGGAGGCAAACTTTAAATGGAAACTATAGAAGATAGGAAATCAGTGCTTTAACCAACTCTTCAAACAGAAGGTCTTCTTAGAGCCAAGAAACGATGATGGTGTAGAAGCAGACTTCCTGTCCCCCTTCTCTACTACCACCATTGCCTCCTCTATAACCACTACCATAAGAGAGTTGGTAGAGATGAAAGAAGGCCCTCCCTTAGAATCTAATCCAATACAATTGGGTTACCTCAAGATGGGAGACATGGATAAACGACCCAATACCATTAACGGTTGCATCTATGGAGGCGTTAATAAACAATATGCAAGGTAACGACCCCACCAAATGGTTAACCAATAGACCCTCCCTGGAACTATAACATCCTATCACCGCGACCATCCAGAGTTACGTCTTGGGCCAGAGCTACTCCAGGCCAAAAATAGAGGCCTTTACCGGGAGCCAATACCTAGGCCAACACATCTCCAAATTTCAGTACAGTATCAACCTACAATATCAAACTGACAAGCACATGCGTCACTTATTCCCCTCGACCCTGTCCGACGGGGTCCTCACCTGGTTCTAAAGCCTCAAACCCAGCTCTATTTCTATGTTCGACCAACTCTTCCTAGCATTCATCGAAAAGTACCTCTACAACCAGTAATTCAAGAAGCAGTTAGCGGAGCAATTTTCTTTGAATAAACAGGTCAGAAAAACCATCGACTCCTTCCTTTCCAAGTTTAAAAGGGAACTCACCCCCATCGAGTAGGACGACGCTCCGACCGCCTATCTCACTTTTATGGGTGCCTGCCTTCCTGGTTCTAAACTTCGTGATGCCGTGCACATGAAGAGACCCGAAACACACGAGAACCTCTATGAGAAAGTACGCAAGTACTAGAATGTGGAAATGGATAACTACGCATCTGCCTCACAGACATCCGCCCTCCAGAGTACCACTTCTACCTCCTTACCTGTCGCAAGTCCGAAAGCTTTTAACAACTAAGGGACACACGCGACCCCCAGTGCGACCCTGACGATGGCAGAAATTAAAGGCGCATGGGGCAAGACCCTCAAGATAAACTTGCGCCCCCACAGGATGGAAGACCTACAGCCCCACGCTGGGAATGGACTTATCTAACAACCTTACTCTCACTTGGGCGTACCTCCTTTTCATCATCAAGAATGACCCTGACTACAAGAAACCACGTCCAAAGCCCGACCGTCCCGGTCGACCATACTGCGCACACCACGACATCTATGACCACGCGACCAAGGAGTGCTATGATCTAATTAGCATGATGAAGACATGGTTCCGCCAAGGGTACTATAACCAATACCTCAAGTGGTTAATCCTACCTGCAGACCACCTCCCTCGCAGAACCCTTGAATAGCCAACAGCGGCCATTCAGGAATAAAGACATATGGCAGTATGTGAAATGATCCTGGGAGATCTCAACAGAGTACCATCCCATAAGGCAGTTTCCAACTCAAAGTGTTATCACCTTAATGAGAACCAACAGACGGCCCACGGTATTAAGGCAGGCCTGAAACCTCAGCACGGACAGGCCATCTACTTCTCGGACAACGACTTGGGCTCGGTCTCTCATCGACATGACTATGGCTTAGTCATTTAGATTATGATCGGGGGCATCCTCGTTAAGTGTATGCTGGTAGACTCTGGCAGTGGCGCCAACATCCTCTTTATGACGCCCTCCATAACATTGACATGCAAGATTTCCTGGCACCATCCAACACAGAGAATTCTGGATTAAACAGGTCAACCGAATGAGCCATGGGAGAACTTGTCATACAGGTACCAACCTGACCAGTTGTGGTATCTACCACATTCGTCGTCATCAACAGCCGATCAGTCTATTACAATGACATCTTGGGATACGATTGGATCCATACTATGAAGGTAGTACTATCTTCCTATCATCGGGTAATACGCTTCCCCATGAAATTTGGCCCATACCAAATGCGAGGTTACCAGGTAGCGGCTCGTATTTGTTACGCCAACTCTTTAAAAAAATTTGTGGACCGTTTGAACTCAAAAATAAAGGGGAAGAGTATTGCCGTTGAGGACTAGTAACGAACAAGGAACGAGCCCATGTCGGTGGACTCGTCTTCCATTCCTCGCCGCCACAACATATACATTAAAACCGATGAATAACCCTCTAATCAGAACGATGATGTTATAAGCACATTCAACAGAGACTGGCCACCGCCTCTTGCAGAGCCGGTCGATAAGATTAACCTCGACGACTCCTTGAAAACTACCTATATTGGTTCCCTGTTGGGAGGTGAAAAGCGCTCAGACCTTATCACCCTTCTTCAATAGTACAATGGCGTCTTTGCCTGGTCATTCAACGAAATACTAGACATCGATCCCGACGTGGCATGTCATCACTTGCACGTAAACGACAAAGCTACTCCTGTTAAAAAGAAACTATGACAAACAACCCCGAAGTTACAGGGAGCCATAAACTATGAGATCCAAAAGTTATTCTAACCAGGATTCATCAGACTGGTAGACTACCCACGATGGGTAGTGAATGTAGTGGCCGTCCCTAAGAAGAATGGTAAAATGCAGGTTTGTATCAATTTTACCGACCTCAACGGGCACTGTTCGAAGGATAGCTTCCCTATGCCCCTCATTACCAGATTGGTCGATTCTATGGCCGGACACGAGCGATTATCCTTCATGGATGATTACACTGGGTACAGCCAAATCCCATTGGCAGCCAAGGACCAAGAGTACACCTCCTTTACCCCTGAACAAAACCTTTATTGTTATACCGTCATGCCCTTTAGCCTGAAAAATACGGGATCAACTTACCAACGCCTAGTCATCGCCATGTTTGGAAACCAATTGGGGAAGATAGTTAAAGTTTATATTGACGACATGCTCGTAAAAAATAGGCTGCGCACCGACCATCTAACCGACCTTGAGACCGTCTTAAAAAAACTACGATACTATCAAATACGACTAAACCCTGAGAAGTGTAGCTTCGGTGTCTCCTCGAGGAAGTTCCTCGGGTACCTAGTTACTCAAAGAAGAATAGAGGCCGATCCTGATCAGATACGCGCCCTTTTCTGTATGCCCTCACCACGAACGCCGAAGCAAGTTTAAGCCCTCGTGGGAAGAATCGCAGCACTCGGTTGCTTTATTTACAAAGCCTCCTACAAATGTCGTCCACTGTTCCATTGTATCCATGAGAACAAAAAGTGCCAAAGGAACGACGAGTGCGAGGCAGCTGTTCAGAACATGTTGTGATACTTGGTTATCCCCCCAATCCTTAGTGTAGCAAAAGAGCATGAACTACTGGGCTTGCATCTAGGGAATACAGATGAATATATCAGTGCAGTCCTCGTCCGTACGGATAATAGAACTGAGAAACTGGCATACTTCATCAGTAAAACACTCCTGAGAGCAAAGCTGCGGTACTCCACAGTAGAAAAACAAGCCTTTACCTTGGTGTATGCCTCATAGAAATTACGCCCGTACTTCCAAGCCCATAGAATCAAGGTCATCACCACCTAACCATTACGAGAAGTATTTACAAAAAAGACAAGACTCGCCGCAACACAAAATGGGCAATCACTCTAGGGGAATTTAACATATGCTTTGAGCCGCGGATCGCTATCAAGGAACAGGCCCTCACCAACCTCCACATTGATGATGACAATTGGAAAAATGAGGAGGACGACGACCACAACACTCATCCGGATGATGCCAACCCTGCCTACACTAAGGGGTGGTGGCTATACACTGATGGGTCCATTAACGCGGGCGGTTTGGGATTGGGGATAGTGTTGGTTACTCTTACAGATGACAAAATTGAGTAGGCCATACGAGTCAACTTCTCCCTCAGTAATAACGAAGAAGATTACTAGGCACTATTGTGTGGGGTGGATTTAGCGTTGGCCCTGAGCATAGAAGAAATTTCCATCTTTATCGACTCGTAGCTAGTTGTTAACCAGCATAGCGGGACGTTCCAGGCCAACGGCAGAATATCTGCCTATATGGAAATCTTAAAACAGCGGCTCATCAAGTTTAAAAAGGTCAACCTCGAGCACATTCACCGCGGTGAGAATAGACACTTTGATGCCCTTGCGTACTTAACAGGAATCATCGCTGATCGGCTCAGGGTTATTCAGGTGGAGATCCTTGAAAAACCAAGCGTACTTGTGCATATGATAACGGCCATGCAAACCGATAACTTAGTCGTACCCTCAGACACCAATTGGCACCAACCATTTCTTTACTTCCTTGGGGAACACCGGAATAAAGCAAGAAAGTACACGGTCATTAATAACAAACTGTACCAGACGAGCCTATTTTCCATACCTCACATGTATCGTAGGGGAACGGGTAAAAATGATCATCGCAAAACTCCATGAAGGCGTCTATGGGGCACACACAGCGGGTCGGTCCATGGATGACCGAGCTCGATTACAAGGGTTGTACTAGCCAACAATACGATAAGACTTCATAGCGTATGTGTAAAAGTGTGACAAATGTCAATTCTACTGGCACCTTATTCACGGCCCTACCATCAACCTTCTTACAGTCTCTGGCCCTTGGCCATTTGAAAAATGGGGATTGGACATAGTCGGAGCACTCCCCATGGCGAGCGGGAGACACAAATGGTTACTAGTTACGACAGACTACTTTACCAAATGGGTCGATATGATACCTCTCACTCATATTAGAGAGGAATAGGAAATTATCTTCTTATGGAAGCATATCATCACACGGTTTGGCGTCCTCGTAGTTCTGAATACCGATAATGGTACACAATTCGTGGGCAGTAAGGTCGCCGAGTTCGTTCGACCCTACAAAATCAAAATCCTGCTCTCCAGCCCCAGATACTCTTAAGGGAATGGATAGTTCGAGGCCACAAGCAAAACAATCATCAATGGTATCAGTAAATGATTAGATGTAGCCAAAGGATAATGGGTCGAGGAGCTGCCCCACGTGTTGTGGTCCTACCACATAACGCCGCGTAAGAGTACGGGATTTACCTCGTTTATGCTTACCTATGGATCTGAAATGGTATTCCCTACCGAGGTCATTGCTAATACTACGAGATCCATGATTATAAGAAGTGGGATCAACGACTGACTCCTCACAAAGAACCATGACCTGATAGATAAAACTAGAGAGGAAGCCTCCTCCCGCATGTTCAGGTATTAGGAGACACTAAAGAGAAACTATAACAACTAGGTGCACCCTCAAGAGTTCCTCGAGGAGGACTACGTCATGAAGAAAGTCTTCCCTACATCTCATAATCATAACAAAGGAAAACTCTAACCTAATTGAAAAGGCCCATACCTCATCTCCCGTATGGTCGACGAAAATGCCTACTACCTGCTGAATAGTGGCGAAGAGGAGCTCAAAGCCCTCTGGAAAGCAATGAACCTTCGCAAATTGAATTAGTAGCACGATAATACATGTACAAAGCTTACTGAAATATATATTTTAAATTCCAACCTCACACATCTTACAAATAGGACTCCATACGGGGGCATCCTTGAAGTAGGACGTCCTCGCAACTACTTAAGTCATTTTTTGAAGTAAAAATGCACTCCCCATATTGAAGGCATCCATGAAGTCAGACGTCCTCGCAACTACGAGAGTCATTTTTTAAAGTAAAAATGCACTCCCAATACTAGGGGCGTCATTGAAGTCGGACATCCTCGTAACTACGAGAGTCATTTTTTGAAGTTAAAATGTACTCCCTATACTGGGGGTGTCCTTAAAGTAGGATGTCCTCGCAATTAAGAGAGTCATTTTTTGAAGTAAAAATGCACTCCCCATACTGGGGGCGTCCTTGAAGTCGGACGTCCTCACAACTATAAGAGTCATTTTTTTAAGTAAAAATGTACTCCCCATACTGGGGGTGTCCTTGAAGTCATACGTCCTCATAACTAAGAGAGTCATTTTTTGAAGTAAAAGTGCACTCCCTATACTGGGGGCATCCTTGAAGTCGGACGTCCTCACAACTACAAGAGTCATTTTTTGAAGTAAAAATGCACTCCCCATACTGGGGGTGTCCTTGAAGTCAGACGTCCTCATAACTACGAGAGTCATTTTTTGAAGTAAAAATGCACTCCCCATACTGGGGGTGTCCTTGAAGTCATACATCCTCATAACTATGAGAGTCATTTTTTGAAGTAAAGATGTACTCCCCAAACTGGAGGCGTCCTTGAAGTCGGATGCCCTCGCAACTACGAGATTCATTTTTTAAAGTAAAAATGCACTCCCCTTACTGGGGCGTTCATGAAGTTGGACGTCCTCGTAACTACGTGAGTCATTTTTTAAAGTAAAAATGCACTACCCATACTGGGGACGTTCTTGAAGTAGGTCGTCCTCATCACTACGTTAGTCGTGTTTTAAAGTAAAAACGCACTCTCCTTAATGGGGGAATCCTTGAAGTCGAACGTCCTCGTAACTATGGGAGTCGTTTTTTGAAGTAAAAATGTACTCACAACAACAGGTACATAGTCCCACGAGGACTACTAAAAAAGTTGTTGGGCACTTCGCGCCTAACTGTCTCTATAAGGTTGTTAAAATGACTATGCGTACCTAGTCCTACAAGGACTACTAAAAAGTTATCGGGCACTTCGTGCCTAACTATATCGGTAAGGTCGCTATAACGACAATAGGTACATAGTCCCACGAGGATAACTAAAAAAGTTGTTGGGCACTTTGCGCCTAACTGTCTCTATAAGGTCGTTAAAATGACTACGCGTACCTAGTCCTATGAGGACTACTAAAAAAGTAATCGGGCACTTCGCGCCTAACTATGTCAGTAAGGTCGCTATAACGATAGCATGTACATAATCCCACGAGGACTACTAAAAAAGTTGTTGGTCATTTCGTGCCTAACTGTCTCTATAAGCTAAAATGACTATGCGTACCTAGTCCTACGAGGACTACTAAAAGAGTTGTCGGGCACTTAGCGCCTAACTATATCGGTAAGGTCGCTATAACGACAACATGTACATAGTCCCATGAGGACTACTAAGAAATTTGTTGGGTACTTCACACCTAACTGTCTCTATAAGGTCGCTATAACAACTACGCATACCTATTCCCACAAGAACTACTACACATCATTACCAAAATGATCACACGATTATCTTTCCTTTCCAAAATTACAAGTACAAACGGGGAGCATAACTAAAAAAAAAATACACGAATGAAAATGATACATCAAAACATCACATACAACAGGGGCATGACCTATCCCAACTGCCATAGTCAGGACCTTCGACCACAGACTCCCTCACATCCTCTAGGGTAATGACCCTGAAGACGACTGCACGGCCGAACATAGTCTCACTTGGTCTCGAAGAATAAGATACCAGAGCCAGCGCTTTTATTATATTTTTCTCACACCCACTGGAAGAGCCGCAGGGCCGACGTATGCCCACTCTAATGGCTTCCTCGCCATCCCACGATGACCAAAGTACATCTGGGTATAGAAGTCTACCCATACGACCACCCGAGCTTCAAAACGAGCTTGCGATCGGGTCTGCATCTTCTTGTAACTAAACCTGAAACTCAGGTTGCAACTTTAAATAATGGTTAATTTCAAATAATCCATAACCCTTCTTATAGGCCCTAAGAGAAGATACACCTAGCATTTATTAGGGTACTTTCCAAGCACATAATAATTTGTATGGAGAAGCCCAACAGCCTCTATGCTTAATTACCATGCCTAAATAAAGCCACCATTCCACTTCTTTCAAGGCGGCCTTAAGCATGTTTAAAGTTTTTATAACTCCCAATAGGAATTTATGGCATCAAGCCTAAGCCCCCTGCTCGTAGAGTGGGGCCACTATTACGACCACGAAGCCTCGTCCGCCGAGGACCAGCGCAACACTCGTATGAATTTCACCTCTTGAAACTCAGGTCGTCCTTATGAGTACGGAGCCTAATCCCCCGAGTCCTAGCTATAATTTGATGAGTATCAGCGAGACTACTCACATCAACGCAAAGATACTATTTTGTACATGCCAGCACACCATGGACTCTATAACATTTTACAGAAAAACCGCTTACTAAACTTCCTAGAAAAGTAAATATATTGTTTTACAACGTACATAGACACAACGGGCCTCAGCAAACAAGTTCAACATAGCCACCACATGCTCATTAAAAAGGCTTCGCATATCGCCACAGCGGGCCTTACCACATGATACTACGATTCTACTTATGGTTGGGCGGCTGGTTCAGTGGCCGTTGTATCCTCCTCAGCCAGCTGGGCCTCCTCCTTGGAGATGATGTCAATCTGGTTCCTCAGGGGCACTGGATATTATCGAGCAGAATATCCCAAGTGATGCACCACAGGTACGTCCTGGGATTTCCAAAGAGTGAGGAGCGGCAGGGCCAATGTAACAACCAATATTTGGTGGAGAGGCAAAATTCCTTCTCAAGATGCACCATGCCCCCCACTAGCTCTGCCACACGAATCTGTAGCTCGTCAGCCATAGGATTTTACCCCTTAACCTATTTACGGAGTGCTTGCTCGTTCGACTTCTTCTCCAGTGCCAGCATCTTTAGACGTCCATGCGTAACCTTCAGGTCCCCCGCGAGTTGTAGCTTCTCTTCACTGAGTACTCTTACTTGTTCTTCGAGTTCTGCAGTCATGCTTGTAACATGGGAGGCCAGCTCACAGTCCATGGCCTCTTGAATGAACCCCTTGTGATGGGCCTGTATATCCACGAGCCAAAGCTCTAGATCGGAGTTACGACCGGCCAGATTCTTACCACGTAGCAACGTGGCCTCAAGAGTAAGGGTACACTGCACGCCACAAAATAAACCCGTTAGACAATATCAAAAGAGACTATAAGCATACATGATAAATATTTCCTTACCCATACAGTTGCCACAGCCGCTGCACGACGAGCCCGAGGATCCTCAAGTGCCTCAGCTAGACGAGTTTTTTATTTATCCTTGTAAGGGGTACTCTGTACCTCCCCCTCTGGAAAGCCACCAAAAAATAGCTTCCCACTACCCATCAAGCAGGTCACCTCCTCCATGAATGACTAGGAGAGGGGTTTCTTTTCCCTTCCCTAAAGAGCATCCATTTCCTCGTCAATGAGACCTACGGGCATAGCCTTCTTCCGTTTAGCTGACAGGGCATCCTTCTCCGTATGGGCACTGACACCCTTAAGGCTGGGACTCAGCCCGGCCACCAGAGACACCGCTTGCGACGAGCTGGACGTATCCTTCCCCCTCGCAAACAAAAACCAAGACTTCATTTCCACACTCCATTGATTTGTAGCTGTGAACACTTTGCATAGATACAGTTTCACTCACGGCACGTAAATGTGGCTCGCTATACTTCTGTGTTAACTAATACTTATCTGAGTCAAAGGTCCCATCCAGGATATTTGTCAGTACTTGACAATCCTTATTCCTGAAACCCAACAAGCATAACCGAGAACTCTAATGCATAACCTTGGCGAGCATCACACCTACATAACAATGACAGGACATTTAGCCCGCACGTAAAACACATATGGCAAACAGAAGCACTGCATATAAAAGTAACAAGAGATTCATCGTACACTTGGTGTCAAAAACGTTATGGCGTAGCTGACAATTAGGACCGTCCTCGAAGTCAAAGGTACCGGTTGCCAAGATTGGATGGCGATACCAATAGTTACTACTGGTAGGTAACTTAAATATCTTAGGCTCACCAAATTTCCAAGCTATGTAATACCAATGCCTCTACTATGGCGCACAAGTATGTATGACCATTTGGGACCTCAGTTCGGCCTCACCCTCTTTGATAAGGGTCGCCTTAGCTGTCGCTATTCTCGCTTTGGCCACAGTCTAGGTCTACCACACCTCATGACCCGCTCTTGATCGAGAACGAGTAATGCGCGGCGACACGGGCTCGCCCAACGCCCCGGCTTCTCCCACCTCATTCCCCACCCCCTCGGGGACCATATCCCATTGACGTAGACGACGCCTTGTTTTATAAGCGACAAGGATGTCGGAACAACCCACGTTTTAACTAGGCGGTACTGATTGATTAATGACCTGACACACCATCATCACTCAGTAAAAATTACCATTCATCTGTCTAGACACCCAGCCAAACAAATTCAAGTATTTTTTCATCAAGTCATCCAACGGGGGCCTCAAACCCGTATCGAACTGCCCATAGTAAACGATACACTTATTGGGTGCCAGTGTCTGACAATCTGGCCAAATTTAGTCATTACTGCCACTGGTCCTTGCTCACTTATTGACCATATCTAAATACTCCATCTTTATCCCAACACTCTCGTACTTGGCTAACAATGCAGGCAACCTCCACTCGTTAGGGTAAGGCCAAAAGCTTTTGGAGTTTCCCCTTGTACGACCACTAATGATGGCCTCATGGGCCACATCCCATGACACTCTTCCAGGTACCATAAAATTCAAACGCGCCTCGGCCTCTAAGTCACAAGGGACCGAGGACCCCGCCTCGTGGTCGTAACTTCCCCCCCCCCCCATTTTGTGGGTATAGTACCATGGCAGCAGACCCCTCTGTCGCTGACTCATCACCCGAAGAAACCATCCCTCGCCTCAATCTTTCTAACGTCAGGGTACACAGACTCAACTTAAAGTACGAAGGGCACAATGGTCATAAAGCCAACTAAAGCACCGCAGGGACCTACTGCCCCTAAGCTCTTACCCAGTCTTACGCGGCTGCCACCCCAACTGTGACCCTATGACGGGAAATAAACGATCTGCCCTGCAGTCATAGTTGATCCACCCCAGGTCACTCTTCCTGGCTCAAAATGATATGCAACCGCAACATCACCGGCACTCTACCGGTTTATTCAAATCTCTGCCGATCAGAGGCAGTACAAAGTAGGAAACATAGTTAAACCTAACAAGCCATTGCGGTTCAAACTATATACGTTTTACACTACAAATTAATATAACTAACTAGAAAACTTACCAGTACTACCACTGTGTACTGATTGTCATACCCAACAAAGAATTTTAGCTACAACAACATTCCAGGAACATAAAATGTAGAGTTCAAAGCTACCACAAAGATAACAAGAAAAGATACCAAAGGTTTTCCTCTGTCACAGTGGTTCCTCTTATATAAGAATACATGGGGAGGCGGTTGTAATTATTGCCAGTCCCACCACAATGATGGGACACTTTGCAAGCAGCAGCGGGAACACCCACACGCCACACATTTTTCTACATATTTACTATTGTATTCTCCCTTCTCAAGGCACTGACATACATGATGTCACATACCTCCTAATACAATGACCGAATGATACACGACCATGCCAACTCAGCTTCCCCTCACCACGAGTAAGAGCTAAGGGGGGTTGATTGTAGGAGCGCGTTCCCGCTAGTGATGGGATAAAAGGTCGCGACGACCTCTCCACCAAAACTAGAAGTACTCCAACTAGTGCCCACCGTTTAGTTCATCATTCGAGCTCCCTACTAAAGATGAGTACGTCTTAGGGAGGAACTCGCCTAACCCCAAAGATGTAGCAAACACAACTAATGGCAATGAGCCTCAACCCCTATCCATGAGAGATATAGAGCCTAAGACCCTGAAGGGATACCATAGGTGTAGGGGCCTACCCCTCAATCTTACCCAAATCGAGCTACTTCTAGTTCGAATTGCCTCCATGCCATACTCACGCATTTTATACATGACTTCAACAGATAACATTGCCACCTACTCTACGAAATGATGATGAATGTGGGTCAAGCTCAAACAGAAAAACCTGAACAAGTCAAAGACACCTGTCTCTCACGAACTCAATAGTTACTTAGTTAACCGCCACTAATCACATTGTTTAGGGAATATGGTTCAGTACAATGAAGAACTGCGTAGAAGGCCTATATAAAGAAAAAGTTTCAGAATAGACAAGAACCAGAAAAATACAAGAGAAATCACCAAGAAAACTATATTTTCTAAATTCTCAAAATATCCAAAACTTCTTATTCACAAGATTCAAGTATTTCTAAGTCTAGAGATCACTTGTAATAAGATATCAGCCTCAAGCAATAAAAATAACTATTACAAAAATCCTCCAATGGAGGTCATGGATCTTTACCTATTTAGAGGTTTTTCACGCTAAATCGCCGATGCCATTTCTCTATTTAATTTTTGTCACAGGAACATTGGTATAAGAGCTAATTCCAAGCCATCTCGAGCTTACAAAATTTGGCCATTACATTTGGCGTCGTCTGTGAAAAAGATTACATTTCTACGATATCCTAAGGCATACTTTCACTCTACTACAAATTTCAATCATGGTCACTTCCAAACGACCAGCAACCGGAATCCAGCTCGATCTTTCAGTCGAGCTGGAGCAACTTACAGAGCTGTGGGCGAAACTCAACACCGAAATAGAGAAACACAATGAGCTCGAACATCAATTAACTCTTGACCGAGGGCTTCATGAGAAGGAGCTCGAGGCCGAACAACAAGCTTGTTTGACAAGGTTAAAACGATATGAAGACCAGATGATAACCATGAAGACTGCCTTAGAAGCTCTATAAAATACTAAGTGGGCTCCTCCAATAAGAGATCACGATCAATTGCCAAAAGCCTCCTGGGTTTCTGCGCAGGAAATTTTGGGACCTTGAGGCTATTTCTAGAAATATTTAGCATGAACCTCAGGCTTCCATTCATTTAGGTGGTGAAGTTCAGTCTGAGATCAGTCAAGGTCACCAATTCCCTATATGTCAAGAGGAAGAACAACGACCTCAACCTCGAGTTCTAGTACGGGATCGTTTGAGTGACGGTACCGGTAGTTACAATCCGTAACCTCCTCGTCAAGCCACTCAACCGACATGTCATTATGTCACACACGAACATATAGATCATCGAATTAAGGAGTTGATCAAAGCACAAGTTCTGGGTACTACAAACGACCTTACCAAGTTACAAGGAAGTCCAATTGCCAAATAACTATTCAATATGGAAATACCGAAAGGTTTCCATACTCTGAAAATTTATAAATACAAGGGCACCAATCCAAAGGGGCATATTCAACAATACCGTGATTCATTGGGGTTGTATTCCAACCTCAACCACATCCTCTTCCATTTACTCACAGCAAGTCTACAGGAAGAACTGCCCAGGTGGTTCCACTCTTTACTTGAAGACTCCATTCTCACATTCGACCAGCTGTAGAAATAATTCATCAAGACGTATACTCACAATAGGGATAAAGAAGCAAATTTATATTCTCTTATCAGTCTTAAACAATCACATGGAAAGAAGCTCGAGACCTTTGCAAAGAAGTTTTGGAGCTCGCGCGTAAAGTAGGCAATCTCGATAAGAAAATAGCTATTACTGCTTTTACCAACGTGCTTCAACTCGACTGCAAGGCCAAAGAGCACCACTTTCTCAACAAACCTGCGACCATGGAAGATATGATCACCAAGGTCAATAGTTATGTCGACCAGAAAGGATGATGTCCAAAAGCATAAATCCACTAAATCTATCCTTACCACGAAAGGTCCATCTACAGATCGAAGCACTGAACCAAAGGAAGATCAGGGTGACCAAAATCGCTCAAAGGAAAATACTAGTAACCCTCGGAAAAGTGGTTCACAGCTCAAGCCGGTCCTCCCAAGGATGAATGTTTGAATCTCCATAATTTTTCCAATCCTCTTCAAGGATAAGCTCTACCATCTCCCCCAACCATTAGAACCAATCGAGAACTGCCCGTACTGCATGCATCAGAAGGTAAATCATTATTCTACTGATAATTACTATGCTTTATAGAGATTGCTGGAATACATTATCAAGGAGGGATGGATGTTCGAATATACTATCGACCTGGAATTATACAAGGATGACAACTATAAAAAATAGCCTGAAGTTGTCCAGGTTGAAGATCAAGCTGAGGAGAAGCATCTTTACCATATGCACCACAACAACATGATCGAAATCTATTATATCACCAACTCTAGCAGATTCAAGCGCGGAAGACTGTCGGAATACTGCGATCTAACACCTCAAGACAAAGAAGCCAAACTTCTACCTGAGTGGAGCAATCGCCGGCTTGGGATCTCCTTCGAAGATTACGACATTAATAATGTTAAATTTTTACATCATGATGTATTAGTCATAATGCTCAAGATCAAAAAGTTTTTCATTCACACAATGATGATCGATACTGGCAGCGGTATTGAGATTCTCTTTTAAAGTACTATCGACCAAATGAGATTGGCCGATCAAGTTATTCCAAGCGACGCCGATATTAGTGGATTCAATAGTTCTAAAGAAGAGCGAGTATGCAAGATCATCTTACCTATTACCATAGGACCAACCACCATTGACGTCATCTTCTACGTAATCAACACCAAATCTTGTTATCTCAAGATTATGGGCCGCTCCTGGATTCACAACATAGAAGCAATCGCTTCTTGCTATCATCAAGTACTCTGTTTCAAACACAATGATGGTATTTATGAAATTAAGGGTAGTCAAAAGCTTTCTTGAGCTTACTAAAACACCGTCTCAACAATTATAGATACCTCAGATAGATACGTTGCATAACAATTATAGAAGGCTGATCATCTTGATCATCCCTCTACAGAAGAGCCTAGAGAATACATTAACATTGATAGACCTGGCAGAGGTAGTTTCAACGGTACTAAGCTGGTTCAACACAAGAAAGATGCTCTAATTTAGTTCTTGCAACTAAATCAATACATTTTTGTTTAAAATTTTGAAGAGATGCCTAGAGTCAATCCGGCTAAGGCATATCACAAATTGGCCATCAACATCAACGCCACAATGATCAAATAGAAACAATGATGACTCTCACCTCAGCTTCGAGATGAAGTTAACATGAAAATTAAGAAATTGATTAAATTGGGATTCATTCGAGAAGCCAAATATCCAGATTGGATATTCAACATTGTCGTTATCCCTAAGAAGAATGGAAAAGTCTGAGTTTGTGTAGATTTTACCGATCTAAACAAACATACTCCAAAAGATAGTTTTCCTCTTTCCAACATTTATCAAATCCTTGATTCCATAGCAGGTCATGAACTCTTATCTATGATGGATACTACTTCTGGATACAATCAGATTCCACTCTTGGAAGGGGATTAAGAGAAGACCACTTTTATCACTGAAAGAAAACTTTGTTGCTTCAAAGTCATGCCCTTTAGTCTCAAAAAATATAGGCGCGACTTATCAACGGTTGATGACTACTATGTTCAAAGCACATCTTGGGAAAGTCGTGGAAGTCAATGTTGACGATCTCTTGTGCAAGAGAATATAGTCCACCAATCCCATCTCAGATCTTAACATAATATTTAACATACTTCGTAGACAATACATAGATTAAAGCATAGGTAATACTAGCTTTCAATCGACCTCTATACCAGTTGAAACAAGGACAATACTTGGTTTGACTGACTCTACTAAATCTCTACGATTAAAATGAAGGTAATACTAGTTTTTAATCAAAGACTCTACCAGACATAAGATTAAGCAAAGGTAAAACTAGTTTTCATCTCACTCAATATGGCTGCGACATCATACCAATTGAAAGAAGGATAACACTTGGTTTGACTGACTCTACTAAATCTCTGCTATTAAAACAAATGCAATACAAGTTTTCAATCAAAGAATCTACCAGACATAAGATAAAATAAAGGTAAAACTAGTTTTCATCTCTTAATATGTCTGCGTAGCTGCTTTTTCAGGTTACATATACAACCTCTACAATGGATTCTTTTCTGCTATTGGGATGCCAGCTACGCTTTCCCCTACAATAGGAGGTCTACTAGCCATAGATTCTCGAGCTCAAGCAGTCACAGCTATCCTTCCCTACTCTGTCAACTCAACAAATCGAGGACTAAATTCGTTTCTATGGAGTTCATATAATTTTCTTGATCTATATCAGCTCTACAAATACATCCCCTGTCAGATAAACAATCGAACAAGGTATTTCTTTCTAACTCAAGCCTCTTTAACTCCTCTACAAAATAAACGATCACTGCCATTACCAATTCTGAATGCGAAGCTTCGGTTATAACTGCCTTAGAGAAATTCGCTCTCTCCGTCTGAAGGCGATCATGCAACCTTTTATACCGATCTTTTTTATATTCCATTTCACTGCTTATTCAAGCTGTGAATGCGATGTTCTCTTCCGACTTCTTGTTATCTTTATTTAATTCAGCCTGATTAATCGCCCTCAAATCTATCACCTGAGCACGAAGTTCCTCGAGCTCCCTGTTCAAATCTTTTCTAGTCAAAGTTTTCATTAACAATTTATCTTTCTTCTTTATCAAAATCTCCTTCCCTCTGATAACCCGTTCCCTTGTTCCCTAGAAAGAGCAGCATCCAACTTGCTTTGACACTCCTTTAACCGTTCATTTCTATGCCAAAAATTACCTTGAGTTCGAGCCACAATTCCCTCCAACTCCCTTATTCGAGCTGATAGGCTAACTACATCCCCTTGAACACGGGGGACCTTGGCATCACTTTTATTCTTCCTTAAGCGCTCCCCAGCCTCGACATTTCTGGCACGCGAATTGGCTTGCGCCAATTCGGTCTTTAATTACGTCACCCTATCATTCAAATCATCACATTTCCGTTGTACCGTCTGAAACTCTATATCTTTTACAGGTAAGGTTGTAGACAACTGCTCAACTATAACTTTTGAGGTAAATAGATCATCTTGAGTTTTCTTCAGCTCGCCATCTTTCTCAACCATTTTCTTCTTTAATCGCTCCAGCTCATTTCTAGTATTCACTAGATCAACTCGAGTTTGCTCCTGATCATTCATTTTGCTGATCATTTGGTCCTTTAGACTAGCCACAAAGAAATTTAGCCCTTCCTCTAATCTTTTTAGGGCCTGTATATGGTATCAAGCCATGTTAGTATCCCTACTCTTTGCCATCAGCCCATCATTCTGGTTTTGGAGCTTTACTACGTGTTCTTTTATCTCAGCGAGCTCTTTTTACCCTTTACTGATTTTGGCATCCTTCTCTTCAATCTTCTGAGCTAGGTTGATAGCAGTTTGGGTTACCTCCACAAATTTAAAGTGCACCTTTACATGCTGATCTTCTCTATCTTCATTTGCCTCTCTCATCCTATCAAACTCCTCTATAAATTCTTGGCTACATTGGCGTACCTCATCTTCGCTCTAGTGAGCTGACTCTAATTCAACCTACACATTACAGATACAATATATCAAGCTTGATTCAGAATACTCACTCAACACATATCTCTTATTTCTAACAAAATATCCATTTTTTAACATTTACTGCGTGAAACTACTTCTGAACTTAAGGTCAAAGTACAATCTTAGATGGATGTTCAATAACGCATACTTCTAAGTCTAAAGTACACATTCTCTATATTTTAATTTGTCAATAATTTGATATTTCCTATGCACCATTTTAGTACCATTGCCCCTAAACCGATAACAGGCTTTTGGTCTGTCTCTACACTCTATTTATTACTTTGTAGCTCTAAACTAATGATGCATACAAGTCAAATATTTATTACTTTGTTCTAACCTACAGTTCCGCTTATGAAGACAATAGGGATGCTGATGCGTCTCTCTCCTTATCAAGCTCAGTCTCTAAATCTTTTATTCTGAGATGCACGTCTTTAAGATCCTACAACAAGGGTTATAAGAGTAGCTTAGCCTACATAATTCTATCCGACTAACAATATCCTATCAATTTATAATATTCCAAAAACCATTCATACAATTACAGAATCAACATTCTATTCTACCTTTCCATTTTCTCCCTCCGGGCGCTCATTCTCATCCCCTTGGTTATCTCGTACTATTTGGGGAGAGACACCATCCAGCCCGTCCACCACTCCAGCCCCAACATCTTCTACCTCATCATCTCCCTCCTCCTCAACATAGGTGCCCGCCATGATGGCATCCACCTCATCATCAGAATACCCCTTAAATATAAGGTGACGCCCGAGTCTATCATGCTCAGTTACCACCTCCTCCAAATTCAATTCGCTTCCGCAGACAGATTCATGACCTCTACCACTTGAGAAGCCTTCAGAGCCTCCATCCGCTTCCCCTCCTTGATCAAGTTAGCTTTCAATCGAGCTGCGTTCTTTTCAAGCTCAAATTTCCCCTTCCTCAGCTCAGCTTTCTCCTCCACGATCCCGAGGCATATCCCCTTCATCAGCCGATCAGCCTATAAAATAAACAAAATTGATCCCATTATTAGCTCGAATCGCAATACCAAAATTTCATTATATATTCAAGAAAATGAGCTTACCATTTTTCTCATCCCCTCCACCTTATTTTGAGCTACCAACCTTGCCTTTTTCACCACCTCCTTAAGCTCGTCTTCTACAGTAGGTTGATCCTCTATGACCTTCACCCGTAGCATTTCAGAAGGTTCGACCCTTCTCTTTTTTGCCTTTCCTGCGACCTCACCACTTCCCATGGTTCTAGAGGTCGGAGCACGCTTCAGTATATGCTTTTCGGGAAACGTTCGAGCTAGCTTACTCAACATAGTAGACTCTGATACCCCCACGAAGTCCACTCCAGAGACCTTGAGCAAGTTTACTCGCCTCTCTCCATCAATTCCCTTCAGCTTGCTATCATCAGAACACGTCATTAGTCTCGTCGATTACAATTTTTGAACTTTATCGGATTGGATATTAGTATGTTTCTTTCTACTAATGCTGAGTTCTTTCAGCACAGCTTTGAGCTTTGTCCCTTCCTGAGCAACTGTATCCAACAAAGACTCCTTCCTCGTTACCTTGGATTTAAGGCCTGTCAATAACAATACATGATCATCAGGAGAACAATATACAATTTCAACATATCAATAATATACATTAAACATTGTTATACTTACTTTGTTTTACAGTTCTATTCGGAAGTCCCATGGGTTCTTTGTCATCTCTCTGAAGGCAATCACCCTTCACCCATATCACATTATCATTCCATGGTCGACCTGGGGAGTTCAGACTGAAGAAACACGATCGAGTCGAGCTCGTAAAAAAATAAGCCCCTCCACTTGCAGAAAAAAAAAATTTACCCCGCAAAGCTGCAGAACATCCTCAGGAGATATCCTCCTCTTACTCTTATCCTCCTCCCGTAACTTATTCAAAAATTCACAAATATTTGTCACCTCCCACATGTTCCCGTTCAACAGAATAGGGCATGCCCTGATCATGTTCATAATCTCTTTTGCCAGATTGTTTAGGGGAAGACTCAACCCATACTACAACTGAGACAGG
The DNA here is from genome assembly GCA_014058105.1 of Kingdonia uniflora. NCBI lineage: Eukaryota > Viridiplantae > Streptophyta > Magnoliopsida > Ranunculales > Circaeasteraceae > Kingdonia > Kingdonia uniflora. The sequence goes on from JACGCM010001723.1 coordinate 494,754, forward strand.
TAACACAAAAAATCTTTCGTCAGGTCGCCCTGGACGTCCCCATCAAAGTACTCCATAGAGATTGATTCACCTAAACCCCTATCTTGTTTCTCCTTCTCCAAATCAACCAAAAGAAAAAAGTATTCCTCTCTAGTTGCTACAATGCATCTCCTTAACTGCCTACCACCATGTTCTACAAAATTACCCTATCTTCCCCCTATAGAAGCCTTGGCTTTACAAAGCTCTTTGAACGTATTAGAACGAGGAGGGTAGTTTACCAATCTTTTAGGGAAATATGGAAATTGATCAACCCCACCTTCTTCCTCACTATCAGACATTACAATTTAAGACTATGCCGATCAACCAGAGGTCGACGAGTCATTAACATGTGAAGTATTCATATCAACTACATATATACAACAAAGGTTTGATCCTACACAAACACTCCTCATGATCGACCTACATACAGGTCCAGGTATCTATCATCATCTTTTACATATACATCGCTCATATACATATATCTTTCTATAGCAAACAGGTTTTTATAGATTACTAATTTTTAGATTTGCCTAAACACAAAATATAATATTCTAAAGCCCAACATCACAAATCCTCTACTAACCTTCTATGTCAGAATGGGAGTCTGACGCAGTTCCAAATCCTTCCCTCGTAATGTGCTGTATAACCACCTTTTTGACTCAGTCTCTACAAATCTATCACGTTTTGACTATTGATCACTCTTAATTAGTTTCTCCCGAGATTCTTTACTATTTCTTCTCCTTCCACTCTCACTGCTCTTCAAATTTTTAGAAGTTAAAAAACGTTTGAATGACGAAGATGAAGTATTATTTATATTTTCTCTCTCTAACAGCTGGCAGTTATTTAGCCTCGCACGAGCTGCCATCCATTTTGGAATCGAGGCATCCCATTCTCTATCAATGTCAGACGGCTTGCACCTTTTCGGTAAAAATGTTTTCCCATCATTACCCTTTGCCTTATAATTTATTTTATTTTCTTCTCTATTTTTCAAATCTCCCTCTGACCTCCCCACACTCATGATGACTTACACTTACACGCAATCAGGTTTTCACAGCTTTTACATAAGGGATAAAATCAGAAGCCCCCTGCTTTATCTATTCTTGCCTCTTCTACTTATAGAAGTACTAACGTCATTTCCAAAGTTCTCCAAATTTTAAAAATATTCAAATTCATTTTTCACTACAGTCATAAACAACATTCACAAAAATAGAGGATCATTTCAAGCTTTATTTTTGTTTCATTTTTTTTGCCAATTATTAAAATCTATAATTACATATACTCATGTCACCCCTATTTACATTCAATTTATTCACCTCACATATAATTACACCTAAAACAACCTTGATGACCTGGGGAACCACATCTGATCAGTTGACCTCTAGCAATCCTCACATCTTCCAATTCTATCTTCTTTATAATAATCAATCTCACAACATATTTTCAAACTGCAGGATCCACCATGATTTCTCGGAATAGCTCCTCAAGAAATGACGTTCATACTTGAGTTCTATCTCAATCCCATCTAAACCTTCAAGTTGAACCTCCCGGACTGGCAGTTCACCATCGTAATCCAAGAGTTCAAAAATCTCCTCCCACACTTCAGCTATCTTTATCACCAACTGCCCTCTACGACATAATGAATTCTCTCAGATCGAGTCCACACCATTCTTATCTTCTTCCACCTGTTTAAAACTTATCCCCCCCCATTTATACATTTTTTACTCTGAATTCCCCACAGCTCGTGATATTATCCTAGTATCTCGCAACAGTAAACCTAATATCTTGAGAAAAGTTATTTGAACATATTTCTCCCTATCAATATTGGTTATTTCATCCTATTCCATATCGAGCTTATTCTTTCCCAATATAGTATTCCAGAATGGCCTCCTTGAGATCGAATTTCCATCCTGATACTTCTACAATTTTCTTTCTTCCCCCATAAAATTTTAGCTCCCAGGTCGAATATCATATATTGCACATATTTCATTAAACAAACATATTTTCAGTTCAATTATTACAAAAATTGTACGATCTAATCTCATACATGTCATTTTATCGTATATTCGAAAGTCTTCAAATTATTCATTGCTCGATTTCTAGAGTTATTTTATTCTATATTAATATAGAGTTTGGATAACAAATTTTATTCATCTCGAATACAAATTACTAGTACTTTACAGATAAAAAGTCTTTCAAGAACTCTGAAATCAGGTACTTTATAGATTACAAGTTTTTCAAGTGCTTTACAGATTGCAGGTCTTTCAGGCACTCCAAAACATCAAATCCTTTGGTTTATCTGACTTCAGTGATGTTTTACTCAATGAATCTTCTGATGCAAAAAAGGCATTGGAAGTCACCATAGGTCCTTCTTCCTTCACACCATCTTACTCTGACCAGAAACTCTGCTTGGATGAAGTCTGGGCATGAAAGAAAAGGAGTCAATGCTTAAACCCACTCTTCAAACTGAAGGTCTTCTCATCACCAAGAAATGATAGAAGTGCAGAAGTAAATTTCCATTCTCCATCTTCCTCCTCTACTACCATCACCGCCTCTTCTATAACCACCACCTCCGCAGATTTGGTAGAGATGAAGAGGCCCCGACCTTAGAATCCAGTCCTACGCAAGGCATTTGCGCAACTGCCCAGCAATTACACCGATCCTCGCATCTGTCTCTTCAACGTTATCTTCCGCAATGATACGAAGATAAACCCAACGTTGCTCGCATGTCAAGACAATGTAGTGAAATCTCCACATACTGTAAAAATCTTTCTCAGCTTCAGCCGCTTCATCTTCGGATATACGTCGGAGGAACGGAAATCGGAATAAGCATCTCCAAGGACTGATCCTCAAAATATTTTAACTTTAGCTTCTGCATCTCAATCGCAATTCTCTCTTCAAGAATCATCCTCCGGGTCTTCACCATCATCAAATTTTTTTAGGAATTTGGCAACAAATAGGCGTACTTTGCCACAAACCTCGGTACAGGTACTATTTATATAACCCTACATTTAATGTGTAAGTACGTTTTCCCAAGCGTCGTCATTCATTATACATGAAAATCTACAAACCCTAACCGATGCATACATTAGTATTCCCATCAACATTTAATACATAAACATCTTCTCATAACACGCGCATTTTCCATATTGTCAAATACATATCATTTCTTCCTTTATTTTCAAAAATTCAAACCTAAATACCCATATATCTACATATTCTTTCTCAACCGAAGCCACTCATAACTTTAGTTGTGAGGGGGCGATTATAGGGGCCTACCCCTCGATCTTACCCAAATTGAGTTGTTTCTAGTTTGAATCGCCTCCATTGCCTCCATGTCAGACTCACATATTTTACACGTGACTTCCAACAGATAACATTGCCACCTACTCCATAAACTGATGATGAACGTGGGTTGAGCTCAAATTGAAAAACCTAAACAATTCAAAGATACCTGTCTCTCACGAACTTAATAGTTACTCAGTCAACCGCCACTAACCACATTATTTTGAAAACGTGCTTTAGCACGATGTAGAACTGCGGAGAAGGCCTATATAAAGAAAAAGTTCCAGAAGAGACAAGAACCAGAAAAATACAAGAAAAATTACTAAGAAAACTATATTTTCTAGATTCTCAAAATATCCAAAACTTCTTATTCACAAGATTCAAGTATTTCTAAGTCTTGAGATCATTTATAATAAGATATCAGCCTCAAACAATAAAAGTTACTATTACAAAAATCCTCCAATCGGGGTCATGGGTTTTTTTTACCTATTCAGAGGTTTTCCACGATAAATCACCTATGTCATTTCTCTTTTTAGTTTTTGTCATAGGAATATTGGTGTAAGAGCTAATTCTAAGCCATCTCAAGCTTACGAAATTAGGCTATTACAATAGGAATTACGTTAGGCACGTGAGCTGGAACAGTCTTAGGTCAAACCCTCCCTATAAATAGAGGGAGGAAGGTAACCTAAAGGGAACTGGTCTTCTTATTCTTCCTAGCTAAACACTTCATCTTCCTTTAAAGAGATAAATCTTAAGGGGAGAAACCTGGAGAGAGTCGAGTGGTGCCCTCCTCCAGCGGAACATGTCAAGCCCAAAACGATTATACATTTATTATCATCCCTAAGAGGAATCACGGGACTACAGATACTTGTAATTGTAGTTTGTAATAAATGTTTTTAACAACCCTGAATATGGCATGCCTTATTTGCATTTTGTAGTTTCAAAAAATTGTTAATCTAAAGTAGTTTATGTTTGGATACATTATTAGTTTTCTTTTTATAATTTTTAGATTTTTTTATTTTCTTTTAAAATAGTTAGATTGAATAAAATAAAACAAGGAACAAGGGAAGGAAGGCCAAAGCCCATTCCAATTACAACTCAAGCGAATATGAAATATCTAGCAGAAGGATCCTCCAACCCAGTAATAAAATCATGTTTGCCAACGAAAGTTTCTAGAATGACTTGAGGGAGAAGGTTGCCTTTCATAAAAGCTTGGTCAGCTGAGAAGTTTCCTTCTTTCCAATTTATAGAGAATCTTAGAGAAGTAAAGTGATCTTTTTTTGTGGCAGTTAGTTCTCAGAATCCATGGAATCTTATCTGAAACAAAAGTATGACAAACAATTATTCAATTTCTTTTCATCCAAATCTGATACCAAGATCTGCTAAGAGCCCACACAAGAGAGTCTAAGATGGCACTGCATTCAGCTTCAAAGTTACTTATAATACCCAAGCCTTTGATCATGACCCCCATCACTACTTTTGAATTATCTCTAGCAAAAACCCATAAACCAGTCTTGCCTGGATTTCTAATTGCAGAGCCATCACAGTTTAATTTAATTTCATTTGCACAAGGGAGCACCCATTTACATCTCTGAATATTTGAAGCAGGTCTTGGTCTTGTAGCCATTCCAAGCCGAGCAATAATCTGTAAGTCTGAGATGGTGTTTCTCATACAACAAGTAGATAAAGAAGCAACTTCTTTAATGAAGGATAAGATAGTAACTTTTAGCTTACAAGAAATGAACTCAGTACCTCCAAATTTAAATGTGTTTCTAAACAGCCAAATGAGGTGTAGTAAATTAGTCATAGCAGCTCTCCAAAGGTCCTTGATGTAAGGGCTGAAGTTGTTCCCCAACTCCATAGCAGTCTCATAGTTTGTAGGGTATTGAGTGATGTTAAATAAAGAGCACAACCAGATCCAAATTGGAAAACCAAGAGGACAATCCCATAAAAGGTGGCCTTTCTTATAATTTCTAGAAAGACTATGTTGTTGATATGTAGATGAGTACTTCATAATTTTCTTGGTGCTACTGGGTATAAGTTTCAGTTATTGATCATCCCCTAATTTTTGTACTATTTACTATGGTGCAGGTTGTGTGCAATGGTTCTTTCGAATTGTTTTTTCCGAAACCAATGAGTTTCAAAATACTTTTATGAAATTGTATAGTTTCGGAATAGGTTGTTCAAATTCATCAGTTTTGGCCCGCAAAGTTTTGAAAGAGCTTGGTAAAATAGAGGTTAGTTTTGAAACAAATTTTTGAAATTTGTTGACCACAAACTCAACACCAACTTTCATTTAATTCTTTCTGAAACTAAGCGACTTTCAAAAAATTGGAAACGAAACTAGGTTTTTATATTTCACGGTTAAGATGGACGACATCTATTTAGTATCTATTGTATTTAGTTTACATATTTTTTAAGAGGAGGAAGGTATAAGTTTTGTTGCTCTCAGAAGTGCTACATTTGGTCATTTAGGGCGAACACCCACAATCCCCGTAAGTTGTTTTCTATCTTGAATAAGTTTTAAATCATCTATTTTGATTTCCTTTTCTTAGGCTGAATGTTTGACTTTCGATGGCATCTAATCCGAAAGTAGTTTCAAATTGATATCGGTTTCAAAAATAAAAAAAATGACATTGTATTTCTTATTTCCTTGCCCTTTGGACCCCTATAAGTATATTAGTTTATCTGCAAGTGATATTCTAACTGTAAATTCAAATTCAAGATATAATGATAGTTAGATTTCAGAGACATGTTAATTTTAATGGATATGCGTTGTAGGAGTGGTTGCTGCCTTCATTAAGATGTTTTGTTGCTTCGTCCAAGGACCGCGTACGACAGTGATTGAAGCCCCCTTTCAAACTAACTCTGAAACAGATTGGGAGTACGAGATGCTTTTTGCAGTTTATAAAAAAGACATGCGATATGACTTGGAAGATTAATGTTGACTAACTCAGTTAGAGGAAGAAATTATGTGGTGCATGAGGTAACCCAATTCCAATGATCATAATAGTTTTGACGATTTGTATGACAGCTCTCGATATGACTAGGGATGTTAGGCCTTTTAATTGTAATTGTATCTTTGAACTATTGTAGAATTTTACAACTTGGTTATGAATAAATTTGTTTGGATGTGCATACCTATCATATTTTAATTTCGTCATTTTCTTCTATTATATTCAACCATTTATTCCTATTGAAAGATACTACCATCACTTTTATTGAGTTTTGATTCACTTTGAACGAAACTATGCTATTTTGTTTTGATATATCGAAACTAATTGACTTTTGAAACTTCCCTTTCAAAATTGGATAACTTATTTTTGGGCTTCAAGAACTGGATTTACTACGGAAATCACAGTTTTTTCAATTATGGTTGTTTCGATATATTCTTTCCGAAAGTACACAGGTTTGACCTATGTTTTCCGAAAGTGTTTTGTTTTGAATATCCATCTTCACTTCGCTAATATTCACTGACATAGCATAAAATTGGAACAATAGGGTTCATGATCAAGTTTAATAGATTAAGACCAATACAAGTACATCCCCAATGACAAAAACATAAAAGTACATAAGACGTAAAATAAAATCCACTTGTATTATCGCAAAATCACTGAGATGCAACACAAAATTAGATTAATAAGGTCCTTGATCAAATCTAATAGATTAAGCCGAATGTAAAGTACATCCCAAATGACATAAACCTATTGTGTGATATGTATTCAACCATGAGTTGTTCTCCAATTTGTGTTCCACCGTCAAAATGTGCCACTTGGTAGCAAATTGATTTGGGTGATTGTGGTCGTATATGATATAGTGCACGTCTTTCTTAAACTTGGACTCCTCTTTGTAGGCATGATTTAATTTTTCAGCAAACTTGTGCAAGATATATGTTGAACAAACAAAGCCTATGTTTTGTATTCGGGAATACCTATCAAACAAATTTAATCAGAGTTTAGTATTCTGATATGTAAAGGTGGAAACAAGTAAGGGTTGCTGGAATATATTCACTTCAACTAGACAAAAAACTCTTCGAGTTATGATTTGGGAATAAACTAATTCGAAATAGTCCAGTTTTGAAATCTAATTTTCAAAGCAGTAGTAGTTTCAAATTCCCGATTCTGAAACATTATTAACATACATAACTTCTAGAAATTGGGCCACAGTTTTGGAAAAATAAATCGAAATAGAACTGTTTCAGCAGACCATCTTTCGAAACTAATGTAATTTCAGACACGATGATTTCGACACAATTTCTGTCCATACTACTTCTGTGACTTTATCTTGATTGGAAAAAAATAAACAAACAAGTTTTTCTTTAAACAATGAAGCTCAATTGAAAATTATAACAACTTAATAGTACATAGGGAATTGTGGCACCTATGGCCAATTCTTGACCTGTGCTAATGGCACGAAGGTGCTTGTTACCATCTGAATGTTCCATCCTAGAATATTACTTGAACATAAACTACATGAAGTTATAATGATAAAATAAAGTTGAATTCTACTATCTTCTTCCTCAATGTCACCTCCAGCTCTTTCTAGATATCATATTCACTTTCTTCCTCAATATCATTATCCACCCCCTCAACCTCAACCTATTCAAGTTTTGAAAAATGAAAACAAAACTTTTTGGTATCGATACATGTAGTTTAAAAGTCAACCAGTTTTGTTTATGAAGTTTTGAAAAATGAAAACAAAACTTTTTAGTATCGATACATGTAGTTTAAAAGTCAGCCAGTTTTGTTTATGAAAATCAAAACTGATAATTAGCAGGATTCCAAAACAAAATGGTAGCAGTTAATGGTTTAAACAGGAAAATCCATTATCAGTACTGAAGTTTACCTGAATTTGTAGAGAGAATGACGGTTCCATTTGTATGGGGACAACATCTCCCTCGGTAACCATTGATAAGATTTTGAGTTTCAGGGTTGAACACTCCTCCTGGCCAATCATTATACATCTAATAACTTCTAAAAGCAACAACACTTACACCTTCCTCTTTGAAAATTTGTGAACTAAATACAACATATACTAAATCAATGTCGCCATCTTAATCGTGAAATATAAAAAACCACTTTTGTTTCCCATTTTTGAAAGTCGTTTAGTTTCAGTAAGAATTAAATGAAAGTTGGTGTTGAGCTTGTGGTAAGAATGTTTGGAAAATCCATATCGAAACTAACCTACGTTTCGCCAAGCTCTTTCGAAACTCTGAGGGACACATATTTCCAGATACTACCCATGGACAGTTAACCACATTAACCATCTTCTCTTCCAAGTCTTCACTCCATATTTCCTATAAAGCTTCATGGATATGATCCTGAAGGTTATGTGTAAGTAAAGCGATATACTTCCTAGGATTTGGAGATTCACATTTCATATGATGTCTTCCTGCAGCTATCGCAAATTCCTGAACCAGACCTGTCGCTCTAGGTACCGTTGTAATCGTTGTCATTGCCACCATAGTACTTATTGTTGGAGCCTGTCACGCCCGTCGGGCATCCTGAAGATGAACCCCCAAAAGACGTACTATAATTTTAAAAAAATAGTAAATGCATCTTCAATAATAACAAACTACGCAGCGAAAGAAAATCTAAAAGAGATAGAAATGATTACCATCATGTAACTAGAACTTTATAGCTGGCAAGTCAGCTTGCCCCAACTCACTGTCATCGCTACTAAAGCGATTCACCTAAAAAACATATGTACAAGGCATCAGCAAGTAACGTCCAACAAGTACAAATATCCAAGGTCATAAGACATGACATACCAAGATAATCATAGTTAAGAGACATGAAGAACCTAAGGGAAGTATAGGAAAATATCAACCAAGCTACAAGTCCTAAGGAAAATGGTATAAGCAAAACTAGAAGCCCCAATACGACAATAACAATGTAGAAAGAGAATTTGGAAGTCAAGTACACAGGGCTACTTTTAATTTAGTGGGACCACACTCTTGTACCGTTATGTAATTAGCATAAGTGTATCCTTTATTGTCAAGCCAAGGATTGACGGATTCCTTTTTATTGAGCTAGGAATTAGCGGGTAACGCACCTGATCAAGGTGTTCAAGGAGTTTTAACCTACAGGTCTAAAACCTGATTTATTTACACTTTTAGGGATCTATGTCTACGGGGAGTATTCATAAAGAATATCAAAGCCGATAGGTAACTGAGCTATAATTTAGGGGTTTGCAACCCTAAAACACTGACTAGTAGTAACTGAATATTTTGTTTAGTGAATTGAACCCAAGGACCGTAATTACATAGCCCTACTGTGTACATTAACTCAAAGTTTCCCAATGGAATGGAAATGAAGAGGTTTGAATTCGAGAATAATCAAATGATCTATCTGCCCCTGCTAATCAGCATCTGGGACTATATCAAAAGACCTACTGCTCTTACAACCATGTGATCTATCTACCCTCAATTTAATAATAAGTGGGGACTCTATCAAATGAAGTAAAGTTCCAACATTCAATGATCTATCTGTTGCCTAACAAATACGATTATATCGAAAGGAAGTCTTAAACATGAAAGCGAATCTAAGTCGCATACTACTAAATCATGGGAAATCCATAGCCTAGATTAGCAGTCACGAAGGACATACAAAAGAATCATCTAAGTTATTCTAGAATAGAAGGCTTGCCCAAATGTTAAAAATGGTCCATGGTCTCTCTTAGACAAGTGAAACTTAGAATACTAATCTAACATAGAATGATGCCACCACTACGCTATAGTGTCCAACATAGACTTGTTGATTCTTATACTAACATAATGTCTAGTAACGATTATAAGAACACTCTTGTACAACAATTTACAAATAGTAAGAAAACTAATGGTGTCCAACCACTAAACCAACCAGATGAAATAACCCGCAAACAGCTCCACCCACAGGGACTATGCACCATCAATATCCTCAAGAAACTAATATGAAACTTAAAAGTCTAGCCTTAATAAGATGTTCAACAACAACCATACTTACCCACCATTACCTACCATGATTTATTAATGATATTTCACCTGTATATTCTTAAAACTCAACTCTAGGCATAACTAAACATATCTTCTGACCATAAGTTTTGCGTTCCAGACGTATCTACAACTTGTAAATATTTTTTTCTTTTTTCTTTTTTGCATAAATAGGGTTTTTATTTAAATAGACAAGAAAAAACAAGAGGGGGACTTAAAGCCTGACCTCTGAGCAGGACATATGCCTCAGTGTCTAATAGCCGCAACCCCTAATTTTAATAGAAAATAGGAGGCTCGCATTTGTCTAGGCAGCGCAACAACAGACCAGAACAAGAGGTTCTGTTGTGTACTTCCCAACTTGGAGAAACCAACAACGGACCCGTTCTCTTCTCTGTACGTGTGCACCATGATTATTTGGAGCTCCTGGCTAAGTTGAAGGATCATCTTCCATATGGCATGAAACTTGCTGGGGCAGAGGCGTATCTGTTTATACCAGTTGACTATGACCTCAGCATCCATTTCAACCACGAGTGGAAACCAGTGGCTTTCATTGCAGAGTCTGAGACCATGCAGAAGCCCATATAGTTCAGCTGTCATGTTCGTGCCAATTCCTAGTGCCACGCTGAAACCGAGTTTCATCCCTCCATGTGAGTTGCGTATGATACCTCCAGCCCTAGAGAGACCATTACTCAGAGAGGATCCGTCAGTGTTCATTTTAAACCACCCTGGTGGTGGTGCTTGCCATTTTACCAATATACTTGCCTTATACTTTATTCGAACTGTGTGCACTCGGAGTACCTGCAGAGAGAGTGTGTCCCCAAAGTTGCCACTTTGAGTTACTTTAGTTTTGACCATGAGATCCTGAAGCCATCAGCATGTTTTGGTGGCAATCGTGTGGGAATTCATGGGCACGTCATTGAACCGATGTTTGCACCGCGCTTTCCATAATTCCTAGCTTATGACAGTCGGGAGATCCCCTTTAATGATGCCCATTTGCGTGCTCTTGCTGGTTGCCAACAACCAAACCCCTTTCCATGCCCAAAAAAATTTAGCTAAAACGTTGCGAACCCCACATGTGTGCGCAAAAAACTGCCAAACTTGTTGTGTTATCTCTCCGTTTACGAGCAAGTGGTTCAGTGTTTCGATGCTTCCCGAGCAGCAGCAACTGCATCGGGAAACAAATGGAAGCCGTTGTTGTAGGAAAGCATTCACCGTGAGGACCTTCTTCCACGTTTTCCAGCTAAAGACCTGAATTTTAGTGGGGATTATCTTGTACCAAATCCAATCCATACGACGTTGTGTTTCTGCAATTCCTCTCCAAAACTGCTAAGCGGACTTTACCGTGAAGCTCCCACTTTCAGAAGGGCCCCATAACGGTATGTCATTTCCCTCATCGATGAAGAATTTGTTGGCGAATGTGATCTTCCAATCTGTCAGCAGTTCATGGTGCAGGTGCTGCCAGTTCCAGTTTGTACCATTCACAATGATTTCTTTTACCATGATTTCTTGGTTACAGTCTATGTTCAGCAGATCAGTGAGGCTACCCTCCCCGGTCCAGTCGTCCATCCAGAAGCTGCAAGTTCCTGAACCCAGACTCCATACAGTGTTAACATGTATAAACTATTTCAAACAAATTTTGAATGCTTGTCCACAAGGTAGAGGTGCTTGATCGAAGCCGAGAGAAGTCGTCGTTGATGGTGTACTTGCTTTTCAGAAACCAAGACCAAAATGTATCGGCATGGAGCACATTCTAACATTTCTTGAGCTGCAAACTATGTATGACATCTTCAAGTTTTTCGATGTCGAGTCCGCCTTCATCTTTAGGTAGACAAATGTCATTCCATGAGACCCAATGTCATTTGTTTTTACCCTCAAACTTTCCCCAGAAGAAATTGGAGAACATGCTCTCCAGTTTTCGAAGGACCGAATTCAATACGGTGATACAGGCAAGGAGATGTATAGGCATGGAGTTCAAAACGTGGTTTATCAGAATGAGTTTTCCACCTTGTGATAGGATCTTACCGTGCCATCCTTCAATTCATTGTTGTACCTTAGTAAGTAGCATATCAAAATGAGAGTGTCGTACCTTACCATAGCTGATGGGCGCCCCCAGATAGAGCATAGGAAAGAGCCTATGATGGAACCCACTCATGGTTTGTATGATTTGTTTCCGAGCAACAGTCGCATTGTGGTGCACATAGACACCACTTTTCTCTTTGTTGAACAATTTCCCAGAGAATGCTTCATATCTGTCCATAAGCATCAGTAGCCCCTTGAGGGAGGATTGACATCCATTAAGGAACACTAGAAAGTCGTCTGTATACAAAAAATGTGTGATCGAAAGATAGCCTCGAGATAAAGTACCCAATCTCCCCATATACAAAACACTTCGTCAACCCTTAGAGAGTACTTCTTCTGCGATGATAAATAGCAAAGGTGAGAGAGGGTCCCCTTGTCGAAGGCCTCTAGTAGATTTGAAAAAGCCCTTAAAGACTCCCTGTAGCACCACCGAGAACCAGGGTATCTCAACACAGTGAGAAATAAGGTTTACGCATGTGCTGCTAAACCCAAATTTACCAAGAACCATCTTGAGAAATCTCCAGTCCAACCGGTCATACGCCTTGGCCATGTCCACCTTTATCATAACGGTATTGCCCCGGACCTTTCTATGTAAGCCCCCACCATTTCTTGGGCGAGAGTGATAGTATCGATGATATCCTTGCCTTGTATATAAGCTCCTTGATTGCCCAAAATCATCTTGTATAACAGTGCACTCAATCTTGTAGCAATAATTTGAGAGAAAATCTTATAGACCGCCGAACATAAACTGATCGGCCGATAGTCTCCCAACGTTGTTGGCGTCTCGGCCTTTAGAATTAGGGTCAGGAAGGTGGCAGTATAGAATCTGGAAAGAGGAGCTCCATTGAAGAATTCTTTGGCCGCTCCATGTAAGTCGCCCTTAATGATGTCCCAACATGTGGTAAAGAAACTGGTCGAAAAACCGTCGCTATCGGGAGCGATGTTAACAGTTATACTGAAAGTACTAGCTTTTAACTCCTTCATAGTTGGTGGTATCATAATACAGTTACTCTATTCCTCTGTAATAATAGTTTGGATGCAGTTCTGTAGGTCCCGATCCGGTTGGGTCGGAGATGCATTTAGCACATCCTTGTAGTAGGAGATAGCTGCTTCATGGATCCACCCAATATTTTGCGTATGGGTGCCATCTGGCATTGTGAAATTTGAGAGAAAGGATCTTTTGCGATTAATCTAAGTGACCGTGTGAAAGAACTAGGTATTCGCATCCCCTGCTTGAATCTACTTCACCTGTGACTATTCCTTCTAAAAGATCTCCTCTCTGTGTAAAATATCAGCATGTTCTCTCTGCACATTGCTAAGATCCACACTAACCTGTTCATTCCAATCAGGTTTTCACTCTGATATGGCTTTGATCGCACTTTTTTCATTGAATTCCAATCTTTGCAAATTACCCCATCGCAGTACCCAATATCAGAGTGAAAACCTCATTTAAACTCGGTATTGTAGGTCGTTGCAAGCTCACCGTCAGACACAAGGCATTCAATGATCTTGTTTGCCACCGTAGCTATTGGAACTACCTCCTTCGGACTTCCCAATATGCTATCATTCATCGTTGTAACCGCCGCGTCCATAGTATGCGCCTTCTCCCTGGCTGTGGCAGCTGCTCTGTCGACCCCAGTAGATGAAGCAGTGATAGCCCCCGCTTGTTGTTGTATCCCTGTACCCCAAAAGTTGTTCGTTGTCGGAGGACTCGGTATTACCAATTTTACCCAACATAGTTGCTACGCTGTGGAGTAGAGTGCCATTCTGAACCGGAGGCTTTGGATGATTGCTAGCAGGCTTCAAAGGTCTTGCTTTGCCATGGAAAAACTCATCCCTCTTGTTTGTTATGACTATAGGGTAAATCTCAGTACAGTTTATTTTGCTGTGACCTTGCAGGCAGCAATGGGGACAGAACTGCCGAAGCCATTCATATATCACAGCTTGCTCCAAGGTGCAATATTTAGTGAGAGCAAGCCCCACTTTCAAAGGAAGGTCTTTCGTGAGATTGATCTCGACACAAACCCACATAGTACTAGGTCTGTTCAGGCTCATCATTGCCGTATCCGTGATAAGGTATTTACCAACAATACCAGCCAACTCCTTGACTATCCCATTGTTTTGAAGATTAAGCTTAAGACCTGGGAACTAAACCCAAACCGGAGCAAACGGCAAGTCTTTCTTGGGGTCGAAATCAACCATCCAACAAGCTAGCTTAAAAAAGAAACCTTTGATTTTTCTCGAATCTCGAGAGAGAGCTCTTGTGACATCTCTTTCTGATGTCATCCGTACCATAATATGCTTGAAGTTAAGCACTGTAACCTTCGGACCTGCCTGGAGACCCTAGTTGGAGTCGATGTTCCTTGCAATGATCTCTAATTGAGGTTTTTTACCTGCCGCAACTTTAGCAAGATCCGAAGGTGAGAAGGAGATCCCGGGCATCCCATCTTTCGATGAGACCCGAGTATCAGGTTTGAGCTCCTCGAGAGCTGGTTTTACCGCTTGCGAGGCAACACTAGCAAAAGAGGGTTAAACGAGGGGAGGGGTTGTCAAAGCAAAGGTAACTTGTATGGAGGAGATCAGCGGTGGGATGGAAGAGGCAGTCGGTGGGGTAAGGATTGCATGAGTGCTCAAAGAGGAACTCGAAGCCATCGAAGAGAAATGAAAGGGAAGAAAGAGAAGGACTAAAAGAATTGAAAATTAAATTCAAAAGGAGAACAAGACAGCCAGAGAGAAGGAAAATTAAATAGGATATTTAATTCCAAACCCAAGAGATAGAAGAAACCCTAGCTAGGAATGGCTAGGGTTAGGGTTACAAAGAACAGAGATGACTTTCATTTCAAGTAAGAATTTTTGTCTTAAATCTATTTTAATCACAACTCCAACTATATAAGTGTAATGGCCAAATTTCGGAAGCTCGAAATGGTTAGGAATTAGCTATCACACCATTGAACCTGTAGCAATACTCTAATGGAAAGTAAGAAATAGATGCAGGAGTTTTTACCATGGAAAACCTCTGAACAAGTAAAAACCACGACCTCGTATGGAGGATTTTTGTGAAAGTATCTTTATTGCATGAGGCGAATATCTTTATTACAAGTGATCTCTAAATATAGAAATCCTTTTAATATTGTAAATAAGAAGTTTGTATAATTTTTCTGGTCCCTGTCTATTCTGGAACTTTTCCTTTATATAGACTTTCCCCACAGCTCTTCATCGTGTTGGAGCACGCTTTCTAAATAATGTGGTTAGTGGCGGTTGACTGAATAACTAACGAGTTCGCGGAAGACATGTGTCTTTGACTCGATAATGTTTTCCGTGTTTAGTTCAATCCACATTCTTAAGTAGTTTGTGGGACTGGCTGGAATGTTGACTAGAGTGTTAAAAATGAATGAGCCTAAGATGGAGATAATTCGAGCTGGGTTAGCTCGACTTTGAACGATATCGAGGGATAAGTCTCTACAATCGCCCCCTCGCAACCGAAGTCACAAGTGGCTTTGGTTGAGAAAAAATGTGTTAAAAATTTGAAATTCAAAACGGAGTAATGATGACGTTTAACTGGGTGGAAGTTACGTGATATTAAGAAGTGATGGGTAGTAAATGATGATGCGGATATGGATGTATGTGACGGTTGTGAGTGAATAGTCACATCTATAATAAATGATGACGCTTGGGAAATGTACTTGCACAATAAATGTAGGGTTATATAAATAGTACTTGTAACAAATCTTTGAAATAGTGCCTGCTTGTGTAACTTTTTCTGAAATGTGAACGTTTTCTTTAAAATGGTGAAAACTCGGAGGATGGTTCTTGAAGAGATGATTACGTCTGAAATGTTGAGGTTGAAGTTGAAATACTTTGGTAAGCATTCCTTGGAGATGTCGATACCTGCTCCTGTTCCTCCGACTTATCAAGGTTTGTCAGAAGATGAAGCGATTGAAGATGAGGAGAAATTTTACTGTAAGTGGAGGTTTCATGTCATTATCTTGACAGGCGAAAACCGGTGGGCCTATCTCCACACTCTTGCGGAAGACAGGGTTAGGGCTTCATATGCAAGGATAGGTGTATCTGCGGGGCAGATATGCTAATTTCTTGTGTCACCGTGGATTTTAAGGTTGGGCCCTCTTCATATTTATCAACTCTTCGGAGGTGGCAGTTTTAGAGGAGGGGGTGATGGTAGTAAAGGAAGGAGATAACCAGTGGGAGTCTGCTTCTGCATTTTAATCACGCTGTGGCGATTAGAAGACCAGATTTTGACTAAACTCATGCGAGGGAAGCTCTTTGCTGGTTCCAATGCCAATTTTACATCTGGGTAAAAGATCACTGAAGCAAGAAGAACTGGAGGACATGATGCCTCGGCGTGCCTGAATGACCTGTGACTTTTAACAAACAGGAAAAAATTTGTTATATGTAAAGTACCTGGAGTTTGGTGTTGGATGGTAACAGTTTGTTGTATTCCTGAGGTCGATAAACTGAATAACTTGTTATCTGTAAATCGTATGTAATGCTTTGACATGAATAAAAGTTGTTATTTAATAAACTGTATATAGAGAATTTTCCAGAATTGAACTTAATTGTGTTGGGTATTGGGATGAATACAAGTTTATAAGTGATAAAACAATATTGTAGTGATGCTCGAACTAAGATAAATACGTGCTAATAATGACGTTGTGAAGTAAAAATGATTTTAGATGTTTTTAAATAGGTGAGGGAGAAAAATTGTAGGGAATTTGTAATCGTAGAAATTCGAGCTGCTACAGGTCGATAGAGTGAAAAGGATGCCTCGGTTCCGAAATCGAGGACGGGTCGCGCGAGGCACAATAAATGCTAGCCGCTTGATAGAGAAAAGATAAATAGTGTTTCTTCATCTCCAATTAAACTTTTTTCAACTTTTAAAAATTTGGAGTACACACAGAGAGAGGGAGAGAGATAAAAAATCAGGGGATTTGATAAGGAGTTAATCGAAGGGGATCAACGATTGAAGAGGGCAAAAGATTCCGAGTCTCGTAGGTGGCTATTCAGCAGTGTCGTGAGGGAAAGACTTGGCGCCATTGCAAAATCTCATTAAGATATTGAAGGTTAGTAAAGATGTATGCAATATATATTGGCGTATATGTGTTAAAGATATATGCTAAATGTAAATGATTGATATATATAGATAAAAGAATGATAGATACCTTAACCTGTATATAGATCGAGCGTGAGAGGCATTTTAGTTTCGAAAACATGCCTGTAGAAATTGTTGTTGAGATGGATAGTTCGTCTGTCAATGAGGCATCAACTTTTGGTCGGACGAATGAGTTTGATAGTGAGGGAGGAGTAGGATTGGAACAATTCCTTAGTTTTCCTAGCCAATTGATATCGTATCCTCCTGGTTCTGATGCCTTTATAGATTTTTGTAAAGCTAAGATAGCTGTAGGAGGGAAGTGGGGCAATTGTGTAGAATATGCTAGTAGGCAGTTTAGGGGTTGTACGGTAGCGGAGGGTGAAGAGTATTTTAATCTGTTGGCAGATTTGGAAGTGGAAAAATGAGATAGGGGTATAGATGAATCGATTTCATTAGAATACTTCGATGGGGATGTTCGAAGTAACCTCTCAGAGAGTTTTTTGTGTTACCTATCTCAATTAGAGTATGGGTTGAGTCTTCCCCTCACCAATTTGGCAAAGGGGATTATGAATGAAATTGGGGCATGTCCTGTTCAATTGAATGGGAATATGTAGGAGGTAATAACCGTCTGTGATCATCTGAATAAAAAATGGGAAAAGGAGGCAAAGTGAGGAGGATAACCCCGGAGGACGTTTTACAGCTTTATGGAGTAAAGAATTATAAGGCCAGTGGGGTGTCATACTTCTGTGCGAGCGCAACTAGGCGTCGCTTCTTCAATCTGAATTTGACAAGTCGAACCTGGAATGACAATGCAATATGGGTGAAGGGTAATTGTCTTCAAAGAGATGACGAAGAACCTTTGGACCTTCGGTTTAGAACTGTAAAGCAAAGTAAGTATAGGCATGCATAGATAAAATTATTGTTATATTTTGCTAATAACTGTAGTTGATAATAAAAAAATATTGTACATTGTACGTGTGAAGTCTAAAGTAGAGGAGGAGGAGACTGAGCTTGAATTTGTGTTGGAGAGACTTGGCCTGAGTAGAAAGAAGAGGGTTGATAGCAGGTCCAAAAAGGTTTAAAAAGCTCAGTCGACCAGGTCGATAGCGAGTGTTGATGAAAGAAAAAGGCAAGTAAGTGGTGGGGAGGCTCGAACCAATTTGACCAAGACTCCAGGAATAGGCAGTTTGGCTCAGTCGAATCCTGTTACGTCGAGCAAAATTGCTCTAAAATATATGAAAAAATGGATGTTAAAGACCTTGTCGGCCTTGGGTACCACTGGAAGTGGTGAGGTCACAAAAAAGAAAAGGAGGAGAGTTAAACCCTCGGGGGATTAAGGGGAGAAGGTCTCTGAGGTGCGATCTGCTCTGGTGGATGACCTTAAAGAGGTCGAGGAAAGGGCCAGGTTGGCGGCTCTTCACGGAGAGGATGACACGAGTAGGATGGTAAGTTTATATTATTGGAAAGAACTGCTTAATACGTTTCCAGCCAATCGCTGAGATCGATTTAATTTTGTAGGTTGCTTGTTACATTAAGGGGATTTGGCTCGGTATTTAGGAAGAAAAATCTGAGCTGATGAAGGCAAATATTGAGTTGGAAAAGGAATTAGCTCGATCCAGGACTAATGCTCCGAAGGAAGTCAGGCAGCTGAAAGCTTCTCATGCTGTGGCGATTGATCAGCTACAGGTGGAGACGCTAATCTAGACGAGATGGTTGAGAAGCATGATAGACTGGGGTTTCATTTGATGCTGAAGGGCTATTCTGAGGAGGAGGTGGATACCATTAAGGCAGACACCTATGTCGAGGAGGAAGATGAGGAGGAAGCGGAAGCAGTAGGGATTGTAGATGGTCTGGATGGTGCCTCCCGTCAGACGGTGCTCGACAACCAAGGAGATGATGCCAAAATCCCAGAGGATAATAGTGAGAAGGTAGGGTAGAAACGTGTGTTTGTATAAATATTTGTAAGTTATTGAGCTGTGTGTGGGGAAGAAACATTTGTAGATTAACTTTGTTTTATAAACCTCTTGTAGGCACTTAGAGAAATGAGTCTCAGAATAAAAGATCTAGAGTCTAGACTTATCAGGGAAAGAGTGACCTCCAAAGCCTTGTTGTCTGTGCTAGCGGAGCTACAGGTTAGATCGGAATAGGTCTTTCGACCTGTATGTTATACCAACGTCAAGTTTTCAAGTAAATAGGAAATGGATGCAGATAACACTAGTACGGTACATGGTATAAATTCAACTTTACTAACATAAAGTAGTATATCGAACGTATGTACCTTATACGCCGCAAGAAACCTCATAAAGTGTTAATCTGATAAGACGCTCCAAACTTTTAGTCTAAAATTATTTGGACAACGCAGATGTTTAGAAATCATATAGACTCTTTAGAAATGTAGTATGTATGAATTCAAAGGTTTTCTTGAATCGAAATGTACTAAAAATTGTTATATTCCCCAGGTCGAATTAGATTTATCTCACTCACGTGAGGATGACGCACTCATGTGTAATCGGGAATTTATAGAGCAGTTCGATAGGATGATGGAGGTGAACGAGAATAAAGAAGATCAATACGTAAAGGCGCATTTTAAACTTATGGAGGCGACCCAGGCCATTTCTGACCTGACTCTTCAGGTCGAAGAGAAAGATGCCGAGATAGGTAAGGGATTAAAAGAGCTAGCGGAGATAACAGAATGCGCCAAGAAGCTTCAAAGTTGGGTTGAAGCATTGGCTGTGGAGGGTAAGCAGGCCGACATGGCTTAATATCGTATTCAGGCATTGGAAAGATCGAAGGAACAATTTCGATCTGATCTTCAAAATTGTAGGAACGAGCTGGAGCAAATGAAATAAAAATTGGTTGAAAAAGATAATGAGCTGAGGGTAGCTCAAGAAAATCTATCAGCTTCGAAAGCCGCAGCTGAAGATTTGAAAATAGCCCTACCCGCCAAGGATATGGAATTCAGGGAAATGCAACGAAGGTGTAACAATTTAAATGCGAGGGTTGCACGACTTAAGGCCGAACTGGCGCAGGCCATTGCACGTGCTAAGAAATCCGAGGCTAGAGAAACGTTCAGGGGGAAGTAGAACTGAGGTTAAGGCTCCTCTAGTTCGAGGGGATGTAGTTAGTCTCTCAGGTCGAATTAGAGAGCTGGATAGTGATATATCACGTATTCAGGGGCATATTCAGAGGGGAAATGTAAACTTAAGGGAATGCCAGCAGAAGTTGGATGCCACTCTTATCAGGGAGAAAGTTATGGAAGGGAAAATTAAAGAAAAGGAATCACTATTGAGGAGGAAAGAAGAATTATTGAAAGATGTTTCGGTTAGGGAAGAGTTGAACTCAAAAATTCTGAGACCTCGTGCCCGGGTAGTAGACTTAGAAGCCATGAACCTTGATGAACCAGCTAAGTATATAAAAAAGTTGGAAGAGAATGTAATTTACCATGCTCATGTCGACGCAAAAATGATTGAACAGAAGAATTCATATGCGAAGTTAGAGTCGCACCTCAAGAAGGTGAGAGCAAAATTTACAGGAATGGTAATACCTGATGTATCACGTTTAGACCTGCTAAAGGAAATTGTTGCATATTTTGTAGAGGAAATAAAAAGACTGGAGTCAGAACAAGATACCTTGTTCAAAAGACTGTCAGATAAGGGAGGTATTTGCAGAGTTGAAATAGATCGAGGGAACTGTCTAGGCGTCATAGAAACACAATTGGGCCCTCGAACTGCTGAGCTGATAGAATCAGGTAGAGCCGCTGCAATCTGTGAATTGAAAGTTTGACCTCTTTATGTAAGGGGAAACACTGCTGATACTCCATCAGCAGAAAAGAATCCCTTATAATATGAATTTGACCTGAAAATAAATAATATTTGTCGCAGACACATTAAAATAGATGAAAGCTAGTATGACTTTGGCCTTATTTTGTGTCTGGTGGGGTCTTTGATATAAAACAAATTTTTACATTCGTTTCAATCGTAGAAATGGGTTGAGTTAAACCAAGTTGAAACTTGATTTGAACAATAGAAATATCGCAGACATATTGAAAGAGATGAAGGCTATTATGACATTTGCCTTATCTTATGCCTGGTAGAGTCTTTGATATGAAACAAGTTTCTACACTTTCTACAATCGCAGAGATTTAGTAGAGTCAACCAAACCAAATGATATCCTTGATCCAGCCATTATAAATGACCTAAGCAAGTTGAAAAAGATGAAGACTAGTATTACATTTGTCTTATCTCTTGTTTGGTAGAGTCTTTGATATAAAACAAGTTTCTACACTTGTTACAATCACAAAGATTTAGTAGAGTCAGCAAAACCAAGTGATATCCTTAATCTAGCCATTATAAATGACCCAAGTCTGTTAAAAAAGATGAAGACTAGTATTACATTTATCTTATCTCTTGTTTGGTAGAGTCTTTGATATAAAACAAGTTTCTATGCTTTCTACAATCATAGAGATTTAACAGAGTCAGCCAAACCAAGTGATATCCTTGATCCAGCCGTTATAAATAACCTAAAGAAGTTGAAAAAGATGAAGACTAGTATTACCTTTATCTTATCTCTTGTTTAGTAGAGTCTTTGATATAAAACAAGTTTCTACACTTACTATAATCGTAGATATGTTGCAGAAAAAGCCAAATCAAGTAATATTATTGATCTAACTTGGATGAGATCAATTGTAAGCTAGTATTATCTATGTTTTAATCTATAGAATGCGGTTGAATGTTCGTGAGGAGAATGATATTGTTCAAAAAAATCTTTCATTGATAAGTTTAAAATTTACATTGAATGGAGATAAGAATCTCACTTTTGGAATTGAAAAACAAAATCGAACAATAGAAATTAAGTAGTAAGACGCTTAACGATAGTACCATTTCAGTCGCCAAGTATTCTAAGGATTTAAAATAAGGATTCCCTCTTCTGTCATGTGATAGTATGATCCCGGGCCTAAGAGACCTGTGATAATGAATGAACCCTCCCAATTGCCGGCTAATTTTCCAGCGTGAGGCTCTTTACGATGTTGAGGAATTTCTCTGAGGACGAGATCTTTGATTTGGAAAGTATGGCTCCAGACTTAGTTATAATACGATCTTGCAAGCATATAATAATATCGACCTAGGTTAGTGATGACGCGTTCCCTGGTCCCATATATCATATTGAGGTTATAAGCAAATTCGAACTCATTTTCCTTGTCAGTCAATTCGTGATCACGAACTGGATAATGATATTCAGAAGGAATGACAGCCTCAGAACCATAAGCAAGGAGGAATGGAGTACAATTAGTAGATTGTCGGGAAATGGTTCGATACGCCCATAGGACGTGAGGTAGTTCGCGAACCCAATTCTAATTTTTCTGTGAGTGATGTCATTTTTTGAGTCCATCCACGATGATTTTGTTGGTGATTTTGGTTTGACCATTGCCTTGAGGATAGTATGGATTTGATGGTGAGTGGATGATATTGTGGTGGTTCAGGAAGGTTACGACCTTATCTCCCAAAAATTGGGGCCCGTTATCGATACGAACTAGGTTTGGGCACCCGAACTGAGTGATTATGTGGTTCCAGATAAAAAAGATAACCTCTTCTTCTTTTGTTCGGCGTAGTGGAATTTCTTCTACTCATTTTATAAAGTTATCGGTAGCTACGAGTAGGTAACGGCGATTACCTGGAGAGTTTGGGAATTTGTCAACGAGGTCTAGTGCCCATCTTTTGAATGGCCAGAAGACCTTGGTTGCATGGAGTTCGAAATTAGGGGCGCGTATCAAATGTCCATGTTTCTGGCAGGTATCACATCTGCGGGAGTACTCTTCTGTTTGCTTGCGCATGCCAGGCCAAAATAATCCTTGAGTGATAGCTCTGCTGGCTAATGATCTACCTGTGGTGTGGGAACCACAAGTTCCTTTGTGTAATTCACGGAGCAGTTCATCTACTTCTGACTTGGAGAGGAACTTGAGGTAAGGCCCTGTGACTGAAAGGCGGTATAGCATACCGTTTTGAGTAATGTAATGTTTCGATTTGTTGATCAACTGTCTGTGTATTTTTTGGATCCGCTGGGAGTAGACCGTTGCAATTGTTGTCGACGCCAAGGTAGGCTAAGAAAGGCTTTCACCAATCCTCATTTCCCCCTTTATCGCCCCTAGTGTTGATCATGCATACAGAAATGTAATCAATGCTGGGGGTTAAAATGATTTCGATCTTGAGATATCGAGCTTCTGTTCCCAAGACCCCGGCTAAATATGCTAAGTAATCGGCGTGTATGTTTTCACTTCGAGGAAGATAATCGAGAGTTTCTTTCGCAAACTTACTCATCCTATCTGCAAGGAGGGCTGTGTATTCGATCATCTTCCCGTTCTTATTGTATTGCTCGGAATAATAGTGAACGATGAGTAATGAATATGTGTAAACTGCGAGTTCAAGGACATCGAGCTCAAGTGCGTGGTCGAGTCTGGGAATGAGATCTTCATATTCGGCAACATTATTTGAGGCCTCAAAATCCAAGCGGATTGATTTCTCAATTCTGTCATTAGAAGGGGTAATCAAAACGATCCCGATCCTTGACCTGGAGGGTCCTGCTGATCTATCTGTGAGAAGCCTCCACCCTGACTTAGTGATCCAGTCAGCTCGTTCATCGATTGGCTTAGTGGTGGATTTTTTGGTGTACCTTTGGTAAGGTCCGGGTCGTGCTCCTCCCACTCGGGATCCTCCACTGGAAAATTCATGAGAAAATTGGCAATGGCCTGACCTTTTTTGGAATGACACTGTTCGAACTTGATATCATGTTCTCCCAAACTGACTGACCACCGTTGCACTCTTCTTGACTTCTCGTTTTTGGATAGAACTTCCCAAAGTGGGTAGTTCGTCATAACTTTGATGAAATGTGCTTGGAAGTAGTGCTTGAGTTTCTGTGAAGTGTAAACAAGGGTGAGAAGAAGTTTCTCAATTTTAGAGTACCTTATTTTCGCTGGTATAAGGGTTTTGCTGATGAAGAAGACTGTTTCTCTATTTTCCCTTCCAGGAGAATAAGAACTGAGC
Organism: Kingdonia uniflora; assembly: GCA_014058105.1. Taxonomy (NCBI): domain Eukaryota; kingdom Viridiplantae; phylum Streptophyta; class Magnoliopsida; order Ranunculales; family Circaeasteraceae; genus Kingdonia; species Kingdonia uniflora. Next base: position 519,247 of record JACGCM010001723.1, read on the forward strand.
TCAAAGAAGTATCTATGACTTCTAGGTAGATTATCAGTTCCTCATTACCTACTGGGGTGCTCATTATGGGAGACCTCCCCAAGTAGATTTTAAGATCCAGAAAAGCTGCTTCGCATTCTAATGTCCATGTGACTTCTGTAGTTGGCTGAACTTTTCCTCGTTTAGTACATCCACGGAGTAATAGGAATAGCCAACGGCAGCGGTCTGAAGATTTAGAGGCGAAACGGTTGATCGCGGTAATTTTACCGGCGAATTTTTGAACGTCTTTTGTTATCTTTGGAGAAGGCATGCTAAGGAGAGCCCAAATTTGATCTGGATCGGCCTCAATCCCTTTCTTACTGATGGTTAGCCTAGAAAGCGGCCAGAATGTACCCCAAATTAACATTTATCGGGGTTGAGACGCATTTTGTAAGATCGAAGGATGTTGAATATAGTGGTGAGATCTGAGATGTGATCGTCTGACTGTATGCTTTTGCACAGGAGATCATCGATGTAAACTTTAACAATTTTCCCTAGGTGTGATTTGAAGATAGCAATCATCAATCGCTGATATGTGGCACCTGTATTTTTTAGCCTGAAGGGCATGACTTTGTAGCAATAAAGGCCCCTTTCGGTGATGAACGTTGTATTTTCTTGATCTTCTTCCAAAAGTGGAATTTGATTATGTCCCGAAGTAGCGTCCATCATAGATATAAGACCATGGCCTACTGTAAAATTGAGGATCTGATAAATATTGGGACGAGGGAAACTGTCCTTTAGAGTATACTTGTTCAGATCTGTAAAATCTATGCAAATTTGAACTTTTCCGTTCTTCTTTGGGGTAGCGACAATGTTGAATATCCAGTCTGGATACTTGGCTTTTCGAATAAATCCCACTTTGATCAATTTCTCGATCTCAGTGTTAACTTCATCTCGAAGACGATGAGAAAGTCACCGTTGTTTCTGTTTGACCGTTATGGCATTAATATTGATGGCTAGCTTGTGGCAAGCCATGGCCGAATCGACTCCGGGCATTTCTTCGAAAGACCATACAAAAACTTCTCGATTGAGTTGCAAGAGCTGAATAAGAGCATCTTTTCCATGCTATATCAGTTTAGTTCTGATGAACGTACCTCTGCTAGGTCCATCGATGTTGAGATATTCCATGGGCTCCTCTGTAGGTGGTTGATCATTGAGGTGATCAACTTTCTATAATTATTATGCGGTTAATTTATCTGAAGTATCTAGGATGGCAGAGGCAGTATTCTCGCAAGCTCGAGAGAGTTTCTGACTACCTCAGATCTTATAAATACCATTGTCGTGCTTGAATCGGAGTGCTTGATGATAGGTGGAAGCGATCGCTTCCATATTGTGTATCTAGCAGCGGCCCATAATCCCAAGATAGCGAGATTTGGCATTGATGACATAGAAAACGATGTTGATAGTGGCTGGTCCTGCGGTAATAGGTAAGATGATCTTGCCTACTCGTTCCTCCCTGGAGCCATTGAATTCACTGATGTCGGTGTCGCTCTGAATAACCTAGTCGGCTAAACCCATCTGGTCGATCGTACTCTAAAAAAGAATTTCAATACCGCTTCCAGTATCGTTCATTATTGTGTGCATGACAAACTGTTTTATCTTGAGCATTATGACTAACGCATCATGATGTGGAAATTTGACATGGCTAGTATTGCAATCTTCGAAGGAGATTCCGAGTCGGCAATTGCTCGACTCGGGAAGAAGCTTGGCTTCTTTATCTTGAGGTGTAAGATCACATTATTCCAAAAGCCTCCGGCGTTTTGATTGGTTGAAATTAGTGATTTGATTGATTTTGATCATGTTGCTGAGGTGCATATAGTAGAGATGCTTCTTCTCAGCTCTATCATTGACCTGAAAGACTTCGAGCTGCTTTTTATAGTTGCCATCTTGGTATGACTTCAGGTCAACAATGCATTCGAGTATCCGTCCCTCCTTAAAAATGTACTCGAGAAACTGCTGTAGAGCATAGCAATTATCAGTAGTACGATGATTTACCTTATGATGTAGGAAAAATGGTCGATTCTCGATGGGTTCCAGTGGTTTAGAGGTGCGGTAGAGTGGGTCTTTCAATAGCAGTAGAAAAATTATGGAGATTCGGACGTTCAGCTTTGGGAGGACGGGTTTTTTCTGTGGACCGCATTTCCGAGGGTACCCAGTGTTCCCCTTGGTATGTTTCTGATCTCCTAGTTCCTCTTTGGGTTCCCTGGTTCGATCTGTAGATGGGGTTTTGGTGGAGAGGACAGATTTAGTAGACCTTTGTCGTTCAGACATCATCCTCTCTAAGCCGACGCAACCATTGACTTTGGTGATCATCTCCTCTAATGTCACAGGTTTGTTAAGGAAGAGGTATTCTTTGGCCTTCCAGTCGAGCCGGAGAGCATAGGTAAAAGCGGTAACAGCTGCTTTTTGGTCGAGGTTATCATCTTTTCTCGCGAGCTCTAGGAAATTCTTTGAGAAGTCTTCGAGCTTCTCTCCATGTGACTGCTTAAGACCGATAAGAGAATATAAGTTATCTTCTTTGTCTCTGTTATGAGCATATATCTTGATGAACTGCTTCTACAGCTGATCAAATGTGTAAATGGATTTTACAGGGAGAGAATAGAACCACCGGAGTAGTTCCTCCTGTAGACTTGTGGCGAACAGACCACAGAGGATGTGGTTGAGATTGGAGTACAACCCCAATGAATCACGGTATTACTAAATATGCTCCTTCGAGTCAGTACCTTTGTATTTGCGAATTTTGGGAGTATGGAAACCTTTCGGTATCTCTATATTGAATAGTTCTTTTGCAATCGGACTTCCTTGTAACTTCCTGGTATCGCCGGTAGTACCCAAAACTTGTGCTTCGATCAACTCCTTAATCCATTGGTCCATGTGTTCTTTTGTGACAAAATGATGTGCTGGTTGAATCGCTGGACATGCTGGCTGGGGATGATGATTTCCCGTACCTTCACTCAAGAGATCTCGTGCTAGAACTTGATGTAGTGGTCGCTGGTCTTCCTCCTGACGGATAGAAACCTAGTGACCTTGACTGACTCCTGATTGAACTTCTCCCCCCCAAATGGATGGACGGTTGCAGTCCGTGTTGTAGATTTCGGGAAATGGCTTTACTGATGACTCCCCGAGGTCCCAATATTTCCCTTGCTGAAATACGGGAGGTCTTTGGAAGTTGATCGCGACCCTGGAGGAGCTTGCTGAGTATTTTGCAAAGCCTCGAGGGCAGTCTGTATCGTCGTCATCTGATCTTCGTGTCGTTTGAGCGCTGTCAAACGAGCTTGTCATTCTGTATTCAGCTCTTTTTCTCAGAGCTCGCGACCCTTTGTCAACTGAAGTTCAAGTTTAGCGTATTTCTCTATCTCAGCGTGGAGATTTTCTAGTAACTCTGTGAGTTGTCCTGAATCCATAGAAATTTCAAGCTGAGTTCCTACGGCCAGTCGTCTGGAAGAAACCATAATTGATAATTGTAGTGGAAGACTGCCTTAGGGTATCATGAAATGCATTTTTTCCCATAGACAGCGCCAAATGTAATGGCCAAATTCCGTAAGCTCGAAATGATTAGGAATTAGCTATCACACCAATGAACCTACAACAATACTCTAATTGAAAGAAAGAAATAGAAACAGATGTTTTTAGCATGGAAAACTTCTTAACAGGTAAAAACCACGACTTCGTATGGAGGATTTTGTGAAAGTATCCTTATTGCGTGAGGCGGATATCTTTATTACAAGTGATCTCTAAATATAGAAATGATTTTAATCTCATAAATAAGAAGTTTGTGTAATTTTTCTGGTCCCTGTCTCTTCTGAAACTTTTCCTTTATATAGGCTTTCCCCACAGCTCTTCATCGTGCTGGAGAACGCTTTCTGAATAATGTGGTTAGTGGCGATTGACTGAATAACTGACGAGTTCATGGAAGATAGGTATCTTTGACTGGATAATGATTTCTGGGTTTAGTTTGATCCACGTTCTTAAGTAGTTCGTGAGACTGGTTGGAATGTTGCTAGAGTGCTAAAAATGTGTGAGCCTGAGATGGAGGTAATTCGAGCTGGGTGAGCTCAACTTTGAACGAGATCGAGGGATAAGTCCTTACAATAGGCATCCCAATTATCGATTCAAAATTTGATAAGAAGCTATTAAGGTCCTCATGTCAAGTCCAAATAAAATCCCCCATTCATACCAATATAAGATTTGATTTCAAAGATGATAATACTCCAAGTGTGGTTTCTCCTTCTTGTTCCCTTTACTTCAAAGCTCCCAAACTATAAGTTAAAGCTTACTACTTCTGGATATAAGGTTTAAAGGAGCTTCAAAAGATATTAGCCTCCCTCTTAAGGAGACTCTGCGACACACAAAGCACAACCTATTTCCCAAAGTACCACCTTTGATGTGGGGGTTAGAGATCATCTATCTACAGCCCAAATAAAAGACTAATTAAGAAATCTATGTTGAGTTATCCTAAATTAAATAAAGCTTGATAACATAGATGAATATCATGACTTAATAGGAACTGATCATGCCTATAATGAAGTGCTGTTAATTAAAGATCGTGGCTAAGAAATCATATTACTATCAGAAGACTCAACTAAGAAAGCAGGTCAAAGATAAAGTTCCCAAGCAATTATACTTAGAGTTAATTTATGAGAACCTATCATCAATAGCAATAGGTAAACCTAGACTCGGTAAGGTCCAAGTTTAGATAAGGAATCCAAGGATAGGAATCATTACTAACTTGAATAATATAGCATACATGAATATGGTTCAAATAAACCAAAAGTATAATCTCAATATATGTGAATTTATACTTTAATCATTGCATATGAGAATGGATAAGAGTACTTGCCTTAACAAACTGCAAAAGGAAGGAAAGGGATGAGTAAAACTCCATAATAATCCAAAAAACTGACTGTTGTGACTGTTGTACAAAAAGTTCAATTGAATACCCAAGAATCCAAGTAAACATCAAACGTAGTACGACCTAACAAGCTCCAGCTCCTCATGAGATATCTGAGCAATCATTTCTCTGCACTTAAACAAAATAGGTGTCTTCTCAGATTTCTCTATAGGTCTTCCGAATATAAAAGTTGGGATAAACAAATGTTATGGAGGAGCAGTTCATACATGGGTATAAGGAGGATTGTGTTACTGGAACAATTGGAGAAATCGGGGTTTAAAATGTCAAGGGAATTTCAAGGATGGTGCAGCCATAGTTTAGGAGTAAAGAGATAGAGAATAATTGCTCCCAGGAGGAGTTTCTAAAGCAAAGAGGCTGAGGAAGAAAAGGGGTTTGTTGGGCCATTTCATTAAGGAGAAAATAAAAGGGGTTTAGTTACTGTATTTTGAGAGCAAGAAGAGTAGTTTGTATAGCAAATTTCTAGGAGGAAATAAAGGAACAAATTGTAGATGAAGGAAGAGAAGATACTTCAATTTCTGCAATTGGGTTAATTCTTATGAATTAAAAAGATAGAGATCTTGTACATGAGGGAGTAACTTAAGTAAGCAGAAACCATACATTAAGGGCATCACGGCCTAAAAATATGGGTTGCTACAGAGCCTAATAAGAACTACATATTGTTGGTTTTAACTTTGTTTCCACTCGTTTGGCCATTTCCACAACCTCTGATAGACTTTATGCAGCGAATAGGGTTAACTCATCCTGTAACTGCTTTGTCAACCTAAGCTTGAATCGACTAATACGTTGTGCTTCAGCTTTCGATAATATAACTCTGGATGAAAATAGATAAAAGTCACTCGCATAGTCATCAACCGATTGATTCCGAGTTTGATACAGATTTTGTAATTTAGAAAAACTCTCTTCCTCATAATTTCATGGAATAAACTGGGCCATTAACTCACGTCTCATCGTGTCACAATCTGTAATATAATCACCCCCAATTGTTACTTGCAATTTCCACCAGTTGAGAGCGTATCTGGTCTATCGATTCCCATCGATTATTGTTACTTGCAATTACCATCGATTATTGTTTTGTTTTTGTCCTCGGCCTGTCGATTCCCTTGGGGGTATCTAGGGCTGAAGGGCAGGATTTTGATGTTGTAAGATCAAACGAACTCAGCGACCTTGTTGCCCACGAATTGTGTACCATTGCCGGTCATCAGAACTGCAGGAACGCCAAACTGTATGATGATGTACTTCCATAAGAAGGTGATTAGCTCTTCCTCCTTAATACAAGGGAGAGGTATCGCTTCAACCCATTTGGTAAAGTAGTATGTCGCAACCAGTAACCATTGGCGTCTCCCGCTCGCCATGGGGAGTACCCCGACTATGTTCAATCCCCATTTTACGAATAGCCAAGGGCTAGAGACTGTGTGAAGGTTAATGGCAGGGGCGTGGATAAGGTGCCCATAAAATTGACATTTATAGCACTTTTGTGCATATCCAATGAAGTCTTGTCGCATTGTTGGCCAGTATAATCCTTACGTTCGGGCTCGGTCAGCCATGGACCGACCCGCTGTGTGTGCCCCGCAGATGCCGTCGTAGATTTTTGCGATGACCAATTCTACCCGTTCCCCTAGGATATATGTAAGGTATGGAGCGTACAGGCTCATCCGGAACAGTTCGTTATTAATGACCGTGTACTTTCTTGCTCAGTTTCGGAGGCTTTCAGCAGCCAATCGGTGGTGTTTCCCGAGGAAGTCAAGAAATGGTTGGCGCCAATCGGTGTTTGAGGGTACGACTGAGTTATCGGTTTGCATGGCCGTTATCATATGCTCGAGTGCGCTAGGTTTTTCAAGGATCTCCGCATGAATAACCCTGAGCCAGTCGCGGATAATTCTTGCTAAGTACGCGAAGGCGTCAGAGTACCTATTCTCACCACGGTGAATGTGTTCGAGGTTGACCGTGTTAACTTGCTCAACTGTTGTTTCAGAATTTCCATATAGTCGGACATACGGCCGTTGGCCTGGAACGTCCCGCTATGCTGGTTAACAACTAACTGCGAGTCGGTAAAGATGGAAATGTCTTCCACACCCAGGGCCAACGTTGAATCCACCCTACACAATAATACCTCGTACTTTACTTCGTTGTTACTGAGGGGGAAGCTAACCCATATGGCCTTCTCAATTTTTTCATTGGTAGGAGTGACCAACACTATCCCCAATCCCGAACCCCCCCCCCCACGTTAATGGACCCATCTGTGTAGAGCCGCCATCCCTTAGTGTAGGTGGGCTCAGCATCATCCGGATTAGTGTTGTGGTCATCGTCTTCCTTATTTTGCTAATTGTCATCAACAATGGGGAGGTCGGCGAGGAGGTCAGTGACAGCCTATTCCTTGACAGGAAGCCTTTGCTAAAAGCGTATGTCAAATTCTCAGAGAGTGATCGCCCATTACGTGATGCGTCAAGTCTTGTCTTTCTTTGCGAACACTTCTAGTAATGGTTGGGTAGTGATGACCTTGATTCTATGGGCCTGGAAGTACATGCGTAATTTCTGCGAGGCGTATACCAAGGTGAGGGCTTGTTTTTGACTGTGGAGTACCGCAATTCTGCTCCAAGGAGGGTTTTACTGACGAAGTATACCAATTTCTCATTCTGTTATCCGTAGGGATGAGGACTGCACTGATAGATTCGTCTGTATTCCCGAGATACAAGCCCAACAGTTCGTGTTCTTTTGGTACACTGAGGATTAGGAGGGCCAACAAGTATCGCAACATGTTCTGAAAAATAGCTTCGCATTCGCCGTTCTATTGGCACTTTTTGCTCTCACGGATACAATAGAATAGCAGATGGCATTTGTAAGAGGCTTTGTAAATAAAGCGGCCGAGTATTGCGATTCTTCCCACAAGGGCTTGGACTTGTTTGAGCGTACATGGTGAGGGCATACAGGCGAGGGCGCGGATCTGATCAGGGTCGGCCTCTATTCCTCGCTGCGTGACTAGGTGCCCGAGGAACTTCCCCGAGGAGATACCAAAGCTGCATTTCTCAGGGTTCAATCATATTTTACAGTATTGCAGTTTTTTGAAGATGACCTCAAGGTCGGTAAGATGGTCAGCGCGCAGTCTGTTCTTTACGAGCATGTCTTCAATGTAGACTTCAACTGTTTTCCCCAATTGGTCTTCGAACATGGCGGTGACTAGGCGTTGGTAGGTAAAGTCTGCGTTCTTCAGGCTGAAAGGCATGACGGTGTAACAGTACAGGTTTTACTCAATGGTAAAGGATGCACACTCTTGGTCCTCGGCTGCCAACAGTATTTGGTTGTACTCAGAGTAACCATCCATGAAGGATAACCGTTCGTGTCCTTCCGTGGAGTCGACCAGTCAAGTGATGAGGGAATAGGGAAGCTATCCTTCGGAGAGTGCCTATTGAGGTTGGAGAAATTGATACAGATCTATATTTTACCATTCTTCTTAGGGACGACCACCACATTGGCCACCCAGCATGGGCAGCTCACGAGTCTGATAAATCCTGTCTGTAATAACTTTTGGATCTCATCGTTTATAGCCCCCCGCAACCTCGGGGCTGTGCGTCATGGTTTTTGCTTGACGGTGATAGTTTTGTTGTTAACATGCAAATGGTGACAAGCCACGTTGGGATCTATGCTCGGCATTTTGTTGAACGACCATGCGAAAATGTCTTTGTACTGCTGGAGGAAGGTGATAAGGTCCAAGCGCTTGTCACCTGTCAACAGGGAACCAATATAGGTTGTTCTCGTGGGGCCGTCGAGGTTAATCTTATCAACCGGCTCCACGAGAGGCAGTGTCCAGTGTCTGTAGAACGTGCTTATAACTACATCATTCTAATCAGATGGTTGTGTATCTGTATTTATTTGCATGTTGGGGCAGCGAGGAACGGGAGACGAGTCCACCGCCATGGGCTCGTTCCCTGTTCGTTGCTAGTCCTCAACTGCGATACTCTTCCCTTTTTTTTGGAATTCTCACGGTCCATCAAATTTTGTAAGGAGTTGGCGTAGCAAATAGGGGCAGCGACTTGGCAGCCTCGTATCTAGTACGAGCCAAATTTTGTGAGGAAGCGTATTACCTGATAATAGAAAGATAGAATTGCCTTCATAGCATGGATCCAGTCGCGTCCTAGGATGTCATTATAATGGACTGTGGGGTTGTTGATGACGACGAACGTGGTGGGTGCCACGACTGGTCCGGCCTGTACTTGGGTGACGAGCTCCCCCATAGCCCGTTTGGTAGACCCGTTGAAACTGGAAATCTCTATTTTGGACGGTGCCAGGCAATCTTGCATATTCATATTTTTTAGGGCATCATAATACAGGATATTGGTGCCACTGTCAGAGTCTACCAACATGCGCTTAGTGAGGACACCCCCGATCATAATTCAGATGACTAAAGCGTCGTCATGCGGATGGGAGACTGAGCCCAGGTTATTGTCTGTGAAGTAGATGGCTTGCTCAGGCGGCGTCTCGGTGCCCGCTTCAATGTCTTGGGCTGTCTGTTAGTTTTCATTAAGGCGATAATACTGCCTTGTAGAATTGGAAACTACCTTATTTGATGTACTCTGCTAAGGTCCCCCAGGATCATTTCACATACTGCCACATGCCCCTGTGCCTATACGGTCGTTACTGGCTGTTCGAGGTGTCTGTGAGGGAGCATGTCTGCAGGTGGGATTAGCTGCTTGAGGTATTGGGTATAACTCCCTTGGCGGAATCATGTCTCGGTCATATTGATCAGATCATAGCATTCCTCGGTCGTGTGGCCATGGATGTCGTGGTATGCTCAATATGGGCGTCCAGGGCGGCCGGGCTTGGGACGTGGTTTCCTGTAGTTGGGTCGTATTTTTATGATAACGAGGAGGTCCGCTCGTATGAGAGTAAGGTCATTGGGTGAATATTATTCCCAGCGTGGGGCTCGTGGTCTTCCATCCTGTGGGGGCTCAGTTTTATCTTGAGGACCTTGACCCATGCGCCTTTTGTTCCTATCGTCATCAGGGTTGCGTTGCTGATCGCGCGTGTCTCTTGGGTATTTAGAAGTTTTTGGTCGAGCGACAGGCGAGGGGGCGGAGGCGATACTGAGAAGGGCGGTTATTTGTGAGGCGAATGCTCGATTGTCTGCTTCCATGTTATATTATTTTCGTACCTTCTCGTAGAGGTTCTCGAGTGTTTCGGGTCGTTTCATGTGCAAGGCCTCGCGGAGTTTTGAACCTGGAAGGCAGGCGCCCATAAAAGTAAGACAGGCGATTGGTACGTCGACACATTCACTGAGGGTGAACTCGCTCTTAAACCTTGAGAGGATTGAGTCGATGGTTTCGTCGACCTGTTACTTCAAAGAGAACAACTCCACTAACTGTTTCATGGATTGTTGGTTGTGTAGGTACTTCTCGATGAATGCCAGTGAGAGTTGCTCAAACGTGGAGATAGAGTTGGGTTCGAGGCTTTGGAGCCAGGCGAGGACCCCGTCGGACAAGTTTGAGGGGAACAGGCGACACATGTGCTCATCCGTTTGATGTTGTAAGTCGATGTTGTACTGGAATTTAGAGAGGTGTTGGCCTGGATCTTGACTCCCGGTAAAGGCCTCTATCTTTGGTCGGGAGTAGCTGTGGCCTGGGACGTAACTTCGGATGGCCGCGATCTTGGTAGGGTCGTTACCTTGCATATTTTTTATTAGTGCCTCCACAGATGCAGCCGTTAATGGTAGTGGGTCGTTAATGCCAGCTCCCCATCTGGTGATGACCCCACCTCTGGTGAATGACTCATCATAGTAGCTCTCATGGTGTTGCTCGTATTGTGGTTCGTACGGAGGCGTACCGAGGTATCTCTCGTGAAATCGGTCATTGTAGGCGAGGTGTCTTTCAACGTAGAGTCTGTAGCCGTGTCCAGGTTGGTAAGAGGGGTCATCGAGGCTGTATGTTTGGTGCCACTGTGGGGGGTTTGCATAGCCTTCGCTATTTTAGGCTCCAAAGTCCGCTACGGGTGTTGGGGGTCGCATTCTGCGGTACTGTAGGGCGTATCGACCGGGTGGCGGCGGGTCATTGTGGCTAAGCTGATAAACGGGTCGCTGCTGAGGCGGACCTGTCACGTGGTGTGCGATGTGATGTGGCAGGGAATGGGATGACTGGGGGTACTGGCGGTCCTCAGGGCGGTGGGTACGGGTAGTAAACTGGCGTGGGTTGGTGCTCGTATGCCAGCCCGTAAACTGGGGGCAAAATACCTTTACCGGGTGCTGCTTCGTGGGGCGTAGACTTTCTGACAGAAGCGGATGCCTCCAGGCCGCCAGGTGGCAGTTTAGGTCAAGCGACAAAGGTGTCTCATAGTTCATCGTTGGCCAGTTGGAGTTGGCAGATTTGGTCCTCCTTAGTGGACATCTGCTCTTGTAATTATAGCAACGTAGCTCTCATCTCTGCCATAGCTTGCTCTTGCGATTGGTTTCTAGTAGAAACCATCATATTTGCTCGGTTTGGATTGAGGTTGAAGGTTTGAACGCAGACGGTGCCAATTGTAGTCCTGTGATTCCTATCAGGGACGATAATAAGTGTACAATCGTTTTGGGCTTGATATGTTTCGCTGGAGGAGGACACCACTCGACTCTCTCCGGGTTTCTCCCCTTTAACTATGTCTCTTCAAAGGGAGGAAAAGTCCTCAGCTAGGAAGAAGAAGAAGAAGAAGAATCCCCCTTTTAAGTTACCTTCCCACCTCTATTTATAGGGAGGGTTTGACCTAAAAGTGCCTCTGCTAACGTGTTTTGTGTAATTCCTAAGGTATCCCTTCAGGGTCGTAGGCTCTATATCTCCACGTAGGCAAAGGGGCTGTAGGCTCTATATCTCTATGTGGGTAGAGGGGCTAACGTGTGTCGTTGTCGGTTGTGTTCGCCATGACTCTGTGGTTGTGAGGCGAGTTACCGCCCAAAACGTGCTCGTCGTCAGCAGGGAGCTCGCGCAACAACCTGGGCGGTCGACGCTAGCTAGAGTGTTCCTACTTTTGGTGGCTAGCGAGAGCGTGTTCCTACATGTACATTATTCATTAGTTTCAAAATTGATACAGGTAATGATGCAACTACAGAGACGACCAATAATCTGCCAAGAAATGTTCATGTTAGAGCTTTTATCTCAGTTAATCTTAGAGTTTCCGGGAATACGATGCAAGTGAGCCTTTTTCTATTTACTAAATAGTGTTATCTGAATCATTATTTTATCACTATTTGTCGCGAATCCAAAAATAAATTAGGATTATCATGGAAAAGGTGAAAACAAACAATGTATCGAGCAATAAGCAAGGCCGCTTTTTATTTCCTTTTGATATTAAATTATGTATTGGAAATAATTTTGGTTATGGCAAGTCTTGGAGCACAAGATGTCTCTCTACCGCAACATTACTATCCTTAATCATATTCTCTCAATATTCTTTCTTGTATATTTGTTTCTATGTAACTGTGTAGTTTCTTTTCTTGGAAGATTATCTTCCTTCTTGTTGTAAGTTTTGTTTATAAATACAAAAGGTTGATTAAGTCTCTCCTCATTGAGGAAGACACCCGAAACATTCTTCAATTTATTATGGTATCAGAGCAGGCTTTTCTTCTACGTGTTGAGCCTGACGGCCCACGTTCTACTCCGCATCACCCAAATATTCGTCAACGTGTTGAGCTCAAAAATTATGCCTGCGTGTTGAGATATATAGTCCCACATTGGGTATTCAAGCCTTGCACCTCAATAATATAAGATTATGGGTCTACTCCTCTCATTACCAATTGGTTTTGAGATGGAACCTCCATTTCTTCTCTGCATTTAAAGGGATTTTGTGATTCAGATTATGCTAGTTGCCCAACCACTTGACGCTCTACGACAGGATATTATGTTCTTCTTGGTTCTAATCCGATTTCCTGAAAAACCAAGAAACAATCGACGGTGTCTCGATCTTTCGCTGAAGCAGAATATCGTGTTATGGCTACAGTTGCTTGCGAACTCCAATGGTTAAAATATTTGCTAAGATCTTGGTATCAATCGTTTTTCTCTGTTCACATTATAATGTGATAATCAAGCTTTTTTATTTTTGCAAGGCAAGTCGATTTTATATAGGAATCCGTAACCCTGAATTTTCAATCCCATGAGGTTTCGAACCCGCGACCTCTCTCTAGGTGAAGAGGTACAACCACTGGCCAAGAGCCCAATGGTGTGATAATCAAGTTGTTATACATATCGCAGAAAATCCAGTCCTTCACGAACGAACAAAGCACATTGAAATTGATTGTCACTTCATTCGAGAAAAGATTCAATCTAAGCTCATCATTCCTCGTTATCTTCCTTCTCTTTCACAGATTGCCGATATTTTCACAAAGCCGTTAGGGAGAGACTGATTTCATGAACTAATATGCAAGTTGGGCGTTACTCGGGTGCACCCTCCACCTTGAGGGGGAGTATTGGAAATAATTTTGGTTATGGCAAGTCTTGGAGCACAAGATGTCTCTCTACAACAACATTACTATCCTTAATTGTAGATATTCTCTCAATATTCTTTCTTGTATATTTATTTCCATGTAACCATGTAGTTTCTTTTCTTGGAAGATTATCTTCCTTCGTGCTGTACGTTTTGTTTATACAAAGGTTGATTAAGTCTCTCCTCATTGAGGACACCCAACAGTCTTCAATTTATTATTACGAGATTATGTCGGCGAAGCAACTCTCATGGAGTTATTTGCACAGGCTTTATTTTTTCTTTGTTTTTCAAGATTTTTGACGCAAAGGTAGGCAAACTCTAAACTCCTCTTACATAACTCTACTTGGCTTAAGAGCATATTCAATAGTTGTGAGATGGGAGAGCTATTTCTGCATGAGTATATTTTTCAATTTATCTTAAGATTTATTAATTTTTGATTTAGAGTAGGCAACGGCTGCTCCGAAATATAAATGTGTCTCAGGTACAACAGTGGCTTTCTCAAACCTTGTTGGACCGCTTGAAGATATCACATTGTGTGGCATCCTACTGCTTACATTGTTCCCACTAGTTATGGTCATGAAGAAGCAATTAACAATATAAATGTCTCAAGTAACAATGAAAGTCTGCTAGTTCATGAGCAACATAGTTCAATTGTATTTGTAGAAGCACTTGAAGTACAGGATATGATTGAGAAATAGCCATGTCAAAAAAACTTCATGTGCATACAAATAAGTGGCAAAGCAAAGCAAAAGGGGTTGAGTAACGCTTATGTCGGTTTAGTTGCGGAAAACATGATGAAGGCCCCATTTCTCACATAAGTATATCCAACCATCCCACATGTTCTGCATAGATCTTCTAATTCGAGCTTGGAAAAAGGAAATTGGAACCTTAAGAATTTTGCTACGCCCTACAAAGAAGAAAAAAACAACAAATGTCTTGATTAAGGCAATTTTGTTACTCAACAATACGAAACAGCAACAAATCTTCATCACTTAGACCACATTCTTTTATTGATTTAGCTATATGCCTTGCATTATTTCACTTAGGGTCGCATGTATTGTTAATTCAATTAGCATTAGCTCCCTTATTCAATATAGGTGAGGGCTCCCATTTTAAATCAGCAAAAAATATCCCGGGTTTGGTGAAAACCGCCACGTATTTTTTCTTGACCATTATATTACATACATATATATGTAAGAATGTTCTATGAATGTTAAAAGAGCTTTGAATATAATCATTATACCTGTAGTATAATCCTTGCAACTGGGTTGTCTGGAGAATTGCCATCGAGAACGAAAGTCGTAGCAACAAACACACCTCCAGGTCTTAGAACTCGGCTTATTTCTGAGAACTACAAAACAATAACGACCCATTCATCTGAGATTCCCAATAGTAAATAGAAATCCTGTAGTCGCAAGAGCTAACGTGAACAGAAATCCTGAACCACATATATTAAATGCTTACTGCAGCAGAGTGTGAAGGCCAACAGTGTATTCCAGCGCCAGCATGCAAAGCATCGACCGAATTGGAAGCGAAAGGCAGTCTAGAAATATCAGCTCTGACTAAAACTAGTTTCCTATGAGACATGAAGTTTTATCACAGCGTAAGTAATTTAATAAAACATCCTACTAGAATATCTAATTGAGAACAAGAGATACAAATGAATAAATAAGTTAACATATTACTCTTCAGAGATTCCTTTCTCTTGGCTGATGAACTCGTAGCACTGCCGCAACATGTGTTCGGAAAAATCTAGTGCAACAACAAGGGAAAACATCCCACTCTTGGTGAACCATCTAGAAAATAACCCGCTCCCGCAACTTGCATCAACAATGTTTCCACCTAAAACAGGCTTTAAATACTCCATAGCCATTTCAGCCTGTAGTCAATTTATTAGATAGTTGACTAGATGGGGAGACTGGAAAAATGTGAAAACACAGGTCATTCATAAACATAAATCTCTCAGCACATAACAAACTGACAGAAACACATTATATTTCATGTGCAAACCAAAGGAACAATGAAGACGTGAAACCAAGAGGGATAGAGCAAAGGAAAAAAGTATTTAGTGTTCGATTATCTCTTATATATAACTGCTGATTTCTAATGCAATTCTATAATATTAGTCAGCCTCAAGTGTCTCAAGCAGGGTAATATATTTTGGTCGAAGGATAAATTATACTGGGTGATGAATAATGAAACTTGAGATTACCTCTTTCTGTAGTCCAGGAAAACCTGCGTATTTGAAAAGATTACGATATCCCCTTTCGTAGATAAATGGAAATAATGAATTCCTGTTTAAGAAATTGAGTTTTTAGTCCTTGCTATACTAGTGAAGAAAAAATATGCATGTCAATTTTTTTACATATTCGTGCTAATGTACTCATTAACTCACTGAAGAGTAAATTAATCAAAATTGAATGAAATCACACTTACCTAAAAATTTCAGTTGAAATTGCCATCCATTTACTGTGCACTTTGGCAGCACGAGAAACTGTGAGGTCAATATATGCTTCATCGCTAAAGTACGATATCTTACAAGTGCTGCATTCTAAATTAGGCTTAACTGCTGATTTCCTGAAACAGATTCACCAATACAGACATAAAACTGTAAGTTAAATCAGAATACAAAAGCCTCTCACGAAATATTCCTTATCTATTACAATTTAGTAATTTACAACTTTTACTAGTAAGAATCAACTTGCTCGAAACCATGCATTAAAGGTACTTACTTCATCGAGAATGAATCTTCAACCAGTGTTAACGGATTGTAACAAATCACACAAGCGAAAATATCTTCCCCAGTTTTGACGACATTTTCATTTAAACCAAGAACCTGAAACATGTATTTACTAATAAGGTCATCAAATTTACTAATAAGGTCATCAAACAAAAAAATTAGAATGTCATAACTCAAATATCCTCTTACTAAAAAAAAACACATGAATCTCAACAAGAAATATTCCAATACCCACTTGTAATATTTGGCTAAATTTATTTATTTATTCAAGCTAAGTAGCTAACCGCCCAACCAAGAAAACCTATGCCTGGCATAGGTTCAGAAGTTTCCCTTCCAACAGAGTTAGGCATAACTTAATAAGACGAATTCGGCTTTAGTCAGGCACGAGCTAAACATTTTGGAACTCGCTTTGGGCATACCCGACTAACCAACCAAGTTGCACCCCTACATTAATCTATGGTGCTTCGTTTATGCCCACAACTCGAGCATGGACGGGTTTGGGCGCAACATAACATTACAGGTAGGGTTTGCATTAAAATATGCAAACCCCATTTCAATTGGAGTCGGCCAGTAAAATAACAAATTAACCCCAAAGTTAAAACAAAACCCTAAAATATTAAAGATATGGGATGGCTAAATACACCCATACCTCTCCGATTTCTCTCAGTTTTCGGCTCTCCGAGCTATTCTCTCTCTACAAGTTGGAGATTTTGAGATATGTATTGGAGGTGGTCGGGGTGTTGAGGTACCTATTGGAGATGTTGGAGGAAGTGATGGGGTTGCTGAGGTATCTATTAAAGATGTTGTACCTAGTGTTGGGAATGTTGAGGTACATATTGAAGATGTTGGAGGAAGTGGTGGGGGGGTGTTGATGCACCTATTGGAGACAGGGTCGGCCCTAGCTATAGGCGCAAGAGGCGGCCGCCTAGGGTCCCCGATAATTTATGTAAGAGGGATTTACTGTTTTAGAGTAATAAATGTAATTTAAGGCCGTCTTTAGGCTAGTTGTGTCAACATTTTCAAAGTTATAAAATTTCGATTAGTCTCGTCGTCTTTGTATCTAATTAAACAATGCAAGCAAAGCTTAATTAAGAGTGCAATCGAGGGAGTCTTACTTGACGACTTAATGCCCCTAGAAATGAAGAGAAATGCTAAAAGAGCCAGAGTGAGGTAAGCTACATATTTAAAAAAAATCCGGACTTAATTTTGTATTTTTAAAAGAGATGGGGTGAGCTCATAAACCTAGATAAATAAAAGTGGGGTGAGGTTAAATTGGGGTGAACTTATTAAAATATAGGGTGTATTTAAAATTTCTCTTATGTAAGTTTGGGTAGTAAAAAAGACCCCAATTTTTTTTATAAAATTAAGTTGCCTTACTGGTTGAACTTGATTCATCGCATCACAAGGTTAAAGGTTCAAATTCTCACCTTGTTAACAAATTTAATCATATTTTTACAAGAAAATATGTACTATCAAAAAAAAAAATTCCCCGGCAGGGGCCTCATTTTTGGACCTCGCCTAGGGCCCCTTAAACCTCAGGTCGGCCCTGATTGGAAATGTACCTGGTGGTGATTTTGTGGTCCCTTTGCATATTCGTGACACTGATTCTTCCGACGAGGACTCAGATGGTCCCAATTATCCCGGTGCCCCTTATAGGAACACATTACTTCCCACTTTCGGATACCACAGGGCTACAAAGATTTGGGATGGGTTAGAGCATCTCTAACATTAATCTATGGTGCTTCGTTTACGCCCACATCTCGAGCATGGACGGGTTAACATTACAGGTAGGGTTTGCATTTTCAATTCGAGTCGGCCAGTGTAAAAAAAACACATTAACTCCAGAGTTAAAACAAAACCCTAAAACACCCCATTGATAAAAATGGTAAAAATATAAGAAATCAACACTAAAGACATAATTATTATTATTATACCTTAACATACCATATAATGACTTTAAATAAATAAAACCCAAACTTGAAAATCTTGCCTGATTGGGCAAAACAAGTGCAAGATTCTCAGTTGTTGTATCAAGATCAACAGACGCCATTGAAGATGATAGTGAGTTGTTTATGATTTGACACTCTTATATAGTTTCACGATATCTAGCTCTGCAACAATAAAGAGATCATTTATGTTGGCTGTTGGAACAACTTTAGGTAAGTGTTGTAGGTTGTTGTAGGTGGAACCATACGCTCCTCTTCAAGACCGGTGATATAAATACGGGGAGGTTGATAAAAAGCTGTAAAAGGGCTGTCAGTTTGACGAACTTTGCTTTAGAAGTGGAGTTGTCAGTTTGGATAGGAAGCTTAACTTGGGTAAACTTTGGGTGTTTGATGAAATGACCAAAAGAGGTTTTTGTTTTTTTCTTAAATTCAGAAAATGAAGGGGTATTATCTATCATATAACATGAGGACTTCCCACGAGGAATAGCTCATCATCCTGTTAGGTCGTGATCTAGCTTAAACACGTTTCACTATCGAGTTCTGATGGGATCTGGTGTATTAATGCTGGTATAATGGCATCTACCTAAATGAGGGTGAAGTTTATTGTACATAGTGTCAAATAACATTTCGTGTACTACGCTAACTTGGAACCTAATAACATTTCGTGTACTACACTATGGAACCTATGAACAGTACTTCACAAGATATTATTTGACACTATGTACAATGAACTTCACAATAGTACTTCACGATTCACGTACATAATCAACACAACAGTACTTCACAATTCACGTACATAATCAATGCTAGTTTGGGACCATGATTCATTATTTCTTCCACCCGAGATGGGTATAATAAGGCTTTTGATGAAATTCATTCTACATTGTGTCAAATAATATTTTCGTGTACAACGCTTACTTGGACCTATGAAGAGTACTTCACGAATTCACCTACAAAATCAATGCTAGTTTGGGACCATGATTCATTATTTCTTCTACCCTACCCTAGATTGGCATAATGCCCACCGAAGGAAACGGAAAAAGCAACCTCCAACCC
This sequence comes from Kingdonia uniflora, assembly GCA_014058105.1. Taxonomy (NCBI): domain Eukaryota; kingdom Viridiplantae; phylum Streptophyta; class Magnoliopsida; order Ranunculales; family Circaeasteraceae; genus Kingdonia; species Kingdonia uniflora. The sequence continues at coordinate 538,355 of JACGCM010001723.1, forward strand.
CGACCTTTTCATTTACGATAAAAAAACACCCCTGCCAAATCCTCGAGATCATAAACAGAAAACAAAATCAAAAACAAAAACTAAAAAACCCCCTGCTTTCTCTTCCAAAGTTGCCGGTCGGTTTGAACAGCTAAGTACACCCCCTCCTCTCTCCAATTTCTCTCTATTTTAGTCTCTTTGAGCTATTCTCTCTTTACACGTTGGAGCTTTTGAGATACATGTTGGAGGTGGTCGAGGTGTTGAGGTACCTATTAGAGATGTTGGAGGACGTAGTGGGGTTATTGAGGTATCTATTAAGATGTCAGTGTTGAGAATGTTGAGGTGTATATATTGAAGATGTTGGAGGAACTGGTAGGGATGTTAATCCACAATCGAATTAAGATTAACCTAATTTGAAGAAATAAACATGAAGAACAAACAATTGGTGGGAAAATTTCCCATTTAAAGCTTCAATTGCTCAATTACTTGATTTCAATTGAATTTATCTACAAACCCTAACTCTTTATTACAAAAGCTTGGATTGATCTAAGATAATTTCATATTGCCTAGCCTTACCCCTTTATAGGTTTATAGTTATAAAATATGACCATTATTCCCTTGAAACGTGTAAAATAATGAAAGAATACAATAGTCGTTCGAACGAACTCATGGGTCGTTCGAACAACTGGCCAAATTAAGCCTAAAAATAGCCTCAATGTGAATTGGTCTTCTGGAATCTCTAGGTTGTTCGAACGACTCCAAATATCGTTCAAACGACTTGCCTATTTTTGCCTGACAATAGACTCAGCTCGAATTGTTCTTCTAGGAACTTCAGGTCGAATAAACTCAGCTTGAATTGATCGAATAGACTCAACTCGAATTGGATAAATAAACTCATCTCGAAACTGGTCTTCTGGGAACTTCAGGTCGTTCCTCTCAAATCTCGTTCGAACGAGTTAGCGTCTTTTGAAGGGGTTCGATCTTCATAACCTCCTAGATTATGGCTGCTCCCTTTAAAAGCCTTGAGCTCCCGTTCAAGTTAGAACTAGAGATGACGAAATGCAGTTGTGCTCATTTCCCTGTTGTACCACTTTGACTTGCTAGGCAGTAGACCTTTATTCCCAACTCGAAACAACTCGATACTACCTTGTATTGCAGCATGAACTTTACTCTCTAAAATAATCCTCATACAATGGATCTTCTCTTTCTATGCATAAGTCATCAACTAATATTAGGGGAGTATCGATTGTAGAGTCTTCATCTAAAAGAGACGGCTTAAACAGCTTCAAATGCTCGACGTTAATCACCGAATACATCTTCATGAAAAGGTGGCCAATAATATCGCAAATCTAAAAGAGTCTGCTCAACCCTAAAATGATATGTCTTCCCTTGTAGCAACTTCTGGCGAAACACACTACGCCCTTGGTGATCATCATATTCTGTAACATACTCTGACAAAATAGTAGGCAGTATCTGTATAGCTACCAACATAGCATAAATAGTTGGTAATGGAGGTCGAGATAACATGTCAGCCATTTTGTTGTCCACTCCATTCTTATATTTGATAAAAAAAGGTGAGTTATTGTAGATACGACATCCACTGTATCTGGCAAGCTTGCTGTAACTTAGGCTGTGTAGCTAAAAAATAGAATGATTTGTGATTAGAATGTACCAAAACCTTCTCTTGCAACTTCCCCATTTCGGTTTGTTGCTTATGAGACTTTGTCATTGTATTTAGCCGACGTACCCTCTTAAACCTGTCGTACTAATAACACAAACTTGTCGCTCGCATTAACCAACCATTTTATCTGAGTCGTCGTTACTAAACTATTCGTGGTGATAAGCTCCTCAGAAGCATTGATATGAAACTCCTATCCCTCCTTCACAAGACAATATTTGCGAGCTCTACGGTAATAAATCGTATCTCGGTCCAAAAGATAAGGACTACCTAAGATGACCTGACACAAATCTAAAGAAACCACCTTAACACGTCGCCTCGCCAATAAACCTTCCAGTAATCACAAACTTGAATGTTCACTTCTTTGTGATCATCAAATCTACATCTTTCTTAATCCACCCTAAACTATACGACTTAGGATAAGCTGCAGTAGCCAAACGCATCTGTTTCACCTGAATACTGACATGAAAAAGTTTTTCCCGACTCTCCTCCTCGGTAGCCATAGTCTGTTGAAACATAAAAACAAGCTTAGGATTCGGTTTATCTAAATTCGGAAGGTTAACAACCACTGCGGCTAGTGCATATATCTTTTTCTTGCTCTTCCCAGCCTGAGTTCAGGGTAAAACTTCTAACATTTATCTAAAATATGCCCACTCACCTTATAATGATTGAAATAATTCTCTTTGTACGAAGACCCCTATCCTTTGGACTCTCCCTTATGCTCGTTCTTCCAACTAGATTTGTACCCCGACTTGTTTTTGTCGTCTTTTTTTTTACTCTTCAAGTATTTGCCTTTAATAGAAATTATCTTCACGGTAGCGTCTTCAATATTGGCTACAGTAAAGAGCTTCAACTCTCTTCTAATAGACTTCGACAACCCCCCCCCATGTACTTTATGAACACCTCATACTCATCCACATCGATGTCCAAAACCAAAGCTTAGTTATGAAATGCCATTGTCACAGCCCAGCCCGGGACCGCCTCTATAGTTCCCGGAGTGCAGCGGAATAAGAGACCGTGCAGCGTACACGGACGCGCAGTCGGCGTGTACCAGCAATCTTCACGAGCGCGGCGCGCTAGTGGCATACAACCCACGGATGCTAGAGCGACATCCGGATAATCCTGGATACTCGTGAGGGGTCATCGAATATGTATTCGGTATAGGCAACAACGCTGAAGGTTTCCTCAATAATCCCTACAGCGTAATCTCTCACGACGCGCACGAGGTACGGATAACACACCTGTCCTGTAGCAGATCAGGGTAGCTCAATATGCCGATTTCCACATAAGGGACTCATATCTCAGGGGGCGACGAGCCTGGACTATTTATATTGTCCATCTGTAAGGGGCGGTGCATCTCGGATAGCCCGCGGGGCATAGCGGCGCCATATGAAGCCCTTTATTGAAAACTGGCCTGCATTGCGAGGCAATGCCCCCTAGCCTTCCCTAGGCCTAGAAGAACTCATAACTATCCCTTGTAGATAGTCCATGAGCCGGGGTCCTTGATGACCAAGCATTAAAGCTCTTTTAGTCATGGGGAGGATCAGATCAAGGTTCCTCCTTAATATAGCTACTAAGTAAATAGTCAATTTCCAAAAGGAAACGTTAAAACATGAGACGAAGCGTACTTAACCTTTTCGCCCCCCTTAACTGAATCCGATTGCGACGAAACTTGGCGTGGAGCTATATTAGGATATTGAGAACAAATATATTTGGACAGAACTCAAAACGCTCGGGTGGATTTGGCTGGCGTTCGGTAGGTCGTCACACCCTCCCGCACTTAAAATAATCTCGACGTCCTCGTCGAAACCTTCTTCAACACGGCTCTGCAAGGATTCAATCTTCTGCATCTTCAAGAAACCAACAACTCTCCCGCACTTAGTTCAGAGTACTATATCTTCTTCTGTACTAGCGGATACTAAGCCTAACTGCTAGTCTCGATGCTGACAACTGTGTCTTCAGAACTGAACCTTAACTTCGCCCATTCCAACTGAAGTGTGTAGTGACCAAACCTTCATACGACTGGAGTCTGCCTTCTCATCTGGGTATTGTCTCTTGGTCTCAAACCTTCTGAAAAATGTATGGGCGGTGCACTCTAGCATCGCGCCCTCTGAAATGCGCTGCATCCTGCTGCAAAGCGCCTTCTTCCCTGACACAAACTGGAATGTCGCTCTTCTCGACAAACCAAGGGCGTCTCCTTCGGACAGCCTGACGAGGATATCTCCAATCCCGCCCAAAAGTGCGCTCACTTCCGAGTCGCACAATGCCTTCGCTGCTCGAGAGTTCAATCTTCTGTGAATCTCGGCTTCAAACTTTACTCATCATTATTGAGTGGTAAAGAGAAAGTCTTCTATAACCAAGGGTTAAACTCTCCCCAACTGTACGGAACATCTGCCGCACACTGAAATAGCCTGACTGCCCTTTAATCATCTCTGCAAAGGTCTTCAAACCATGTTCGCCCTTCTTACGGAACATCGGGGATACAACATCAAGATGCGGCACTCTAGCCTTACCAGTATAAAACTGAACTGGTACTCATTGTTCACTTGGGCGAGGGAGGGTAGCTCCTAGAAGGTAGTATACTCTCAACAAGGCGCGGGTACTCTGTTCCCTACCGCCAGCTAACCATCGAGGTCCGCCATAAAGGCGTCCTGTGTGAACTTCTAAAACCCATGAGACATCTATCTGTGCAGCCGCGTTTATGCTCTCCCACTTCGTAGTAGGCCATCATCAAACCCATGTAACGCTAGATGGCATCTGCACCTAACTTGGCTGCAGGAAGGGTGATCGCTACTCCGGCGTCCCCAAAGGTCTCTCCACTTCGGAGGACTCTAATCTGCCTCACTCTCTAAGGAGGACTTCTTAATGCCTCTTCTCTAGCGAGGACTTCAACACTGGCATCTATACTTGCCAAACTCTGGTGGTAGTGACCCATGTTGGAATCTGCGTACATCTGCGTCACAACTTGCAGTTCTTCCCACACTCAATAAGCTCGACGTCCGCGTCGAGGACAAAGCTGTGACATATAACTGACGGACTACTGAAGCGTTTCTCCATCTCTACATCCCTACTCCAACTTGAGTACTTGGGGAACTTGGGAACAAGATACTATCACTGTACCTGTCGCCCTGAGCTCGTTGGCTTGCCATGTCCAACTGCTATCAAACTCGCAGAGACTAACCTTCATACTATCGCAATCATCTTTAAACTGAAGCGTAGCCATTCTCTGTCTCTTGAACTAGCTTCAACAAACGCAACCAACTCTAACCGGTCACTGAGATGTGGTCTTCTAAAGGCACTCCATCCATACAAACAAAGAACGAGGCGCGGGTACTCTATCCCTACCGCCAACTACCAAGTGATAAGGAATTGGGAAACTAACATCCAATTCCGCTCAGGATCTTTTATCCTAGAGCAATCTCCCATCTGAGATCATGTCTGAGGTAACCCGCACAACTGACTGAAGCTCAACTCCATTCGGCGACAGCCACGTAACTTACTAACCTTCGGAAACGTGAGTCTTCATCCATCTGTGAGCTTAAATGACCCAGAACCATCATGTGGAACAACATGGATCAACTCGGCTAGAGCACTCGAACGCCGACAAACCTGAAACTCACTTCGGAGCCAGAGAACAAACATCACTCGATAACTTGCCTTCTTGGAGTGATCAAAGCAGGGTCCCATGTAACTGGGGACCAACTGCGGACAAGCGACAACTCATCTGGGAGGTCGCAGTTCATGTCGCGTCACAACGAGTCACTCTGCCCTCAACGTCTACCTGACGATATCGCTGTGTGTAAACTTGGGACCCAAACCGTGTCTTCATCTCATGACATTCACCTCCGGAACGTCTCAATGTCCAACTCAGGGCAATTACAACGAGTATCTCTCAGGATTCTTCAATCTTCAGTAGACACTAAGGAATTCCAACCAAACCAAGCTTTGCGGCTTCCACACGAAAGTACTCGGTAACTGACACTGACCATATCGATCTCTACTGAGGGGCATCGTCCTTGATCAGAACTGTTACTAAACTTCACAGCGCGGATACGAACCGAATGTAATAACAACCTGCTAGATCGCTCTATTACTATTCTTCATAGAGCACCTGCTAGATCGCTCTATTACCAGCCTTCTAGAAACAACCAACGATATAAATCATCGCGTCCAACTCAAATCTCAATCCTCCTTTTAGCGTCATTATCCAAAGCACACTTAACTTGAGCAATCTCGCGCTCAGATATGGGGCCTTTCTCTTGCGTCCTATATCAACTGACATGTAGGCAACACACTCTACAAGCGTTCACAAAGGTGCTTGGATCATCTCTAAGGAGCAACTACGGCTCTGGAGAGAACAACTGCCAAATGGGTATCCCATACTACCAACTCGGGAATCATTACTCTGTTTACTCTGACGGACATAGGCACAACCCATTTACGCTCTGATAAGTAAATGCCCAACAAGCCTTGCTCGGATAAGCCTAGAACCAACTAGTCTAGCTCTGGCAGACGTAGGCACAATCCATCTACGCTCTATCAACTCAAGAACTAAGCTTTAACAAGCTATTCTCGCTCTGATACCATCTGTCACGGCCCAGCCCGGGACTGCCTCTACAATTCCCGGAGTGCAGCGGAATAAGGGACCGTGCGGCGTACACGGACGCGCAGTCGGCGTGTACCAGCCATCTTCACGAGCACGACGCGCCAGTGGCATACAACCCACGGATGCTAGAGCGACATCTGGATAATTCTGGATACTCGTGAGGGGTCATCGAATATGTATTCGGTATAGGCAACAACGCTAAAGGTTTCCTCAATAATCCCTACAGCGTAATCTCTCACGATGCGCGCGAGGTACGGAAAGCACACCTGTCCTGTAGCGGATCAGGGTAGCTCAATATGCCGATTTCCACATAAGGGACTCATATCTCAAGGGGCGACGAGCCTGGACTATTTATATTGTCCATCTGTAAGGGGCGGTGCATCTCGGATAGCCCGCGGGGCATAGCGGCGCCATATGAAGCCCTTTATTGAAAACCGGCCCGCATTGCGAGGCAATGTCCCCTAGCCTTTCCTAGGCCTAGAAGAACTCATAACTATCCCTTGTAGATAGTCCATGAGTCGGGGTCCTTGATGACCAAGCATTAAAGCTCTTTTAGTCATGGGGAGGATCGGACCAAGGTTCCTCCTTAATATAGCTACTAAGTAAATAGTCAATTTCCAAAAGGAAACGTTAAAACAAGAGACGAAGCGTACTTGACCTTTTCGCCCCCTTAACTAAATCTGATTGCGACGAAACTTGGCGTGGAGCTATATTAAGATATAGAGAACAAATACATTCAGACAGAACTCAAAATGCTCAGGTGGATTTGGCCGGCGTTTGGTAGGTCGTCACAGCCATAGTGTACTCTTATACGGATTGCCCATACTTTTGGCACAAATTATGCTATTTAAACAATCTCTCTTACTCATACCCAATTGGATAAAATTACTTCCTCACTAACACCTTGAACTCCTTCTAACCCAAGCTTCATACTTCGTGATATTTTCGATAAAACTTCCACCAAGTGAGTGCATGGCTTGCAAATTTTAATATCGAAAAGGATATTTTCTGAGCATTGGAGTATTCGTAAATGAAAAAACATGTCTCTAACCTATCTAACCAATTATCCAACTTCTCGGCATTGATTGAACCGTCGAATACCGAAATTTTAATTTTAAAATCGATACGAAGATTATGCATAAGATTCATTGACTTACCAATAACCGATCGCTCATCAACAGGTTCGGCATCACTAGAATCACTATCTACCTCCTCATTACCATCGTCTCTTTCCTCCTTCGTAGCCCCTTTCTTCTTTGTGTGTTCTCGCCGTTTCATCAAAACAGAAGCTTTCGTAAGGTTCGTAAGACGTAATTGCTCTACTAGCTCCCCTGGAGCAATAGTTAGATCAAAAGCTTGTGTTTCCAATTTCGTGAGTCGATCTTCAGAATCGTCCATCTTCAAAGTTATTTTATTCTTCGAGCTAGGTTTTCGGTAAATCTTCAATGGACTCACTGGGTTCTCATTTGTTTGTTTGAGTCGGTTGCGTGTAGTAACCATAAACCACAATTCCTCAGAGAATCGTTACTGGAGCTCTGATACCACTTAATCCATAATCGAATTGAAATTAACCTAATTTGAAGAAATAAACATGAAGAACAAATAATTGACGGGAGAATTCCTTTTTAGAGCAATTACTCAATTACTTGATTTTAATTGAATTCCTCTATAAACCCTAACTCTCTGTTATAAAAACTTGGATTGATATAAGATAATTTCATCTTGCATAGCCTTGCCCCTTTATGAGGGTTACAAGTTTCCTAATTACAAAATATGACCATTATGCCTTTGAAATGCCTAAAATAATAAAATAATACAATAGTCGTTCGAACGACTGGCCAAATTAAACCTAAAAATAGCCTCAGCGTAAATTGGTTTTCTGGGATCTCCAGGTCATTTGAACGACTTCAAATATCGTTCAAATGACTTACCTATTTTTGTCTGACAATAAACTCAGCTCGAATTGGTTTTCTGGGAACTTCAGGCTGAATAGACTAAGCTCGAATTGGTTGAATAGAGGTGTTTACTGATGTTTTGGGATTGAGAGACGTAAGAAGGCGAGAGTTTGGGTCGTTTCCATTGGGAAAATTAAGAACAGTATTGATCAAAACAGTTAAAGAAAGAGATATAGAGAGACAGAGCTGATAAAGAGAAGAAGAAGAGTTTAGAGAGAGATTGAGAGAGAGAGAGATAAGTACTTTGTGGAGATGAGATCTGGAGAGATAGAGAGAAGAAGAAGAGATGGAGAGAAAATAAGAGTCGGGGAGTTTAAAGAACAAGAGTTATAATTTGATAGGAGAGGGAGCCAATGCCAAAAGTACCCCTAGGTAATGAGAGTAGAAAAAATCTAGGCCATCCATCTCCCTCTTTCCCACAAATCCCAGCCCCTCTTTATACCTAAGACAATGGCAGATATATCTATATGAAAAATACCGTTGCCTAATGTATAATAGATATATATATAGAGAGAGAGATCTTTCACATTTGAAGGTATTGATAATAAGGATCTTGAAGAATCAAGAAAATCAAGAAGAGTGTAAGAGAGAGATGATGAAGAACTCACCATGGTTGTGGCTGAGAGTGGATCGAAGAACTAGGGTTTCGGCTCCTCTCTGAGCTCCACAAATACACCCAAGAAAAAACAAGGCAAATGTATACCCTACACTAGTAGTTTTATATCGCAGTTAGGGTTTTCGAATGGCCAAAATGAAATAGCCGTATGTCTGATCCCAAAATCGTCAGGATTCATGGTGCATCCCGATTCAGAGAAAAAAAAATCCTTGGACGTACTGTATCTAAGTACAAACTGTTCTCTACCACTTCTAGCCTCCTGAAACTTTCTGTAAAATTATAGCACTGAGGAAACTTCATTGGTCCACTTTCACCCTAGTTTGTCATCCTATCTCACATAACTAACAACATGATCCTATGTATTGGTGAAGTAAGTGGTTCAATCTTCCAACATTCTTTTGTTTGTCGTTTAGTCTTCTAGCATTTTTTGGATTGCTTAATGGGTGAAGATTCCAATCAACTAATCTCTTAGCAACCATAGCAGGAAATACCTCCGCAAAGAGGCCTCTCATCATACCAATCATCAAGGTAGAATACAATTTTTTCCTCCAACCCAGCAGAAAACCAATACCCTGAGATTCTGGAATTTAGCCTCATAAACTTTTAACATTAGTCTACAATGTTATTACTAGATCACATACTTTTGAAGAAGTTTGATGTATACCTTACTGAGATGCATGTACATACAGAGTGCAATCAAAGCACAAGCTCTTGAAGTTTTTGTTGGGATTTTTAAAAACTCTTGATATAAAGTTATCTTATGGGCTTAGGCTTTTTATCATTTTATGGCTTGATCTTTTTACTCTCTCAGGACCTGATCTTTAGGGAAGACCTGATCTAATGGCTTCTAAAACGCATGCACGTTTGAAAAGAGCCGTTGCAACTCTTTTCTTATAAAAAGGCTTTGTTTATACCACTTTTAAAACAGACAACAACAACAAAATTATCGTTTATCGTCTCTCCCACATAAACAGTTTTTTCTCTCTCATTGTTTATCAGTTAATCTCTCTCTTCTCCTTACGGTTTCTCTGGTTTCTCATTGAGGTGCATAAACCAATCAAGTACGCTATCTCCGGGTACCGAGACTTTCGTATACAGCTCTTTGTATCCTAGGAGAGACTCGACTTCTTAAACCTGTACCTGAGGTTGTCGAAATACTCTTTAAAGAGAGTGCGTTCCACGCCTCGGGCTACTCCAATTTCAGATTATACTAAGTTACTGTTTCAGACTTTGTTGTTTCAGACCTTGCATTACAACTGCGATTACGAACTTGTTACGGTTAAAGAGCTGTTGTTGATGTAAAAGAACTTGCCGCTGTTTATTACCGGAGAATAAACCTGTTGCTACTGATTACAATCAGTTCTTCTGCCTGCCTGTGTTGCTGTTTACATCTGAGTTTCAGTTCTTCCAATTGCCTGAAACTACAATCAGTTCCTGTGTTGCTGTTTACATCAGTTCTTCCTGCTGCTGCAAACCAGTAATTCCTGCCACTGTTTTACCATTGCTGCTACCTCAAATTCAGACCTGCTGTATAGCTGCTGCTACCTCTAATTCAGACTTGAAACTGACAGTAATCAGTTCTTGCTGCTGTTGCTTATAACGTTGCTGCGCTAAACACCTCTTTGCTGCCTCAATACCTTGTTGTGCTACTATATTCATTGTTGCTGCAACTATTCTGAATTTATACTTGCTGTTGAAGGGAAAGCTATTTACAGGTTCATAAGATAATATTTTACAGTTTTCCCCTTATCTAATATCTCTCCCCAACAAAACTATGTTATATCCATCACTTGACATACATCCTGCAAATCACTTGTCATCTAAGATCTCGATCTCCCTCATTTTAGTATGCTATAAAGAATCTAAAATCCACATAGTACTAAATCATTACAAATAAGTATTAAAATCCAATAAGGAGATTTGAGATTTGAGATTTGAGATTGGAGACTTTCAGCCCTAAGGCGGTAAAATTGAAAGCAGCTGATTTTCCTCTTAACCTCTAATGTCAATAAAATTACACACAAGCAAAGTCCATAATCAAAATAAAACCCCACGAAACCCTAAATTGAAAAATAGATTCCTAAAACCAGTAAGAAAATAAGGTACCTTCCCAGAGTAATGAAGAGTTTGCCTCAGGTGAAATTTGAAGCACTAACATCAGTCACTAGAATCCAATTATGGAACTGGTGCAAGGAATCTCGCAAATTTCCCTGTAAAATTGTATCATAGGAGAGAGATACACCTAGCTAATTGACATTGGAGGATGTAGGAGACGATAGCGAGTAGAGATGCTCTTAGGAGTGGAAGAGAATTTAAGATATAAGGTTAGGGTAGAGAAAGAACAGGTTAGAGTCGGGGAAGAAGTAGTTTCCACTTTTGGAGTGTTAGTTAATTTGCGATCTTTTTCTTCAACAACGATAGGTATACTAGCAAGTCCTCACCGGAGTACTTGTGTTTTTTAACACAAAGTCTAGTATATGATAGAGTTGATTTAAAAAATGTCATAAATGTCAACTTATAATAGCATTCACTCAAAATGCAATCGTTTAAGTGCTATATCATATGTATCTTTTCTTGTAGTGGGGTTGATTTGAGGGATGAGATTAGAGTAATAGGTGGCAAATAACCATGGCGTGGACATCTCTCTCCTAATATTATTAGGGATGTAGCATATAGATTAAATATTATTAGGTGGAAATGAGCTGTCTCTATCTCTTCACGTGTATTTTCAATGATCGAGATTCTCTCTCTCTAGTTGATCGAAAGATTTGTTAAGATATGTCTCTCTCTCTTCTCCTCTATCATCGATGAAATTTCTTTCCCCCTCTCTCTTCACTCACTCTCTCTCTCTCTCTTTCTCTCTCTTCCCTTCATTTTACGATAAAATTTCTCTCTCTATCTCTCTAACAATGCCAATTTCTTCTCTGCAGATGTGAGTAATCTCTCTTTTGCGTGGTTAGTTGGTAGCTTCAAATTGTGTAAGCTCTTTCTTTCTCTAATTTGTTTTAGTAAAAATTAATTCACTCTCTCTTTCAATTTTATTTTGGTAAAACCTAGGTTTGTTGTTGGGGTTGATGTTCCTGAAATAAAATTTAAATGCTTCAACTTTGATGAAGAACGTAATGGTTGAAATCTACATATTGGTAAAAATTTGATTCCAAGATTGGGCTTCTGTCCCTGTAGAACCTTTAATGCGTCCTGTACACTCGCTAACTGTTGTTCCAGAGCAGCACGTCTCTCTGTTTTAAAATTTAAAGTGGCCCGCAGATCTGCTAATTCTGTATTTTCTCCTACTAGAACGATCGGTGTGCTATGATCTGGAGGTGACATTCTGAAAAGAAGACGATCAGTAGTTTTTGAGATAATGGGTTTGAGAACTTCGGTTCCCACTGATGGTGCCAAATGTAATGGCCTAATTCTGGGATTCGGACTTAGTCTTTACACCAAATGTGTTTAGAACGCCCAAGAATAGTAAACAATAATCAACAAGATAATTTAGCGTAGAAAGCCTTTAAATAAGTTAAAAACCACAACCTCTCTTGAGGATTTTGAGAAAAAGAAGATGATCTTATTGAGATTGCTAATTTATTACAATGAGTGCTCTGAGTATGTAAAATTTCAGAGTACGGATTCATCTGTATATAATTGTCTATCATTAATCTGTAGTTCTCTGGTTCTATTTATAGGTCTTATCATATGACCGTTTGACGACCATTAATATTCTTAATGATGGACGTTACAAAGTATATGTAAGATGCTCTTTGACAAGTTTGTGTAACATTCTTATCTCTGTTACTGTACAACGGCTCTATTGATAACTATACACTTGCATAAATCAAACTGGTGATATGGAGGTTGAAAGTGATGACTCAAACTAAGGAATGTTGAACATATCTTTAGTAGTACTTCCTGTATACTGATAAGGTCAAGGATGAAGCTTGAGCCCGAGATACAAAATAAGCTATTACAAGATGACTCTCAACCAAGAGCACTGGTTGAGAAATTTGTATTGTTTTTGCTACCTAATATTACTGTCTTGATTCAGATTGTGCCACATGCTCTGCTGGTGAGATCGAAAGTTTGTATGTCATTCGAAGATGAAACATGAGTTCAAGATACAGAATAAGCCACTACAACCGCCCCCTCTCAGCTAACAGTACGAGAAAACTTGTGGGCGAGTGGTGTTGGTTGAAAAGTATCATAAATGCTACAGTTAATATATGGGAATCATTTCCAATATATATTCATGAGTATCTGTTTGTGGTTTTTCGGTTTTCGAGAACCAATAGTTATAGTCAATGTTGTTTGCATGGGAACTCCTTTGGATGATGGAAATTTGAAGGGTCTACTTTAAATGCTCATCATAGTATAAAAATCATTTGGAGGTGAGTGTGATGAACCAAGTCTTTGTTTCTGATTCCTTTCTTCTTTATTCTTGACTGTTGAAAAGAACTTGATTGTTGAGAGTATGGTGACTACCAGGAGCCAATCTTGAGAGTCTAGGGTTTGTAGAAAAATAAAGGAATTGCGTATTCGATACTTTGGCTACTAACCTCTGCATTTGCCGACAGTGATTCATATGTCGCCTACCTATCACCGCATGTCATATGAAGAAGTGATGGAGGCGGGGGATGATTATTATCAGATGGTGTGGTTTCACTATCTACTGACATTTTAGGCAGAGTGCCAAAATGGGCTATGTTTGTTGGCGGAGGAGGCTGTTACAACTGAAGATGAAGCGGCAGACATTCGTCCAAGGGAGTCTCGCAGGTATTCTGCTAGTGAATGGGTCCTTTTTAAAAAATAGGACCTTCCAACTGTCTCTAGCATGCGGGGTGGGGGTTATGGTGGAAGAGGTGGCGATGATGGAGGAATCATTTTTTCCATGGGCCGTGAAGAAAACCTTTCATCTGTGATTTCCAGTTCTAACTGTTTCTTAGACCTTGCAGTATGGGATCAGAGTTTGGAAGTTGCTTCTGTTTTTCATCATCTTCTCTTTGGACTGCTGAAAAACAATTTGAACTGTAACTGTGTAAAGTAATCTGTTAGAATTATTTAGAACATTTTGTTATCTGTAAAGTATTCTGTAAGAGACAGTTTTAAACTAATAAAAATGTCTTCGTTCTGGTCTTTTAACTCTTTGTGTCGAACTTGTTTATGTAGTCTTCTATTATAAAATAGGCGTCTGTAAAGAGGTATGATTTTATCAGGTGGTATGATAGGGAAAATTGAGCTGTAAGGATTTCAATGTATTATAGTTGATGGTAGTGATAGGTGAAGTTTAAAAAGTTAAAGGAGTTCGAAAATGTGGTGACAGGAAGTAGATACTTTTTGTGAGATGACTTGGAAGATGGAAATATATATGGTTTTCTGTGACTTATGCATTCGAACTGGATGACATAATATCTCCAAATATGAAAAAGGAGTGATATTGATCTGTAGGTGCTACTGTTGGACTTGCTTGATCTTGTATGTTGCCAGTTGTATATTTGCTCGTATAAAATCAGAGGAGATATTTCATAATATGGAAGGGATGACCTGTCACAATATTTTTCATTTGATGCTGATATTCTATTATCCCGAAAATGTATTTAGAAAATATTCTCTTCAACAAAATCATTGGAGTGATCTGAATTTGCAGAGATCTTTCTCATGGCTATAAAGTAGTGATTCTTGGCTGTTATGATTTATATTTTCTGCAGGAATAAATTTGCTGTTGAGGCAGTGTGATTTCCTATGGTAGAGACTCATTCTCAGCGTGCTCATCAGGTATCAGATGGTTACTTTCATATCAAGGTTACTGAACTTTGTGAACGATATTTTTGTCGATTGCCTTATAATGTTGTGCAACTCGAATGGCCATTGAATCTAATTGGACTAGATGATGAAGGTAAGCGTGCAGAGTATGATCGTTTTTTCTAGTGCGATATGTTTCGTAGGTCGTTGCTGAGTGCCACGGTACAGAAACTAACTGTTCGACAGCTCGCGTGTGATAAAATTATTAAAGAGGACGCAAGGGCTGCAAGGGGAGAAGTAATTATGTGTGAAGAGGCGAACCATCGAAGATGCTTTAGATGTGACTGGAGAGATCGGTAAGCTCGAAGTGAGAGCTCGTACAAAGTATTTTATTTTTGATTTAATTCAGTTAGTGTGATATCAATGCGATTGTATTCTATATTGTCATACTTTGTTAAAGTTGGAGTGACGATTTGAAATATGTTCGTCTTAGATGTCTGTATTATAACAAAATATTTATACTCTGTATAGGAGATAGAGCGACTGAGAAAAACTAATTCCAAACTGTGGAGGTCGTTAAGTAGAGCGAGGGATTCCGTGGCTCGTATTCAACAGGTACTTAATAAAACTGAATATGAGATAAGGCAATTTAAATTTAATTCTGAGAAAGTATTTAAGGAGTTATATGATCTTCACTGTAGATATGCTAAGATAAAAATATAGAGGGACGATGTGTTAAGAAAGGAAGAGGAAAGGGGGGTATTAGTTCAAAAACCAAAAGAGTTAACCTATTTTAATGATCCAAGTGATAGAGCTAGGTGCCAAAGCATGCTGATAGCTCTGACATTGTATTTTGAGGTCGAAGTAGATAGTGAACGAGGTTTTAAAAAAAAGCTTATGTAGAGCTTTTGAAGGAAAGAGGTATAGTTCCACACCCAGGTCGAGTTATGTTTTTAGCACAAAAGGCAAGTAATCATTATAGTTTAGAAGCGAAAAAGTATTCTACTCAAGCTTGTGTGTCTGTTATATGGGACGATGTAGAATCTCTATCTGATGTGGTTGGCTTTATGTAGGATCAGAGGGACATGAGAATTGTATTTTTTAGGATAAAAAAAGAACAAATAGAAGTTCAGCAGCGATTAGAGGGAAAGTTAAAGGAGTTACATGATGAGATATCACAACATGCTGAACAAAAAATGTCTTTAGCGACGCGATTATAAAAAAAAAATGACTGTTCGAATGAAGGTAGAAGATGATGTGAGGGCTTTAGGTATATTACAAAAGGAAATGCGCCAGCGGCTGCATAAGGCACATATGCAATTGAAGGAATATTTGTACCCCTCTCGAGCAAAGGTCCCCATTCAAACAGAAGATGAGCGTCATATAGACAATGCCATTAATTTTTAAGGGGGAGAACTGGCGAGGATAGAGAATGAATTTATGAAGTTTGTAACAGAATGTAGGATGGTTTTTTATATGGAGAATACCAAGGCTAAAAATATATGGTTCACTAAAGATGAAGGTGAAATTGTTGGTGAAAAACCCATTCCTAGGTCGAAGGAACTTTCATTAGAAGAGGATGAAGAGGAGAACAAAAATATTAGACCTCGATCGCGGCGTAAACTACGCCAGTAGGAGTTAATGACCTTTACAACTCCTACAGATGTTCAAGTAATAAGTAGAAAAAGTTCAAGAGATAAAGGGCAGTCCTCGCATATTTTGAAGAAGTAAAAATAGGGTATTGCCATTTTCTTTTATCGACCTACATATATGTAGATCTTTGTGTACTGTTTTGATGATAAATGTAACCTGTTTTCTATGATAATAAATGTAATGATGTATCTAAATTACTTAGATACCATGTCCTTGATTGAAACTTGTTATCTGTGGTATGCAATCTGTTGGTATATGCAAACTATTATAAATGTAAACTGTTATGACAGGTATAACTGGAAACTATTCAAAGTCAATATGGCATGTTACGCGTCCAAAATGAACAATTGAATACTGAGCTAAGGTTGTGTCAGGAAGTATTACAGAGTGTTACTCTATTAGAAGAAACCTCCAAGGTGGAGATTTTAAAAGAGTGATGTATAGTAATTTGTGTGACAGAGATATTGCGAGAAAAAGAGGCTTAACTAGCCATTGCAATGCGAAAGATAGAGGGTTTAAAAGAAGTGATAAGGAAAAAAGGTGTTGAAGCTGTAGGTACCTCAGAACAAACAAGCCAACAAGGGGCTAAATTGACATCCGTTCGAACTCAAGTTACTGAACTGTTGGCTGTGGCAGAGGAGGAATGAAATACTTTGAAAGACTTACAATTTCAAGTAAATATACTCGAGGCAAAAATAGCCGATATGCGAACTTGTGCTCGTAATTACGAAATATCGTGGCGAGTCGCTGATGTGATGCTAAAGAAGATGGAAGAGGGTCATAATCAGTAGAGTGAAGGCATAAACAAACCTTGGAGCAAAGTATATATGTTAGAAAATATTGTGCAATGGCGGGATTTAGATATCTTGGAGCACCGATCAGAAAATGATAAACTACGAGACGCAAATACGAAGCTAGATGCTGACCTATTATGGGCTGAGATAAGTCTCGATGAAAGGAGGGTCGAATGTGAAGGTCGTGCATCTGAAATGGAGGTGTCAATATTTTTAATTTATCATATAGAAGAATTCATGACAGTGCTGGAATCTCGGAATTCTGATGTGGGGGATGAAAAATGACGAGTGGAGAAGCGCTCTGATCATTTAGAAGCTATGTTAAAGAAGCACAAAGTAAGCTTAAGGAGCTTATTCTTGTTAAATAGGTAAAAAGTGAGGCAGGTGATGTGCACGAGAGAGAGATGATTATAGTTATTTCGTTCTTTGTATCAAAATTCAAGAGACTGGAAGTGGAAAGTAAAATAGTATATGATGGTTTAGTCGCCAAAGGTGTGCAGTATAACATGGAGTCGATACGATCTGGGTATTTAGATCCCATGATGGCCAGAATTAGATCTTTTAAATAGAGTATGGTTAGAGACGAAAAGAAAATTACTATGAGGAGAATGCCAGAATTTATGCGTCAACGGCTGTATGAGGGCTGTGCACGTGACATTGCAGGACCTTATAATTATTTAGGTAATGATTCAAGTGATAGCTCTAGTGAGGAATAAGGTGTAGCGAATGTGATAAGGTTTTTCGTATACTAAACAAATATAGTAGATAGAGTGCGAATGATCTGTACTAACCTTCTGAGGAACCAACGATAATGTATGGGTTGGATATCTGTACTATGGAATGACTCCAAAGGTTTTTATATAGTAGATGGTTGCTAAGGCAAAAAATGTAAAAGAACATAGAAGATCAGTTTGACTGAAGTCATCAACTACCTGTAATGTGATATGTGATCGGTTTGGCCGAAGCAACAAACAAACTGTAATGTATAGATAATCAGTTTGGCTGAAGCAACAAACGATCTGTAATATATAGATGATCAGTTTGGCTGAAGCAACAAACGATCTGCAATGTATAGATGATCAGTTTGGCTGAAGCCACAAACGATCTGCAATATATAGGTGATCAGTTTGGCTGAAGCAACAAACGATCTGTAATATATAGATGATCAGTTTGGCTAAAGCAACAAATGATCTATAATGTATAGATGATCAATTTGGCTGAAACAACAAACAATTTGTAATGTATAGATGATCAGTTTGGCTAAAGCAAACAAAGGCTCTATAATGTATAGATGATCAGTTTAGCTGAAGCAGCAAACGATCTGTAATGTATAGATGATCAGTTTGGTTGAAGCAACAAACGATCTGTAATCTATATATAGAAGTACTTACTGGATATACTAGAAAAGTACTATAATGTAGGGCAATCGAGCACGAGTATTTTATTGGTGTAAGATTGACGTACGACGAATGTATTAAATAAAGTACTGTATGAAATAGTAGAAAGTACTAAGATGTATGAGGATCAAACATAAGTCTTTTATTGATGTAAGATCATCATACAAGATGATAGATTGATTGTAGAAAAGTACAATGTGATAGATTATTATTTGTGATACAACTTTAATCTCCTCGTGTTCCAAAAATTAGGTATTCATTTTCCGTATTTAATGGCGAGATCGTAAGAACCTAGGCCACTTTTTCCAATAATGATAAAAGGACCTTTCCAATTTTTGGACAGTTTCCCTGCATTGCCTTCTTTTCTATGCTTGAAAATTTTGCGTAGGACGAGGTCTTTGATTTTAAACTCTCTAAGACAAACGCGTTTGTTGTAAGATCTTGGTGGTATCTTCCTAAATTCATGATTTCTATATCCCGAGTCTCCTCGATCCAATTTATGTTACATGCCAACTGGAATTTATTTTCTTCATCTGTCATGGTATGGTCACGTATTGGATGATGATACTGAGTAAGGATGATTGATTCTATACCATAAGCCAGGAGGAATGGCGTGCATCCAATTGATACTCGAGGTATTGTTCGATATGCCCATAATACATGTGACAATTCTTCTACCCAGTTACCTTTCTTTTTTGTCAAACACTTTTTGATTCAATCCACGATAGTACGATTAGTGATTTCGGCCAGACCATTACCTTGGGGGTAATTCGGATTGGGAGGAGAGTGTATAATGTTGTGTTGATTGAGGAATTTAATGGCTCTGGAGCCAATGAACTGAGGTTCATTGTCGATTTTGATGAGATGGGGGTAGCCAAAACGGATGGTGATGGTTTCCTATATAAATTTAATGACTTCGTCTTCACGTGTGCGATACAGAGGGACTGCATCTACCCATTTAGTGAAGTAATCTGTTGTTACTAAGAGGTGTTTCCTTTTGCTTGGTGCAGTAGGGAATTCTCCTATGAGGTTGAGTGTCTATCTTTTGAATGGCCAAACAACGTTGCTGGAATGAAGTTCCAAGGCTGGAGATCAAATTTGGGGGCCATGTCTTTGGCATGCATCACATTTGCTTGCGAGTTTAATGGTTTGAGCTTTCATTTTAGGCCAAAAGACTCCTTCAGTAAGAGCTCGTTGAGTAAGAGATTGTTCTTCTGCATGGGAACCACAAATGCCTTCGTGAAGTTCATGCAAGAATTTTTGAGCTTCTTTGCTGGACAAGCACTTGAGATATGGTGTTATGACCAAAATTTTGTAAAGGAGATCGTTTTCCACGATGTATCGCTTAACATTATCAAGTACGCGCCTCCTTTCAATGGGATCTATAGGGAGTTCACCATCAAATGTATTTTTAGTTCCAATAAACTTAAGGAAAGGTCGTCTCCAATCATCCTCGTCCTCTTCAATGCCCCCAATATTAACAGAATTTGAGCTTATGATGTTAATGCTGGGGGTGGATAATACTTCAATCTTGAGGTACTGGGCTTCTGTGCCAAGGATTCTTGCAAGATAAGCGAGAGAATCAGAATGTCTATTTTCTCTGTACGGTAAATATTCAATAGTAATCCTCTTGAATCTGTGTAATCTATCGGCTACTGCTGCTGCATAATCAATCATCTTTCCATTCTTCTGGAATTTTTGTGTGTAATGGTTCATAATAAGTAAAGAACCCATGTACACAGACAACTCGGAGACTCCAATCTCAAGAGCCATATCCAGACCGTGAATCATTGCTTCATACTTGGCTTCATTGTTGGTAGCTTCAAAATTAAATCTAATTACTTTCTCGTTCCTGTCATTGGAAGGTGTGATAAGCATGATTTTGATACCTAATCCTGCAGGTCTGAAAGATCCATCAGTTAAAAGACGTCATCCCCTTTGAGTTATCCAGTTTGACTTTCTTCAAACTTTTCTTCAAGCTATTCTTCATTAGTATCCATACTGTCTTCTTCCCAGTCAGGCTCTTCTACCAAGAAGTCTGCAAGGAAATCTGCTATTGCTTGACCCATTTTAGAATGTCGTGGTTCGAAACAGATATCATGTTTGCCTAGTGTGACTAACCATTGTTGTACTAGTATGGATTTCTCTCGCTTGCATAAAATCTCTCGTAAAAGGTAATTTGTCACTACTCAAACTGAGTGGGCTTGAAAATATTATCTCAATTTTTGTGATGTGTATACGAGAGCTAAGAGTAACTTTTTAATCTTGGTTTACTGGGTCTCTACTGGTGAGAGAGTAACATCCATCATTGATAGAAGTTTGTGCCCTGAAGTGGAATCGAGTAGATGATTTATGATAGGAAGTGGGAAATTATCCTTTGGAGTGTGTCTGTTGAGGTCCGTAAAATCCGTGTACACTCTGATCTTGCCGTTCTTCTTTAGGACTGCTACAATGTTCGAGATCCATTCTGGTTAATTGGCCTTTCGAATAAAACTAACTTCGATGAGTTTGTCAATCTCTTTTTTGACTTCATCCTAGAGTCTTGGTGCTAACGTCCTCTATTTTTATTTGACAGTTTTGGCCTTATCTTTCAAATTGAGCTTATGACAGGCCAGATTTGGATCAATGCCTGACATTTTGTGAAAGGTCCAAGCGAAGACATTGTTGTTGTCTTTAAGAAATTTGATGAGGGCATCTCGTTCTGCCATTGGAAAAAGAGTGCCAATGTATGTGCCTCGCTTTTCTCCACTGATTTCAACGTACTCTGTTGTTTCTGCGTTTGGCAGATGGTTTTCTGTAGAGTTTACTGTATAGTTTTCTGTAATATTTCCTGTTGTTTTCTATAATTGCTATACAAGCTGTAGCTCTGAGGGTTCTGGAATGATGACAACATAATTTTCACATGTTCGAGCTAGCTTATGACTTCCTTTGATTTCATATATGTTGTTATTCCATTCAAATCGCAGTGTTAAATGGTAGGTAGATGGAATAGCTCGTATATTGTGTAACCAACAACATCCCATTATCCCTAAATAGCGAGATTTTGTATTGATAACATAAAACTCAACGTCAAGTGTTATGGGTTCTACCATAATAGGAAGTATAATCTTTCCTGCACGTTTTTCTCTAGATCCATTGAATCCATATATATCAATGTCACTGGGCTGTACTCTGTCGGCCAGCCCCATCTGATCAATCGTGCTTTAAAAAAGTAATTTAATAGTACTCCCAATATCTATCATCATCGTGTGAAGCACCATATTTCTCATTTTTAACATGATCACCAAAGCATCATGGTGAGTGTAATGGCCAAATTTCGTAAGATCGAAATTACTTGGAATTTACTATCACACCAATGAACCTTTAACAATATTCTATTGGAAATTAAGAAATGAAACAGGTGATTTTAGCATAGAAAACCTCTGAATAGGTAAAAAAAACCATGACCTCGTGTGGAGGATTTTTTTAAAAGTATCTTTATTGCTTGAGGTGGATATCTTTATTACAAGTGATCTCTAAATATATAAATGCTTTGAACCTTGTAACTAAGTTGTTTTTAATATTTGTTGAGAATCTCGAATCAATAGTTTCTTGATGATCTCTTATGTATTTTTTTCTCTTTCTTGTCTCTTCTAGAACTTTTCCATTATATAGGCCTACTTTACAGCTCTTTATCGAGCTTGAGCACATTTTCTGAATGATTTGGTTAGTGGCGGTTGACTGAATAACTAACGAGTTCGTGAGAGACATGTGTCTTTGACTAGATAAACCTTTTTGGTTAAAGTTTGGCCCACGTTCCTAGCCAGTTTATAGGGTAGGTTGGAATGTTTGACTTGGGATTATGTGTTAAAAATACGTAAATCTGAGATGGAGGTGATTCGAACTAGGTGAGCTCATTTTTAGGTGAGATCGAGGGATAGGTTCCTACAATTGCCCCCTCATAACCGAAGTCACGAGTGGCTTTGGTTGAGAAATTATCTATTTGTGACTTGATATATGGGCTAAAACTTTTAATAATTGAAATGGAATAATAATGGCTTTGATTGTGTGGAGTTACGCGGTTTATTGGGAAATGACGTGTATTTAATGAGGATGTGGATGCTGATGTATGTGACAGTTTTGACTCAAAAAGTTACGTCTATAATGAATGATGACGCTTGGTAAAACGTACCTGCACATTAAATGAAGGGTTATATAAATAGTACCTGTATCGGATTTGGGAAGCAGACTACGTTTATTCTTTGTAAATTGTTTTGAAATATTTATAATGGTGAAGACTCGTAGTATGGTCCTTGAAGAAAAGATTGCGGCTGAAATGCAGAGGTTGAAGTTAAAATACTTCAGTGACCAATCCTTGGAGATGTCGATACCCACTCCTGTTCCTCCGACGTATCAAGGCCTATCGGAAGATAAAGCGATTGAAGTTGAGGATGAATTCTACTGCAAGTGGAGGTTTCATGTCTTCATCTTGACAGGTGAGGATCGGTGGGCCTGTCTCTATACTCTTGCGGAAGATAGGGTTGGGGCTTCATATACAGGGATATACATAACTGCGGGACAGTTATGCTGATTTCTTGTATTACCATGTATTCTAAGGTCGGGGCCTCTTCATCTCTACCAACTTTTTAGAGGTGGTGGTTTCAGAGGAGGGGGTGATGGTAATGGAGGAGGAAGACAACCAGTGGGAGTCTACTTCTGGATTTTCATCACGTTTTAGCACTTAGAAGACCTTCGGTTCAAGGATTTGGTTCCAGCACTGAGTCTACTACTTTCATAGTTTCCATTTGAAGTTTGAATAGACTTCAACCAAACTAATGTGAGGGAAACTCTTTTTTGGTTCTAATTTCTGCTTTGTATCAAGGTAAAAAATCACTGAAGCAACAAAAACTGAAGAAGTTGATGTGTCGGCGTGCCTGAATGACCTGTGATTTTTAAAAGCAGTAAAAAACTTGTTATCTGTAAAGTACCTGGGGTTGGGTTCTGGACAGATTATGTCGTTGTAATGAACCTAAGATTAATCACTGAAAAATTTGTTATCTGTAAAATCATGTGTAATGTTTTCAATATGAATAAGAATTTTTCACCCAATTATTTGTGTTATGTGGATAGAATATAGCTCGTAGAATCAAACTAAATTATTGTAAGATGTGCGAATTGAATAGAAGAAAGTACTGTTGTTGTAATGTTTGAGCTGCGATAAATACGTGCAAAAATTGACGTTATGATTTTAGTATAATATTCTTGTGCGTTGAAATGTGGGGGGAGAAAAACTGCAGGAAATATGTAATGCAAAAATTTGAACTAATAAAGGTCGATAGAAGCATAAAATTTGATTAAATAAGCTCAAAAATAATGTAACGTCTATGCTTGAGTGAAGGGATAAATTTAAATAGCCTATCTCAAGATTTTTGGGTTTCTGCTATGAGATAAAAGGTTAAAATCACATTTTGGGCGGAAGGTGTTGTATAAATGTGTAAACAATGGCAACAATTATTTCCTGAATATGGAGAAGTGATTGTGATGGTGCGAACTCGATCTCGGCAAATTTATCATGCCACTGAAGGACGATTGGCCATAAAGATCGTTGAAGTGCAGGAGATGATTTATGGATTATTTGATTATGATGCTGAGTTACCAGTGAGGGAATGCCAGCTTGAAGGATTGGAGGTGAGGGATAAGGATCATGAATATGCCAGGTATTTTTATGAGGTATGTTTTCGTGAATTAGTGCTAGATCTTGCAGATCGAGAAGAGATGATCGGATTGATCGCCGAGGTGGAGATTGAATTTGAAGATGGGGTGATCGAGGGAGGAGATTTGATCAGATGTGGTTGTTCAGATCACCAAGGCTATTTTAGATATAATTATATGTAAAGTGTTATCCAAAATAAATGTAAGGGTTGCTTAGTTTAACAGAAAAGGTAGACGTCAATCTAATCCTCTGCAGTTACAAATGCCGTTTGAGATTGTTTTGATAAACAAATTTTGAATAAGTTTAAAAAATTTGGTAGCTTTGAAAATGATGCCACTAGTACTATAAGTATAAGGAACAAGAACAAAAAAATGCATGAGCTTCTAGGTTTATCTTTTATGCAAAGCTACGACCCGTCCTCCACGAAGTGCAATGATCTTTTCGTGGAGGACGGGTCGTACGAAGTGCAATAACTGTCAGCCGTTAGAGAGAGAACAATTAAATAGTACTTCGTCTTCATCATTCAAACATTTTTTAACTTCTAAAAATTTGGAGAGCACTGAGAGAGAAGCACGAAAAAATTGCCGAGGATTTTGTAAGGATTTATCTGAGGTTGACCAACAGTTGAAGATAGTTGTGAGCTCAGAGTCACATAGGTGGCAAATCAGAGGCATTGTGAGCGAAGGACTTGGCGTTATTGCGGATTCATATTCTGACACTGAAGGTTAGTAGAGATATGTGTTGTGTTTACTCTGCAATTGTAATCTGTTTAAGTAAATCTTAGTAAATCATTATTTATAGCAATCTATGATATTTGACATATAGATAAAATCTTTTAATGATATGTTTCACATGAATGACGGATTTGTAAAAATTAATGATAAATACTTGAACCTGTATGTAGGTCAAACATGTGAGGTATTTGGACAGAATCAATCTTTGCCTGTAAAATTGTAGTTTGAGATGGATAGTTCGCCTATTAATGAGGTTTAAACCTCTGGTCGTACGGTGGAGTCTGATGGTGAGGTAGAAGTTGGTTTGGAGCAATTTATAAGTTTTCCTGGTAAATTGGTGGCCTATCCCCCTAGTTCAGATGTATTTAGAGAATTTTGTAAAGCCAAAGCTGCTGTAGGAGGGATATGGGGTAACTGCGTAGAATACGCTGGTAAGATGTTTAGGAGGTGCATGTTGGCGATGAGGGAAAAGTATTTTTATTTACTGACCGACTTGGAGGAGGAAAAATGAGATAGGGGTATAGATGATTTAATTTTACTAGAATATTTTGATGGGAGTGTTCGGAGTGACCTTTCAGAGGGTTTCTTGTGTTACTTATCTCAATTAGAGTTTGGGTTGAGTCTCCTCCTTACCAATTTGGCAAAGGGGATTATGAATACTATTGGAGCATGTCCTGTTCAATTGAACGGAAACATTTGGGAGGTAATAACCATTTGCGTTCATCTGGATAAAAAATGGGAGAATGAGAGAAAAGTAAGGAGTATATCCCCTGAGGACGTACTACAGTTTTATGGGGTAAAGAATTATTAAGCCAGTGGTGGGGCATATTTTTGTGCGAGCGCAACACGGCGTCGCTTCTTCGATTTCAATTCAGCAGGTCGAGCTTGGAATGACAACGTAATATGGGTGAAGGGTAATTGTCTTCAGAGAGATGACGAAGAACATTTGGATCTTCTGTTTAGAACTGTAAAACAAAGTAAGTATAACAATGCATAGAGTATATAATATTGACATGTTTTAACTTATGATCTTTTGGTGATAATAATAAATGTTATGCATGGCAGACCCAAAGTCTTGAGTGGAGTGGAAAGATTTACTGTTGAAGCAAATGAGGCTGAGTCAATATGGCCAAGACCCCTAGAATAGATAGTTCGGTTCAGCCAGAGTCTATTACGTCGAGCAAATTAGCTCGAACGTTTCCAAAAAACAAATGCTGAAGCATCCATCATTCTCTAGTACCACCGAAAGTGATGAGGGTGACAGAAAAGAAAATAGGAGAAGGATTGAACCGTCAAGGAGGTCGGGGGAAAAGGTTGCTGAAGAGCGGCCTGCTGCTGAGGACGATCTCGAAACAGTGGTGGAAAAGGCTAGGCTGGCGGCTCTTCATGGAGAGGAGGATCTGAACAAGATTGTATATATTGATGTTTGATATTATAAATATTTCTTGCATTTCGAACTCACGCTGAGGTCGATTTGTTTTGTGCAGGTTGCTCGCATGGTGAAGGGGATTTGGCTCAGAGTGGAAGAAGAAAAATTCGAGCTGATAAAAGTTAAAATGGAGCTTAAAAATCAGGTAGCCCGAGCGAAGGCTGATGCTCTTAAGGAAGCAAAGAAGTTAGAGGCTTTGAAGGCTTCTTATGCAGTACTGATTGGCCATCTACAAATAGAGGTGAGGGTGAATATGGAGGTGGTGGAGGCAGAACGTGAAAGGTTGGGACACCACCTGATGTTGAAGGGATATTCTGAGGATGAGGTGGATGCCATTAAGGCAGACACCTACGTTAAGGAAAGTGATGATGAAGAAGTAGAAGAGGTGGCGGTGGGAGTTGTTAATAGGTTAGACAGTGTCTCCCGCCAGACGGTACTAGACAATCAATGGGATGACACTGAACTCCCAGAGGGCGAGAATGAGAAGGTAGGGTAGAGAAATGATTTGTATGAATATTTTGAAATGTCTTGTTAATTGTTGTACTTGTGCGTTTTTGAATAAACTTTTGTAGGTTGACGTTTTTGTAAACCTCTTGTAGGCACTTAGAGAAATGAGTCTCAAAATAAATGATTTAAAGACCGAGCTTGCCAGGGAAGGAGAGATCTCCACAGCCTTGCTGTCTTCTCAAGCGGAGCTACAGGTTAGATCATAATAGGTCTTCTGACTTGTATGTTATATCGACATAAAGCTACTAAGTAAATTAGATAACATAAAGCGTAGAGCTAAACATAAAATTTGCTATCAGTTTTAGGAAAACCACACTAATTATAGGGTGTAGAAAAATTCAAAGTATTTAGATAAAGTGGAATATCGTAAATATGTACCTTAGGCTTCAAAATATATGTCATGGAACACCTATCTGGGTTTGTGCTTCGACCTTTAAGCTAGAAGTAGTTGCACACAGTAGATGTTAGAAATGTTGTAAATGCTGATATCTTGGAAATGAGACACACATCATGTTGATATGTTTTTTAATCGAGTTGTATATAATGTATCTATTATTGTGTAGGTCGAATTGGATTCAGTTCGTGCTCGAGAAAATGTGGCGCTCCACTATAACCGAGAATTCGCGGAGGAGTTTGATAGGGTGAGGGAGGCGGCTGAAAATAAAGAAGATCAACACGTTAAGGTATATTTTAAATTTTTTAAAGCCAACCAAATGGTTGTTGACCTCACTCACAAGGTCGAGGAGAAAGATGCAAAAATTGGGAAGGGTATAAAAGTTCTTGCGGAGGAGGTTAAAGGAAACGTTACGAAGCTTCAAAGTCAGGTTGACACACTGATGATTAAGGGTAAGCAAGTTTAAATGGTGCAATACGAAGGTATAATGAATTAAATGAGCGGGTAGCATGATTGAAGACCGAATTGGCGCAAGCCAATGCACGTGTCAAGAAAGCCGAGGCTAGAGAGCGCTCGAGGGGGAGTAGAACAGAGGTTAAAGTTCCTCTAGTCCAAGGAAATGTAGTTAGCCTTTCAGGTCGAATTAGAAAGTTGAAATGTGATGTAGCTCGAATTCAAGGACATGTGCAGAAAGGAAATGCAAACTTAAGGGAATGTCAGCACAAACTGGATGCTGCTCTTATCAGGGAAAAGGTCTTGGAAGGGGAAATCAAGGCGAAGGAAGTTCTGATGAAGAAGAAAGATGACTTGTTAAAGAATATTTCTGCCAGCAAAGAATTGAATGCAGAAATTGTGACATTGCGCGCTCATGTCACGAACTTGGAGGTTGTTCTTCAGACTGAATTAGCTAAATATTACTAAAAGGTAGAAGATAATATAACTTTTATGATCTGACAGACTGGAAAATTGTACATTAGAAGAATAGGTACTCGTATTTGGAGTCACATCTTGAGAAGGTGAGATATAACTTTTTAAGAATCGTTAAAGTAAACTATTGCGTATTTTGTAGAGGAAATTAAAAGACTTGAGCTAGAATTAGATACCTTGCTTAAGAGCTCGTCTGACAAAGGATGTGTTTGTAAAGTGAGTATAGATTGGGGGACTTGTATGGCTTTCATGGAAACCAACTTAAGCCCCCGACCTGCTAATCTGATAGTGAGGGGCAGAGTTATTATAACTCGTGAGCTAAACTCTATTCGACCTCTTGCTGAAGGGTAAAGTATGGTTAACATCCCATTAATTGAAAGGATATCTATTGTAATATGACCTGAAAATAAATAGTATCTATCGCAGACATAATGAAATAGATGAAAGGTAGTATGACCTTTGCCTTATCTAATATCTGGTGGGGTCTTTGATATAAAACAAGTTTTTACATTTGTTCCAATCGCAGAAATGGGTTGAGTTAAACCAAGTTGAATTTTGATTTAACTATAGAAATGTTGTAGACATATTAAAAGAGATGAAGGCTAGTATTACCTTTGCCTTATCTTATGCCTGTTCGGGTCTTTGATATGAAACAAGTTTCTACATTTGTTTCAATCGCAGAGATTGATTGAGTTAAACCAGGTTAAATTTTGATTTAACTATAGAAATGTTGCAGACAAATTGAAAGAGATGAAGGCTAGTATTACCTTTGCCATATCTTATGCATGTTTAAGTCTTTGATTTGAAACAAGTTTCTACATTTGTTTCAATTGCAGAGATTGATTGAGTTAAACCTGGTTGAATTTTGATTTAATTATAGAAATGTTACAGACATATTGAAAGAGATGAAGGCTAGTATTACCTTTGCCTTATCTTATACCTGTTTGAGTATTTGATACGAAACAAGTTTCTATATTTGTTTCAATCGTAGAGATTTAGTAGAGTCAGCCAAACCAAGTGTTATCCTTGATTTAACTGGTATATGATCGATTGAAAGCTAGTATGATCTATGCATTAATTTGCAGAATATGGTTGAATATACGTAAGTAGAGAGATGTTGTGAAGATATTGAAAGTTTTATTGATTGGTTCATAATTTGCCTTAAATGGAGATGAAAATCTAACTTTGGAATTGTGAAAACAAAACAAAATAAACGAGCAACAGAAATAGAGTAGTAAGACGCTTAGCGATAGTACCGTTTCAGTCGCCTAATATTCCAAGGATTTAAAATGGAGATTTCCTCTTCTGTTATGAGATGATATGATCCCAGGCCTTAGAGACCTGTGATAATGAATGGACCCTCCCAATTATCGGCTAATTTTCCAGCGTGAGGCTCTTTACAAAATTGTAGAATCTCTTTGAGGACGAGATCATCAATTTGAAAGGTATGGCTCTTGACTCGGCTGCTGTACGACCTGGCTAGCATATGATGATATCGACCTAGGTTAGCGATGGCGGGTTCCCTGGTTTCATCGATCATATTAAGGTTGCAAGCCAATTTGAACTCATTCTCCTCGTTAGTCAACTCGTGATCTCGAATTGGATGATGGTATTCAGAGGAATGACGACCTCAGTGCCATAGGCAAGGAGGAATAAGGTGCATCCTGTTGACTTTTTGGGAGTGGTACGATATGCCCATAGGACATAAGGCAATTCTCAAACCCAATTCCCTTATTTTTGTGAGTGAAGCCATTTTTTGAGTCCATCCGCAATGGTTTTGTTGGTAATTTTGGCTTGGCCATTGCCTTGAGGATAGTAAGGATTGGATGGTGAGTATATGATATTGTGTTGGTTAAGGAAAGTTACAATTTTTTCTTTTGCAAATTGGGGCCTGTTATCGATACGAATTAGGTAGGGGCACCCAAATTGAATGATGATGTATTCCTAAATAAAAGAGATGACCTCTTCTTCTCTGGTTCTACATATTGGAACTACTTCTACCCATTTCGTAAAATAATTGGTAGCTACGAGTAAGTGACGGCGGTTACTTGGAGAGTTAAGGAATTCGCCGATGAGATTGAGTGCCCATCTTTTGAATGGCCAGAACACCTGGCTTGCATGTAGTTCGAACACAGGGGCACGTATCATGTGTCCATGCCTTTGGCAAGCATCGTATCTGCGTAAGTACTCCTCTGATTGCTTATGCATGCCGAGCCAGAATACTCCTTGTGCGTAATAACTCTGTTTACTAGCGATTGAACTGCGGCATGGGAGCTACAAGTCCCTTCATGTAACTCGCGGAGCAATTCATCTACTTTTGGTTTGGAGTGGCACTTAAGGTAAGGCCCTGTGATGGAAAGGCGGTATAGCACATCGTTTTGATTAGTTTAGAGCTTCGAGTTGTTGATCAGCTGTCGGTGCTCTTTTGGATCTGCTGGGAGTGGTCCGTTGCAATTGTTGTCGACACCGAGGTAGGCTAAGAAAGGCTTTCGCCAATCGTCATCTCCCCCTTTATCGCCCCCAGTGTTAATCATGCATATTGAAATGCTATCAATGTTGGGGGTTGAAATGAGTTTGATTTGAAGATATCGAGCTTTGCTACCCAATACCCCAGCTAGATATGCCAAGGAATTGGCGTGCCTATTTTCACCTCGAAGAAGATAATCGAGAGTTACTTTCATAAACTTTCTCATCCTATCTGAAACGAGGGCTGCGTATTCGATAATCTTTCCATTCTTCCTGTACTGCTCAGAGTAATGGTGGAAGATGAGTAGTGAATCTGTGTAAACTAAGAGTTCGGGAACATTGAGCTCAAAAGTGAGGTCGAGTCCATAAATGAGGGCTTCGTACTCGGTGACATTATTTTAGGCCTTAAAATCTAAGTGGATTGATTTCTCAATTCTGTCATGGGAAGGGGTAATTAAAACGATTCTGATTTCTACCCCTGCGGGTCTTGCTGATCCATCTGTAAGAAGTTTCCACCCTACTGTAGTTATCCATTCAGTTCGCTCATCAAATGGCTTGGGGGTGGATCTTCAGGTATTTCTTCCGTAAGGTCAGGGTCGTGCTCCTCCCACTCGGGATCCTCCACTGGAAAATCCGTGAGGAAATCGGCAATGACCTGATCCTTTACGGAATGACGTTGTTCGAACTTGATATCACGTTCTCCAAAACTAACTTACCATTGTTGCACTCTCCTTGATTTTTCTTTTTTGGATAAAGCCTCCTGAAGTGGGTAATTCGTCATGACTTTGACTGAATGAGCTTTGAAGTAGTGCTTGAGTTTCTGCAAAGTGTAAACAAGAGTAAAAAGAAATTTCTCAATTTTTGAATTCCTCATTTCTACTGGTGTGAGTTTATTAACTGAAGTTTGAGATCGATGCGTTTCTCTGTTTTGACATTAAGATTCGCCCGTAACTCTTTAAGTTGCCCCAGCTCCATTAAAACTTTGAGCTGGGTACCTCTAGCCGGTCGTCTGGAAGTGACCATGATCGAAAATTGTAATGAAAGAATGTTTAGGATATCGTAGAAATACAATCTTTCCTACAGACGACACCAAATGTAATGGCCAAATTCAGTAAGCCTGAAATTACTTGGAATTCACTATCACACCAATGAACCTGTAACAAAAGTCTAATGGAAAGTAAGAAATGAAATAGGTTATTTTAGCATGGAAAACCTCTGAATGAGTAAAAAAACCACGACCTCGTGTGGAGGATTTTTGTGAAAGTATCTTTATTGCTTAAGGCAGATATCTTTATTACAAGTGATATCTAAATATAGAAATACTTTGAACCATGTAACTAAGATATTTTTAATATTTACTGAGAATCTCGAATCAATAGGTTCTTAATGATCTATTATGTAATTTTTCTCGTCCTTGTCTCTTCTGGAATTTTTTATTATATAGGCCTACTTCGCAGCTCTTCATCGTGCTTGAGCACGTTTTTCGAACAATGTGGTTAGTTGCGGTTGACTGAATAACTGATGAGTTTGTGAGAGGCAGGTGTCTTTGACTGGATAATACTCTTTGGTTAAAGTTTGGCCCACGTTTTTAAACAGTTCGTGGGGTAGGTTAGAATGTTTGACTGGGGTGGATGTGTTAAAAATGCATGAATCTGAGATAGAGGTAATTCAAACTAGGTGAGCTCATTTTTAGGTGAGATCGAGGGATAAGTCTTTACAGTGAAGATAGTTGATATGACGAACATCACAGTCGTTGAAAGAAATTATTGTTCGCTGAGAGCTGGATACGGGAAGTAAATGAGCTTCTTTATCTTTCATGGATAGGTCATGACATTGGCAGACTCATCGTCTTTTGCTTCTATTCGATTGGTTGACGATCTGAGTCTTAGCGAAGTGGCTGAGGGATATATGGTATAAATGTTTCTCTCCTGTCGGTTCCTCGGTTTGTAAGGCTTCTATAGGAAGTTTCTAACTCCCGTTCTTGTAACTTTCAACGTCCATAATGTATTCATGCATTCATCCATCTGTAAAGATGTACTCTAACAGCCGTTGTAGGGCAAAATAATGTTCGGTCTCATGATGGCGAACCTTGTGGTGAATACAGTAAGGTTTATTCTTAATAGGCTAGAGATACTATGCATTTCAAAAATAATTATCCTTATAAAGTATCGGATAAATGCTGGCTATAGTTATGCTCATCTTGGGAAGACAGGGTTTTGGCAAGTTACTGCTCTTCCAAGGTCGTTCATCATTAGATTTTGTCTATTTCCTGTCTCCTCCCTGATCAGTAGCACGGTTAAAATCTTGGCACATAGATTAATCTTGAGCTGTCAATGCTGACTTCTGAGGTTTCTGCCTGTCAGACACCATTCTTTCCTTGCCAATATACCTATTGACCTTGTCAATTATGTCCTCCAGAGTTGTTGGCTTGTTCAGGATGAGATACTCATTTGCCATTCCATTGACCAGAAAGCATTGGTAAAGGCAGAAATAGTAATTCCTGGTCGAGCCGATCTACCTGTCGAGCTAACTCTAAAACTTCTTATTAAATGTATCGAGCTTCTCACCTGGCATCTACTTGAGCCGAAAAGGGAGCATAGATTCTCATCTTTGTCTTTATTGTGCTAGTAATTCTTAATAAAGAGTTCTCGCAACTATTCTTAAGTCGTGATGGATCCTTTGGGTTGTGTGTAAAACCATCGCAGGGGGTTTGCCTGATAAGTTGGTAGGAAAGAGCTGGTATAGAATGTGGGTGGACATGGAATGTAGGCCCAAAGCATTCTAGAACTCTTGGACGTGTTCCAATAGATCGGTTCCTTTGTATTTTTTGATTTTTGGAGTATGGAACCCGGTGGGGACTTCGCCATCCAACAACTCCTGTGCAATCGGGTTCTTCTGTAATCTGTTGAGGATTCCTTTAGTCGGAGTCTGAGCTTTAAGTAATTCTTTGATTTCCCTATCAATATGTTCCTGAGTCACATATTGTCGAGCTATGGTGGCTGGGCGTGTGGCGCGTCCTTCTCCAGGATTGTAGTCGCTACTCCATTCGCTTAGATGCTCTTTTGTTGGGACTCGAACTCTTCTAAGTAGATTATCCACCTGTCTAACTCCCACAAGGCCGCCATCTACTTCTTGGTGGACCTTCCGGATCGGGGTGGGCTCTATTTCCTATTAGTGATGGTTAGATCGAGGTGTACCACCTAGGTTATTACCTTTTGGTAGAGGTCATATTCTATCATGAATAGAAACTCGCGAGCTTTCTGATTACATGCCTTTGTTCCTCTGGGAGGCGACCTGCTGACCCAGAAGAACCTTCAACGCGTCTTGTACACTCGCTAACTGTTGCTCTAGAGCCGCACGTCTCTCTGTTTCAGAATTTAAAGTGGCCCGCAGATCTGCTAATGTTGCATTTTCTTCTACTAGAACAATCGGTGTGCTCTGATCTAGAGGCGACATTCTAAAAAGAAGGCGATCAGTAGTTTTTTGAGATAATGGGTTTGAGAACTTTGGTTACCACAGACGGCGCTAAATGTAATAACCTAATTCTGGGATTCGGACTTAACCTTTACACCAAATGTGTTTCGAACGCTCAAGAATAGTAAACAATAATCAACAAGATAATTTAGCATGAAAACCTTTGAATAAGTTAAAAACCACAACCTCTCTTGAGGATTTTGAGAAAGAGAAGATGATCTTATTGAGATTGCTAATTTATTACAATGAGTGCTCTGAGTATGTAGAATTTTAGAGTAAGGATTCTTTTTTATAGAATTACCCGCCCTTAATCTGTAATTTCCTGGTCCTATTTATAGGTCTTATCATATGACCGTTTGATGACCATTAATATTCCTAATGATGGACGTTACAAAGTATATGTAAGATGCTCTTTGACCAGTTTGTGTAATGTTCTTATCTCTGTTATTGTACAACGCTTCTATTGATGACTGCACACTTGCATAAACCGAACTGTTGATGTGGAGGTCGAAAGTAATGGCCCGAACTAAGGAATGTTGAACATATCTTTAGTAGTGCTTCCTGTATGCTGATGAGGTCGTGGATGAAGCTTGAGTTTGATATATGAAATAAGTTATTACAAGATGGCTCTCAACCAAGAGTACGAGGAGCTTCATGGACGAGTGGCTTCGGTTGAGAAATTGGTGCTGTATTTGCTTTCTGATGTTGTTGTCTTGATTCAGATTGTGCCACGTGCTCTGTTGATGACATCAAAAGTTTGTTTGTAGTTCGAAGATGAAACATGAGTTCAAGATGCAGAATAAGTCACTGCAGTAGTTAAAAAAATTTAAGCTTGAAAATTGAGGAATGATGCTCACTGAAAAATCAAATGCAACCCATCCAAAATAAAACTTAACCAACTTGGTGTAAGGAACTGGCCCAAGTAAGTATTTTACTTATTTGTTTCACTGTTTATGATACTTTTTACATACTTTTATGTTTTTATAGAATTCTTGTAAATATAATAATGTGCACATCTCAGGTGGGGATATCAGCACACAAATTTATGTAAACATATAGTTTGAAGGAGAGATGTTATTTGTTGGAACATGGTTGAGTAGAGGGTTTCATGCTGATCTGTACAAGGAGATGGTGAAGAAAGGGATTTTTTTTGCGTCAGGCCCTCAAGACCCATTCTCTGGGATAATGATTCTTCTACGAGTGATCGTTGGGATGATTCTTCTACTGGTAATCGCTGGGATGATTCTTCTACTGGTGATCGATGGGTGTTCGCGCTGTAAACACCTAAAAGCATCGTTGCGAAAATATAATTTATAGTTTAGTATTTAGTATTTAGTCTTGAATGATATTTATATATTTTTTTATTTATTGTAAACCTGCCGCATTGGATATTTGGAAATTATGAGAATAAATACTACTTTTTGCCATCTTTACAAAATCAGACCCAGGGAACAATAAATTTTAAAATTGATATTGGCAAGAGGAAAAACCAGTTTTGCCCCTACTAAAGTTATAATATAGCAGCAGACAGCCACCTATTTTTGGGCTCCCCAAGTACGAATGTTACATCCAAAATAATAAAAATTGTAAAAAATTGTAAAACTCATTTAAAACTATTATATCAAGCCACGTGTAAGTGTAAGGCAGACTTTGTCATCATCCCATGAATTACTTATCATTTATTTTAGTACAGTTTGCCCTACCTCTTACCAGATTTGTTATTTGTAAGAAGGTAAATTTTTTACCAATTATGTTACTATTTCCCATCTTGTTTATGGTTAGGCATCATGTGTGGTTTACAGGAGTTTGTCTTGTTTTGGGTGCCAAAAGCGATCCCAATTCATATAACAGCTTCTTCTTCTTACTCGGCCGAAAAAACCATAAAAGCTATCGCGATTATTTATCAAAAATTGTTTGTGTGACTGATGTCTACCAAGTGTTGATTAAAGACTGGTACTTTACTCCTTGGGCCTGGAGGAAATGATGGTACTCTACTTCTATAAATGGTACTCTACTATACTTAACTCATGGAACAAATGATGGCAAATCGTCTGCGCGGCTACTGCCAACGAAACTATGTAATTTATTTAGTTAAACTCTAGCATTCTTTCAGAAAACTATATCATTTGGTAACGGCTAAGTATCATTTGGGTTATATAACTTTTCCATTTGTTCAGTCTTCGTTGTCATTTGTTTTATGTAACTTTGTTATTTGTTCTAAAAAATATCAAATGCTTGAATATTACAGTAGGTTTGTAGGCCGTGGGCTCCACAAGTAAGGTTGTGGGTTCCACAAGTACGAATGACACATCCTAAATAATAATAAAAAAAGTTCAAATCATTTAAAAATAAATTATCACGCTACGTGTCCAAATTAAATTCCTCAATGTACAAACGTCATTACCATTTCAAGACATGTACGACATACATTGCCACCATTTTATGCATTTGTTGTAATTTATTGCGGGAAAATTTTTCACGGTTTCAACCATCAGTTATATTGAATCATGCAGATTATGTCACCATCAGTTATATTATTTGGCATTTGTTTACTGTTGTTTTGGGTTAGGTAACATGTACGATTGACATGAGTTCTTCTGGCTTTTGGCGCAAAACCATCCCCATTCCTCAAACACTTTCTTTTTACAGGACGATTGCAAAGACCACAAAAACCTCAAAAACTGTCTCGATTCTACACGTCGCGTGCGTGATTGACAACCGTAAAAACCATTCCGGTCGTACAAACCATTTTCTCACAATCGTTGTTATTTTATACATCGTGTGTGTGTGTGTGTGTGTGTGTGTGTGATTTCAGTGTTATTTAAGTGGCAAATCATCTGTGTGACTACTGCCTACCAGGTATTTGATTAAAATCTGGTTAACTACTGCCTACCAAGTGTTTGGTTAAAGTTTGTTTTTTCTTTCACAATAAAGTCTGATAAAGAAGTGAATAAACAATTTAATGAGGAGAACTAAACATAGGAGGGTAGAGCCAAGAAGGGCATCTCTAATTCTAAAAATTTCACCTCTTAGTGTATAGGTGTAGGACTTCACAAAATATTTGTAGCTCTGCCTGAAGAGGAGAAGAGTGTTCTTTGTACCACCTGCTTTGCACCATTACTGTTGATTAATCCATTAGCGAAGATATCGACGTTGTTTGTAGAAATGTTCGATCGTCATCACATTGATATGAAATTCTACTTTGGGGGGACGATAATTCAGATGAAACCCATTCATGTTTGCCTAATTTTGGGGCTACGTGGCTCTTCTATTGCAGATGAGTTGTTATTTGTTGATCCTGAGCAAATAACGAATTTCAGAACGGGGAGATTCCCCAAGAAGAAGAATACATATGGGTGGAAGGAAATTGACGGGGATTTGAAATAGGAAAAATTAGAAAGCCATTATGGTAAGGTTTTAATTTATCATTGGCTTGGTTTGCTTTATCATCATTCTTCATTGTATTTGTCACCCCAAAAATTTATGTATTGTATTTTGCCATTTTTGGGTCATTAGTTTCTAAGGTTCTTATCATTACATTGTGTATTATTTGATATTTTTTACCCATTCTTATTCTTAGCGGTGTGTGATTTTGTTTTACAAACGATGTTCTTCGATTAAATTTGTTAAAAATTATACTATCATTTCTCCTCCCAAACAAGGGGAGAAA
This sequence comes from Kingdonia uniflora, assembly GCA_014058105.1. NCBI lineage: Eukaryota > Viridiplantae > Streptophyta > Magnoliopsida > Ranunculales > Circaeasteraceae > Kingdonia > Kingdonia uniflora. The sequence continues at coordinate 576,062 of JACGCM010001723.1, forward strand.
CGTTGAGGTAAAGCATGTTAATCTAGTAGATGATCTAGTAGAGTTCAACAGATTCCCCAGGGGTGAGCAAGTCTATAATTTCTTCTGGCGTCAAATAGTAGAGTTCGTTAAATATTTATCCTCCGCTGATTATAAATTGAATAAAGGTTTATTACTGTACGAATGTACCTGGGTGTTGATGATATAAACTTTCCTCTCTATTCCTAGCCTGAATTTCTAAGAATTCACAAATCCAAACATTTGTTCCCTAAGCTACAGGGATGGAGGATGACATCCTTTAAGCGCCACCAAATTATGACGCTTAAAAAGATTTTGTCAATTATTTGTATGAATGATTCATTTTATTGCTTTCTTGTCATTTAATTTAGGTTTCATATGATTTTATTTGCTTAGGTTTGGCATTTTGTATCCTCTTCTTGTCATTTGTTTAATTTCTTTCTCTGTCATTATTAAGTTTCTTTTTGTCATCTGTTTTATGCCTATTTTCATTGCTCGACTTTTTTTTGTCATTTCTAAATTACACTTTGTCATATGTTTGAATATTTCAGAGAAATCACATCGAAGCACCTACAATTAGCATTGCGCCTGCAATTAAACCACATGCAGTCGGTACACCTACAGTCGGTGCACCTGGAGTCGGTGTACCTACAATCGGTAGTAGTTCTTCCCTCACAAAGATTGAAACTATAGTGGTTAAGGTATGCTCCCAGTTGGAGGACCATGATAAAATACTGTAGATGTTGGAGGACCATGGTAAAATGTTATAGAACCATAGTAAAATGTTATAACGAATTTCGATGTCTACATTTAGAGACTATCACTTAGAGATGGTACTCTACACCTTGGGCAGTATCAGTTCTTTACTCCTGAGAAAACTGTAAAACGCAAGCGAGAAGAATAAGGTAATGAGAAAGAAGATGGGAAAAGGAAGAAGGCGGAGCCGAGAACCTAGCAATGAGAGCTCCAACAAAAAAATTAAAAAATTAAATAGAAGAAAAAAGGTAGGGGAGAAAGGGAGAATGCAGAAGAAGAACATGGAAAGAAATGCAAGATGAATGCTAATAAGAAAATAAGAAGGCAGAAGAAGCTGATGTGCCCCTGAAAAAAAAGTTGAAGGCACAAAAAAAGAAGCTCTCACTGATGAATAATTTGATCATGTCCCACTGATCTTTTTGAAATCTCAAATCCCCAAGAAGCCTAATAGAGCATCAAGGAAGAGACAGGCAAAATTCCCAAAACTTGATAAAATTCAATCAACTGCAGAAAATTTGATTTAGCAAGTTGCCCCTAGAGAGGGATTGGAGGTGGTAAAAGATTTTATGGTACATGATGAAGTTAAAGTTGAGAGGAAAGTGAATTTGGCAGTGATATCATCTGAATATGGTGGTGTTCGTCTAAATATATCATCAGTTTACGACTTCTTATCATTTATATGATTTTATTTTACATTTATTTAAAAAAAAATTGGCATTTACTTTATGAATTTTGTCATTTATTCAGAAGTCTGTCATTTGTTCAGTATTTGTTGGCATTTGTTCGAATGTCTTTGTCATTCTATTTTCTAGAACTTTTATTTGTTCTGAAGTCTTTGTTCATTTCATATGTTGTATGTAAAGTGGAAGAAGGGTGATGAAAAAGATGATGAAGATGAGAAAGATGGTAAAGAGAAAGCTAAATTTGTTGAAGAAGAGCAACCTCAAGTTGATGAAGAAGAGAAAGTTCAAGAGGTTTTTATCTAATATTTGATTTGAGCTATCTATCATATTTGTTGCTATCCTGTCGTTTGTTCATTTAATTTTACTATTCGTAGTATGTATATCCTATTTAACAGATGCAGGATTCAGAACAACAAACTTTAGTCCTATATTATAAAGGAAAAAAAGATGAAGTGGAAGAAGCCAATGTGGCATTTAACTAATATTTGTTTGTATTGAGTTATCCATAATATTAACATCACCTATCCATACCATTTTTAATCTTTAATGTGTTTCTTCTTTACCATTTGTTGTATAGACTATGGAGGCTGCAGAGATAAGAAAAATTGAATTAGTATACTTTAACCAGGAGGAAGATGTTGATGAAGCTTTTTAGGTAACTTATCATTTATTTGCTGGTAACTTCTCATTTTCTTCTATTTATTTTACCATGTCTTGTATCATTCTTATTATTTGTAGTCTGTTTATTTACAAACTAGTACTAACCAAACAACTGTTGTATATGTCGAAGAATAGACTATGGAGGTTTTAAATCAGGTAACTTATCATTTATTTGCTGGTAGTTTCTTATTTTCTTCTATTTATTTTTTCATATCTTGTATCACTCTTATCATTTGTAGTCTGCTTATTTACATACTAGTGTTGACCAAATAACTGGTTTATCTGTCGAGGAACAGAGTAAAGAGGAGGTGGTTGAAGGCAAAAATGATGATGATGAAACTTCACAAAAAAAACCAGACCCTGTAAAAAAAAAATGGTTGTTGACCTGACTAATATATGAAGTACTTTTAAACCAAACAACTGGTTTATTACTCATTCTTATGTAATATGCAGATTTATATTTTATTTTCTTATTTCACGACATATCAGTTCAACTTGTTTTAATGGAATCAGAAGTGGATATCACCTTAAAGAAGAGGCATAAACTAACTGACGAAGATATTGATGAAAGAGTCGTCTCATTGGCTTATCAAATAAACATATTGCATGCTCACCTTGACGAACTTCTTCTTGGAGTGTTATTCGAATCTTTTATTCAAAGACCCATCTCCCAGGATGAAAAAATTTAGGTGGACCAAGTCTGGTCACTAAGGAAGGATGAATTATCTTCTGAAGCCATGGACTACAATACGAGTACCTAAAGGAGGATTGGTGAATAAGCTATTTGCCTTAACGCTCTCTACACCTTATATCCAAACCAATGATTGGACAATAAGGTATTTATATCATTTATTTCTTTTTCTCTATCATTTACTGGGTTATCCCTGTCATATACGTCATTATTTTTAGAAAACTCTCATTTGTACAAGATTTTCTACCATTTATTTTCAAATTGTCTATCCTTTTTTCATTGTACTTTGGTATTTCTTTATACAAAAATTTTCCTTGAACATTATCATTTGTATTTATGAACTTTATTATTTATGGTTTTTAATTTGTCATTTTCTTTTTCTGTTCAGGTCATTAATGTTTACATTAAAGCCCTGATTTAATATTTTGATTCACAACATCATGTCGGCCTAACTAAAGAAAAGATTGTGCTGGCGGATGTCTATTCCTGTCAATATATAAGTATGGCTTTCAGTGTCTGGACTCGTATTATGTCATCTTCAGCAGATGTGGAATTGAGGAAGAAATTAATTTGGGAACAAATTACATCTATCCAATGGGATCCTACAGTTTCCCATTACTTCCATCGAGGAGATTTGAAAGTGATAAATTCAAAATTAATACTCCTTCCCTGAAATCTCAATGACAACCACTAGTTCTTTTGTGCTATATCCTTTACGGGAAGAAAAAAATGCATCTACGACTCATTGGTGGATACAAAAATTACAAATACATAGAAGAAGAAGTTATCTCTTGGACACTAACATATTGAAAATCAGCTATCAACAATCCTCCCAAAAATATTGATATGGATAGATTTTTGCTAATCGTTGTCCACCTACTGGTTCAAAGGTAAGGACTTATGGTATCAACTCCATATCGACAACTCGTTTTGGGGAATGTCCAATGCCAAATAGTAATGATTGTGGGATATATATGTTTGTATTTATGGACAATATCCTAAGGGGGATGAAATTTCAAGATCTGATAGACGGGGATGAATGTCGTTACATAATTGCTTATGACATATTGAGACTAGGAGTTGAGCCGTAGGAGATTTATAAACTTTGACATTCATTTTGTTGTAAAGTATAATTTTTGTAGATTTGTAAAGTTATAAACAGTTAAATAATATCATTCATTTATATTATCTTTATCATTTGCTATTTCTTCTTTGTCATTCATATATGACATATATTTTATTTGTTAGAATGGAGTCAGAATCTAGTTTGTCTAGTTAGATGTATTTGTCATTTTAGGAATTATATGTCATCCACTTATACTCATTTGTCATTTGAAATGTATCGTTTATCACCTTTTAATGTAATTCTAAAATATTATGCATGGGGGAATAACACAATTAGAATGCATGATGTATGGAATCAATTTGTAACTAGTGCTAATTTTAATTCTTTTTCTTTGACAATGGTTAATGGGAAACACAAATGTGATTAAGAGTATTAATTAAATTTTCTAAACCCAAAAACTCAAGCTATGTCCATAAAAGCCTATGTAGTTACCCCCAAATATATCATAACACAACCTCATTGTCATCATCTTCTACAATGGATAATGACAGTCCAAGAGCAATACAATATTACATAACCTCTAAAGATGAAAAAGAAAGGGAATATGATTATCCCATAGATGATTCTACTAGTAATGATGACTCTGATGAAAAGAAGAGTGATGATGACTCTATTAAAACAGATAGAGATGAGGATAGTAACTCTGACTCTGATAATGACGCTTACTTTATTGGTGATAGTGACTCTGATGATAGTAGTATCTCTGATTGTTATGAGGACTCTGATGAAACATATGGAGATGGTAATTTTGATAATGATGGCAACTCTGATAATGGTGGTGACTATGATAGTGATGGTGGTAATGGGGATGCTGGTGGTAATGGCAACCAAAGTGGTATTGATGTTCCAAGAGCCAGAAAGGCCAAATCTTGTTGATCGTAGTGTCTGTTTAGTTGAATGTATTTGCCTTTTTATGAAATACATGTCATTCAATTATTAATCATCTCTTATTTATCATCTTATGTCACGGGCTTATGATTTTTCTTATTTGATATACATAATTTGTCATTTCTCATTCAAAATTTGTCATTATTTTCGTTTCCTTCTATCTTTTGAAAAAAAATTCTCTTGTTCCTGTCTTATCAAGTCGTTATGAGACGAAAAATTAATTCGTTATCTATGATTTGTCATTATTAACTCTGATTTTGAAACATAAACCAACAATTGATCTATTTAGTTTGTAGATAGACAATTGATATAAGTTAAGTAGACAACACATGTACCCCAAAACATGATAATTCATTCGTAAATTATGATTTGTCATTCGTTATATATGATTTTTCATTCATTATATATGATTTGTAATTCGTTATTTATTACTTGTCATTCGTTATTTATAATTTGTCATTCGTAAATTATGATTTGTCATTCCTTACATATGATTTGTCATTCGTTATATATGATTTGTCATTCATTATTTATGATTTGTCTTTCGTTATTTATTATTTGTCATTCGTTATTTATAATTTCATTCATTAATTATGATTTATCTCTCCTTATATATGATTTGTCATTCATTATTTATGATTTTTCATTCGTTATATATGATTTGTCATTCATTTTATATGATTTATCATTTGTAATATATGATTTGTCATTTCGCATTCATAATTTATCATTATATTCATTTTCTACTATCTTTTCAAAGAATTTTCTCTTTTGATTTATCTTGTGAAAAGATCATTTATCATTTGTTATATATGATTTGCCATTTGTTATCAATTATTTGTCATTTTTTATATTTGATTTGTCATTTGTTATCTATTATTTGTCATTTGTTATATTTGATTTGTCATTTTTTATCTATTATTTATCATTTGTTATCTATGATTTGTCATCATCATCATCATGCTAAGATTATATTTTTAATTCGAAATTACAATACTCATTGGGCACAAAAATACCAAATTTTATTAGTTCGAATACTGTTATAGAACTTGTATATAGATTGATCTACGCACTGAAACACTTCGCAACCCCCACCACCTCGGAGGTGGTGGTGGTGGTCGGTCTCCCCCACCACCATTACCGTCTCCTCCTCTGCAACCCCCACCAGCTTCGAGTAACAAAGAAAGAAAAATGATTATACTCAGGGTACCGGTAAGACTTCATCGGACGTACACCAACCGCTTCATTCGCCACTGTAACAGTATCCTCGGCCAGAAGATACAGACCTGCCGCCCCTACTCCGTCGTTACCATATAGTGAAAGCGAACCATTTGATAATTATTTCCGTCCACCTCCTCCACCTCTTCATACGTTATGCCATAGAAGGTAGGACGCACTGGAATAGGAGTAGGAAGTTTAAGGGAATGGGTCCTGAAGTATCGAAGCCACAACACATGTACCTTGGCAATAACCTTACCCTTGTACACTTGGAGTCCGGTGGTTGCCATCTTCTTCACAAAATAGTCACAGATAGAATAGTTGTAGACGATTAAAATTAAGGAAGTACTTGCCAAATAAACCATAAACCACAGTAGTATTTATACCATACCACTGCAAACCACAGCAGTATTAATGTTGAGTTCCAAATTCCCAATGTCAAAATGAGTTCAAATACAATAATCTTGACCAAAGCCATTGGTTCTAGGGAACCCCAGAGCCATAATAGATATTCATGAAGGAATATTGGAAATGATTGTATTTCTCATTTTATGAAATACATGTCATCCATCCATTCGTTGTCTATCATTTATTTTTACTTTTTTTTTTGCCATTTTCATCTTATGTCATGGTCTTATGAAATTGTTGTCATTGTTTATATTTGTTTTATCATTTTTGATTCAATATTTATCATTATTATCAATTCTTACTATCCTTTCAAAGAATTTGCTCTTTTGTTCCTATCTTGTCAAGTCGTTCTAAGATGAAAAGATTGTTTAATATGTTTCTCTATTCTGTTTCTGCTTATATATAAAGTGAACTCCATATATGTGAAGTTCCACTCCAAATTAATCATAATGGATCCAGGCCGACCACACCATCTATACAAGCACCTGCCTGCAAGGGAGGAACTTCAAACTACGGAGGATGACTTTTCAGGGAAGGTTTATGATTTCTCTATGAAGCTTCAATCAGCTATCGAAGATATTGGCAATAGGGTGGTTGCCAGTCTTGCAACCATAAATTTAAATCTTGAGCGCATTGGTGACATAGTTAAATTGCTAGAGAAGAGGTTAAATCTAATTGAGGAGAGGTTATCCGATTTTGAACCATGGATTTGCCTATCTTCTGTAATATTGTTGTTCAGTGGAATTTGTAGTTCGATTATCATTATTTATCATTTGTACTTCAGCTTTAAACATGTGTTCCTTAAAATTTTAACATTCTAGAGCCAAAAATTAGCATAACTAAAGATAAGGAATTCCGTATTACGCTTTACTCCTACATATTTGTCTACTTGTTAAGATCTAGAGAATTTAGCTTGGACAAAAAATCTTCCAGCATCTTCGTTCTGACCCCGGAGATCCTTAGTTGACTATAAGTTTCATTTGTAATAGTGTTCAGGATCTTATTGCTCATATGACCAGAACTTGTGATTTCTTCCGCCGTTGATAATTATGGCCTTTTAGGACCATCAGGTATAAAGGATTCTCGAAACCAATTTTTGAACTGACAATAGTAGAATCTTCTACCAGGCATTTTAGAGACTCTACAAATGAGACTATAATCGTACTTTTTACCTCATCTACCCACACTTAAAAACTACACCCACCAAATTTACGAGCGCATTGACAAAACTAACGATTATGGATAAAACTTGTGCAAGAGTGATAAAAATCATAATTTTTACCGTACCAGTAAACAAGGGAATGCATCGTTGGTAGGGAAGTATGTAATTCTTGAGAACTGGAAAGAACTAGAAGTAAGTGTCTAGGTTATGTAGTTTACACTCTATGGTGGTGATAATTTACAGCAAGAAAATGACAAGCTATTTATAAAGAAATGAGAATAACTTATATCATTGTACGATATCTTTACAGTAATAATTAACTATCATTATGATGATACCGTTGGTCATAGCAAATACTAAATGCTCAGCTTTAATTATGACAGCTTCTTTCATTTACAGTCGATGTGACAAGTCAATCTTTATTACATGATTTTTGACAACTTTGATTAAAGTTAACTTTGATTATGTTCACAACAAGATATCTATCCAAAACATCTTCGTTGGTACTTGGTCGGGAAGTATGTAATGCTTGATAATTCACAATAGTAACATGCCAATGTATTTATAAAGAAATGATAAATACTAATAGGAAGATGACATTGAATTTAGGTGACTAATAACTACACTAAAATAATACTCTTTGTAAGATCAAATGACAAATTAGCCGTTTCAATTCCAAGAAGTTATTTCTTATACAGTCGATGTGACAAATTAATTTTTCCAAGAGCATAAAAGTAGTTGAGTACACAAGAGATGCAAGATATTTATTCTCAACAACAACCCCAAAAATATTATCACCACCACGACTCACAGTTCTTTAATCAAAACCCTACACCAACGCCAAACCTTCTCAGGTTATTACACCTATAAAGATATTCCATTTCTTTGATGCTCCCCAATTCATCAATATCTTTTACCAATTCGAATAAGAAACCGAGGAATAATTTTTATACTTCGATGGATATATTCTGGGAAATCCCGTCTGTGGTGATCGATTCTGCGTCGAGTATTTTGTATGATCCACCATCGTCGATATTTAGGGAGTTGCGTCATGGTTATGGAACTTCTTACTTTGGGGGGTTAGATGAGAGGGAGGGGACTGGAGAGGTTTATTAAGATGGCGAAAGAAGGCAGTTTGAGAACTTAGTGTTAGATTTTAGGTGAGAGATAATTGTTGGTGGTGCCGTGGTGGTAAGAGTAGAGATGTGGAAGAGTAGAGGCCGAGGTGAGGACTGTGGACCAGATTAAGTGAGGAAGTAAGGAGGAGCTTTGAACTTCGAAAATTGAAAGAATTGTTGTTACTTGTTACCCTAAAGGTTAAAGACTTAAATGGTAGCTTCAATAAATCAAATTATAATTAAATCAAATTACTTAAACAGGTCACGGGTCAACCCGAACTACTCAGGCTAAACCCTAGCCCGATCTATTTATTAAATGGGTTAGGCGGGCTCAGGTTAAATGGCCCACAACCCCTTAAGGCCAAACCCAAACCTTCCAGAAACAGGGTTGGGTTGGGTCGGGTTGGCGAGTTGTGGGTCACTTTGTCAGCTCTATAAGGAAGTATGTAATACTTGAAGAGTCACACCAGTAAAATGATAATGTATTCAAAGAAAAATGACAAATACTAATGGGAGGATGACATTGAATTTACGGTGACAATTAACAACACTAAAATAATACTCTGTGTAAGAACAAATGACAAATAAGTCATTTAAATTCCAAGAGCTTCTTTCCTATACAGTTAATGTAATAAGTTAATCTTTATTACTTGATTAGACAACTTAGCTTAAAGTCAACTTTAATTCCGTTTAGAACAAGTTATATATCCAAAACATCCACGTAGTTCCCGCCACTCTGAACCCTAAGCCCTAAACCCTGTCACGCGTGATTCAAAGTCCCAATGCAATTATCCCAAGTATGAAAAACCCTAAACTCTTTTGCTATACATTCTCAAGTTTCAACTATTCAAACCCTTAACTATTTTCAACTTCTCAAGAAATGTTACACTCCCACTCTACTCAATTTAGCCGTACCTCTTCCAGCACCCCTCAAGATTGGTTTGAGGTAGTAGGGACTGAAAAAGATCAGGGTGACAAACGTCTCTTCAAGTTAAATAAAATTTGCCTAAAGGAGAAGGATATCTCTGGTGATAAAGTACAACTACTGAAAGAGCATTAGGAAAAGTTCAAGGAGAAATTAGGAGAGCTCGATAAAATAGATGACGAACTGGATAAAATTATTAAAAATAAAAAAGAGCATTATGAAAAATTCAAGTTCCATATCCGCTTCTTGGAAGATCGGCTCTGCGCCGTAAAGTTGGACCGGGATGAGTACAAGAAATTATGGGAGGAGTCAGCTTCTAAGATTAGCTGTCTCGAGCAGAAGATCCAGGCTATGGAACGTGATCTGAATTTCTTTAGTGAGGAGTTGTGAACATTTGTACTGTCTTATTTTTAGTTTGTTTTTAGGTTTTAGTTTTTTTTTGTTATTGTTTCCCTTGTATGAACATTTTTTTTGTTTTGTTTCGTTTCACTTTTTTGCTTTCAAATAGTAATTTCTGTCTTATATGTGATAAACAAACTGCTGAAAAGTTCCATCTAAAAAAAATGATATAAGTGAGCCAAACAAATGATAAAGACTCCATGAACAATGATAGATAAATGTTGAACTTAACAAAACTAATGATAACATTTCAACAGACAAATGATAGATTATCGTTAAACTATGATAGTCCAGGAAAGAAAAAAATGATATATGGGATATAAACAAATACAAAATTCTTTTGAACATATGACAAGTCGATGTGACAAGTAATGATACTTGATTAGATAACTCAACTTAAATTCCCATTGATTATGATTTACTTGTATAACAAGTAACGACGGCGCCGAAGTAATAATACATTTTACCCTAAACATCGTATAATCCCTAACACGCATCCCTTCCCAATGTTTTTAATTTCTTATTATAAAAACACTAATCTCAAAAATCAATTATTCTCAACTCTTCAACTATTTAAACCCTAACCCTAAACTCTTTTCAACTTCTCAAGAAAAATGTCGCACTCTACTCGATTTAGCCATGTCTCTTCGAATACTATATACGATTGGTTTGAGTCGGTAGGGATGTAGGAAGATCAACATGACCAACGTATCTACAAATTGAAAAGACTATGCCTAATCTAGAAGGATGTCTCCGGTGAGAAGGCACAAATTCTGAAAGAGTATTATGAAGACTTCAGGAAGAAATTAGGAGCGTTCGATATAATTTAGGAAGAACTATATAAAGGTGAAACAAAGAGATATTTGCATTTTGGAGAGATCAAGTTCCATATGCGCTTCTTAGAAGATCAGCTCTGTGCCATAAAGTTGGACCGGGATGAGCACAAGAAATTATGGGAGGACTCAGCTTCAAAGATTAGTTGTCTCGAGTAGAAGATCCAGGCGTTGGAGCATAATCTAAAATACTCAAAACGTGATGAGGAGTTGTGAATATTTGCTATGGTGTTTTTGATGTTTAGTTTGTTTTAAGTCTTTTATTAGTTTTTTGTGGTAACTAGTACTTTCCCCTTGTATGAACATTTGTTTTATTTTGTTTTGTGCTGTTTCGTTTGCTTTTTGCAATTAAATAATGATTTTCGTTTGATATGTGGCAAAAAAAAATAATAACAGTTTTGTTAGAAAATAATGATGTTATAAGTGGGACAAGTTTAATGATGGACTTAACAAAACTAATGATAATAATTCAACAGAGATATGAGATATTCCTGGCGCATAAATGACAGTTCAGAAGCAAATAATGATATAATAGAAACCAACAAATTCGAAATTCTTTGAGAGCAAATGAGAGTTTAGAGGGAAACAATGATATCATAGAAACAAAGAAATGAGAAATTCTTTTTGCACAAATGATAGTTCAAAAACAAACAATGATATTATAGAAATAAACAAATGAGAAATTCTTTGTGCGCAAATGACAGTTCAGTAACAAATGATAATATAATGGAAACAAATGAGAAATTCTTTTTTAACAAACGACAGTTATATTTAGACAACTGATGATTTTAAAAACACTGACGATAAAGATCATATAAACAAAAGATACATAGAGTACCTAAAATCATCAGTGTAAACTAATTGCAGCATCTTCATCTTGGAAGACAGGTGGCTGAGTACTCATTGTAAAAGACAGTGCCATTGTCGGACGTGTATTATCGTCGGATGGGATTGCCAGAAGCTTACAAGAATGATGATTGTGTCTATTTTTTCGATATCTACTGCAAAATCTTAGTTTGGTAACAAAACCAGGCATTTTTTCCCTTTTCTTCCTTTGTATATGAGGATGACCGGTTCGAACTGTTGGAATAGAAGTACGAACACGTGGATTAGTTTTTAAAATTTTCCACTGTTCAATTCCTCTTATAGGAATCGGTTTATAAATAGCCTTGTATGTATAATTTGTGAAGTACTCAGAGACACGTGTAGTTGGATCAACATTAGCAAAACCAAGAGCGTGTACTCCGTGTTTACAAAGTATACCCATCATTTGCCACTAATGATAAAAACCAGTACCATCTTCAGTATTTGCTAAATTTGTTCTGTCATAACTAATCATCTGAAAATGGTGACGTGATGTACGAACCCTGAAGGTTAGTTAATCCGCCATAAACTTTATGCTCTTATAGTAATCCATAGCCCATGGCGTTAAACGAGCTTGATTCATCTCAGCTTCCTCCCTATACGTGTAGGACATTTTCAAACAGATTCTATGCAATTCCTCAATAAACACATGAATAGGAAGATCTCTCACTTTTAAAATAACGTTATTCCAACCCTCGACATGATTAGTATAAGCCACTCCGTATCTAAAAAAGTGACAAACAATTGAAATAAAATGCCAAATAAGTAAAACCTGATGACAAATGGGATCATACAACTGCCATAATAAATGAGAAGTTTATCATTAGAGAGTGACAACGCACCTACTCATTGGACTGTATAGATTAAATCATATTTCCTTGGGAATACCTAGTATGTATTAGAGACCTACTAGATCCGTATTTCGGATAACATTCATGTGTTTATCGAAATCAATGTTGGTTAGGGCCTCTATTGCCGTCCTAAATACGATCCTCGTGCTTTCGAGGGTAGTTTTATTGTTGTTTGAGATGTGGAAGGCACAAAATGTATGGATTGCAAATGGAAACACCTTGGGTACAACATTAATAATTTTGGCATTCCTGTCAGAGATGATAACAAATTGAGTATTATTACCGCAGAAATTGGACCCAAATATCTCTAGGAAGTATGTCCAACTTTCAGTGGCCTCTGAGTCTGTTATCGAAAATATAAGTGGAAAAATAAGATTGCTTGGGTCAATGGCGATGGCTGTTAGTAGAGTCCCACGATATCTCCCTTTTAAAAAAGTTCCGTCAATCTCAACAATGGGTCTCAATAGTTTATAAGTTTTTATGAGAGGACCAAAACACCAAAAACACTTTTGAATCTCTTATCTTTAAAACTCGTAGTTTGTATGTCAAACACCAAATCTGGGTCAATCAACCTCACTTCTGCAAAGTAGCTCGTAAGTAGTTGGTACGCGTGCTCAAAGCTGCCTCGCATCTGAAATAATTACGTAAATCAAATGATAAACATCAAAGTACAAATGAGAAATATCAAAGTACAAATAACTCAGTTAGTCGAATAAATGACATGCGATAAAATGATAAGCATTGTTATACAACTGACATGTATGGGAGAACAAATGACATATAAGATAATAATACCTCTGAGTGAGTGGGCTTTTTCTTTCGCATGCCAGGCAAGATTGTATATTATTTCAATATTGTGATTAATCTGCATATCATCAATAATTCCAGAAGGTTTGCAGTTTGGGTTTTTTCACAGTTTTTGCTTGATTATAGAAGCAACCCATCTACTAGTTGCTACCTTATACGCGTTCCCACCATTAGTTTCTACTCGGATGCATGTATGCACGGAGCAATAAGTACTTACTTTAAATAGGGTAAAATGAGCAACCTCATTGCGTAAATCTTCCAAGAACATTTATGACCTTGGTAACGTACCACGATTTTATATTCGTTGCTCAGAACATGTTCGATATTGAACTTATTTTCAACTGTATAAGCTCTTATGTGATTCTTGAGTTCAATTTTATCTCAATATAAATCACCATTGTTAAACTCTTTACTGAAGTCATAAAGATCCTTTGTGTACGGAGTAGATTTGAACCAAAAATCCTTAAGATCTTTCACCTGTTCGGGTTGTGGCTCAAACCAAAATTCAGCTGAACAAATGATAAATATACTTCTTTGCATGATACTAATTTGATAAGAAAAGTTAAATCACACCTCATAAATGACAAATTTTGCAAGCTTACCTGATGGTTCAGTATGTCCAATGATAGGTTCGGGTTCAATTGACAGAGGAACATTAGTTAACATAGGCTCATTTGAAAGAGGAACATCAGTAGAGATAGTTTGAAAAGATTCATTTGATTGAGGAACATTAGGTAACATAGGTTTATTTGAGTGATAAATATTTGATTGAGGAATACTAGGCTTATTTAAAGGAAGAACATCAGTACTGATAGTTTCAAAAGAATCATTTGATTGAGGAACATCATCATTATCCACTAAAGGTCCAAACCTACATGGATCAAGCCCTCTTCCGTTTGTTTTATGGTAACTCTTGTATTTAGGTTTAGGATTAGGAAATGAGTTATGGCGTAAAGGTCCCCCTGCTTTAGTGGTGGACAACCCTTTACCTGAACCAGTATCTTTGGTGGTGGGCAACCCTTTACCCGAAGAATAGAAATCAATAATAAAATTCTGGGAGTTCTGGGAAGGTACCCTAAGCTCATTAATAATCCATATATGAAAGGGTGTGTCAGGATTGCTTTATACATATTGATCATTATGGTAAAGTCCTGGACTGATGAAATTGTGCATGCACAACCATGGACGAAGTTGTACAGCTTACAGTCTTCATGATGGATTTTGCTTGCTTCATCAAGGAGTGTAACGAAATCTTCATATGAAAAATACGTTTTTAGTAAGGTAAGTTTCGTACTTCCTCCAATATAACTAACGATTGATCCAATCTTTGGACGTACTATATCCCCCCCCCCCCCCCCCACAAAAAAAAAAATGAACAATGGTATAAAGCTGAACTCCATCCATCCCTGAAACAAATGATATAAATAAATGATTACAGGGATAAAGTAGCAAACAACAAATGAGACAAATGAATATTATATATATAACGAAGCCGAAGACAAAATGATATAAAACTCAACTCCAGTAATCCCTGCAACAAATGATAGGAATCCCAAAATAAATAATATCAACGAACAATTCTGGTGATATAATAGCAGATAATAAATGCTAAAAATGACTCAAGAAAAATGGCAAATGATAAATTAGTAGAAGAAAAAATATGAAGTTGAATTTCTTTTTTGATTATATACAAATTATATCGTCTTGCAAAACATTTATCTTAAGAAAAAAGTCATCAAATCATGATGCGGATATACAGTTAGAGATGATGGATACAGAGTTAAAGATGATTTTTACTGCAACGAGTACTTCAACGATTGGAGAGAAGGATAACAATGGTCTTTAACAACGAGAATAACCTAGGATAATATCTGTAGGGACCTATCCTCATATCTCACTCAAAATCGAGCTCACGAAGCTCTTTATATTAAAGTATTGTTACAGGTTCATTGGTGTGATAGCCAATTCCAAACCATATCGAGCTTACGGAATTTGGCCATTACATTTGGTGCCGCCTGAGGGAAAGATTGTATTTCACGATACCCCAAGGTAGTCTTTCATTACAATTTTCAATTATGGTTTCTTCTAGACGACAGGCCGCAGGAACTCAGCTCAAAATTTATGTGGATTCGGGACAGGTCACCGAGTTACGGGCGAATCTCTACGCCGAGACAGAAAAACATGCTGAACTCAAACTTTAATTGATAAAGGATCGTGAGCTCTGAGAGAAAGAGCTTGATGCAGAACGACAAGCTCATTTGATAGTGCTCAAACGACACGAAGATCAGGTAACGACGATGCAGACTACACTCAAGGCTCTACAAAATACTCAACAGGCTCCTCCAGCCAGGGGTCGTGATCAATTTCTAGAGACCTCTCGCATTTCAGTAAGGGAAAGATTTGGACCTCGGGGGGCCACCAGTAAAACCATTTCCAAAAATCTACCATATGGACTGCAACCCTCCATCTATTTGAGGGGGGAAGTTCAATCAGAAGTCAGTCGAGGTCACCATATTTCCATCCACGAGGAGGAAGACCAGCGACCTCTACATCAAGTTCCAGTGCGAGATCACTTGGGTAAAGGTACGAGAACTTATCATCCCTTGCCAGCACATCCAGCGATTCAACCAATACTTTATTACGTCACAAAGGAACACATGGTCCAACGAATTAAGGTGTTGATTGAGGCACAAGTTTTGGGTACTACCGGCGATACAACGAAGTTACATGGAAGTTTGATTGCTAAAGAACTATTCGATATGGAGATATTGAAAGGTTTCCATACTCCCAAAATTCACAAATACAAAGCTACTGACCCGAAGGAGCATATTCATTAATACCGTAATTCATTGGGGTTGTATTCCAACCTCAACCATATTCACTGTCGTTTGTTCGTCACAAGTTTATAGGAGGAGCTACTTCGATGGTTCGATTATCTTCCTGAGGAATCTATCTACACATTTGATCAGCTGCAGAAACAATTCATCAAGACATATGCTCACAACAGAGACAAAGATGAGAACTTGTATTCTCTTATCGGTCTTAAGCAGTCACATGGAGAAAAGCTTAAAGACTTCTCAAAGAAATTCCTAGAGCTCACGAGAAAAGTGGATAACCTCGACCAAAAAATAGCTACGACCACTTTCACCAATGCTCTCCGGCTTGATTGCAAGGCCAAATAATACCTCTTCCTTAACAAGCCTGCGACATTAGAGGATATGATCACCAAAGTCAATGGTTACATCAACTTGGAGAGGATGATGTCTGAGTGACAAAATTCTACTAAATTTGTCCTCTCTACCAAAGCCCCACCTACAGATTGAACCAGCGAGCCTAAGGAGGAACAGGGAGATCAAAAATGCCCCAAGGGAAATACTGGATGCCCACGGAGAAGCGGTTCGCAAAACAAACCCGTCCTCCCAAAGCTGAACGTTCAAATCTCTATATTTTTTCCACTCTACTGTGTCTCTCAACCACTGGAGCCCATCGAGAATCAACCATTTTGCCTACATTATAAGGTAAATCATCATACTACTAACAATTGCTATGTTCTACAATGGTTGCTCAAGCTCATTTTCAAGGAAGGATGGATGCTGGAATGCATTGTTGACCTGAAGTCATACCAAGATGGCAACTATAAGAAGCAAATTGAAGTTGTTCAGGTCAACGAAAGGGCTGAGGTAAAGCATCTCTACTATATGCACCTCAGCAACATGATCGAAATCAACCAGATCACCAATTCCCGCCAATCAAAGCACCGGGGGATCTTAGAATGCTGTGATCTTACACCTTAAGACAAAGAAGCCAAACTTCTTCCCGAGTTGAGCAATCACCGACTCAGAATCTCCTTCGAGGATTGCGATACTAGTCATGTCAAATTTCTACATCATGATGCGTTAGTTATAATGCTCAAGATGAAATAGTTTGTCATGCATACAATGATGATCGATACTGGAAGCAATAATGAAATTCTTTTTCAGAGTACGATCGACCAGATGGGTCTGGCTGACCAACTCATTCAGAGCGACACAGACATCAGTGGGTTTAATGGCTCCAGGGAGGAACGAGTAGGAAAGATTATCTTACCTATCACCGCAGGACTAGCCACTATCGATGTCATTTTCTATGTCATCGATGCCAAATCTCGTTATCTTGGGATTATGGGCCGCTGCTGGATATACAATATGGAAGCAATCGCTTCCATCTATCATCAAACACTCTGATTCAAACACGACAACGGTATTTATGAGATCAGAGGTAGTCAGAAACTCTCTCGAGCTTGTAAAAATACTGTCTCTGCCATCCTAGATACTTCAGACAGATTGGCCGCATAGAAATTACAGAAAATTGATCACCTCGACGATCAATCACCTACAAAGGAACCCACAGAATATGTCAACATTGTTGGACTTAGCAGAGGTACGTTCATCAAAACCAAGCTGGTTTAACATGAGAAAGATGCTCTCATTCAGTTCTTACAACTCTATCGAGACATTTTCGCATGGTCTTTTGAAGAAATGCCCGGAGTCGATCCGACCATGGCTTTCCACTAGTTAGCCATCAATATCAGCGCCACAACGGTCAAACAGAAGCAACAATGACTTTTACCTCATCTTCAGGATGAAGTTAACACCAAGATTGAGAAATTGATCAAAGTGGGATTCATTCGAGAAGCCAAATATCCGGACTGGATATCCAACATTGACATTGTCCCAATGAAGAACATAAAAGTTTGAGTTTGCGTAGATTTTACAGATCAGAACAAACATACTCCAAAGAACAGATTCCCTCTTCCCAACATTCATTAGATCCTCAATTCTACAGAAGGCCATGATCTCCTATCTATGATGGATGCTGCTTCAGGGTATAATCAAATTCTACTTCTGGAAGAAGATCAAGAGAAGATAACATTTATCACCGAAAGTGGCCTTTATTATTACAAAGTCATGCCCTTCGGGCTCAAGAACGCAGGTACCACATATCAACGATTGATGACTGCTATGTTCAAAGCACACCTAGGGAAAATCGTTGAAGTCTACATCGATGATCTCTTGTGAAAAAGCGTACAACCAGATAATTACATCTCAGATCTCAACACAATATTCAACATCTTCAATCTTACAGAATGCGTCTCAACCCTGATAAATGTCAATTCGGGGTACATTCTGGTTGTTTTCTAGGCCACCTCATAAGCAAAAATGAGATTAAGGCCGATCTGGATCAAATTTGGGCTCTCCTTGACATGCCTTCTCCAAAAACAACAAAAGACATTGAAAAACTTGCCAGCAAGATTGTCGCGATCAACCATTTCGTCTCTAAACGAGGAAAGGTGCAGCTAACTGCAGAAGTCATATGGACACCAAAATGTGAAGCAGCTTTTTAGTATCTCAAAATCTATTTGGGGAGGTCTTCCATAATAAGTACCCTAGTAGATAATGAAAAACTGATAATCTACCTAGCAGTAATAGATACTTCTCTCAGCTCAGTTCTCATTCGCCTAGAAGGGAATAGAAAATCCAGTCTTCTTCATCAGCAAAACACTCACACCAGCAGAAACAAGGTACTCTAAAATTGAGAAACTTCTTCTCACCCTTGTTTACACTTCATAAAAACTCAAGCACTACTTCCAAGTACATTCCGTCAAAGTTATGACGAACTACCCACTTAGGGAAGTTTTGTCCAAAAAAGAGAAGTCACGAAGAGTGTAGCAGTGATCGGTCAGTTTGGGAGAACATGATATCAAGTTTAAACAGCGTCATTCCGAAAAAGGTCAGGCCGTTGTTGATTTTCTTGTGGATTTTCCAGTGGAGGATCTCGAGTGGGAGGAGCATGACCGAGACCTTGCTGAAGATATGCCAGAGAATCCAACCCCCAAGCCATTCGGTGAACGAGCTGACTGGATCACTATGTTAGGGTGGAGGCTTCTCACAGATGGATCAGCAGGACCCTCAGGGTCAGGGATCGGGATCATTTTGATTACCTGTTCTAATGAAAAAATTGAGAAATTAATCCTCTTAGATTTTGAGGCCTCAAATAATGTTACCGAGTATGAAGCTTTCATTCATGGACTCGACCTCGCAATTAAGCTTGATGTCCCCGAACTCTCAGTTTACACAGATTCATTACTCACCGTTCATCATTATTCCGAGAAATACAAGAAAATGGGAAGATGATCGAATACGCAGCTCTCGTTACAGATAGGATGAGTAAGTTTGCGAAAGCAACTCTCGAATATCTTCCTCGAGCTGAAAACAGACACGCTGATTCCTTGGCATATCTAGTAGGGGTCTTGGGTACAAAAGCTCCATATCTCTAGATCGAGATCATTTCAACCCCTAACATTGATCACATATCTGTATGCACGGTCAATACTGGGGGCGATAAAGGGGGAAATGACGATTGGCGAAAGCCTTTCTTAGCCTACCTCAGTGTCGACAACAATTACAACGGACCACTCCCCGCAGATCCAAACGAGCGCCAAGAGCTGATCAATAACTTGAAGCGTTACATTACTCAAAATGGTATGCTTTACCGCATTTCCGTTACAGGGCCTTACCTCAAGTACTTCTCCAAGTCAAAAGTAGATGAGCTGCTCCACGAATTATACGACGGAACTTGTGGCTCCCACGCCGCAGGTAGATCATTAGCAAACAAAGCTATAACTCAGGGAGTATTCTGGCCTGGCATGCGTAAGCAAGCAGAAGAGTATTCCCACAGGTGCGACACCTGCGCTCGAACTCCATGCAAGCAAGGTTTTTTGGCCATTCAAAAGATAGGCACTAGACCACGTCAGAAAATTCCTTAGCTCTCCAGGTAATCGTCATCACCTACTCGTAGCTACCGATTACTTTACAAAATGGGTAGAAGCAATTCTACTATGTTAAACCAGAGAAGAAGAGGTCATCTCTTTTATCTGGAACCACATAATCACTCAGTTCGGGTACCCCCACCTAATTCGTATCGATAACGGGTCCCAATTTATTGGAGATAAGGTCGTAACCTTCCCAAATGACCACAATATCATCCACTCACCATCAAATCCATATTACCCTCAAGACAATGGCCAAGCCGAAATCACCAACAAAACCATCGTGGATAGACTCAAAAAATGGCTTCACTCACAGAAAAAAGGAAATTGGGTTCGCGAACTACCTCACATCCTGTGGGCGTATCAAACCACTCCCCGACAATCCAATGGGTGTACCCCATTCCTCCCTGCTTATGGTACTGAGGCTGTCATTTCTTCTGAATATCATCATCCAGTTCGCGATCATGAGCTGACTGACGAGGAAAATGAGTTTGAATTGGCTTGCAACCTCAATATGATAGATGAGACTAGGGAACGTGCCATCGCTAACCTAGGTCAATATCATCATATGCTTACCAAATCATATAATAACTAAGTCAGGAGTCATACTTTCTAAATTAAAGATCTCGTCCTCAGAGAAATTCCTCAATATCTCAAATAGCCTCACGCTGGAAAATTAACCTACAATTAAGAGGGTCCATTTATTATCACAGGTCTCTTAGGCCTGGGATCATTCTATCTCATGACAGTAAAGGGAGGCCTCATTTATTATCCTTGGAACGCTAGGCAACTAAAACGGTAGTATCGTTAGGCGTCTTACTTCTCCATTTCCATTGTTCATTTTTTTTTCAATTCCAAAAGTGAGATTCTCATTTCCATTCTAATATAAATTCTGAACTTATCAATGAAAGTGTTTTTTGAACAATATCATTCTCTTCACGAACATTCGTCCACATTCTACGGATTAAAGCATAGATAATACTAACATACAATCAATCTTATCCAAGTTAGGTCAAGGATATTACTTGATTTGGCTTCTTTTACTACATCTCTGTGATTGTATCAAGTGTAAGAACTTGTTTCATATCAAAGACTCTGGCAAACAAGAGATAAGGCAAAGGTAATACTAGTCTTCATCTTTTTCAACTTGTTTGGATCATTTATACCGGCTGGATCAAGGATATCACTTGGTTTAGCTGACTTTATACATCTCTGCGATTGTAGCAAGTGTAAGAACTTGTTACATATCAAAGACTCTGCTAAACAGGAGATAAGGCAAAGGTAATACTAGTCTTCATCTTTTTCAACTTTTTTGGACCATTTATACCGGCTGGATCAAGGATATTACTTTGTTTAGCTGATTCTTTACATATTTGCGATTGTAGGAAGTGTAGAAACTTGTTTCATATCAAAGACTCTGCCAAACAAGAGATAAGTCAAAGGTAATACTAGTCTTCATCTTTTTCAACTTGTTTAGATCATTTATACTGGCTGGATCAAAGATATCACTTGGTTTAGCTTACTCTTTACATCTCTACGATTGTAGCAAGTGTAGAAACTTGTTTCATATCAACGGCTCTTCTAAGCAAGAGATAAGGCAAAGGTAATACTAGTCTTCATCTATTTCAACTTGTTTGGATCATTTATACTGCCTGGATCAAAGATATCACTTGGTTTAGCTGACTCTTTACATCTCTGCGATTATTGCAAATGTAGAAACTTGTTTCATATCAAAGACTCAACCAGGCATAAGATAAGGTAAAGGTCATACTAGCTTTCATCTCTTTCAATATGTCTGTGGCATTTCTATAGTTTAAATCAAGTTTCAACTTGGCTTAATTCAACCCATTTCTACGATAAAAATGAATGAAAAAAATTTGTTTTATATCAAAGACCCTACCAGACACAAGATAAGGCAATGGTCATACTAGTTTTCATTTATTTCAATGTGTCTGTGACAGATACTATTTATTTTTAGGTCAAATTCATATTACAAATGTTTCTTTTCTGTTGATGAAGAGTCACCAGTGCTTCCCCATACATCAAGAGGTCAAACTTTCAGTTTAAGGGTCACCACAGCTCTACCCGATTGTATCAATTCAGCAGTTAGAGGGCCCAGTTGGGTCTCCATGACGCCCAGACAGTTCCCTCGATCTATCTTAGCTCCACAAATACATCTCTTATCCGACAGAGTTTTGAACAAGGTATCTCGTTCTGACTCAAGTCAGTTTACTTCTTCTACAAAATATGTAATAATTGCCTTTAGCAGGTCAGATTGTGATGCATCAGGTATGACCATTATTGCAAATCTCGCTATCACCTCTCGAGGCGTGACTCTAACCTAGGGTACTCATTCTTCTGTTCAGTTATTTCCGCATCGACCTTAGCATGATAGATTACATTTTCTTCCAACTTTACAATATACTTCACTGATTCAACTAGGTTCATGGCTTCTAAGTCAACTACCCGAGCACGAAGTCTCCCAATTTTTGTGTTCAACTCTTCCTTAGCTGGTATATCTTTACATAATTCTTCTTTCCCCTTCACCAACGATTCTTTTGCTTTTATCTCCCCTTCCAGAATTTTCTCCCTGATAAGAGCAGTATCCAACTTATGTTGGTATTCTCTTAAATTTGCATTTCCCTTCTGGACATGCCCCTGAATATGAGATACATCACTCTCTAGCTCTTTAATTTGACCTGAGAGACTAACTACATCCTCTCAAAATAAAGGAGCCTTAACCTCAGTTCTGCTTCCCCCTGAATGTTCTCTAGCCTTGACTTTCTTGGCACGCGCAATGGCTTGCGCCAGTTCGGCCTTAAGTCGTGCAACCCTCTCGTTTAAATTGCTACACCTTCGTTGCATTTCCCGAAATTCCATATCCTTGGCGGGTAGGGCAATTTGTAAATGTTCAACTGCGGCTTCCAAAACTGATAGATTTTCTTGAGCTACCCTCAGCTCGTCGTCTTTTTCGACTAATTTTTATCTCATTTGCTCCAGCTCGTTCCTACATCTCTGGAGATCAGATCGAAATCGTTCCTCCAATTATTCCAACTCTTGAATACGGTATTGAGCCATGTCGGCCTGCTTACCTTTCATACCCAACGCGTCAACTCGACTTTGAAGCTTCTCGGTGTATTCTGTTACCTCCGCTAGCTCTTTTAATCTCCTCTTTATCTCGAAATCTTTTTCTTCGACCTGAAGAGTCAGGTCGGAAACGGCTTGGGTCAATTCCACAAGTCTAAAATGCACCTTTACGTATTGATCTTCTCTACTCTCGTTCGCCTCCTTCATCCTATCAAATTGCTCCATAAATTCCCTATTACACATGAGTACGTCGTCCTCAGGTGAACGAGATGAATCTAATTCGACCTAGGAAATATATCAATTTTTAGTACAGTTCGATTCAGGAAAGCCTTTGAATATATACATACTACATTTCTAAAGAGACTATGTGATTTCTAAACATCTGGTTCCAGATACTTTTAGACTAAAAGTTTGGAGTTCATTCTCAGATGAACGCTTCATGAGTCTTCTTTCGGCGTACAAGGTACATACTTTTGATATATTACTCTATATTAATAGCGTTGGATTTTTACCATGCATCTATATCCTATTTACTTGATAACTTAACGTTGGTATAACATGAAAGTCGAAAGACCTATTCTGATCTAACCAAAAGCTCCGCTTAGGCAGATAGCAAGGCTTTAGAGGTCTATCTTTCCCTGGTAAGTCCAGACTCTAG